>OZ021693.1:5373868-6078014 GCA_963978525.1 Ornithomya fringillina
AATTTGGAAATTGCGTGATTTGGCGCCCATTGCTTTGACGCGAGATGGTTACTGTTTCAAATACGACATCTCCGTGCCACTGCGTTCGTTTTATGAAATTGTGGAAGTGATGCAGCAGCGTGCCCGTGGATTGGCTAAATGTGTTTGCGGTATGGTCATTTGGCGACTCCAATTTACACTTGAATGTCAGCTGTACGGAATATTCCAAGGAGTTGCATCAATGCATTGAACCGTTTGTCTATCAGCAGACTGCCAAACTGAAGGGCAGCATAAGTGCTGAGCATGGAATTGGTTTCTTGAAGCGCAACTACTTACACTATTCCAAAAGTCCGGAAGCTATAAAGATGATGCGCGATATAAAGCAATTGTTGGATCCAAAATGGAATTTTAAATCCTTACAAGGTTTTAAATGAAGTAAAACTTGCTAAACGTGTCCATCTGTCCATGAAAACGATTTATATAATCTTGATTAAAAAGTTTTTAGAATCCCATTTCGATTCTAAACGACCATTTAATACCATAAACCCCTAAGATACACAAATTATGCCATAATTGTACATGTGGCCCTAAAACGATTTCACCAACTTAACCATTAACATCATTAAACGTTAGGTTAATTGTAAATATTTTTATATAAATATTTATATATTTTTACCCTTCACATAAGACGGGGAAGTGTATTAAGTTTGTCATTCCGTCTACTATAGTTAAAGTTATCCTAACCATCGATGTGCCAAAATGATCGTAAGCGAATAACAAATACGCATATATAAACTATTACAGGGAGTAATCATATATCTGCCACGCCCACCATTGTACATTTGATCAAATTTCTTACTTGTTAACTTTAATACGATTTTAAGGAAAGTTGACTTAGACTACTTTCATAATATTTCAGGCACAAAAAATTGCTTTAATAAACAGCTGCATAGAGTTAGTTGTAAATTTTTATATGTGTGTGTATTATATTAAGAAAAATTGAGAATTCATGTTTTTGATTGAGTGAGCAGCTTAGTATCTCTTTAAACTACAACCAGAGACCTCTAAATATATTTTTGAAATCTCTCGATCATAATAATAATGAGAAAGAGGAAGATCAGTAGTTAAGTAATCGTCAAGCAGTAATCAGTGCTTCAGCAATAAAATTAGAAAAAAAATCTTTTTTACAAATATAAAGAAAACATACAAAATTCAATTTTAAATACAATAATAAAAAAAAAATATAAAAATGGCACAGTGAGTACACACACACACACCTCATTAAATCTTTAAAAAATATTAAATAATATTTTCCTTTATTTAAAAAAAAAAATAGACAAGCAGATATAGCTTTAATCGGTTGGCTGTTATGGGACAAAATTTGATTTTAAACATGGACTCTAAAGGATTTATAGTGTGCGCCTACAATCGCACTATAGACAAAGTAAATTCCATTCACTATATATATAAATGTGTGTATAAATATGTTTGTAAATAACACGTGTGTTTTAGGTTCAACAGTTTCTTAACAATGAGGCCAAGGGCACAATGTTATTGGTGCCAGCTCCTTATACAGATTTGGTGAAAAAATTGAAAATTCCACGTAAAATTATGTTATTAGTGAAAGGTAAGTAATGTAAACTAATATCATATACCTATATATATATATATATCAGATGCTTATAGGTGAGTTTGTTTATGTGTGTTTGTAGTAGGTCATCAACACAATGTCAAAGCATTCACTTGTGTTTTGTATTATAAAACAAACTTTGTGTTTATTGTATCTGTTGTTGTTGTTGTTGTTGTTATTATTATTATTAATGCTGTGTTGTGTAATTATTAAAACGTTCAGTCAAGTTTGTTAGTTTTTTAACCAAATTTAGCATATGCTCTGTTATGAGTAGGGTGTAAAAAATTCTTAGTGCAGCCTAAAATTTCATCTATCCACATATTATATTGTATATAACGGTATTTTATAACTTTTTCATTCGTTTAAATTCGTTTTTTTTAAAGCTGGTGAAGCTGTAGATAATTTTATACAACAATTAATCCGTTATTATCACCGGGGAGATGTTATTATTGACGGCGGCAACTCTGATTATACAGAACACAGCGCGCCGCTGTAATGAACATGCAATCATTAGGTTTGTTGTTTGTAGGCTGTGGTGTTGAGTGCGGTGAAGAGGGTGCCCGCTATGGACCCTCTAATGCCCGGTGGCCACAGTCAAGCCTGGCCCTTAATTAAGGATATATTTCAAAGCATTTGTGCCAAAGTCAATGATCAACCGTGCTGCGATTGGGTGGGTGAGGGTGGTGCTGGTCATTTTGTAAAAATGGTTCACAATGGTATCGAGTATGGTGACATGCAATTAATATGTGAAGCCTATCACATTATGTATAATTTGGGCATGCCAACTGAAGATATATCCAAACAATTTACTAAATGGAATCGTGAAGAATTAAATTCATTTCTAATAGAGATTACAGCTGACATTATAAAATATAGAGATGACAAAGGTTATTTGTTAGAACGTATATGTGATACAGCTGGGCAGAAGGGTACCGGCAAATGGACGGCCATTGCTGCTTTAGAATATGGTGTACCAGTCACTTTGATCGGTGAAGCAGTTTTCTCAAGATGTCTGTCCGCTTTAAAAAATGAAAGAGTACTAGCCAGTCAACAGTTAAGTGGTGCCAGCACTCTTATCAAAGTTGATAATCTTAACGAATTTTTGTGTCATCTCAAATATGCTTTATATTGTGCAAAAATCATTTCATATGCTCAAGGTTTTATGTTGATGCGTGAAGCGGCCAATGAGAATAAATGGAAATTAAATAATGGCGGTATTGCTTTGATGTGGAGAGGTGGTTGTATTATACGAAGGTATTGTTGTTGTTGTTGTTTTTAATATAAAAATCCATTTAAATTTTTCTATTATTACAGCGTATTTTTAAACAATATCAAACAAGCGTATGAAAACAATAGCAATTTAAGCAATCTGCTATTGGATTCATTTTTCACAGAGGCCTTAAGAACTGGTCAGACGTCATGGCGTGAAGTGGTATCTAAAGCAATACTGTGGGGTATACCAGTACCCGCTTTGTCGACAGCACTTTCGTTTTATGATGGCTATCGATGTCAAAAATTACCCGCCAATTTGTTGCAAGCTCAACGGGATTATTTTGGTGCTCATACGTATGAATTATTGGGAGAAGAAGGCAAATTTGTGCATACCAATTGGACGGGTAAGGGAGGAAATGTATCAGCCAGCACTTATCAGGCATAATAGTTAATAATTTGTTCCTAACTAAATCTATATATATATTTTTATGCCATTAAAGATATACAATTACACAACATTTGTTATCAAGTGCTTTTTATTTAGTTAGTTACTTTGCTTTTATCTTTAACTTTCTAGAATTCTATCATTGCATTATATCTAAAATAAGCTTTCAAGAAATTAAAAAAATAACATTTACAATGAATAATAAAAAAACAAACTTCTTCGTTACAATTAGTCATCCGAAGGATGAAGTGTAGACTTTTTTTCAATAACTAATTTTTCCGTGCCATACATGTGTCCAATAATTGCCTAAGAAATAGGGGAATATAAAAGAATGAAGTTACAAAACGGTTGATATTTTACAAAGATCAATCAATGAATCATCCTTGGCCCAAGAATAATAACTGTTCTAAACGTTTTCATACAAACCATGTGATTTGTATAATTAGATGTACAGACAGACAGATGTAATTGAATCATTTCAGGTTTTGATTTTAGCTGAAGGTAAATCTTGGTAAATGCCAAGTTTGTACATAAACAATATATTCGTGTACTATTACGCACAGCATACTATGAAATTCATTTTATTTACCTGACGGCGTATTAACTGCAGACTCTGTTTACCATATTCAATTAATCGATCAATCTCAGCAAATTCGGTAACTGTACGATTTTCTCGAAATGAGTATTTTATTTTACGTATCGTATACATTCTGTGATATTAAAAACTTAATCATTATTAACTTGATTATCCAACAAAATGTTCGCTTTGAATCGGCATTTTATTACCTGAAGTTATAGGTGGGGAATTTTTCAGCTTCTCGCAATAATTTGCGATATAACACCAACACTAAACGTCTTGTAGCCATATTAGGCAATAATAATAATATTATTGAAGGTTCTCTCTTTCTTAGAAAATTATAAAATAAAAAATATTTTGTTTAAACACAGTAATAAAGCGGCGTGTTATTGGAGTTTATTTGGAAACAAATAACAAAAACAGCTGTTTAGTTGATACGATTAGAGATGCAATAATTGTATAACTGTTATCGATAAAATAAACATGAGAGAAAAAACACCATCCTAGTATAGGAAATACTTTCAACAGAGTTGTATATATCTTTATATTAATATTACCGTTGCTTTTAGTGAATAGCAAATGTTGTTATTGTTGTACTTTACTACCGATACAAGAAATAGTGTTTGAACAAGGAAAAAATTGATTTTTTGCAAAAAACAGAAGAAACTCAAAAATTAAGAAAATAATAAACAATGTAATTATGGATACTGCGGATACGGAATATATTAATAATAATTTTGAATTAGATAATAAAACAAGTGAAAATAGTTGTACAACTTCCGCTGTATATACAAAGCAAGCGAAAGAAAATGATTCGCCTGTCAAGGTTAATAATAATAAAGTGGTTTATGATTACGACAAAGAGGCCAATGAAATTGATTTGGATTTAAAAGAGTTAAGTGGTTGTACGGTAAGCGGCGATAGTGAAAAGAAAAAAAACGAAGTTATAACCTCACAATTAAATGAGGGGAAGCAACAGCTGTTTGGTATTAAGGCCGACATCACTGTACCATCCCCTTTTGACAGTTCTGAAGGTCATTGTAATTTAGATGATGGTCTACAGCCGTTAAGTGAACGCTGGTCTCCAGTGGGTGCTAATTACGAAGATGCTATAACTCCTTCATCAGAGCTCTTGAGTCCCGAATCCGAATTGGAATTGTTATGTCATTCAGACTATCAGGACAAACTAAAAGACTCCGATATGACGCGTTTAAAGAGCTTGGAAGAGGAACAAGAATTTCTTACAACATCTTTAATGGCACTCACCTCACATTTTGCTCATGTCCAGTTGAGGGTGCGACAAATCGTAGAAGCTCCACCTCAAGAAAGAGATCAACTGCTTAAAGATCTGGAAGAGTTCGCTTTTCGAGGCATACCAGAAACTCCATCCGCCATAACCACCGCCCCTAAGCAGCGTCGCAGTTCTTCATCACTATCCTCGACAAATTCCACTTTTGACAATGATAAAGATATCGCTATAACAGCAGCTCTGCATCAACGTCAGTTTGAGCTTATTGAGCATTTAAAGTCACAATTGATTGATTTGGAAAAAGTAGCTTATGAGTCTGGAGCTCCCGTTTTGCCTCAACATATATTACTTGAAAAACAGAAAATCATAATCGATGAACTGAAACAAAAGCTAAACTTCCGTGTAGATGAACAAAAATTACCCGAACTAACGACTGAGGAATTGAAATGTCATGTGGATAATGCTATAGGCGAGTTTGTTGGACCATTTAAAATGAAAGAACAGCTGGTGGTCCAATTGAAAACTCAAATTTCGGATTTGGAACGTTTTATAGCCTTTTTGCAATGTGACACAGATGAGAGTAAATTAAAATCTCTTACCGCTGATGAGAAAATATCACAAGCATATAACAGTTATGCGGTAAAAAACAAAAAAGCAAACGCTCGGAATATTGTTGATAAAAATCAAATAGAAAATAACAATAACAGTAAAGATATTGTTTCACCGATAAATAATTCAAATGCTGACACGAATATATCTGTGGAGCCTATGAAGAGCCTTCATAGCAAAGCGCATGGTTTAATGGATAAAGCATCAGTAATAATGCAAATATTTGCTACCACACATTTTGCCGCTAAAGCGGAACAATTCCAAAAAAATACTTTGAAACGTACCAAAAAAGGCAACCATTGGGGGTAAGTAAATTATATAAAGGATTTAATTTAATACGCTTTTTAAGTTTTGAATGATATACAATCCGGGCAATGTAGAGATGGTTAAATTAAATTCTAGAAAATTAATTAAAAATATTTATATTATAAGTGTGACAAAGTGGGTGTACTCACCATACCAAAATGGCCGCGCGATAAAAAATTTTAATTTCACTTCTTATAAGATAGATACGACACTGTCATAAACACTGTGTGTACAACCCTGTGTTTACCCATACATAATAGACAGTTAGAAAAACAGCTGATAACAGACTGTAACTTTTTTTTATCGTAAATCTTCACTAACTTAAATTTTTGCGTTATAGGCGCCAATTGAAAATTATAAATTGATTCATAAAATTTAAATAAAAATTCCTAATTATGAAGAAATCTACCCTTCTAAATAGCAGCTATAACTTAAGCTGCACTGAAAGCAGCTTCTCTACATCAACCAAACACAATTTGGACGATATAAATCTTTTGTTATACATGGAAATATGTAAGCGTGCTAAAGAGGATGAAATGAACATTAAACGTCAAGTAGAATTGGCATATAAAAAATATGAAGATAATCTACTACAATATTATGAACTATACTCCAAATATGTGGCTTTGGTTAAAATGTCTGCTCTCCGTGAGATATGCCAACGATCTGATAATGGCGAACTGCTACCACTGGAGGAGACTAAAAACAATTTGGAGAATATTAAAACAAAACTGAATTGCGATACGGTTACGGGTGTGATTGATAAAAAAGAATTCGAAAAATTTAGAGAATTGCTGGATAATATGAAAGATTACGGAAATGTAAAAGAATGTCGTACACAGTTGGAGGAATTGAAAAGCAAATATGAAAAAATCGAATCATCTTTGGAGACTATAAAGGTGGCTTTGGAGAATAGTACACTACAAGGTTTAGATTATTTTGTCGATTGTTTTAGTGAGAATACCGCAAATGTAAATCAAAGTGTTGATCATTAATAATAATAATTAAAGTAATAGTTCGCCATATTTAGTTTCTAGACTTGGTTTGTCACATTCTACCCGTCAAGATGCTTTACACCCATTCCTCGTTTTACACGGTAGATACATTCCTAAGACTTATCTTCAATACCTAATATGTTTTAAATTTGATATTGTCATACCTTTAAAATAATAAATTATAGTTTTAAGTCACATTTTCTGTATATTAGAAAAAAGCGTCTCAAATATATATATATTTAATATAATACGAAAAAAAGTCGTTTCTTCCTAATTTTAATCAAACTTAATTGCTATTCCTTTCACCGATGAGTCTTACGAAATTTTTTAATGTCAGATTCATCACTATTGATTTTGAGTCTGAAAGAAGCGTTTGTGTTTAATTTTTAATCATATCTTTGTAGACTTCTTCTTACTGACTAAAAAGTTTATTAACATCGTGCATACGTCTGAAGTGTTACTAGATTTATAATTAAGTACAAATAAATTCGCGTGCAGTCAAAATTAGTTATTTGCTACATAATTTTTTTTTTTAAATTTTGATTTCAAATATCGTGGAAGATTGAAAACGTGCAAAACGAGTAGCGTGTAAAACGAGGGATAGGTGTATTTGATATTTTTTTATGAAATAGATTTGCGCAGAGCTTGGTAATCAATGCCATGGGCTTGTGCCAAATTTCATTACCATCGATTTCAATGGGAAGTATGAGAAATCTTCCGATTCCACTTCAATAAAAAAATTTTTTTTATCAGTTTTTGAAATATTTTCCTTTAAAATTGTTTTTATTTATTTATTTAGAGATTTACGTGCTCAGCTAGAGGTGGATATTCAAGAGGTGTCATCGTTGGCTGCCACTTTAAATTTTGATCGTGAAAAATTGGCTAAAATGCAAAAAGCCATAAAAGCAACCAACAAAGCAAATGCTGCCATAGCTATGTCTGGCTGCAAAAAACAAATAAAACCCTACAGAATGTCTTCAGACTCTGACGAAGACGATGATGAAGAGGATGTCACAAAAATGCACAACAGACGTTTGCTGCAATGTGCTCGTTTTCGTGGTGATTCCATAACTACTTTAAGCAATGAATTGACGGCAGCTGTACGTAAACATTTTGCTATGACTTTAATGCATCTGATGCAGCATGGTTTAAGGGTACAAACTGAATCGATGGCAACCAGTTTAATGGTGCCATTTATGCGTTGCATAAATCCGTCCCAACCATTTGAAGCGGAGCAGCCACCACTGTATAGACACAATAATTATGCTGCTGAAGCTGAAAACGAAAATGAAACTGCGGATGATGGTCTCTTTAGCAACACGAATACACGCCCTATGCACGCCTGGGAGCTTATATTAGAATATTATGATTTAAAGCATGGCGATGAGTATAATAATACCCCGGCCCGCAAATTATCACAAAGTTTCAATTTAGAAATTATCGATTCAAAGGCTATCACAGCCAAGCAAACGCTCTTAAGTGCAGTGGGTGCCATAATTGCTATGCATCGTCCTTACAAGCGCAGCTATAATGCTCACTTTAAAGCTTTGGTATGTGCCGGACTAAAGTAAGCCCTTTGCTGTGTTATTCGATTATTTCTTGTATTAATTTTCTCTCTTTTTTTATAGTACACATCAGTTGGTGGATTGGTTACATTTAATTTTCAATTGTTCTGATTTAGTAAATAATTATTATACAGCCTCCAGCTATGTGGCATGTACCGCCTTTCGTGATGCATTACACTCCATTGATTTATTAAATAAATATGAATTTGATCTGCCCGTAGATCTGGCCATACGACAATTTCGTCATTTATAAACCAATCAATCAATCAGTTAAACTGTCGCTACGAACGTTTCTACTTAAAAGTATTGTAAACAAATATATGTGTGTGTACCTTATTAATATAAATCTCTCGTCTTTTGTTAGTTAATAAGTTTTACAAAACAATTTCATAAATGAATGCTAATCCATGTCGTTCTCTCCTTAATCTCTCTTAACGTAACTTTACAAATTGTCCACCTAGAGGTGAATTTTGTGTAAACATCATAATCTTTATTAATATTAACTCTTCATTATCTATAAAACATTATAAATAATTAATAAAATAAATTAAAATAAATTGAGTTGTGCTTTCAACCATTAACCACCAAAGTAAAATTTAAAAAAAAAACTCCTCCAGCCTCTAAAATTGAGAAAAAATCTACTTAATCTATTTAAGGGCAGTATTTTTGGTAGCTGGTAACAATACGGATAATAAGCAGCCAGCTGTAAATTAATTAATGCCGTCAAGTTACCACAACTTTCTAATAACAAGCCTGCTAGACTTACCAAACATTATCGAGCCGATCATTAGAAATGGCGGTATACAGCCCATGGTCATAAATACTGGAAACAAAACATTACCAGTTATAGAGCCGATACGACCAAACATCATATTTATGGACACAATTATAGCTCTAGAAAAATTGTAAACAAAGCCTTCATTTGAAATTTTAATTATTGTGATTGAATTGAATTGGAACCTTAAGGAGGTGGGAAATAAGTTCACTGTAAATCCCATGGTACATGTTGATGCTATGTTAGCCATGCTAGTGAATATGGAAGTTATTATTAAGGTGGTTAGAGATGAGGAAGACCAGTATAAAGATATGCCACAACAGCCAGCACAGAATAGAGAAAAAACTAAAAAAAAAAATGTATAAATAAAACAAGTAAGAAAACTAAATTTGGCTTAAGCCAAATCGTAAATACCCTCCACATTCACAATGGTGGCCGTGGCAAATATATATATATATATATACTGCGGTCTTTATTGTATTATGTTTCAACTTGCAAGTCTAGTTTTATGGTGACGTGTCTATTATCCGACCATGCCCATTTTTAGAACATCGATGGATGGGATAGCTATAGATAAGCATATTAAATTTCAAGTTTATAGGTCAACTTTTGTGGCAGATATATAGATTTTTGTCCATTGTGGGCGTGGCTCTTGACCGATTTTGCCCATTTTAAATAGCTATCTGCTAAAGTAAAGTGCCTGCACAAAATTTCAGCTCAATATCTCTAAATGTACGCCCGTGAGAATGTCAACAACAGACGGACACACGGACATACATGTCTAAATCGATTCAGTTTCAACGCTGAAGATTATATATATTTTGTAGGGTGTCTGCCGCCACCTTCTGCTTAACTTTGTATTATATTCTAAATATTTAAATACCTTGCATACGTTTCTGGCCAACAATATTTACTACAAAGCTGGCAATACTGAGAGCTATTAATCCCACTATGGCTATAATAATATTATTTCCGTATGCGGAAGGTCTTATCTATTGTAAAAGATGAATTAAAATTACACAGAAAGTAATTAAAACAAAAACCGAAACTTACCGCAACACATTCACTATTATTCGAGTTTGTAACAAATTGCGTTTTATTAACATTGAACTCCAAAATGGAACATATGTTGGTTGCATCACCATATAACTGTTCGTATTCGAAAAATGAAGCAAACAATTGCGGCAGCCACAGACGCATAGTGTTCTGTCTACAAATGGTTAAGTATGTAATCAAGATGAAATTTAGAGAAATTTATTGAAGATCAGTTTGATTTTTTTTTTACCCAAACCATAAGCAAAAACTTAACAGATAAATATGTAAGGACAGAGTTAAGTAGGGTTTGTGAAACATGGCCTTAGAACCTCTAAATGATTTAACCGTTTTTGAACTTGCTCTATCATCTGTTATTGTGGCTAAACTTCCCGCTCCGGGCAAGTCCTGTGATTGTTGATTTTCTTCATTAATTAGTTCCTTAACCTAGTTAGAAAAAAAAAAAAAAAACAATAATTTATTAAATATGATTTTAAATTTTCTTACCTATACTTACCGGATAATTATCTTTGCTTTGATTTCTATTTATGGAGAAAATTGTTTGAAAAACTTTTAAAGCTTCTTCATTTCTATTGTGCGACATTAGAAAACGTGGACTCTCCGGAAATAAACAAAACAAGAAAATACTTAAAATGTTGGGTGTGGCACATAGTGCCAAAAAAATTTGCCAACTACGATCTAAAAAGGTTTACATCAAGAATCTGTAAAATAATGAGTTTTTCAATAGGGACATAACAATTTTGTATGTCAATACAAAAGCACCCTTGAACGTTTTTTATGATCTGTCAAGGTCATAACATTAGATAAGGTTAACATTTTTATTACGGTGAAGTTCACAAACGAACAGCAATTGGAAATGATTAAAAATTATTATCGCGATTCTACCTCGGACGTCGCAACTTTAATAATCGTAATAATCATCCTACCAGACAGGCTGGGCATGCTACAGTGCATAGATTTAAATCAAAATATTAAATATTCCAGTGCCAGCATGACAACACAACGGTTAAAGTACCGAAAATATTGCAGCCGTAAGTTCTCTAGTTCAAAATGAGTCAAATCAGTCAATTTATAGCCGTTGACAACAATTGGGAATATCTCAAAGCACATTGTGCTTAAAGATCTTATCATCCCACATCAAATGAACTCAAGAACTGAAGCCTTTTGATCATTTGAAATGCTGTAACTTATATTATATATATGTTATGTCCTTATTGAAAAGCCCTATATAAACCATTTAACATGTACTTACAGGTGTTGCTAAATATAGAAAGACTCCAGTTATTGGGTAATATTAAAGCAGCTAACATTGGTAGACATATACCAGAACAGGAAAGCATAATACCGATCATTAATAATACTCTAGCACGATATTGATAACCATGAAATTCTCCCAAATAAGTTATTAAAATAGCAAATGGTCCACAGCAGCTGTAATTTATGATTAAAATATATGTCATGATTATTATCTTAATTACTTACAAAAAACCACCCAAGAATTTAAAAATCATTAATTGTATAATATTCTGACTAGTGGCAGCCCCTACAATACATAACACTTCCAACAAATAACCGCCAATTATAAGGTTTTTACGTCCTTTCTTATCGGATAAATAGCCCCATCCCACAGCTGAGGTAATCATGCCTAAAAGAATGTTAACAAAAAAAAAGGGTTTTTTTTTTTTGTTGTTATTGTTATTATTATTACCGTTATATTATTATTACCAGCAAAAGTGATGGCATTCAAGACCCCCTTATGGATTAAAGTAAGTTTGAGGTCACATTCGGCACTGGGTAGTATGTAAGATATTACCGATGTCTCAAAATAGCAAGACATGGCAGCCGGCAATGCAGCGAGTAGTAATAATATGTTGAAGCGACCAAAGCCTGCCACAGCAATAGCTGTTTCAAAATCTGCCCGGCTAAGAATATTTTCACTGGATGTTGTCCTTTTTCCAATAGACTCATTTTCACTGATATAAACTGAAATTTAGGAAGTTTACTCCACTTTCAATAACACTTGATTAAATATTTTTTAATTCTAACCTTTTGCTGTATTCATTGCTACTAATTTAAACTAAATAATTAACCTTTCATTTATACTTAAATGCCTATCTATGTGACACTACACAATCTTACTGATTAGTTTCTTTTTTTTTTTGGTAAAAAATGTTATCACTTCATTGCAGATCAGTGTTTAGCAAAGCAAAATAAATAGAATGTCATTTTAAATAGTAAAAATTTATAGATTCGAATGTATTAGAAAATATATATATATATATGACATCTTTTGTGGAAACCGCTTAACACATATATTTTCTCCTATTTCTATCGATGCGATTATTTAATAAGAAAAATTTAATAAAAAGATTTATTCGTTGTTCACTTTTTTACTTTGTTAAAAACCGCAATGCTTTTGTTAAACTTTCTGAATTTATTAAATCTATTAATCTATACAAAGAGATCAAGAAAGTACCGTTATTTATGTTGATTTTGAAACAATAACAGGGTTGCCAGTTCACAATTTGTAGAAAAAATATCAAATAAAACTTTCTTAACTGTAAATTTGTTTAAAGAAATTGTGAAAATCTAAAATAAAAGAATTATTATTAAATGAATTTTTCATTGTCCATTTAGTTTATTAGTAGATTTTCTAATCGAAATACAATATAATACTGTGTGCCACATGTACAAAATTTTGCTTAATTTTTTTCAAAAAATTTCCGAATTTTCTCTGATATATTTTATGGATATTATAGAAAGAATGTTAAAAACAAAATAATTCTCTCAGGCGAAGCCTTGATTTATGTACAGTTTGAAAGACTTTCGTTATAATTAATGTTACTGTTGTTATGATAAAATGTTTGTTGGGTTTATTAATGAAACGTTACAGCACAGCTGCTTGCAATAAACCGCATGGTCTCTTATCATATGTTTATTTACAGTTAAGCCGGCATGTAGTTAACGTAACAATTGAAAAATGTTGAAAATCTTTAGAAAACCATCTTATACGAGGCTGGCTCTTCTTAAATACTTTCAATTAAAGTAAATAATAAAAATAATATAATAAAGAAGAAGAGAAAATAATTAAATGTGAAAAATTAATCATATAAAAATATTTACAGTTTATCGCGAGTACGTTTTTTATGCTCTACCCTTAATCAGCCGGACAACTTAAACGATTTTTCCCTTATACCCGTAGAATGTATAAGAAATTTCAGTATTATAGCTCATGTGGATCATGGCAAAAGTACGTTGGCGGACCGTTTAATGGAACATACTGGAGCAATATTACATAATTCGGGTAATCAGGTACTGGATAACTTGCAAGTGGAAAGAGAAAGGGGTATTACAGTTAAAGCTCAAACTGTATCAATATTTCATAAATATAATGAAACGACATATTTGTTGAATCTAATTGATACGCCGGGTCATGTGGATTTCTCCAATGAAGTGTCACGTTCTTTGGCTGCCTGCGATGGCGTCATATTATTAGTGGATGCCTGTCATGGCGTTCAGGCTCAAACAGTGGCTAATTATCATTTAGCTAAAGGGAAAAATTTAACGGTAGTCCCGGTAATAAATAAGATCGACATTAAACATGCTAATCCGGAACGTGTTTGTACAGATTTGAAAAATTTATTCAATATTGATACCTCAACGGTTCTAAAGGTGAGTTTATAATATAATTTAAAAAAAGCTGAAATTTAAGTATTGTTAATGATTTACAGATATCTGCCAAATTGGGTACAAACATTAGCAGCGTTTTAGATAGAGTTGTAGAAGCGATACCGGCCCCCAAAGTGGAACGCAATGCGTCCTTTCGAGCCTTATTGTTTGACAGTTGGTTTGATCGTTACAGGGGTGCTTTAAATTTGCTTTATATACTCGGTGGTAAATTGGAAGTGGGTCAAGAAATTCAATCCTTTACTACCAAGAAAATTTATACGGTACGCGGCATTTCAGTGTTGAGGCCACAAGAAATGCCAGTTAATTCCATGTAAGTTTAAATATTTTTTGCACAAAAGCATTTTTTCTCTTTTATTGTTATGTTTATTTTATAGCTGTGCTGGCCAAGTGGGTGTGTTGGCTTGTAATATGCGCAACAGCAAAGAGTCTATAATCGGTGATACGTTTCACTTGAAAAATGACTCGTGTTTGGCGGTGAACAGCTTTAAGCCGCAGCAACCCATGGTTTTTGCTGGCATTTATCCAGCCGATCAATCGAAACATGTCGCTTTACGCAATGCCATCGATAAACTAATCTTGAATGATTCTGCGGTTACGGTTAAAGTTGATTCAAGTCCTGCTTTGGGTCAGGGTTGGCGATTAGGTTTCTTAGGCTTATTACACATGGAAGTGTTCTGTCAACGGTTAGAGCAAGAACATGGTGCCGAGCCGATTATTACCGCACCCTCAGTAACGTATCGGGTTGTGTTGAAGAATCCAAAAATGATTAAACATCTTGGAACGGACATCATGGACATATCCAATGCTGCTTTATTGCCGGAACCGTTTAACATTAAAGAGTACTATGAACCGCTGGTCAAGGGCACCATTATAACACCCAGTGATTATTTGGGTCAAATTATTAGCTTATGTGTGGAAAGGCGTGGCATTCAGGAGAGTTCTCTTAACATTGACAATGATCGCATACTGTTGAAGTATATATTACCGTTAAGTGAAATCATATTGGATTTTAATGATTGCCTCAAGTCATTGAGTTCCGGCTATGCCAGTTTCAATTACATCGATCATGGTTATCATTTAACCAATTTGGTACGTTTAGACATACACTTGAATGGGCGGCAGGTTGATGAATTATGTCGTATCGTGCATGCCACCAAAGCTAAAGGTATCGGTCGTGATATGGTGAGTAAGTTAAAGGATATGATACCGCGACAAATGATTCAAATTGCTATACAAGCCTGTGTTGGTAGTAAAGTGTTGGCAAGGGAGACATTGAAAGCATATCGCAAAGATGTTACAGCAAAATTGGTGAGTGATCGTTGGTATTATTATTATTCCGTTATGTTGATATTAAGAAGGAGAGGATTTCCTTTTACAGTATGGTGGTGATGTGACGCGTCGCATGAAATTATTAAAGCAGCAAACTGAGGGTAAAAAGAAAATGCGACAAATTGCTAATATTCAAGTGCCACACGAAACATTCATTAATGTGCTGAAACGATAGATTGTCGGATTAAAAAGTAAATGTGGAAGGTGAGTAAAGAAAAATTATAAATGATTTTAAAAATAATTAAAAACTAAATTTGACTTAAACCAAATTTTAAATACCTTCCACATCTACATAAAAATGATGGGCGTGGCAGGTATATTATGCCAAAGCCAGAAGTGTCTAAACAAAATTTAATCTCATTATGTGAAAATTTATGACCGTGAGAGAGCTAACATCAAAACCGCACACGGTCAGATATATCTAGATTGACCCAAATTTTGTCTGACGCCTCCTTCTATATATTGCAAACGGAATGACAAACTTAGTATACCTTTTTTTGTAAGTTGGTGGCAAGTCTAACTATTTGGAACATCTGAATCATAATACTTGGTATATTTCAAGGGGTCAATTGGAATGCAAACTTAGTATTTATATGGAATGTATAAAAAATGCAGTTATATTATTAAGTACTAAAGTGTTTTCAAATTTATGACCGTTACTGTTTCTACGTACTATATACACTTAACAGATATGTTTATGTTCAGGGGTTACACGCTTTTCTGAGTAAATTAAAATTACTACGTAAAAATATTTCCGTATACCTACAACTGTTACGTAGTGTACAAAAAGAAACTGCAAAAGTAAAGACAAACAAATTAAAACAAAGAGAGAGAGAGAGAGAGAACAGATAAGAAAGCCTCTTTATAAAAAACGAATAAAAACGATTTTATATATATAAAAGCATACGGGAATAAATTTTCCATCATAAATCCATTAAACGAAATGATGTTTAATTTAAAGTTTTTTATTAAAACAATAATCGAGCTGTTATGATTTTACTCTGACAATAATCACTATAATTATAGTTAAAAATATGTTCCGTTATGTCGCTCTTTCGAAAGTTTATATGCATTCAAATGAGTTGCTCTCATTTGTTAGTTTGTTTACGTTTTTTTTTTTTTTCTCCAACAGTTTTGTTGTTGGAATAGTTAGTAAAACATCACCACTACCATAAGATAAGGTAAACAGCTGTGGTGAGCTTTTGTTTTCGATACAAAAAGATATCTATATGTATGGATTGTATAATATAAATAACATCATCATATGTGTACTTACATATGGATGAATAATATATATAAAGGCATGCATAAGGTCATAAATGTTGTGTACCTTTGTGTATATAGTTCAGCCATTTAGCTCATATAGGATAACATACACGCCCACTACATAAAAAAAAAATCCTTACTTGTTGCAAAATGCAACTTAGGTGAATTCATTAATTCTATTGTCATATACATGCCACACCCCCACTTTTTATATAGATATGGAGAATATGTAAATTTCTTTTCATTACTTTATTATTAATGTTATTTAATAAACAGGGTGAAAAAAAGAATGAGAAAACCCTTGGCAACGTCATAGAATGAAATTTAAAAAAAAAAAAAAAAAAAAAAAAAAAAAAAAAAAAAAAAAAAACTTTATACAGTGGGTTTTTCAATAGGAACATAACAACTTTGTATGTTAATACGATAGCACTCGTAAACTCTTTTTATAATCTGTCAAGATCAAAATATCGGTGAAGGTTAACATTTTCTTTAGTGAAAACGTTCATAAACGAATAACGTTTGAAAATTACTAAAAATTACTATCGCATATGTGAGAGGTGCTGGCTGGTTTAATAATCGTAACCTGGCAGACTGTGTGAATAAATTCCTGTCAAAATATTCACTATTAGATGATTCTGTGCCAATGTGTCAACGAGCGAGGTACCGAAAATATTTTAGGCATAAAAGCTGCACTTCTAAATGAGCCAAATCAGCCGATTTTACAGCGTTCACGGTTATAAAGATATTGTTGTTGTTAGAAGACGAAAGATCTAAATCAAGGTCATGATTATTTACCGCCAAACATTTTTCTATTTAAATCTTTTTCAAAATATTTCCCTCTATGACATTATTCAAGAGTGTCCATTTTTTTCCCTCACCCTGTTTATGTAATGAAATAACTTGTTTGGTAGTTTAAAGAGATTAAGTATTATTGTTAATAAGAAAAGGATTTTAGAGTTTCATGTAAAAGTCTAGACAAAAAAATGTCGTGATTGGTACACAACTTTCTGAAGTACGAGAAAAAAGTTATCGCACGTGAATGTCATAATTATGTGATTAGCACAAAAGCATGAAAAATTCATTATAATGCAAAAAAAAAAAAAAACCATATATTTATTTATACTTAATTGTTTGTTTGTTGATAACAAAATAATAATAATAATAATAACAACAACAACTGCAATACAAAATGTTGTTATCTCCTTTCATTCCAATTGATTGCATTTTACATAAAAACACACATAAACGAAATATAAGATAATGAGAAGAAGAAGAAGAAGAAGAAAAATATATTACAAAGTAATATTAATCGTACATTTACCTACTCGATTATAAAAATACACACATACATACATATGGTAGATATGTCTCGTTGCAACCAACACATTTTAAAATATACAATTATATTCGTATGTATGTATATATGGATGCAAATGCATTAAGTGAGAAAAATATATATATGTGTGTATGTATATAAATAGCGTTTAATGGAAAACAATAAAATGAAGGTGCATACATTCTCACTTTTGTTGTATCCTCTCCCTTTGTTTTATTATTGTTTTCTGTCACTTTGTTGTGCTTTAATTTATTTCAATAAAGAATTTAGTAGAATTTCGCGAATAATATGAATATGTATTGTATGTGTAAGTGGAATATGTATAAACAATCATTTCCCTAACATTAGATTGGAAATGTTTATATATGTCCAGCATTATTAAAAAACATTACATGTGGGTACATATCTAACTAACTCTGAAATGAAATCTCACACATCCAAATTAATATTAAACTCATTTATTGTATAGGCATTCTTAGTAAATAAATTTCTATTTAAAATAAGTGAAAATATTATAGTCGGTCAAGCCCGACCATTAAATATCCTATACCACGTGATAAATAAAGATTTCCATTATAACAGGATCTTATAAGGGAAGGGGTTCTAAAAATGATACAATCCAGTACATTTACAATAGGGTTCCCCTTTGCGTCAATACATGTTCTCGTTCTAAATTTCATCGAAATATCTCAAAAAATGCGACCTGTAGCTTACGCAATAATATACATGGACAGACAGACGGACAAACCGATTAAATCGATTCAGATTTTAATTCCGAATCGATTGGTATAACTAAAGGTGGGTGTGGCATTTTCCGTTTAGGAGTTACAAACATCCGCACAAACTTAATATACCCTTTAACACAGGGTATAATGAACAAAATTATAGTTAAGACTTCTTTTATAATAAATTGTAATATGGGGAGAGGTTCTAAAAACAGTTGAATTCGGTGCAGTTTCTCATTGAGTTAAAACGTAACTTTGTACAAAAATTTTCATTGAAATATATCAAAAAAATGCAATCTGTAGCTTGCAAATTTACATGGACAGACAGACGGACATGGTTGATTAGACGTTAATTCCGAATCAATCGATATAATTGCAATTCAATACAAGTTTCGGTACAAACGTAATATACCCTTTGGCACCACCAGTGGTGTAGAGGGTATAATAAATGAAAGTGTTTTTCATACAACAATACAATGAGAAATAAATACAAACTGGTAGTGAGTAGCAGCCATAGCAGATTACTCTCTCTAAACGATATTAAACTCAATTCAAACTTGAATAATTTCTATATATACCCTTTAGCTTAAATAAGTACATAATGTATGTACAAAGGCGGGTGTGTGTTTATTTATAGAAAAAAAAAACAAAACAAACTCTTCTTATTTTTAGCGTATTTTTTTTTTAATACAAGAGAAGAGAAATTATTGAAATTGAACTAAAAAAAAAGTTTATTTTTGTTACTGTGATCCACATTGACACACAGTTAACTTAGAAAAGAAAATAATTTTTTTTTTTCTGATTTTTTTCCACACATAACATTACATTTGATTATAAAAACAATAAAAAAAAAGTTGTACAAACAAATTAATTTCTAATTATATTGTCACTAACTATCTGTGTATGTGGTTTTTAGTATATATATATACACACACACGCACATACAGATGCATATGTGAATATAAATGAATTGCTTTGAAGAAAATAATTTATTTCCTAATCATACTGCGGTTACCCCATTTAAAATAAAACCACACATACAAAATTATCTATGTGTTCCATACATGCCTGAATCTCTTCAACTAAATGGAATAAAAAGAAACTTAATTGTATACGATGAGTGTTTTAAGTAAAATGAAACAGAATTCTTATGGACACATAATAAAAATGTTATTTTTTGTATTTAATTAATTAAGTGTGTTGACGGAATTTGATTTAGATGATTGCACTTGTTCCGCTACTCTCTACTCTACTCTACTTTTATATGTATGTAGAATAAAATGAGTTTTCTTCTATCATTTACTTCTATATACGGGTATATATATAAATTTTTTAGTATTAAATATTAAAATAAGTAAAGTAACTAAATAACTAAGCCTACCCCATCAATAGGCATCGATCATGCCTGATTTACGCTCTCTAATAGTAAAATTGTACAACAAGCAAATACTTGCTGGTGAGGTTTTCCAATGGTCAAATCTAAGAAATCCAAAATGTTATCCAATGGATATATTAAGTTTATCATTCCATATGGAATATCCAGAAGGAGACATGTATGACATAGTTATGTCTTAATCAATTTGTCCGTATGTCTGTCTGTTTATTAGCTTTCTCACAATTGTAAATTTTACGTTTAAATGCAGATCGCTATTTGAATAGGGCAAAATCAGTCAAAAGACACGCCCACAATCCACATAATATCGACTTATATGCCACAAAATTTGAGCTATTAAGTTGAAATTTGATACAAATATAATTATAATTATACCATTCATTAATGTATCAAAAATGGCCGTAATTGCATAACAGACACGCCCACAATTAACAAAAATCTTTATATATACCGCAAAAATTGACCTATGAACTTTAAATTTAGTATTATAATCAGCAATTATCCCATCCATTGTTTTGCCAAAAATAAGCATGATCGGATAACAGAAACGTCCACAATTTATAAAAAACTATACTCAGGGTAAAAGTCGACTTTCAAGCTGATACGTAATATATACAGTATTAGAGGGAGTAATTGTACACCTGCCACGCCCATTATTTCTACTTAGATGTAGAGGGTATTTAAGATTTGGCTAAAGCCACTTCTTTATTTTTTTTTTTTTTAGTTAATATCTTGACTTTACTTTAATCTTAAACTCTATACAGATAAACAGCATTTTTTTTTCGCCAAATGTAGCACAAATAACATATATACGTATATTCTTAGCACTTACACGCATACAAACATTAGTATATGTATATGTATTAAGTATGCATTTGTAAATATTTGTTTGTATTTCAAGGTCATGTCATTCATTTCACTTTACGGTGAAAATATTCAGGAAGTGTGCGGCACATATACTTCTACACACGCTTATACGTATATGGGGCTACTTGTGTTTCAAGGTTATCATCTTCAAAAAACAAAAAAGTCATCAAACTCTTCCTTCGTTTTTAAGATTAGTGAATATGACGCTTTTTACTACTAGTAGTAAAAAGATAAGAATTGCAATTGTATCTATAGATGTAGATAAAGATACACTGAAACATATGTTCATACATATAATATAAGTGTCTTCACAGTGTTTTTTTTTTTTAGTTTAGCAATTATATAATAATCGTAATATAATAAATTGTGTCCATACCACGCGCGCACACACACACATGCACAAAAGAACAAAATTAACATAATCTCTTGAATTTTAAAAGTTTTCATTTAAAATTTTGCAAAATTATAAAATGTGTTCAAAGTTTTTTTTTTTTTCTTTCTGATGTTTCACTTTCGTGAAATAATTTATACTGGAAAGGTTAATGTACTTTGATCAATGAGAATGCTAAACACATACACACATCGACACATTTACCTTGCTTTTAATTTTGATCTAAAAATATTATAAATATTTTTTTTTTTTGCTGCTTCGACTGCAAGCATACAGTTATACGTAATATTAATATTCCTTCAGTTTATTTGGAACTTATTGTAGCTCTCGCGTTTTTATTTTTTTCATTGTAGCAACACATACTCGTACGTACGAAATTAGTTGATTGAGTACGAATTTGTATTCAAATTCGGTGTGTGTTAGGATTAACAGGTTGGTGAGATGAGAATAACGATTTCTTTTAACAAAAAAAAAAAAAAAAAAAAAGAGAAGAACAAGAGCAAGAGAAGCCTTTATAACAACAATAGTTCTGCACGCATACTTTGTAATTGCTGGTTTAGTTAGTTTATTAGTGTACTCGCTTCGAAAAGTTATAATTTTAGAAACCTATCCTATTTAACATCCAGCAGAAAGCTAAGGTTTAGAGAATTAATTAAACAATTTATTGAATAAAAAAAAAAGCCTAATTTCAAGTAGTGATATGGTTAACAAAATCAGTGGCAGATTAAGATAATTAGGCGTCTCTTAGGGGGAGATGGGGTGTATTTATATGTTTTGTAAGTAGGTTTCCCTTTTCATTAAGCGTAAAGTCGATTTGCAAACTAATACATAATACATACATACCTTGTTAGAGGGCGAATTGAGGCATATGCCACGCCCACTGTTCGTAATTAAGACTTGGCCTGAACCAAATTTTGTTTTCATACTTTTTCGTAAGTAGATTTCTTCTTAAATTAGAGAAAATATGAAAAGCTACGCCTACAAATAACAAAAAATTTATCTTTTAGGCACAAAAATTTGAATGTTGCGTTCCCTTAAAATGAATATATGGCAAAGATCAGTTAAGCCTACAAAGAAATCTAAAAAGCTGTTCATATATAAAAATAAATGTTTAAAAATGTGAAGAATAAAACTGTCACACCCACATTTTTAAAAAATATATACCAAATCCATCCATCCCTTTTAATCGATTCAATTTTGAACATTTGAAGGGTACTCAAGACTTCGTATAAAGCGAGTATTTTAACTGTTGACCACAGTGCTGAAGTATGTAGAGAACATATGCTGTATACCTTCGTATTTTGTACGTGCACTTGTGTGTTGATATCTTTTCGGTTTTATCATTGCTTGGTGACAACACACTTGTCATAACAACAACAACAACAATAATAATAATTTTTCTGGCTAAGCAAACATGACATTATACATGATTTCACAAAATACTCGTATTTTAAATTAATGATTGGATTTTGAATTTATTGAAAATGACAGAATGTGGATGATTCGTTTATCTAAAAATAAAAAAGAATAAAACTGTCCAGGACCAATCTTAATATGACTGCATTAATTCTAAGCGAAAAAAAAGTCTAGGATTTAGGTTATACTTGTTTAACGCATATTAGATGAAAATTTGAATCGATGCAGTCATGTCCGTTCATGCGTCTGTGTTGGTGAAACGCTTACGTTCACAAAAATTCATATATTGAGGTGAAATTTTGAAAAACATTTTCACTTTTTTCTGTAGGTTCCTACTTTAATCAGTCGAATGCCACGCCTACAATCGACAAAAATATCTCTGTCAACTACAATGATGAAGCTACAAAATTGAAGTTAGCTACTACATCGATGTGTTAAAAGTGGGCGTTGTTGGGACACGCCCACAAACATAAAACAGCGTAAAATCTGAATTTCATGCTGACACTTAATACACACACTATTAAAGAGCCGAATTATGTAGCTGCCACACGCACCTGTACCTGTACGTAGAAATGGAGGGTATTTAAAATTTGGCCTAAATCAAATTAAGTTTTTTTTTCTAATGCTTCTTTTATAGAAGCATTAGTCAGTTAGAAGTCATTTTTAAAGGCCCCAAAAACCAGAAACTTTTACTCAGTTGCATTATTTCCTCATTTAAAAAAATCAATATTTTCATTAGCGAAAGAAAGGTTGCAATCTAATTTAATTCTACATGTCGTTTGCCTGAGAAGACAAATCGATTGCTGGAAATACCATAATTTTCATTTCTTTGATTTGATTTTTTCCCATTTATTATTGTATTGTTTGTTTGTAGAAAAATTTCCTCAAACCCTGAATTAAAGAAAAAAAAAACATTCGAGCAAAAGATATAACGGGGAATACAAGCATATCTACATATGTGTGTAAATTCCCGTTTCTATAAAACCACAACTGCAGCTATTTCCATCATAATTTAGAAAGAGAAAGAAAGAGAGAGTGAGAGAGAGAGAGTAAAGTAAAACAATCGAATTTTCATGACCCTGAAAGTGAATGCTATTAAAAATTCTGTCGTTAAACGACCGACATTTGTATTTACAAGTTCACCGATACATACACGCAATCAACAACACCAACAAAAACAATAATAATAATAATAGGTAATATTCATACACATTCATACAAACTTTTTTTGTATATAGGGCTAGACGTAAAGACACCGCATCATATACTGCGGCAATGGCATTCATTGGGTTATTGTTGTTGCTGTTGTTGATTTTACGTATAGTTTGGGTGGCCTTGAACAATTTGAACGTTATATGCATTTATGTACATATGTATGCATGAATTATGCATATATACAGAAAGTCTAAACGAAACGAAAATACTAATCATTCAAGTGACGAACAACTAGAATGAGACAGAATAAGAAGAAGAAGAAGAAGAAGAAAAAACACTACAAATGTAATTGAGTGTAAAAACGTGAATCTCTACAGTACGTGTGCCACACCTCCCCTTTTGAGTATGAGTTGGTATTTAGTATAAATGATCAAAACATCTGTTTGCTGACAATTTATATACAACTTGCACTAAGAAGAAGAACAATTTCACTGTAAGAATTTCATTAGAAACTGCCAGCTGTTACAGGTTTAGTAGAGGCATAAAATATACTCAAATCTTATTATATATAAATGAATTAAAAATTCTCTTTTTTTGTTTTTTTGTTAACACGAAGAGTATTTTCTTGACAACATATTCTCAAGAATGTGCAAACAAAAAGAAAAATATAAAAGTGAGCGTATTTAATATTATGTGTATACCAGAGATGCTCGTACTTTCTCTCCCCCACTGCTTCATTAACACGATAATCTGTATCGCGTTTTTAACAGATAAGTGTTCAATGAAATGGAAAACAAAAAGTACAGTAACTGCAGATCTGCCCATAGAATAAAAATTATGTATTTTGTATTTTGTAATATTTACAAAAGAAGACAACTTTCATTTTTTTCAGCAAAGATAAAGTAAATCTCAAATATTTTTACACCATTTGCAATAATACTGTTAATAAGAGAAATAGAGAGGGCAAAAACAGACTGACTAGAGAGAGTTGTACGGTTCTTTTTATTTTGCTTTGCTTTGAATTTACAAATGATGGCAATTTATGTTAAGGTTTGGATTAAATTGTTAAAATTTTCTTTTTATTTCTTTTATGACAAATAATTATGTAAATATGTTTCATAAATAAGTAATTTTAATTCAGAATTTAGTGAAAATTATTTTCATTGTCATTTTTGTTACACCAAAAAAAGTAAAAAAAAATATATCCTCTCTTCACAACTTATCAGCTGACTGCTATGTATAGAAGAGAAACCCCTGAATTTGAATAAATAACAATAAATTAAATAGTGAGCAACAATTTGTTCGAAAAGTTGAGTTGAGAGAGACTGAAACGTGTAAAGAAAAAGATACAAATTATGTCATAGTGTGTGTGAGTGTTTATTGTAAAGTGCAGTGAGTGCAAAGAGCTTTTTTTATAATTTTTTTTCCCTATTAATTAAATGAAAGAAAAGTGAAAATATTTCGATTATACTGCAGATAAATATCTAAATAACGGAATAAATCAAAAGTTTCTTTTTAAAACCAACAAAGATTTTAAATTAAAAAATGAATATTTTTTTCATCTAAATATTCTGTAAACGAAATTTGAAGAAAAAAAGTTATAAAAGAAAAAAGCTTTGTTTATTATTTAAAAAAAAAATACACTCACATATACTTGTATAAAATTTTAATAATAATGAGAACAACAATGCCACCAGAGTAATCAAGTTCAAGCGAAAACATCAACAGCAACAGCAAACATAACAAGAGTGCGCCGCATTTATGAGAACAGACATAGGGCACCTACACTAAAGATGTTAAATGTACACACAGGCATACATAATAAATATCGGATAATTGTTGAAGAACTGTTGTTTTTGTTGGCCGTGGTGGTGGTGGTGGTGGTGTAGTGTAGTGTAGTGATGGATAGTGTATTTGAGTACAGTGCAGTGGGCCGTAATTTGTTGCCCTCTCTGGTTGAAAAACACTGACACTAACAATTCAGTTGCGTATCGGTGTACACGTAGCGCATTCATTAATAATTAACAGCTTATAAAAGACAGAACGCAAACGGGCATATAAAGAAACTTTTAAGTGCAATTTTAGTTTTTGGTTTTTTGTTTTTGTTCAAAATAAAAAAAACTTAGTTTTTTTTTTTGAAATAGTTAAATATAAAGTGAAACAAAAACAAATTCAATAAACTTTTCAAGTAACTTTATTAAAAAAAAAAAAAAATAATTCCTATGGATGGTGTTTTTCTTTGGATAATAAAAGTGCAAAATATATATTGAATAAATTTTGTACGAATGCAGTTATGTTTTTGTTCATTTTATTACAAAGGTATTCGTAAAAATTGTGAAAATTTTATTGAAAAATTACTTTTAATTGTTAATCAAAAACATATTTATGACGCAGTGCAATTTATTGTTTTACGTTGTGACAAAAAATTATCCTTTACTTCGCACACACACACGCACTCGAAGAGGGGGAGTGTGTTTGCATGATCCCCATTTTATTAAAGTTTTTTTTTTTCATATATATATTATATATATTTTTTGTGTATACTTTATTTCATAATTTTTTTTGATAATTTAATACATTGTGCACACACATCCACCTGCATATAAAGAGAAACCTTTTTTTTTTTTTTTGTTGGAGAGAATGAAACCAGAAATTTCCTTATTTTATAAACAATGAATTTCAACAACTCTTATCATCTGTTCTTTTTCTCTTTTTTCCTCTACTTTTCCTGACAATATTTTAATTTTGCTGTGCTCTGCTTTTTCCATTTGTTAAGCTTTGTGTGTGTATATAATAAAAATAATAAACAAGAAATGATCTTCATAATTGGTGTTGCCAGATTCAAGTAATTTTTATATAATTTCAATTCTCAAAGAAAGGTTTGAGAATGGAAATGTAGTTAAACGATTAATAAAATAAAAAATAAAAAAAAAAAACTAATGAGCAATAACTGCATTAGATTAAGAAATGTAATGAAATTTTATTGAAATGTGAGAAAAGTGAGATTATTTTTCATTTAATTTTTTTTTTATTAATTTCTTATATAATTTATAGCAAAGCTTTTCCACTTATTTATTTTACATAAATTCCTCTTTATTTTATACAGTTATATTTTAAATTTCTGTGGATACGTGCTTGCAGTTCCGGCAATATTTACACAATAAAAAATTAGAAAAATAAAAACCCATCAAAATGATCAATAATATCAGTAATATTGAAATGCTGAAGCCGCTAACGATTCCAGGCATGTTGCCACAAACACAAACTCGAACTTATATCAATTATGCCAACAATACGGCGGCTGCCGCAAACAGTATTTCATCAGCACGCACGGCTCAATTGTTAATGGCCGAAACGAACAATTGTCGGGAGGAGCGTGTCAAAGTGCAACGTTTAATAAATCATACAAAATTACAAAATAATACTTGGAATAATTTTCGTACCTTATATAACAATTTAAGTGCCTCGAATGAGTTGCGGCGACAAGAGGAAGACCATATAATGGAAGATGAACATAAACAGCAGCAGCAGCAGCAGCAGACAGTGGTGGGGTGTCGGCGTTTAGCTGTTGCAAAAAATCCAAAGCCTTATACCCCAACGACAAGTGCCTTCAATTTAGAAATAAATCACAATCACAATCAATCTAATGGACAAACAAAGTCCCGTTCTAATAACATTAATGACAATTTCATACAAACAAATGGTTGGTTACAAGGAAATCACAATTATAATCGTACCAACACCAGCAATATTAGTATAGAGTCATCGTTAGCACATAAAACTCAACGTACTGTGGACCAAGAGGATGCCTTTCGTCGTATAGAAAGCGTTCACAATTATGCTAAACTTAGACCCTACCATGTCGATGTTGATGTTGATGATGATGATGATGATGAAGAAGATAATGATGTTGATATCAATTCACCCAGTGGCAGTGGTAGCAGTAGCAATCGTGACGATGATGATAGCAGCAGCCTTCGTGATGATGCGGAAAGCAATAAAATTGACGAGGATGATATCGATATTGATGTTGACTATGAACACTATTTTAATAACAAAAGACAACAACAACAACAACAACAGCAAAAGCAACAAGGCATATCGGATTATAATGCTGTCTCTCAAATTCCTGAAATGAACGCTAACAATATTGAAATGGATTTCAAAAAAGAACCAGACTTACAAATTGATGTCAACGTGGAGGCAGCTGCACCAATTAAATTGGAAGATAATGTTATATATGAAAATGTATTGGCCAAGCCACAGCATCATGCTCGTCGTCCGATGAATGCTTTTTTGATATTTTGTAAACGTCATCGGGCTATAGTCAAGGAACGTTACAAATCTTTAGAGAATCGGTTAGTCTGGCATATATATATAGATTTTAATTCTTATTATTATTATTATTGTTATTGTATATTTTTAGAGCCATAACGAGAATTTTGGGTGACTGGTGGGCCACTTTGGATGATACATCTAAAGAATGCTTCATAAAATTAGCTCAAGAGGTAAGTGCCGAAATGTAAACTACCCACCAGCTTTGTTTGTATTCTACAACATAGCTAATGAATAATAATTGTTTTTCGTATTATATAAGACCCCGAAGGCTTCACTTCTTGAATAATTTGATCTTGTAAGCCAAGATATTTATGCAAAATTTGCCACAATGTCGTTGTGAGAGATTCTCAATTCCTGTGAATGGCGTGGGATCGACTGATTTAGTTTCATTTTGAAGAAAAACACTTACAGCTAAAATATTTTTCGTATTTCAGACTCACTAGGTACTCACTGACACAAAAACATTCAATAGTGAATATATTCACCTGAATTTATCCACTACAGCACGCACAACCTATTAAAACTGTGGCTGTAATTTTTAATAATTTCTAAATTGTTAACCTTGACTAATAATGTGATGTTAACAGATCATGAAAAACGTTCAAGGATGCGTTCATATTTAAATACGAAATTGTTATGTCCCTATAGGAAAACCCGTTATTTGATTTAAGCTAATTTTAATTGTTCTATTAAGTTGAAATTTGATACAAATATTTTTAATAATCTTATCCTAAGATGTGCCAAAAATGAGCGCGGTTGAATAATAGACGTGCTTACAATTTATCAAAATTCATACTTGGCGTAAAACTCGGCTTTCAAGGTCATACGTAATACACTATAGGGGTCGATAGATTTGCCCCATCAAACGCCATTTTAGCTTAATTTTAACCACAACTCTCATTCGTTGTACTTATAGAATAAAGATGCCTTCTTCTCAGCCCATCCCAATTTTAAATGGTACAAACTGCCAGCGCCACCTTTACGCTCCTTAAACACAAGACCCCTAAACAGTTCACCACCAGATTATAACGTTGAGCTGAGGGAACGCATGCATTCAGCCGCAAGTCGTCGTAACCCATCAAATGGTGAAGATAATTATTTCAAGTTTGCCGACGAAGCACAAATGGGAGAGTTGAGTTCATTAATGCGTGGCAACAATAAAGTTCGCCAATGTGCGCTACAGCAAGCGTTGGGTGAGACCACCCAGTTCTTAACCACTCACATACCCGGCAATATGTTGGAAATGGTGGCAGAGGATAAACAGCTTAAAAGACGTTTGTATAGTGAGAACAGTTTCTCCAGCAATAGCAGCGAAGAGGATGGTTTAGTACCAAAAAAGAAAAATGCCAGATCGTGCAAGGGTAAAATTTATCAGGAACTTATCAACTCAGGCCAGATAACACCTCATGTCAAGAAATCAAAATCATCATCACGTTTAACGGAAACGGCGGCCACTGCAGCAATGCAGCACGATTCTCAAAGCATCGATCAATCTATGAAAGCGGCAGTGGGGCGGGAGTCTTTATGTTTTCTTAATCATAATTCTTCGATGCCGGCTGCTGCTTCACTTTATCAGGTGGCCAATTCGTATGAGTTGAAATTTTTCGATTTAGAAGAGAAAATCAAAGAATTGCCCGCTTTATGTTTAGATGATTATTTGCAGCGTAAACGGTGCACCAAGAAGAAAAAGAAATTCTCCTATTGTTACAATAAAAAACGTAATCATCACAACAACAACAATAACAATAACAAAGTCAATAACGATAAGCCCAGTAACAATAACAGCAACAACAATGGTAATAATAATAATAATAATATTTTAAAATATACAACAACAACAACAACAAATGTTGGAAATATTGTGCAAAATATGAAACGGGAAGGGGGCGTGCAAGAAAAAGCGGCCATAGTCGGCAGTCAGAAACGTAAAGCTCGCAAGGAAAGTATCACCAGGCGTGATGTCAGTGCCATTGAGAATGAAGTGGCCGCTGTATTAACCATAAATGGTGACTGCTATTTACAAGAGACACCCATCTCTCCCATTACTTATCATCATCAGCAGCAGCAGCAGCAGCCGCAGCATCAGGTGGCTGCTAATCAACAACAATTGGGATATGTGTTAACAACAACAACAAAACCATCACCAACAACAATAACAACTTATGAATTTTGCAATAAGGCAAACGACAACAACAATATATCGTCTACCTCAGATTTACTTATATTGGCTGAAGCTGCTGCTAAACGCACCGAATTACATAATAATAATAATAATAATAACAACAACAACAATAACCACTGAACCTTCATACATTTAGTATTTACGCGTTAATAAAGTAAATTTAATTTAGAAAATATTTTATTACAACAACAATTTCCCCAAAAGTCCCAATTGATTAAAGTGGGAGCGGCAAGCATACATTCTTTAATTATTGTCTCTTAGAAATGCACTAACAATATAATTTAATTTAATATCATAAAATATTCCTTCTATAAATATATTTTTATTTTTTATTTTTTAAATTATTTTTAAGAAATCATCATCACGTGAGAGGAGATAAAGGGCTGTGATCAAACAATACGAATTGATTGCCATTTATTGTGTGTTAAAAAAAATTCTCTCTTTTTTTCTCTTTTGTATAAATTGCTGCCCTGTATTCTCCAATCTTTTGTCAAACATTTCTTTAACGGGAACTTTTCCCGCATTCACATACATTTTCCCTTAATTCTACGCGTTTACATAAAGACACTAATTTTTTAGGTAAAAATTTCTGTAACCTTCACACACACGCACATACCCATAGACTACATGCATACTTATATATTTCTTATATATATATATACTTACGGTAAATTGTTATATTAAATTATTACATTTCATTATTGTGGGATAGACGATATTATTGCAGAAAATGGAGAAAAACTCATTTTAAAAATGTTTTGTTAAGTTTAAAAACTATATACATACGTAAAATATATACATATGTACTAATTGCAATCACTTTGAGAGTCAATGTAGATGTAAGTTATATAAATTGTATTAATAAAGATTTTAAAAATACATGTTGGCTACAATTGTATTGAAATTCATGCTTCCCAACCCAACGACTCTGCCTTAAAATCTGCTAAATCGCTTTTTAAAGATCTCTTCATCTGAAATCTAAATACAAGGACATCTATGGAGTAAAAAAAAAAACCGGTTTTGAAAATGGAACGAATTGAACCATTATTTGAAGTACTCTCCATATGAGGCTTTTTTTTTTATAAAAAAATGACTTTCGACTCAATCGGACCATTGTTAGATCCTTTTTCCATATAACAATATTTCACAAAATGACTTGTATGGCAATGCTTGGCACATTTACCGAGACATCTAAACTAATTGAAACATAATTTGTGAAACTAACTGATGTAGGGTATTGCATGGAGATGAACTTGACCGCATATAATATATTCATCTTCACTAAATGTTGAGGTTAAATATCATTTTCTTCTTTTTGATTAAATTTTTGATTTTCCTAAATTTAAAACAATTTCTCTATATATTTAATTAATATTGAAAATCTATTAATTTAAAAATTCAAAATTCATTCAGCAGTATAGATTCAAAGTCTTTGTATTTCTCAGGCAAGATCTTTTTAAACTAAATAATATTCATTACAGTTGATTTTTTTAAAATTAGATTTCTGCAAACATGTCGATGACTGTCGTACCAGTGCCGCCTACGACACACCTCTGAACAATACGAAGCCCAAAAACAGCAGAAATAATTGGCCTCTTCCAAACACCAGAAACACCATTGTTTACTTTTCAAGTTTTTACGTTCACTCTTTAGGTTCTCTATCACCTTCGTAAATTTCACTTTTTCTTTTTCATAGTTTTCATTTATCCGCTTATAATCCTTTAACGATGTCTGAGCGTTCTGCAATCCTTTGGACATTTCATTAATTATTTTTATACAATTATCAAAACTGCTAATGTGCTTGTTGTTCTTCTTTCGCTTCCGTTTAATTTTATTTCCATTATTGCGCTTGCCCATTACATGAGCATTGGTTGATTTCGTTGCAGTTGAAATTCGTTTTTTAGTTTTATTATAATTATTATTTGTCAGAACATTAGCAATTGTCTGTGATTATTTTTATTATTGTTATTGTTATTGTTTGCAATGAAACTATTGTCTAAGGTACCGCTGTGTTTTAATTTTGTAAAATCAAATTTAAAAATGTTTCCATCTATTGCATTGGTGTAAAAATCGCCTTGGACACTGCCACCAGTCATTTTAGGATGATTACCTAAAAGCTTCATGCCTGGTACATTATTTAATAATAAAGCGTTTTCAAATATTTCGCTGATGTCGTGTTTAATAGTAATTGCAGAAGATTGATTAGCGGAAATCATTTGATGATGTTCGGTAGATACCATTTCCTGACTTTGTTCGGGTAAAATTTTATAAGAATATTGAACAGAAGAATGATGATTAAGGTATATTTGAGGTATATCATCTTCGGCTGCATTATTCAGTTGCCATTTCCAGGATGATTCCATTTCTATACCACTGCCTTATAATCAATCACATTAACAGTTGCCACAATTAACTAGAAAAACAAAAGTATTTATGGGTTTAGAAAAGAAAATATAACAAAAGATGCATCCAAGAACCTTTTTCTTGATTTAAGAAGAACAATTTTACAATTCCCCATATGTGGCAAAGGGTAATTATAAATAAGTAAGGTTGCCAATCTCACAATGATTTTCAATTATACCGATCATTATACCCTCCACCTCAGTAATCCGTTTCCAAAACCCAGAAGGAGTCGGCAAAGATACTATAAAGTATAAAGATTCTTGATCGGCTTCGAAAACTGAGTCGATTTAGACATGTATGTCCATGTGTCCGTATGTCGGTCTGTTGTTGACTTTCTCATGGGCGAAAATTTTAAGACATTGAGCTGAAACTTTGTACAGACACTTTTAGTTTTTGCAAACAGATCGCTATTTAAAATGAAAAAACTCGGCCATGAGCCACGCCCACAATCGACAAAAATCTATTTATCTTACCACAAAAATTTACCTATAAAGTTGAAATTTGGTTCACAAATATATATGAGTATACCATCCATCGATGCGATAAAAATAGGCGTGGTCACATAACAAACACGCCCACAATCAATAAAAATCTTTATATCTACCACAAAAGTTGACCCAGGAACTTGACATTTTGTGCACTTGCAAGGTCATACGTAATATGTGTACATTCACTATTAGAGGGCCATGCCCACCATTTATATGCAGATGTTAAGGGTATTTAAGATTTGCACTAAACCAAATTTAGTTTTTTAGTTTTACTTCTTGATATTTTGATGAAAAGAACATTTTTTTTAGGTCAAAGAGGAGCTGTGTTGAAAATGGATCGAATAAGACCAATTTTAGAACCCCTTTATATTTATTGAATTATTATAAAAAACTCTTTATATGGTGGAAAATTTAAAAATTTTTGTTAAATTTTAAAAACTTTGTAAAGAATACTTAATTGGTTTAATTATATAAAGAGTGTGTGTGGACCCGGAACCATAAATTTGTAAAAACCATTTCTATTTAGTGATATTTCAAGAAGTTTTATAGGACAACACCACACACATCCATTGTCAATGGCTTCTATTAAAAGAATTCAATTTCAGAAAACTTTGTTTAGCAATTTTTAAGATAAAGTTTAAATGAAGCTTACCTATTAAAATATTAAACATTTTTCAAAAAACAAAACTTTTTTACTTTTTTTTTTTTTTTTTTCTAGAATACAAATCTATACAGCTTTGTATAAATGCTCGATTTATCGATATTTCTGCACTAATGATTAATTTGGGAATATTTCTATGGAAGTGGAATTTGAAAAATGCACAGCATCTCATACAGATATTGAAAGGTAACTGTTAATATAAGTAACCTACTGGTGGTAGAACGGTATATTGTAGTTTTTAGAGATTTTTGTAACTTTTTAACGACCAAAGCAAAATAAATCTGTTATCATACCGAATTATTTTTCTAAGTTAATAACCGTCTCTATTTCTCATTTTATTAACGAAGACATTCTCAACATATAAATTAACTTTAATCAAATGTGGCCTTTTGCTTATTGTGCTTAGTAGGATATTAAATTATCACACTTTTATATACGTTTGGTTAAGTTTTTTTAAACCGTTTCTCTAAACCGTTATATATAATTTTGTTAACAGTGTTTATTAATGGAAATTCTATGAAATACTTGCAGCTTAATTGTATTATTTAGAAAAAACATACATACCGCTGCAAATATTTTATTACTGAATTGTCATGATTGTTGGTTTTTTGGTACTTTCCTTAGCATTATTATTTCGGTTTTTCCTTAAACTGATGCAAAGGTAAGTCATGCGGTTACACATTATTCGGTGCTTAAGTAAATATTTTCTTCTTTAGATTCACTATACTCGGTGGCATATTAATTGGTGGCTTCTATTTAGTTCATCTCATTGGGTCTAACATGGAAATGTTCATCTTCAAATTTGGCGCTTTAATAATCGGTTTAATAATACTCCTTTACTACCGTTACAAACTGTGCAGACAACTGCCTATTCGTCATATTATGAAGTGGTTTTTATCATCAGCTCTAATATATCTATTTAGCGAATATAAAGTGATCATTGTCTTACTACAAATAATGGCTATTGTTTTGTATAATTTGTCCGCCATTAAACGCACTTTACGGGGTTTATTCAAAGCAAAAGATGATTTGGATTCCATGCCTAAGGTAAATATTATTATAAATGAGATTTTCTAAGATAAAGAAACTCTTTTTATACCCTTCACATAAGGTGGAGGGTGAACTAAGGTTACCTCTCCATTTGCAATACTTAGGAGCAGGCGTCAGCATCAAAGAATGACTCGATCTAGTTGTCTGTATGTCCGTACGTCCCTTTGTTATTGGCACTCTCACGGTCACAAATTTTAAGATATTTAGCTGAAATTTCAACTCTATATTCTGCAGGCAGATTACTATTTAAATTAAGGAAAATTTAGTCAAAATTCCACAATCGACAAAAGTCTATTTACCTGCCACAATAATTGAGGCGTGACACGAATAAGATACGCTTCACATTTTCAAAAAACCGTACTAAACTTAAATTTGACTTGCAAGCTGATACCAGGGTATCATTAGGTACCTGCTCATCCACGCATATGGAGGGTATTTAAGATTTGGTCTAAGCCAAATTTACTTTTCTTACTTGTTTCATCTTAGACTAAAGCCATAACCGTCACTAGCCGGGTAGACGCACCTTCTCTTTTGCTTTATAATAAAAAACAGTTATGTACTGAATATCAATTAAATGCTAATATGACTGAAAGTGTCTCTCCAGTGAGCAATTCTCAATGCAGCCGAATTAATCAATGTATACAAACACCCAAATATTTCAATACGCTGGTTGTTCAACTGAAACATTCAAAATCTTTTGTTGAAACTTGATATTTTTCATTTTGTTAGTAGTGAGTGCATCCATGAAATATTTATATGTAGTAGTGTTTTTATTTATATTTTGTTAATTACAAAAATAATTTCATTTCATTAAATTTGGTTTTCTATCTACTTTTCTGTCGTTTTATATCATGCGATTTAGTTTTTAATACAGGAAGTTTATGCTTGCTGGTGGTAGATTTTTGTGATGATGGTGGTATAACAAGATTTTTAAAATTAGTATCCTCACACTCCTCACTACTTTCATTACTCTCCTCACTGTCTTCAACGTCATCATTCTCACATACTTCTGCTACGCTATCTGCATCATTTTCTGAATCGTGACTTCCATTACTTTCTTCGTCCACTTCCTCCTCATCGGATTCACTATTACTATCTTCAGTATTTTTCTTTATTTCAATTACCACTTGACAGTCTTGTTTTTCATCTTTACCTTCCTCCTCCTTATCATCATCATCATCATCATTTTCATATTCAATGGTAACCACACCTTTAACAGGGGTTTTAATAAAATCATGTTTGGAAAGATTTTCATTTTCTTTTTTTTCCTCAACAGTTTGATTTATACAATAATTTTCCCCAAATTGTTGTGTATTCAAAATGTTAAGACAAGTGGGACGACAGCCAATGTTTGTGGCGGCCATTTCCCGTAGTTGTGTTTTCTTCAACAAAATCTGCCACAGTTTAATTTCACCCGAACTGTAAATATAAAAATTAAAATGAGGAAATATGATGTGAATTTCCTATACCTTGATACTGTAGCCAAATAATTTTCGAACGTACACATGGCTTTTACTCGGCCATTGTGAGCCGGAATGTCTGCTTTTTCCTATCAATCCACAAAGTGAACATGTTTACTGTTTTTTATATTAAACCATAAATAATATTTACTTCTATATCAACACCAATGTAAAGCCAAAGGATTTTTCCATTTTCCAATCCCACAAGACAGACATCGTTTGCTATCCATTTCAGGCAAATTGGTTTTGATGTAGTTTTATGTGTATGCGCTACATCACCGGTTTCCAGAGACCAAATCTCTACGATACGTGGACCACAGACCGTAAAATTATGACCGGAAGGTGATAATGTCAAACAGTCTGGCTGACGTTCTAATGTTGATCGGCTTTTTAAATTCTTTTTATAGGCTATGCGTCCCTTTGCTAAATTCCATGTACACAATATTAAATCAGTGCCCAAAGAAAATGCTAATTTGCCACTGGGATGACATATAATATGGGTAACGGCTTTCCCATTATGAGCTTTTTTCCAAGTGGCTTCCGGGAACCAAGTTTTTAGACGGCTTACAACTATGCGACCATCATCTGCCACCGATAATAAATGGGAGCCATCTGGTGTAAAGTCCAATGCATTCACAGTGCCCTCGTGAGACATTAATATCTATAATTAAAAATTAATTCTTATTAATGATCTAAATAAAATAATCTATAGACATAGTAAGTTTAGATTGTTGGTATATACTACTCCTGAACCTTACGTACCTGAGATTGTCTTCTAGTTTTCATGTCATAGATGAAAATGCGATCATCAGCTCCACCTGATACAATCCATCGCTCAAATACCGCCACACATTTTATAGCTGCCGTATGAGATTTATCAGCAAAAGATTGCACCAAACTATATTTATCATCCTATGAAGGATGAAACAATTTTTTATTATCACTCTCATATATTTATTAGCCCTTCACATACTTTAAATTCCACTTTATAACCAAGTAAAAATTCCTCATATGTTCCAATTATAATTTCTATAGACTTGTCCATTTTCTTTTTAATTATAAAAATTCAAATAACACGTGCAAATCTAAATTTATGCTTCAAAGTTTACTAATCTTTTCGTTTTTAATATTTTGTCGCACAGTGTTCTTATTGCAGCTAGCTATTCACGTTGAAGTAATAACATTAATATGCGTTTCATTCCAAAAGCAATTTAATAGAAAATTTAAAAAAGATTTTATGAATTTTTTATTTGAATTTTATAAATTTTAGTTAATTGGTTTCTAAAAATATTGAAGATGCCGAACAGTATATCAACTTGTGGTCCTTACACATATATAAATCTACGTAGTTTTATCATTATAAGTTTTTCATGTCAAATGAATTTTTTCATTCAATAAGTATATCTATTGCTATCAGGTTATGGGTACTTCTTCTTCTTCTTTTTTTTTTTTTTTGAGAGTATCAATAGTGAATTGAGCTAAGAAATGTCTTATATGTGTGTCCAGCAAATATTCTCACTTGTTCACTTACTTTTTAAATTTATTTTTCCGTTATATTATATTAAACGGGTGCGTGCAGTGCTGTCATCACGTTCATTTGGACCAAAAGTCAAAGGCGCACTGTAATGAATTTTTGTAAACATTCGCAACTTACCTCACACCGACCTGGAAATAAGAACGCACGAATTATATATTTTTTTAAATTTTTATTTGAAATTTTTTTATTGAATTCTTAATTTGTTTTCCAAGAAGAGACACCTTTTCTTAGATCTCTCTCGAATTTCCTCACATCCAGATATTCTTGCAATGGCTTATTTTAGTGTTGAGATGTGAATTTTGTTTGATTTTTTTTTTCTGTATTTTATGTTGTTGTTGTTTGTTTTTTAAATAAGATTTGATTTTATGCTTTTTTTTTTTGTTTTGTTGTAACTGCATTTTTCACTCACATTGCTTAGTCTTAATTTAATAAGCTTTATTGTTGTTGTTAAATATTTTATGTATATATGGGTGTATGTGGATGTTATTTATTGAATTTTTATAAAGTTGATTAATCTTAAATCGTAATTTTTATAAAATATAAATGTATGTATAAGTAAAAATGTGTGTTTAGCAAATTTTATAAAGATTTATATATTTATATATTTAATTCATGTTCAAGACTTTCTTGCTTGTAAGTAAATTAATTTTATAACGTTTTTATCTCTTTTTTGTTTGTTAACATTTTTTGTATGGAAAGTTGCTGGTGTTTTAGTTAATGTGGTGTCTTAAGGAATAAAAATATGTGTTCATGCATTCTTTTTCCCCAATTACAATAACTGTTTTAATTAATATATCTATATATATATATATATATATATATGAATATTTATAGAATGAATTAATAAAATTTGATTACTTATATATTTTACTAATTGCAAATTTGTATGATTCTTGTTTTTATTTATCTCTTAACGCATCTCTTCTCTTCAGATTTTTGCCATTCTTTTAATAACACTGAACACTTTCTTTTTCTTAACAACATTCCTCGAAGATGTATTCATTCAAAATGTATTTTTGAATTTGCATATTTGAAATTTGTTTATTTAATAACATGTAACACTTTAAAATTGCTGGATTAATTAATTGTATAATAATAATAATAATAATATATCATTTTAAATATATGTATTCTTCATTTTTAATTAATTTATGATTTCGTTTTTGAAAAAGTTTAGTGTGTTTTAATAAAGTACGGCTGGAAAATAACAGCTTAGTTGAAAAGTATTTTTTATCTTATACCATATGTGGTACAGGGTGTTTATGAAATTATTACAAAGTGGTAAGAATTTCATATTGATTCATTTTGCGTTTTAAATAAACGTAAATGAAACAATGTAGGCGTGTCTATTTGCCTGTCTGTCCATTCTCTTCAACTGTTACAGGTTTTTGAAATAATTTGTGACAATTCACTATAAATAGTAATAGAGGCATTCATAGAAAGTTTTAGCAAAATTGTATTAAAACAAAGAAGAAGCATACAATTGTGTTTTACATAATTCGCAGTAAAGTTTAAACGATAAATTTTGAAATGATTTGATTAATTATTTATTATAAAAACTTAAAATCTAAACATCAATCAATCGATTATAACGATAAACCGATATATATAATAGCTCAAATGATGATTTCTAAAATTTCGGAGGCATAATAAAGACTTAAATAAAATGCAATGTGGGTTTTAGATTGTTAAAAATTTGAAAAATATTTACAGTAGTGTTGGCTTAAGTGTTAGTTTTACTTAAAATGGAATAAATTACACGTACATACATTATAATGGTATAAAAATCTACAAAAGTTTGGGAGGAGAGGATGTAAATACAATAGAATGGAAGTATTAGAATCAGCTGATAAGTATTATAAACATTTTCAGTATGTTTGTTAAATATGTATAAGTTTTTCATAATAATTATAGCCACCATCCTCACATGTGTAGGATGTATATAACCACAATCAAATTAAAATATTTGGAAACTTTGCAGAGTATTGAATACTGAGGCCATGTTCGTGTCTGTATGTCCTTGTAAGAAAATCACTTTATTCTTCCATTGCAAAGCGATACCCGGCACAAGTGTTGACTTTACACAAAATCATTCAAACGTTACATCCGCAGGGCTACTGATGTTTACAAAAATTCAAAATAGAAGCAGTGTACTGGAGGACTTTGGGTTTAGATGGTGGGTATAAAATATTCGGTCCAAGCCAAATTTTTGATTTCTTATGTCTATATGTATATTTTATATTTCATAATTCTTTTCATTTACTGTTTAAAGCCATATTTTAATAAAGATTTTTGATTTTTCTTATTCTTTAATTTGATTGGAATAAATTTTTTTTTTATGAAGACAAATACATATAAATAGTATTTGATGTTTAGCATATACCTGTTCATTCTTTTTTTATGAATAAATTGATTTTATTTATTCGTGTTGAAAATGAATTCCCATTTGAATGAAATCTGTTTATTTAATGAATTTCATCTCATTATAGATAAGTACGTGCAATAAAATCTAGATTGTGTATTTAAATATATTCATAAATGTATATTTAATTTCATAATAATTTAAATTGATTTTATTATTATAACATTTTAAGACAAGAAGTTATATCATGAAAATAAAACATTGACTAGTTAATTAAATTAAGGAAGTTTAGTTTTGTTTTTTTTTTTTTTTTTTCAATAATGTAAAAATATTGTAAATGCATGTAGAAGCAAAATTTTTTCCAAATTCCAATGCTTTTCAAAATGTAAGCTGTCCGGCTGTGGTAATTACTTGTAAATTATGTAAAATTTTCCTTTTCTATAAAAAAAAAAGTGCTGTTGCCTGCATTAAGGATTCAAAGAATAAGAAGAAAAAGAAATTTCAAGCTTGTTAACAGTACAGTTATTAAATATTTATGACTCATCCTATTATTACATTTTTGTTTTGTTATAATAACGGGACTAGCGAATACTTGAAATTAAGTTTACGTATTTTTTTTGTGCCAAACATATACCGTTATAAGAACAAAGCAAACATTATATGTTACATAGATTTACAAAATGATTACAAATTACCAACAAAATGTAAATGTGTTAAGGCGTACAGTGTTTCTGTTTTAAATCGAAAACCAGCTGGTATATTATGTATTTGTTATTACATAAAAAAATTACATGATTCTTTATATATTTTTTTTTTTTATAAATTTTGTAATTTTTTATTTAATTCTAAACTCTTTATAAATGCTGCCGTTCAAAGAGTTTTGCTTTTAGGCTTATTCCCATATTTTTATACCCCACCATCCTGCCACGCAGACCCTACAGAATATTTATATTCTGAATTAGCATTGAATACTGAGTGGAACTAGTCATGTCCGTCTATCCGCGTGGGTGCGTTATAAAGGTAATTGGTTGCAAAAAATGAGATAACGTTTTCAAACTTGACAAAAGTTTTGGTAGAGTTGATCAAGTTCCGCCTTACATATAAAGTACAGAATTTATATTGACATAGAAAGTGATCGGGCTTAGATGGTGGATATGCAAGAATTGGCCTCAGCCAAATATAGTTTTTTGCGTTTTTTTTTTTTTTTTATTAACTTAGTTTTACTATAAACTGGTAGAAGTTTTGTTATAATTTTCTATGTAGGTATTTGTTTAGTAGATTAGGGTGTTTTTAAATAACTTTTTTTTTTTTTCAATAACGGTAAAATTTTATTATCTATGTGTATAAATTGTATATAGGGTTGCCACAGCCAATTTATATTTTTAAAAAAAATTTTTTTTTATTGCACATATGGCTAAAATTTATTGCACTTTAAAAAGCGTTGCAACTGCGATTTAATGGTTCGATGAAAAGTTTTTTAGAAACTTAATTAAATAGGAAAATATTTACTTCTTTTTTTACCGTATATATTTAATAAAATTGAGTTATTTGACCTGAAATATATCATATAGTCTGATTATTGAAAAACGCCATTTTTATATGTATAAAAAATAAAAATAAAAATAAAAAACAATGTCGCCGTTAAAAGTCTTGCAAAAAAAAATCAAATATACTTTATAGTAATATTACTTATTTTTATCTATTGGCAACCCTACTTGCGTATTATAAGTGAAAGTGTTTTTACAGTTATATGATATTATGTAAAAATTTGCTCATTGTTAACGGTAATTTTATAAAAATTTTGTTTAACTAATATATCTCAAAAATATACAAATATTTTTCCATTTATTATACAATAATCAACTAAATTATATGTATGAATGATAAACAAGTGTGTGTGTGTGTTTTTTTTCTTTTCTTTCTTTCTTAATTTGTGATAATAACCGGAAAGAGATGTTTAGTGGAATAGATAAAATTCATTTCATAAACACTTATCTATTATATTATATAGAAAAAAAATCTTTACAGAAATCATTACTGTTACTCTTCATTATAACTGGTTAATGTTTTTGTCTTAAAATATATACGCATGCACATATACAATGATACACATTTTTAATTCTTATTTTTTATACAATAATCTTCTTAATTAGCTATAATCATGATTAATAAAAAAGGTAAAATTTATTCAAAATTGTGTTGTTTTTTTTTTTTTTTAATGTTTCTTTCTTTTCATATATATAACAAAACGAAAAAGTCGTGCTTATACAATTAATTAATTATTTATATTGATTGTTTAATAATCTAAATAAAAAATATATTTATCAGAGGTGATTTTTTCTTTCTTTTTTGTTTTTTTTTTTTTTTGTTAATTGCTTAACATTAATGTGATATAAAGATCTTTACCTTTACTAAATATACTTGGTTATGTTTAGATGTATATAAGAGGATAAAAAAAAATGAACTTGATAATATTGTGTGTAATACAAAAATCTTAAAACCTTAATAACATGCGATTATTAAAACATTATTCCAACTTCCTCTTTTTGCATTTTGCATTTTGCATTTGCTGTTTTGCCCTCATTGTGTAGTGCATGTATAAACTAAACTTAAATTAATTAATAACAACAACAATTATGGCTTTTGTAAATGCTTCAAGAAGACTGTTTCACTCTCTATTGCATTTTGAAAATAGTTTTTACAATATTTGTGTATGCGAGGGTGTGTGTGTGTGTGTTTGTGTGTGTATATTACATTAAATTGAAGACCAAAGGAAAGAAGTAGTAATAGATGTATACAAGTATTAAAACGAAATGTTGGATGATATCGACCACGCCAAGCTCTACAACTCTCAGACAAGATAATGGATAATATTGGGTCGCATTTTTTTAACATTTGTTATCACAAACGGACAGACGGGTAAGATAAATGCGAAAACTTTAACATGATCGCATTTCGCTTAACTCACAAATGGCAACAGATTTCATTTATTCGTTACCTTACATTTACATTCTTCTAATACTATCGCATCACAACTCATCCCCATATAATCCAGTCCTTACAATATATATTGGAATAATTTATAAACAAACGCACACACACGTACTCATACAGCATTAGTTATGAACGTACATAATAATATATTATATATAAAGGCAGAGTTGGAATTATCTCATATATGTAAATAAATGTAAATTTTTTTTTCATTTACACGCCTACGTCTCCTGGCACTTGTTTTAATTGCTGTTTTGTATATACGTTCGGATGATCAACATGTTGAGCAAGCATACTTGACTTTTTTTTTTTTTTTTTGTTATTCCTACTGGTCCGACCTGTATAAGAATTAACACCTTTATTCAGTAATTATTGCGTGTTTGAAAAAGAAAAAAGAAAAAAAAAAAAAAACTCATTGCAATACAGTAACAAGGGATGTGTGCGTGATTAAATTAAAGTAAAAAAAAAAGAAATAAAAAAAAAAAACCTAACAATCACCTCCTTCTGCAATTTATTACATTTAGTTTATACGTAACACAAATGATTGGTATTGGATTGGCTGACCTTGAACAAGGTTGATATACGAACAAACATAACTGATACACTTGGAAGGAAAAAAAAAAAATCTCGGGACATTTTCTTCGCCACAAATGTACTTGAAATTGCACCACAATTGATGTGTTGCCAGACAAACTATTCAACAAGCTGGGAAGAGCTTTTTAAGAAAATTTTTAAAATAAATTAAGGCTTCATTTTTAAATTGAAAAGTAGAATAGTTAATTAGCTTAATAATTAGCATCCGATCGGAACATTTTTAGAACTCCTTACATGACAATGGCACACAAATAAATTAAATAGCTCAACGTTTGTGGCATATACATATATTCGTCCAATAGTGATTTGCTTAAAGAAACTAAAAGGCTCTGTACAAAATTTCATCTTCATATCTCCAATGGAATGAAAATCCTATTATACTTATGTGGAGGGTATACATGAATTTCAATTATAAAATCTATACATCATCCTACAAACTATTTTCACTTTACTATTAAAAATAATTAGATTTCATGTTCAATATAATTTGATTCCCTTGCTAACTGCGCCTATGCAACATGGGCATGTGTGCGATAGCAATGAACGAAAGAAAGAACTCTTACCTTCAACAATATTAACAATTTCTTCTGCCTTGCATTTTACACTGTTTTTTTGTCCCGCTTGCTTGATGATGCAATTATCTGCTAAAATCATATTACTTTGATTATTGTAATAACTCCAACTCTGCCATTATTTGTATTTTAACGAAATGGGAAGTGGGGGTGATTGATGTCAACTTTATATCTTATTTTAACGTAAACAAAAAAAGTTCTTTACAAATATAAAGATGAAGAAAGAATTGGTTTTTCCTTCTTATTCTATTTTTTTTTTTTTTTCTTGAGTTTTTCAATTAATGCTAACCGCCGCTGCTGCTGCTGCATCTTATCGTTCTGATACACACACTCTTACATGGTTATGTCTATATATTGCTTATTGCTTAATGGCCAACTGATTACCCGATATGAGAGGCATTGCTGTTGGTGTTGTTAGAACCAACACCACCACCACCGCCGCCGCCACTACCACCTATAATGCTGTGCTGTTCATCTGTGGTGGTAGGTGTGGGTGGTTGGTCACGCCGTGGCGGCATACGTTCGTTGACGGCATCCAAACCTTTGGCTTCGGCAAACGAGGTGATTTTGTGATTTGGCGAGAAACCTTGCATGGCGTTCTTTAGTGATTGCTTGCCACCGGATAAAGCCCCCAGAGGCAAGGCGCCGGTGGGTGTAAGACCCTTCAGTTGTAACACGGATTCGGATTCTTCGCGTAATACGGAGAAAACACGCGCCATTTTACCAATCGCTCGAATCTTATTGCGGATGACTTCTTTACGTATGGCCGCCTCATCATCCGACAAGGGCTCTTCACTCTCCTCCGTCATCAGTTCATCATCAGAACAGATATTCAATACATTGACCAACATTTCAGTGACCTTCTCGCCCACAAACGGTAGCGACCAGGTAAACACATCCATAAAATTGGGCAGCCAGTATGGATGTGGCGAACAGTTAAACTGTCGTATGTTCATAACGTTGTTCTCATATTTAAGCACAGCAGCCTTATTGTTGTACACGTCCAGGTAATTGGGCGCCGAAAAAATGGTGATAAGCGAGGGAAAACCGGTGGTTTGACTTTTGCGATACATGCGATAACCAGCATCTTGAGCTTCATGGGCTCGTATGATCGACAACAGATTATTGTTTTGCAGGAAATCACAACAAGCCGCATAACTGTAGAAATATGAGCAGCCACGCACCGAGTTGTGTGTGTAGAAATCAGAATTTTTTTCATTACCAAAATCCTCCAGGGGATCGGACCACAGCAGATCGCACATTGGTCCAAAAGCTGGTGGCTCCTTGAAGCGATCTAATCGCCGTATATCGTCCAATTCGTGAATTTCGGGCGAGAGGCCCCCATGCACGCACAGAAACTGTTGATTCATTAAAGCCGCCAGCGGCAAACAATCAAACGCCTCCATGCACGCCTCATAAACACGCTCCGAGTATTTGATTTTGCACTCCTGCTTAAATGTAAAATATTCGGTCAGGTGACGACACTCATGATTGCCACGCAGCAAGAACAATGTATTTGGGTAAGTGATTTTCAGGGACCACAAATATAGAACGCACTCAATGCTAAAGTAGCCCCGATCAACGTAATCACCTAAAAATAAATATTTGGTACTGGCTGGTGAACCACCCACTTCAAACAGTTTCATTAGATCATAAAATTGTCCATGAATGTCACCGCACACGGTGACGGGTGCCTCAATATCAATCATGGTCTTTTCGTGTCGCAACAGAGCAGCCCCCTCTTGTATGATACGTAAAGCTGGCGCCTCCTCTATGCGACCTTCCAAAATGAAATGTTGCTTCAGCAGTTCATAATTCGGTTTGCCTGTGCGCGCGTCGGGGAATACCTCGGTCATGGTTAATTTATGGCTGGGTGGAAATGGCACAGTGTCTATTATGCGATCCGTTGTATTTTCGCTGGTTTTAATATTGCATGTGGGGCTGTTTTGCGTAGTGTTGGTAGAGGGCTCCTGTTGATCTCCAGCTACAGCTGCAGCCGCTGATGATGGTTTGGTTGTCGTTGTTGTCTGGTTAGCGGACATCTTTTATTAATTACCCACTTGGTGTTCTTTATGGTTTCTTTAATTTTTTTCTTTTCTTTCACACTAAACACCACCAAATTACCAGAAGATTTTTTTCTCTATCACCTCCCTCTCTTTTATTAGGTGATATACACATTCACACAGCAACACAGACTATATTTTTCATTCACGCCTCAAGGCAGTTCTGTATCTATTAAACAATTAACCTGTAACAATTTCTCATTCGTTTTTTTTTTATTATTAAATATTTTCAAAAACTAATATCTTTTTATTACTTAGAATAATTGTTACATTTGTTTTAGAAATTAATATAATATTTTTATTTTAATATTTTCAGTACACACAATTTTTTCGTTTTCCTTTTTACTACTAGGAGGACTTTAACTTTTTCGTGTACTATTCGTTTCACTGTTGCATTCTAATTACAAACGTTTCAAGTTGTCACTTTGCAAAACTGTACAAGCGTGATGTAAGCAAGTACAAGAATTTGTTAATGCGTTTTATTCTTAACGGTTCAATTTGTGCGTGTTTTCTTTTGAAATTTTTTTTAATATATAAATTAATATATGAAATTCAATTTTGTCAATAGCATTCTGCCATTAAAATAAAACACTATAGTTTTTAGTTCTCCTATCTTATGCTGTTAATTTATTTTTTTATACTTTTAAAATGTTTTATACTAAGAAAATCTCAATAGGCTTAAACTTAAATATATCATATTTCTTTAGTTTTAAAACTGTAATATGAAGAATGATTTGTTGGAGAATAAATAAATAAAATATTTAATTAGTCTTCTTTTTCTTTTTGCATAAATAATGATTAATATAAAATTCGAATTTAATCATTTATTTATTGTAAAATTTAATATGTAAATTGTACAAACAATGTGTGTGTTTGTATATATTTTTATTTTTAAATCATAAGAGATGCAATGAAGTCAATTTTTGGGAATCTTAAAAATACCTATTCGCTAAGTTGGCGATTATTTTATTTGTTTGTGTCAACTACATTTGACAGCTGTGGTGAAGTGTCGCACAGGTTTTTTCGTTATTAATCATCATTAAGTAAAATAGCAATAATTTTATAATTTTGTATTCAATATAAAAAGTTTAATATTTTAAGTAAAAAATAAATATATATAATGTGTTAGTATATAATTAAGTAAGATTTGAAATTTGTGTAAGATTTGTTAAAACGCAGAAGCATTTGCGGTAGTCATATAAAAATACACCTATAAGAAAGTACACACCTAATAAGAAATCTTTTGTGCATAAATATGGATAGCAAGGGACGTAATGTAATTGTGTGTGATAATGGTACCGGTGTAAGTATTAAATAAAGTTTTCCCAAGTTTGTTAACATTTTGCCTATATTTCCAAAAGACACGTCTAAAACAAGAAGTATGGTGATAAGTAAATAAGGGATTAACAAAGTACACTAGTAGTACTAGTGACATATATTAGTAATTAATGGATATATGATATGTTTTGTTAGTTAGTCATACTTGTAGTATGGGTGTTGTTACCTACGAAAGTGAAATGTTTTTAATGTTTTTCTTTTATTATAAGAAACAGTACATAAATGTATATTTTTAGTGTAAAGCAAAATATTTTGTTTTTTCATTTCATTCTATCTGTTTATTGCAGTTTGTCAAATGTGGTTATGCTGGCAGTAACTTTCCGGCACATATATTCCCATCAATGGTTGGCCGGCCCATGATACGTGCTGTAAATAAAATCGGCGATATTGAAGTCAAGGTAGAGTGTTTTAATTATAATGTACATTTATTATAAATTAATTTATCTCTATGTATATATATATATAAACATACAATGGAATATATGTAAATATTAGTTTAGAATTAGTGTTAATTGATGAATTTGTTGTTTCATATAATTTCTTTTTTTTTTCTGTTCTCTTTTTATTCTTTCTTATAAAATAACCATATATATACATACATACGTATACTATATTTTTGGATTCTTTTTTGAATGTTTTTTTTACAGGATTTACACGTTGATGTAAGTCTCAAGTCCGCTGAATAATGCTTCTCTTGTTTCGTTTTTGTTGTACAATATTATATGAATGGTACCCATAAAAATTCAATTAAGTGAAATTATATTATATTTAATATTTTGCTTATAATGTAATTTGTTCGCTATTTGCTTTTGCTGCTGCTATTGTTGTTACTATTGTTTTTTATTACTTAAAATTATATTTAAATTTACTTACAATTACTTTATTCCAGAATCGCTTTTTGAAACTAATCATTTATTATAATCAGGTGTATCACTATGTAAGAAAAAATGACCTAAATCAACGATTTTTTCAAAATCATTGTTTCCCTATGGTTGGTTTAAATTAATGTGGCAGGTTTTCAATAGCTTTTAACTTTGCAAAATGTAGACACCCTGTAAAGTATATAACAGATTTTCCAATAGGGACATAACAATTTTGTATTTTAATACGAATGCACCCTTGAACGTTTTTCATAATCTGTTAACATCAAAATGTCAGTCAAGGTTAACATTTTTATCACAGTGAAGTTTAAAAATAAAAAAGTATTTAGAAATCATTCTCAGTGGGTGGTCCAAACTTTAATTTTAAATTGAATTTTAATTTTTGGAGAAAAATCGCCACTGCCCTCATGCGATTTAACGTCTTTGAATTTTTTTTTATGCAGTTATGTCGGCCAACTAGTCAACAACATTGGAGGGGCTTAGGGATAATATCAAATGCGAATTTGCCAACGTTCCGGTCGATATGTGAGAAAGTGTGATGAAATGAATATTGGCTTCAAAGCAAATATGCTGGCGTTGATCATATGAACGAGATCAAGATTCCTTAGTTAAATGTAATATTTGTACCGTAACTGCAATAAATTTCAGCCCTTTATCTCAATTATTCTGTGTTTTATTTAAAAACAAAATTGTTTTGTTCTTATTGAAAAGCCCCGTTTATATACTCGATCTTAATTAATTAATTAATTGCATGTTTTCAATGGTAGTTTCCTCCCAATTAAACTTTGTAAATATGTTTTTTTTTTTTGAAATGTTGAATAATTTAAAATTTATTTAAATAAAAAAGCAGTTATAAATAGGGAAAGTAAGCGTTTTTTATAACCTGTACTGCAGTTGAATGTATAAAAAATATATTTTTTTTTAAATAAAAAAGTTGTCGCTGTTGAAAATGATTTTGTTGTTGTTTGATTGTTGTAATTTTTCAATATTATTCTTTGTTCTTGTTCTTGTTCCTACTATTTGGTTATATTTCTCATAATTTGTAAAATAATTTTTTGTCTAATAAAACAGGATTTAATGGTGGGTGATGAAGCGTCACAATTGCGTTCCTTGTTGGAGGTGTCGTATCCCATGGAGAATGGTGTGGTACGTAACTGGGAGGATATGTGTCACGTGTGGGATTATACATTCGGACCGAAAAAAATGAATATCGATCCGATGAATACAAAAATTTTACTTACCGAACCGCCAATGAATCCATTGAAAAATCGTGAAAAAATGATTGAGGTGAAATAAATTTAATTTCTTAAAAAAAAAACATCATTCAAATAATTTTTTTATTTAAATAACTTTTTTAGGTAATGTTTGAAAAGTATGGTTTCGATTCGGCGTATATAGCTATACAAGCGGTATTGACTTTATACGCTCAAGGTTTAATATCCGGGGTGGTTATTGATTCGGGTGATGGAGTGACGCACATCTGTCCTGTATATGAAGAGTATGCTCTACCACATCTCACCAGACGTTTAGATATTGCCGGTCGTGATATAACCCGTTATTTAATTAAGGTGATGACGGCCGATGATTATTATATTTTTAATTTATAATTTCTTTTTTATATTGCAGTTGCTTTTATTGCGTGGCTACGCCTTTAATCATTCCGCTGACTTTGAAACTGTACGCATGATGAAAGAGAAGTTATGCTATATTGGCTACAACATAGAAATGGAGCAGCGACTGGCTTTAGAGACGACAGTCTTAGTGGAAAGCTATGCACTGCCAGATGGTCGGATTATAAAAGTGGGTGGTGAACGTTTTGAAGCACCAGAAGCTCTATTTCAACCGCATCTGATTAATGTAGAGGGTCAGGGTATAGCCGAGCTGGTATTCAATACTATACAGGCGGCTGATATTGATATGCGACCAGAATTATATAAACATATAGTGCTGTCGGGTGGTTCCACCATGTATCCCGGCTTGCCCAGTCGTTTGGAGCGTGAAATTAAACAATTGTATTTGGAGCGTGTATTGAAGAATGATAGTGAAAAGTTAGCGGTAAGCAAGTGGAACATTTTTACACTCAATGGAATCGTTTTTTAAACGCAGACATGCATTACATGATATTTTTTAGAAATTTAAAATACGCATTGAAGATCCTCCGCGACGAAAGGATATGGTGTTTATAGGTGGTGCTGTTTTAGCCGAAGTCACCAAAGATCGTGACACGTTTTGGATGTCGAAGCAAGAGTATCAAGAACAAGGCTTGAAAGTATTGCAAAAACTTCACAGATACAAAACAGAGAAGATTTAAACAGTATTAGGGACTGTATGTAAATTATTTTCAAAATTCTTTTACACATTCAACATAATTAATAATGAAAAGAAAGCGTAAAGTGTTTAAAGTTTATAATTTTTATTTTGTTGCCTTTTTTTTAATCACCAACTTAATTAAACATTGTTTGTAGGGCTAATCTTTTTAGAAAAAATTTAAATTTTTTAAAAGTTTTTTTGATGAATTTTTTTAAATAAACCAAAAAAAAAAAAAAACTTAAACGAAATATCATTTAAAAAATATTATTTAAATTTTGTATATAATAAAAGTCGGTTTTAATACTTTGACCTCTTCAAAATCCATTTTTTTTTATTGTAATTCTTAGCTATGTGTGATTTTTTCTATGATTTTTTATCTAAATGATTCGTAACTAAACAAATTTTATTTTTCATGAATCTAATACTAAACTTTTGTATACGAGTATAGTATAAAAATTTTGTAAACAAAAGGATTCGTAGAAATGCTTATGTCTATGTCGTAAGTGAAAATGTTATAGCCGGTCAAGTTGGACCATTTTAAACCCTACACCACTTAGTTCCTAATGATGCTGCAATTAGTTTAATTGTCTCAGCAAACGCGAGTCTTTGTCTTAAAAAAGATATTTCGTGAAGGGGTTCTAAAAATGTTTGCTCACATATAGATTGAAATAAAAAACAAAAACGCCATCAGTTTAGGAAATATTGAACTCAAACTGAAACTGTAAAAGGTTCAAACTTTATTATTCTGAATTTAATTCATTCTTAAAACTACAATGAAACCGCACTTTTGCTTGTTAGTGTTGTGTTTTTATGGATATTATGAAATTATTGAAAGGAATTGAAAGGAATTTATACAAAACAAATGCTCTCTTCTTCCATCTTCGAAAGATTTCTTATCTAATAAATGCTAAATTTTATATATAACGAAATTTCCTTTAGATATTATTTTTACAATGATTAAATTAATACGATTAAAAAAAAATAACGTTTATATATAATTTTTTTTTTTAGTAAAAACAGAATCAAAATATAATTTCTTAGGAAAGCAGTCGCTTCTGCACGTTTATATAATTTAATTTTCTTTTGGTTTGACGAAAGTCTTCAAAGGATCAACATCACATTCGGACACTATAACTTCACAATCACCCAGTAAAGCTTCACGCAATTGTGCTTGAAAGCATTTGAGGAAACCTCGCTCCGAATTACTGTGATTGCACAATATGACCGTGTGATTTTTATGCACAGCATCTAATATATCGTGATGAGACATTTCACCGGTTAAAAATACATCAGCATTAATGTTAGATAGTATGGAACTGCCAGATCCGGCGCATACAGCTATAGTTGTAACTTTTGTTTTGGGCGAATGTTTGACACCGAAAGCCACATGTACGTCGTGGCCAATGTGATTTTGTACGGAGGTAATGATTTCCTGTATTCTTAAATTGGTTGTTATCATGCGACCAGATCCCATATTCTCTTTAGTCGGATCCTTTAAGGGCTACAAATAAAAGATAACACTTAGTTGAGATTTTTTCATATCTTACACTAGAAAGTGGTACAAGAAGGGTGTATGGTAACCTATACATGGGAATTTTTGATATTTATTGATGAAATTTGTTACATGTTATTTATTATAAGCTAAAAATGGTTACTACTGAAAATGAACCCCATAGTTTATTTTTAGGACCTCTCTTCATGAAACCCCATATTTTACAAAAGGTACATATTTTTACAGCGAGGAAAACTGCCATTTTTATACACCATTGCACCACTTGTGGTAAAACGTTATATTAAGTTTGTAACTTCTAAACGGCTAAAGATGGACCTAGTTTTCAGAACCAAATTTTAAATTGATTTAATCATGTACGTCTGTCCCTGTTAAGTTGTTTGCAAGGTTTTGGCCATATTTTTTAAGATATTTCAAAGAAATTTACGACAAAGTTTGACTCAAAGATGTGTAATATTGAAAATGAACCGAATTATACCATTTTTGGAACCCCTCCCTTTATAACATTCTTATTTGAAATAAGTCTTTATATGGGAAAAAATTTAAATTCTTATTATATTTTCATAAAACTAGACGAATAATAGATAATTAGCTTATTAATTGGCTGTAACAAATTTGAACACAATCGGACCATTTTTAGAACCTCTCTCCATATAAGGTTCTTTTATAAAGAAAGTCTTTATTCGACTAAAAATCGCAATTCTTAATTTATTTTTTTTTTAATTTCGTGAAGAGTAGTTAATTAAGAGAATATTTGAGTGTTATATATGAAACCGTTCGAATCATTTTTACAATCCTTTCTTTTGTAAAAATATTTCACGAACTGACATTTTTAAAGCTCTGCCTGGCATTTAATGATACGACCAAATGGGGGTAGAGTATTAAAGCGTCGATTTTAACTGACTGTAATGTTTTTACTTATTTTTATGCAATAATTAATATAGATTTGGCTTTGTTTGCATTGATTTAATCTCTATTTATAATAAAACAATTTTATTCGCTTAATTAATAAACGAACAAGTGGTCTGTGACAGTTTTTCAAGATTTCCAATGAACCAATTAAAAACTTTAATAGTCGATTTTAAACGTTTACCAAGTAAACAAGGATTTATGGATTGCAATTATAATATTTTTTGGTTGGCACTTGTTTATCTGTCTCATCTAAAGATCGTTTCGAGTAATCAGTACAGAAACACCGAAAATACAAATTTAAACATCTTTTTAAAGAATAGTACCGTTACAATGAAAAAAACAATAAAATGGCAACCATTACAACTTGACATGATCATGAAACAAAGACAAATGGTGGCATTAAGTATAATGGACATGGAAGACGACTGGTCATCGTTTGGGTATCAATTTCATATAAAAAGTGAAGATGAAAGTCTTTTAAAAATTACACCATCGGTGATTTTTCCTACCAATTACACCAAACACGGGCTGAAGAACATTACAATTGAAGCGTTATTTTTGGGTCACACTCGAGTTTATGTGGAATTATTTCAATCGAATGATAAATGTGAACGAATGAAAGATAATTTAGAAATTACAATAAAACGGTCTACGAGTCAAATGGATGTTGCTTATAAAATAATTGTAGCGTGCTTTGTTATGGTGCTGTATGTGAATTTTGGTGCCGTCGTACAATTGAATGCTTTGAAACGCATCATCACGAAACCTATAGGTCCGGCCATCGGTTTTATTGGACAATTTATATTAATGCCTCTACTCAGCTATTCAATCGGTTACTTGTTCTTGCGCCAACACATCGAATTACGTTTGGGTTTATTTTTTACCGGCTCCACACCGGGCGGCAGTGTTTCCAATATATTTACAGTTCTGTTAAATGGAAATCTTAACTTATCAATCACCATGACAGCGTTAAGTAATTTGACCGCGTTCGGTATGATGCCGTTATGGCTGTTCACTTTGGGTGCTTTAATATTTAGAGATGGTCACTTGGCGGTACCTTATCAGGCTATTGCTATGGTGTCTTGTTCATTGATCGTACCGTTAAGTGTGGGTATAGCATTACAAAAATGTGCCCCAAAGGTGGCAAAGAAAATGGAAGAATATTTAAAGCCTGTTACGTTAATTCTGTTCCTAGCCATAACGGTATTTGCCTTTACCGTTAACTCTTTCATATTCAGATTATTTTCGTGGAAGGTGAGTTTACTTTTTATAACATTTTACAAAAAATTCATTAAAAATCCATACGATGTCTATCAATATATTTTAGACTGAAGAAGATTTAGATAGAAGGGCATAAAAATTAGAAAGAAATTAAAAACTTTACAAAGGGTTTCTTGAGAATCTTAAATTCATCATTTACACTCGCGTTCCATTTATCGTAAAACTTTTTAAAGATTGTTTTTTATATAAAAATCAAGGGAGAAAGTCTACCCTAATACCCCACCCCCATTTAGTTCTACAAATTATGCTACAATTTCTATAATTTTGACAGCAAACGCGACCGCTTGTCTTATAAAAGTCATTTTGTGAAACATTTTTATATAGAATGAGGTTCTAAAAATGGACCGCTTGAGTCAATAGGGTTCTTTTTTGGGTTAAAACATGCCCTTGTACCAAAATTCATCGAAATATTTCAAAAAATGTAACTTTGCTTACACACTTCGCTAACATGTACAGACGGACATTATTAAATTGTTTGAGATTTTGATTCTGAACGTACTGAACATTTAACATTTTCTAATTTACATTTTAGGAATTACAAACATTCGCACAAACTTATTGTTTCAATTGCCACAAGAGGTGTAGGGTATAAAAAATTGTAATCAAGACATTCTTTTAAATGTAATTTTGTTGTACAAGTTGATAATTATTTTTTTTTTTTTAGATAATTTTAGCCAGCTGTGGTTTGCCTTGGCTGGGTTATTGTGTGGGCTGGTTGATGGCGCATTTGTTTAAGCAAACATTTGAGGATGCTTTGACCATTGCTATTGAAACTGGCATCCAAAATACAGGCATCGCTATATTTATGCTGAATTTCACTTTGCCACAACCTCAAGCTGACATAACCAGTGCTGTACCTGTGGCCAATTCTATGCTAACACCACTCCCCTTATTAATACTTTATCTATCACGTAAAATTTTCGGTTTTAATAAGAAAACATCATCACGTTGGAATGAAAGAGAGGTAATAGTGGCGGTTGAGATGCCACAACAGATGGTGACAAGTATTTAGAGGCAAATTTTTGAGAATTGTTAATGAAGTTCATAAACGCCTGTCTAGGCATTTGCGGCCTAGCAACTGTAATCAGCATAATTAGCATTCTATTGCAACAATAAACTTGAAAAAGTTGTTAGTACAAGACAAGGTCAATGTGTTTCTTTTCTTGATATAAAAACATTTCATTTATAGATAATTTTTATATCTTACACTGCTTGTGGCAAAAAGTATATTAAAATTGTGCGAATGTTTGTAACAACAAATGCCACACCCACCTTCAATTATATCAATCGATTCAGCATTAAAAATTTGATTTAATTTAATCATGTACGTCTGTCCGTCTATATGTTTAAGTGAATTCCCAAGGATTTTGATTAGTTTTTGAGAAATTTATTACAGGGATCATTTTTAGAACTTTCCCCCATATAACATTTTTTTTTTTTTTGGCAAAAAATCGCATTTCTTGATATTTTTTGGCAAAATTTGATAAAAATTTAATTATTCTATAACAAATTTGGACACAATCGGACCATTTTTACAACTACTTTCCCTTTAAAGATGTATTACAAAGAGGTTTATATATATATCCATTAATAATATGTAGTAACGTCTAGTGTTCAATTGTAGCATAATTTGTGGAATTAAGTGATGTAGGGTATTGAATGGTCGGACTTCATTTGTTTACACCTTTCAAGCAGCTGGATAAAATAGTTTTTAAATAAAAATTTTCTTAGCAGAGTGTTAGGAGCTTTGCGAAATTGACAGAAATGTTAAAAAAAATTTTTTATGAACGTTAATTATATAACAATAGTGGTGCACTGTGATATACATATATATATATATATTTATTTATTTTTGTATCATTATTGCTTTCTTCAATGCTACGTTATTTAACTATGATAAAAAGTTTTACTCGAGAAAGATATGATGGAGAGAGAAGAGCAGCAAATTATTATTAACAGATGATTATCTGTACAGTTTTATACGTTTATAACGTGCATTAGTTAACATAAGGATTCTGATAATAAATTTCATTTAAATTTTTGTACATTAACTTGAATATTGTTGTTCAGTAAGATTGCAGTCTTTAGAGCGATAACAATAAAAACAAGAAGTAGCTGTAGTTAAGAGAAAGCGTATGTTAAAAAATTAACAAAGTGAAAGTTCAACAAACAATTTTGTGATTATGCGGCCGCCACATCTGTATTGGTCAATATGGCCTGTCCTGTTATTAATTAATGCTGTTACTGCTGCTGCTAACATATCGTCCGATTATCCCACAATTGTTTTAAGTTTAAAATTGTACAACAAATCTAATCCATTGTTAACCATAATGTGTGAAAAATTTCAACTAAATATGACCTCAACTCAGGTTAACAATATAACAATTATTTTAACGGACATTAAGGCAGATTTGCCCGAAGATTTTCGGTTGCATGTGATACCGGCATATAGAGATATTGTGAAAATTTACAATTCTGTTATAACCAAAAGTGATATACCGGCAAATATGACTCAGTATCATAGAAATATGACAATCGAAGCGGTATTGGTGGGTTTTACCGAAATTTATGTGGAATCTAATGGTCAAAGAAACTGCTCTTCAACACTTGCGGAAATTTATGTAACACGTCAAATTGGTACTTTAGATTATGCGTTCCAGCTAGCTATAACGATATTCGTGTGGATTATGTATATAAGTTTTGGGGCCGTTTTGGAATTGGAAACCATCAAAAGTATTCTCATGAAACCAGTTGGTGCCAGTATTGGTTTCGTGGGACAATACTTAGTTATGCCTGTGTTGAGTTATTTCATTGGAAGTAGACTTTTTCCTCAACAAGTTGAATTACGTTTGGGTTTATTTTTTGTTGGCTCTACCCCCGGTGGGGGAGCATCTAATATAATGACGCTACTATTCAATGGAAATCTTAATTTATCGATTGCCATGACAGCCATAAGTAATTTGGCAGCATTTGTCATGATGCCGTTATGGTTGTTTACTCTAGGCGCAGTTATATTCAAAGATGGTCACATGATTGTACCTTACAAAGCTATTGCATCGTTATCATGCTCATTGCTTGCACCCATCAGTTTGGGTTTAATACTGCAAAAGTATGTACCCAAAATGAGAAATTTTATTGAAAAAGTTATAAAACCTATTTTACTTGCACTATTGCTATGTATGATTTGTTCCTCCCTTTACATCAATTCTCACATCTTTAAATTTATCTCCCCTCAGGTATATTAACCTAATCATTATCTAGATAAATATTATAATTTTAATTAATTTTATAATTTGTTAGATAATTATTGGTAGCTGTGCTTTACCTTGGTGTGGTTACTTTATAGGATGGTTAATGGCATATATGTGCCGACAATCACCAAAAGACAATTTAACAATAGCCATTGAAACGGGCCAACAAAATAGTGCAATTGCATATTTAATGGCTAATTATGTTTTGCCCCAACCAGAAGCGGACATTGCCAGTATTATACCAGTGGTAAACTCGGTAATGACACCAATGCCCTTATTACTCATTTATATTATAACGAAATTCTACAACTATGTAATGACATATATGGTAACGCCAGCATTGAAACAGAAAGACGCAGTTCTAGAAAAGCAAGCCATGATCAATGTACAATAAATAAAAATCTTTTAATAAAAAAAAACTCAAATAAAATCCAAAACTTACTATTAATGGTGCTTTATATTGCCACGGTATAGCATTACAGAGCCAATCATTAATACCTCCATTAATAATATCCCATGCGGTATGAGGACAATACACTGCTATAGACTTACTTAAACATTTCGATATTATACGTTGTTTCCAGTCACTAAACAATTATAAAATCAATCTTATTTTCAATCCATTTAACATAACTAAAATATATGCTTGCCTTTGTGTTATGCGTTTTATAGGTTTAAATATTAATGGATGATAGGAGATTATCATGTTGACATTTTCATCCATAGCTTCTTGCATTACCGGCTCAGTTAGATCATTAGTTATTAAAATTTTTTTAATACATCTGAAAAATATATGAATTATATTTTAATATTACGTTGTGTTTAAGTTTAAAAGTTATTACTTACTCTGGTTTATAAGGCTCCACCAATAATCCTACATTATCCCACTGTTCAGCATATTTTGTGGGAGCCATTGATTCCAATTGTGTTATTACACGTGATAATGGTACTCCTTTATTCATGGTAGAATTGCTTCTAAATATATTTGTAACTTTTAATATTCTACTTAAAATACGCATTAAATTTTATAAAAAAAAAAAAATTTTATACTGTGTCCCTAATATAGGGAATTAGATATGTTTACTTTATAAATGAACTAGTTCAAATAGACTTATGAATCAATTTAAATATAATAACTAGTTTTCTTTAGTTCGTTTAAAGGAGGTAAGAGAGAAAATAATTAATTAATTTGAATTCGTATTAAAGCATTAATTTGTTAAAATAATGTTATTTTTTTTTAGATTCTTTAGACACATATTGTATTAAATACCGTTATATTTTAAACAATGTGAATGCTAGAGTGCAAATCTTGCTTATCAAGTTGGTTTTGAAGAGTGCCTTATATTAACCCAATAGAATATTTAGTTAGAAAGTTGAAAACATTTGATTTCGTTACATATATTTACACGTTATATAAATAAATTTGATAATTCAAACACAATTTCAATTTAACCAATTCCATATGTTGCAAATTTGGAAAAACACACATTATGTTAATTTAAAAAAAAAAAATGTCTAAACGAATAAAAAACAAACTAAATTCAAATACAATTTTAGCGGGGAAAAGGTTCTTATTTCTTTAAATTTTGTAAACGTCTACGTTCAGCTTCACGAAACGTGTTACGTTGAGATGGTGTCATCCCAACTGGTTGACGTAATACTTCTGCATTCTCGGAATAATTTGAAGGATTATAGCTAGATGTCCCACACTGATCATCCCAGTTATCCGAAGGCTCCCTATACTCGTTAAGGTTGTTTTCCGTTTCTTGACAATTTTCTTCAGAATGAGTTCTATCGATCGAAGAACTTAAACCAAGGACGGGCAAGGTATGACGAAAATTCTCAAACTGACTACGATTCGGGCAAATTGTTACATGCCAGTCTATTTCCTCTTTATTTAAAATATGCGTAACATTAAATGGACACGTAACCTTTTCAGCATTAGGATACGATTTGCGACATCGTAATAAATGTATTTGGAAGCGTTTGCGAAGTATCTGGTGAGATTTGTTGTAAGGACACTGCAATAAATCATTTTCTAGATGTGCTTCAGCCATATCACTTAGAATTTCAAATCAAAATACGCGAAAGATTTTATAACATATAATATTCTCCCGTTTGAAAAAAGAATAAAATCCAACTATGTTTATTGACAAATGTGATTTTTTATATGATAAAGCAATACTCACGTACTTTTTTATACAACCATGTACAGTCAATAACATAAAAATTACACGCAGACTCGATAGTGTTTTTATTTAAAATCTATTTTATTGATATTTGGGATAATTTTTATAAATTTTTTTCTTTTACATTTTATTTCATTGTTTATTTATAATATTATATTTGACTGGTTTTAATTATAATATATTATATAAGTATATATAAATACAATACATAGAAGGACACAAAAAAAAAAGTATACAAATGCTTTGGTTATTGCTGTATAATTGTGAATAATTATTAATTTTCATTAATTACATACATCTAGAGTTTTAAGTTTTAAGATTTAAGATTAATATTTATTGGGTTTTCACCAAGAAAATTCCTAAATTTACATATGTATATATATATATATATATATTTAAAATGTACAGCTATACATATACATACATAAGTAATATAAGTATCGTATTAACTATAAGTCACATTATGGTGTCCAAAGGCCTTCAAACATTTACAAAATTCTTTATATTATAAATAGTTTCTATTATGCATGCAGAACGCACACCCAACTACATTCTACTACTTAAACACATAAAAGTTTATAATTATAATTTATTACTAATTTATGTATGGTTTGTATTAATAATATTTGTTATAATGTTTGCTTGATATATTCACATCCAAAGGCATTAAGTGGAAACTTAAATTTTTAAGCTTTTCCTTTGAATTAAATGTGAATATTGAATTTTCTTTGCTTTCGTATATAATTGTTCATTTTTTTTTTTTAAATCGATTTTGTTGTTTCTATTTTAAGATTATGCGTTTAGAAGATAATTAAAAACATCCCTAATTCTACTAAGTACGTATGTATATATATCAGTATATAATTAAACTTTGGTTTAAATGTTGTCTTTCTGTTAAAGTTCTGCTGAAACAAAGTCTTTTGATAGGTTAATGCATTAAATCGTTATTGTTGGTTAAGTTATATATGAACCGAGGATGAACAAAAAATAGAGATCTGCACCGCTTGTCCGCTTGCACTGACTAGAGGGGATGACAAAGATAAACCATTCACTTATCGACACCTAATAATTTGGCAGCCTCGTCCGGTGATGACAACAACTTATTTAACATATTCTGATCGCTTATACCCAACAAGTTACCAATTAAGTCTGTATGTTGCATATTGTTGCTTTCTTCGGTAATATTTCTTTTTTGCTCATCTAAACCGTTCAGATTACTCGATCGCCATTCATTGGCTTTATTCAATAACTCTTGAATTTTCTTACCTATAAACGAAGCATTCATGCTGGGCGTTAACATTAAGGAATTGTTAGCGGCTGTTGGTGTGTTCGGTTGTATTGTAGGCGTTTGTTCGTCATCAGAATAATCGGAACCGCTATTGGCGTTAGTTGAGAAATCTCCACCCGCTTGACAATCATCACTGGCACTTAAACCGTTATGTTTTTTCATATGACGCAGCATGCTATGCTTCAGGGTGAACTTCCTTAAGCAGATTTCGCATTGAAATGGCCGTTCGCCCGAATGCGTACGCATGTGACGGCGCAAATCTTCGGTTGACCAAAAGCGACGCATACAAAAAGCGCATATAACCTTGCGATTACTATAGTCGGGATATTTGCCCAGTTTTAAGCCATCTTCATGGCCACGTCCATTGCGCTCTTCCTCTTCGTTGGAGGTTAACTGTGACGTTTCGGCATCACTATCAATGGCTCCCTTGGACAACAGTAAAGCAAAGTCTTGTGCGTGCATACATTTTATATGTTCTAAACACTGTAAACGTTCGGCAAACGAGCTTTCGCATAAATGGCACTTGAATGGCAGATCAGCAGATGACACTTGACTGGTTTCCGATTTGTGCGAATAATGTTGCATTTGAGCTGCAGCCAATTGTTTGAAAAAGTCATGCTGTTGCTGTTGTTGTTGTTGCTGCTCTTGTTCTTGTGTTTGTTGTTTTTCCCGTTGCTGCTCTTTCTCCAGACGTTCTCTCTCCTCTCGCTCTCGTACTTTATCAGCTTTGCGTTTCCGCTCTTCTTCGTCTCGTTGTCGTTGCATTTTTTCAATTTCCTCAACAGACTTTGGCGGTGGTATTGGCTCGGTAACATCTTCAGTGGGCACATATACCGAGGTGGCGGATTCAATGTTGCCATGTTTGCGTAATAGATGACGATCGCAGTTACTCTTTGTGGTGAATAAAAGAGGGCAATGTGAACATTTGAAGGGCTTCTGGCCGGTATGCGTGAGAATGTGACGCCTTAGGGAACTGGACCAAGGGAACATGCGCTGGCAGTAAGGACACGAGACCCGGTTGGGTGCCAGGCTGTAGGCTGATTTCTTTTTCGGTTGTACTGCAACTACAGCTGTATCTTCTGCTCCCGAATTGTTACTCTCGCTGGCACTGCCCGAAGCAACCAAACCCTCTTCATCGCTATGTTCCATTTGATTAGTTAGGTCACTGGGACGAAAGTAATTGTTAAATGAGACCGAGTTGCTGGTAGCGTTGTCCACCAATTTGGAAACGGAAACTAAATCTTGAGATTCGTCCTTAAACGGAGAGCTGGCTACTTCTTTAAGAAACTTCCCAACAGCTGGTGCTTGTGCTATCATCGAATTCATGGTATTGGGAGCTGGAACACTCTTTAATTCCGCTTTACTTACACAGCCATGACCGTGACCCGCCTTTATGGCTTGTTCCAGGATCGATTTAGTTACATTCTCAGCATGATTTTCCGAATCTTTCGTTTTGCCATAATTCTCTTCATTAATCTCTAAAGTTATATTATCTTCGCTGGGATTTTCATCTCTATTTTCAGTTCCGTCATTTTTATCGGGGACATCGTCTATAATATCCTCCCCATCTTCATCAATTATTAACTTATCTTCATCATCTTCCATGGAACCATTAGGAGTATTGCTAGTGTTGGAGTTTATAAAGTTAAGCCCATTGGGCCCATTCGATGGACTTATATGGAACATGTGATTGTTGTTGACATTACCGGAGCCATGCGACAAAGCTTGATGCAATAGATCCGTTTCTTTGCGTGCTTTTAATTGTTGTGCTAATATGGCGTACTTCACTTGATCGGAGATGGGTGATGATGAAGTGAGACCCGCCGGGGAGCCATTGTGAGCAAAGGCCGCTTGCAGATGCGTAATACTGTTTAGATTTCCAGCATTGCTGGCACCGCGACCTCTCATCACATGATGGCCGGTACGTTGACGTTGAGCGTAGTATTGCGGATGCTGCTGTTTAACATGACGTTCCATGTTGGAGCGTAATGTGAAGCGAGCTGAACAATGTTCACAAGCAAATGGTCGTTCGGTACGATAGCGTCGTTGCTTCTGTTTGGGCATAAAGACGCCATTTTTGAGGACCATTTTTACCGGAGCATTGGAGAGCATAGTTGATGTTAGATGGGGAGGGGGAGGAGGTGGTGGTGGAAGTGGTAGTGGTAGTGACTGTAAAGGTATGTTGAGCGTTGCTGGGTTCGGTGCTTGCATATCCTTGGGAGATGGCAATGAGTTCAATGAATTTGGGCTGCATTTTTCGGAACACATTAGAGGACTGATCTGAGGCAGCAGGGAGTTCATGGCATTCGATGAATTGGCAAGTGATGCTTTTTCTATATCTTCGTTTAAAGCAGAAGTTGAGGGTGCGGTGATGGCCGTGGGTGTGCCAAACATTCGACTTAAAAATGGTGCAAATTTCTGCAGTTCCGCCAAGTTGCTGTTGGGCATAAACGAATTGGGCAAGAAGAATGGACTCAATTGTGGCAACATTAGATTGCGATAGAGTTGTTGTAGGTATTGTGTGGGATTGGTGAGCAGTTGTTGTTGAGCCAAAAACAATTGTTGTTGTTGTTTTTCTAAAGCAGACACTTCATATTTGGGGTTCTCAAGGTTAATGGGTTCATTTTCGGCGTAAACTGGTTTTGGCTCTTGAGCAGGCCTGTTAAAGGTGTTTGCTGCTGCTTGATTACCTTGGCCAGCGTGCTTCTTTTGCTGGTTGGTTGTTGATTTCTTGCTAAGGTCCAAAGCATCCATACTCATATCGATAGGACCGTTGCTTTCATTGTTGCTGCTGATGTTGTTCTTTTCTTGTTCATAACTCTCCTGATAAGCAGAAGATTTGTCCAATAATTGTTCTAAACTTTTCACTTGAATCTTTACCGGCTTAGCTGAAAGACTTTCACCCGCGGTAAGCATTTCTTTTAAATGAGATACCGGAGTGGAGCGATCCTTCGGTTGGATCGTATGACACATGATCAGTTCATTATCATCATCGCATTCGGGCGAAGAGAACATATGCAGTTTCTTTGTGGGATCATCACAAGAGCTGTCCTCGGAGGGATGATAGATAATGGCACGTTTCACTTCTTCCCGTGTTGTTTTAGCATGACGATTGCGTAAGTGTCGCTCACAATTGGCCTTGGTAGTGAAAGCATAATTGCAAACGGCACACTCGTATGGACGATCCCCGTTATGTGTACGCATGTGGCGAACTAAAGCCGCTTTATCGCAATTGGAATATGGACACATGTTACAGCGAAATGGACCGGACAGGCCAGCCTCACTCAAGTGCACCCGATTGTGGCCCTTTAAGGCTCTTAAATTTGGAAACACTGCAGTACAGAGTTTGCAAGGGAACTCTCCACGCAACTTCATTTTACGAAATTCGGACGTAAAGGCATCTTGAGCTTCCTCTTCATCCTTATCATAACTGCACTGAGACGAGGGTGTATTGACATTTTGTTCGAAGTTCTTCAGAAAATTAGAAGTACTGGACGATGATGTCATATTCAAAATTGATTGAATATCTGCCAAATCTTTGGAATCATGAGCGGATGGCTCCGATTTAACATCATCTTCGGCAGCATCCGGCTGTGATGATTGCTCATGTACTTTTTGGTATTGAGTGTTGGCCTCAGTTATGGCTTTATTCATGTAAAATTGTCGGAAGAATTCTTTTCTTTGATTTTCGTTTTCTTCCATCAACTGACTATCTCCGGCAGCATGATCATCTTTTGCAAAGGCTGTATCATTAGAGCAATGTTCTCCCAAAGGCAGACTTCTTGTAACATTCATTTTATTGACATATGCCAAACGATGTGTCAATTCATCGGTACAGGGATGTATGTTGAGCTGATGATGGGTACGAAATATTACTTCACAATATTTACATTTGGCTGGGATGTCGGGATGTTTCGAATCCATATGATTGTCTAAATCTAACATGTTGGAAAAATCATTATCGTTGCATGCGGGACACACCAGTCCGCACGTATCATTAGGTATTGGCGGCTCCGGCATAACAACAGAACCATTAATTATGTCGCTATTTAAGCACCGTTTTAATTCAATCGTCCTGTCATCGAAATCACGATGATCGTCTAACAATTTACGTTTAAAGTTGTTATTGTTCAATTTGATGTCATTGTTATAGATATTGTTGTTGTTGTTGCTGTCATTATTATGATTATTATTTTGCGACAATTGACTGTTCGCTGTAGAATTGTCCGACGAACAGCCGCCATCACTTTCGTAACTTTCGAAATTTGTTAAACCATTCAAACGCTGGCCATTGCCGTGGGCACCTGTTGACAAAGCGTTGCTTGAGTAATGATCAACGGCATCAATACTGCCGGTATTGTAATTATTGATTGCTGATGATTTAACGCCTTCCTGTAACGGTCCATTACTTGCTGCTGTAGCATATGGTGGTAGCGTAGCGGTAGAAGGGTTATTCGGAATACCAGCAGCATTCACATTAATGTTATTTTGAGTAGTGACAGCAATAATAGAAGCTGCAGCACCAGTAACAGCAGCTGCACCATTTTTATTATTATTATGGTTGTTATTGTTGTTGCTGCTGCTAATAATCTTTGTTCCGTTCGAGTTACGGCGATGATGTGTATGCTGATGCTGTTTGTGAGTGCGCATGTGACGATGCATGTTGCCGTTGGTGGTAAAAGTTAAATGACAGTATTTACAGTTGAATGGTCGCTCTCCTGTATGCACCAGCACATGACGATCCAAAGAGGAAGCCGACGATAACACCTAAAACATAAAAAGAATATGAGATGGAAGTTAAGTGAATATTTAAGAGAGAATGGCGTGTGAAGAGAGCCAGACTTGTACTCACCTTTGAGCAAATGCGACAAGTGAAATTTTCGGTATCGCCTGAAGCATAATTGTGACAACGTATGTGATTGGTAAACTCATGGGGGGTGGGGGACACCACTTCACAAATCGGACACACATATTTCATATCCTCACGTTCGCCCACACCCGATTCGGGACTGGAAATGCCACCATTCTGTTGATTATAGGGCGGTGTGGAGGCAGCCGAGGATGTATTCGATTTACTGTGACTGTGACTGTTTGTTATGGATGAGTTATTGATCAACAGGCTGCTGTGACTGCCCTCTACAAAGCCGGATTCATTTGAGCAAGTGACATTCTCCGATGAGCTGCGATTAAAACGAAACTTTTTACGCAACGAATTCGGATTATCTGGATTATACTCCAGCTGTATGCTGGTACGTTTATCTAACAGATTTCGGCCACAATAACGACGTTTATAGTGTGTTAAGCGTTGTGGTTCAGATTGTTGTAGGTTTTGTGTTATTACTGAGGAGGTGTGTACGTTTCTTGTATGTTTCTCATCCGATGATTCTTCATCATCGTAATCATTACCATCATCTGAGTCTTGTAAACGCTGCTGCAGATGAACGGTTTGTAATGGTTGAATTGAATCATTTGTAATTGTTGGCTTTGTTGTTGTTGTTGTACTTTTATCATTCGGCACAAATGGTGTGGATGTGGTGGCTTTGTTAAATTTTTTCGGTGTACGACCTAAATCCAAATGTTCCAGCGAAGATTCGGAAGTGGAAGAATCCCGTCGTTCCAATTTGATATGTGTGCTGTTATTAGTGTTCGTTGTGCTGTTTTCCCCATTTTTATTTCTATATAGATGTAATGGCTGTTGTTGTTGTTGTTGTTGTTGCTGCTGCTGCTGCTGTTGTATGGTTGAACATTCGTTACTGCTGTTTAATGTATCGGTCACGGTGTTACTTGTTGTTGTTATTGCTGTTTGTGTGGCCAACATTTTCGTTGTACGTTCGATGGTTGATAATAAGTCTCGTTTTATATTAAGTAAATGAGATCGATTGGGTTGTACACGCGTTTACCGTATTTGCAAAAAGAAAAATTTAATGCCAGGAAGAATTTTTTATTTTATTTTCGCTGAAAAAAAGACAAGAAGAAAAAGTTGAATTGATTCAATTGAAAGGAAAGTTTACAGAAACTGCTTAGATTTGTTTTAATTTTGAGAAAAAGAATGATTTTGGAAAGTTTTTTTTTTTTTTTTCTTCTATCAGAGATGGCGAGATGTTTTCAAGTAGATTTTCTCATAAATATTTTGGTAGAATCGTTTATTTGTTTGTTTGTTTGTATTAAAATTTTTTTTCATATGTTTTTTTTCATTTTAAGAAAATTATTTGACTTATTACAATATTTGTAGAGTTGAAGAATTTGTTTTTAAACACTTTGATATTTAACTTAATGTAACCTCTACCCTCTTGAACGTTGTGCACCAAAAATATTATTATAATAAATAAAACTACCCTTAGTTGAAGCATGGGGCGTGTGGCCGGCCAGTCATGGTTGGCAATGTTCAACCTTTCTAAATACCCTTAAATTTTTTATTTCTCTTCTCTACACATTACCCGTTGAAAGGTTAAACATTTATGGTATATTTTATCAAATCGTTCTTATGAATATTAAATCAAGCTATAATGAAGACTTTTATGAGCCTTTTTCTAATAAAATTATTATTTTTTATTAATTAAAACGATCAAGCAAACCCATAGTAATTGGCGTAGACGTTTAAACATTTTTTGTATGAACTTTCCTTTTATAATATTTTGACTATTTAATAATTAATTTAATTTAATTAAAATAATTTGATTAAAATTATATTATCTAGAACAGTTTTTTTTTTTATATTGGCTCAGATCGGCTGAAGTTGTATATATATTTATGACTGACAATGACTTTTATAAATTGTGGATGGAGTTCTGATGTTTTGTAGAAATTTTTTTGTCACTATCACGTAGCGGAAGCAGAAAGCAGTAAGAAAGAAACTGGCAAAGAGATAAGAGATGCGCATGGGGCACTATACAGTTAATTATTTACATGGATCCTGAACATTAGCAGGCTACTACTACTTAAGTCATACCGTCTACGTTCAAATTGTATTAAAAATTATTAGAACCAAGATTATTACGTATTATTAAAGGTATTGTGAACTGACAGTGTATATTTTTAAAGTCATTGAATCATTGAAAATCGCATTTTCTATTATATTAATTTTTTTTTTTTGAATAAAAATTGTCCTGACTGAAATTTTTTTAATTTATAAAAATTAATTTTTACTTTTAAACCCATCATCATAATGATAATGAGTTATGTAGATTACGTTTTACGTGTGTTACTGCCGCATTTCAAGCAGAAGTTTAGATACAGGGGAAATTTAAGCATTTCCCAACGTCTCGGTATGTCTAGCATGCCTTGGTATCAGCAATAGGTTCTTGAGTCGAATCGTGTATTCTATTAAAGGAAATACTACCAGTTTAAGACCTTACATCTACGGACTGGTCACCTATATGATAAGGAGGTATATTGGTTTTGTGTAAACTTTCATAATACCCAGAAAAAGGCATGCTACACCCCAAAAATTATACATATTCTTGATCAGTATCTATAACCGAGTTAATTTAGGCTTTCCGACTGTCCATCTATCTGGGTGAATTTTTTCCGACACTTTCACGATCATAAAAGGTGAGACATTGAGCTGACATTTTGATATAGACAATTTTTATACTGGTGGGAATTTAGGAATGACACAATTTTGACCCAAAAATAAGCCCACAATGGTTTCAAAATACAAAATTCACGATTGATACATTGTTCTGAAATTTATATTCTATTTTTCTATTTCTATTTTATAGGTAAGTAAAGTATTAAAAGTGGGTTAAATCGGACTAAGAATCTACAATGCTATAAACAATACAATATAGTTTTAAGGCTTTTGTTTTTAAGAGATACTCAAGTCAACTTTTGCAAGATTATTAAGGAAGTCTTTTTACAGATTTGGAAAATCCATTCTAACTGGACTTTTTTTTTAAGCAAATATTTTAAGCAAATTTAATGAATTTATTTAAAAGATTTGATGTGTATATAGATCTAAGAATATTTCTTTATCTAGGAAACTAATTTGTGGTTAGTTAAAAACATATCTTATTCTTAATTTTAAAATAGAGCAATAATGGTGGGTATTATAGAATTAGCGTATGCCTTATATAGATCTTTAATTGTTTTATTAGAGTAAATTAATTCTAATTTAAAGATTTGTAATGAATTGTATAAAATACTTGCGTTACTTCCGGCGGCATTTGTATTAAAAAATTGTATGAAAAAGGTTTAGTTTTCTGTTTCACAATTCATTCAAATATTTAATTAATATAATTTTTATTACATTGTAATGAAAAAAATGTTTCTTTTTTTTGGAAAATAATGAATTGTTCAAAGCGGCGGTAATATCACTTCTTTATATTATCCTTTAATTACACTGCGTTACAAAATTAAACTTCTTTTTTTTCTTTAGCTTTAAAATCAAGTTCTTTGATTTTTTAGGATCTAATATGAAATCCGACCTAAAATTTTTTCTACAACTTACAGTTTTTGAGATAAGTGACTGGAAGTCGGAAAAATTGAAATTTTTTTTTAGAAAAAAAAAATAAGCTAAACGAGGCTTTTTTAGGTGTGCGCCAAATCTATGTTACCCATCATCATTAACCTCTTTCAAATAGTTAGAAAATAATATAAAATTTCTTAAGGGGCTGATTTTACCAAGAAAACGTTTATACTTTGATCGGAATCAGAATATATTGTACTGTCTGGCCATAAAGTAAAAAAAATATGTATGATTCATAAATTAAAACAAAAGTGATAAAAATTTAGTCTTTAGTTATATTTTATTACTTAGTATTTTTTAAAACAAAGTTTATTTAAAGTCCATTACAGTCAAAATATATTTTTCTGTAAATTTATTAATTTTTCATTCATTTTTGTCTTTTCTGCTTATTTATCGAATAAAAACAAATATTATATTATTTAACCAAAATAAAGAGAAAATTATTTATATATATAAAATATTAATTAATTTTAAACGGAATTGATTTATTGTCAATAAATATTAATCATCTCAAGTTTTAATTGTAAAGTTTTCCTTATAATCGCTTATTCATATTTGTTTGTTTTAATTTGCACATAAATTTTTTTATATCAATTTTTTAATTTTTTATTTAATTAAAATTTTTAAAATCATTTCACTACGAACTATTATAACCAGTGCATCAAATACAAATATTTGTATTAATTTGTTGTTAATTACCTTTTATTTCGTAATTGCTGCCTGTATTTTTTTTTCATTTTTCTATTATTTTTTATTTATTATTATCATATTATTTTCTTATTTATATATTTATTTTAAATAACTTATATTTAAGATTATGTTTTTCAAATTAATTTAAAATATAATAAATTTTCTTAGAAGTATTTATTTTTTTTACATTTCTTTATTAAAATCTTAATTGCACCTTAAAGTATTTCATTTATTGTTATTTAAGTAATATTTTTAATAAGTTATTTTATTAAATTGATTTTGTTAAATTAAAGTATTTGTTTTTGTTTTTTTGAATATTATTTAGGCGCTCTTAGTTTATTTATATTTCGTCTTTGCGATGTGACCACGCTCGCGAGCTTATACGTAATGATAGATTGAGTTTCTTAAATAAACGCATTAAGTCACTGATGTCTTCTCACATATGATGTACGAGTATACTTTGCTATAAACATTTTCGGAGAAAAACTATTGTCGAGTTAACGTTGTTGTTGTTGTTGTAAAAAGCGTATCCGTTACACGTTTATTGCCTCTTCAGGTTCTTTCAGTTAAATCTGTTTTTTTTTTTTTATTCTTCACTATACACTAACACGGGTATATAAGTATGTAATTAGGAGATATTTTGTATGCATGAGTATATGTAGCGCACTTTGTGAATGTATGTATTTCCGTTTTGAATTTTATCTGTTCGTTTTAGTGGTGGTTGTAGAAAGTTCGCCTTTAGTTAATTTTTTGGTATCTCTTTGGGATTCGTTGCGCGTTGTTATTGTAATAAGTATACTTATAGTTGTATATATACGTTAAGAAGAAAAATTCTTTTTTTCAAATTTTTATCCTTAATCGTTGGCAGATGAAACTCGACTGAAGCGCGTCTGCATTAAGGGAGTTGTATTTAAAGAAAAATTCCATACACACAATCTCATGGGCATACATCTCACGCATATTAATACACATACAGAAAAGCACAAACACACACCATCTACTTTAAGTAATCCCAGAAAGAGCGGCTGTAATACCACCACCAAGAGCAACAGCAGCAGCAGCAGCAATAGTCATCCGTTGTGAGTCGTTCGGAGGATTTTGAAAATATTATTTACTACTCTCATATTCTCCTAGATTGAACCACTTGTACACACTCACACACTTGCCTACCCAGGTATTGGTAATACCCAAACATACCTAGGTATGCTTATTATAGATGCAAAGACTTGAGCGAATGCACGCAATATACATCCATTTCTCTGCTCTTCAATCTACTCGGAGCATTCTCTCAAGAGATATGTGTGTTTATATACAGTATGCGACTGTATTTCGAGTTAGTTTGGTGAGATTGTTTAGCCTCCAGAAAAGTACACACTATCCCATGACAAAAAGAAACGACTCTCAATTTATATGATTCTCATATGAACTCACCTATACTATCGTACAACTCTCCACGTAAGATATTTTGTGGTTGTATAGGTACGGTTGTTAGTAATGAGGATGATGGCGATGGTTGTGGTGGTGGTGGTGGTGGTGATGTTTGTGGTAGACTAGAGTAAAGCATATATTAAAATACATATACATAAGTGATAAGCAAAACATTCTATTTAGATATACACAGCATGGTAAAGCACTAAGGTTTGGCCAAAGAAACAAATTGAAAATTTGAGAGTTATCTTAAAGATATGTAGGTATGAAGGGTTAGAGTACATCTTTTAAAGAAGAAGAAGAAGAAGAATATATTATTATATAATGGGTGTGCATTTATGCTAATACATGTATGCATATATATATATATACATACACCTATACTTATGTTTTTATACATAAACGGTTGTGTAGTAGAGATGATTGTATTGTTTTAAGTAAAATTTTTGTCTCTTTTAAAATCAACGCATGTCACGTAGCCAGCCATCTAATGCGTGTGTGTACCTAAAAAGGCCCAATGAAGAATATATATTTTTTTCAACTTTTTCACACTACAACAACAGATACTCTTTGGATTTTGTGTATTCAAAATATAACAACAACAAAAGTATTTACATCATACACAAACACACACACACACACGCGTGTATAACTGTATATAATGTACATGTGTGTGTGTGTGTGCCTATGGGGCAGCACCTTAAATTGTTGTTGTATGAAAGAATAGAAAAAAAAACCCAAAAGGAGGATGTTATAAACGAAACGTTATATACACAATTTTACTTATACACCAACACATGGAAAAGGTAGATGTGAAAATCTGCTTGGAAAAACCTGTTCACTCTGACTAACAACTTAGCTTAACATTGAACCGTATGTTTATTATGGTATGTTCAGCAGCTATATGCGCTGCTGCTATTGATTATTCACCCAAAAAGGAAAGAAAAAAGAACGTCTTTGACAGATAGAGACGCAAACCAAAAAAAAAAAACACAATGCCGTAGTGGCAAAATCATTAGATAGAAAGAGTACACAATTCAATGAAGAGGAACATTGATTTTTCTGGTGGCAAACGATTGTGTTTTGTTTTTGTTTTTGTTCTGTTTGGTTTGGTTTGGTTTGGTTTGGTTTTTTCTTCTCTCACAAATATGGTTCTGCATTTGAATGCATATGTATTTAGAGGTGGTACACCCCACAATATTTCAATATTTTGCAAAAGGTGCGTAACAAAGTTGGCAACAAACATTTATACATAAATATTTTCTTCTTTCACACTCATTGATGTTAAATCTAATTGAAAAGTTTTTTCTTTTTTCAAAAAAAAAGTAAAATATTCAGAATCTTTTCTCAATACAGATAAATGTAATTCATGCACGGTTATTTTTGTTAATTGCAATAATTATTATGTCGACTGTTCATGAAATTTGCTATTGGCTACAGGTTCATAAGCATTACATTAAATGTTTTTATGGTATAAAAAAAAAGAAATGGAATTTTAAAAAAATTGATTTGGAAATCAAAAGTTAACATTGCATGTAAAATTCAAACAAGGAAAAATTAAAGTAGGTGCAAGTGGGCACGACAGGTACATGATTACGCCATCTAATTGTGCATAAATAAAAATCAACTACTTGCCACTCCTCTTATTTCTATATCGATGTGAAAGGCGTTTAAGATATGACCGAATTAATTTTTTTTTTACTTGTTTTGTTTGTTAAGTTGTCAATTGTTTTTCACCGTTATTATATGTTCCATAATGCAAACCTTTTCCCTGTCTTGTAATATTTGTAAATATAATAAACCGAATATGTATTATTAAGGAAAAGATTCTCTTGAGGATTTTCATATATTGTCACGCAATTCTGTTGAAACTTCCTTTAGAAACTTTGAACGGAAATCATCTTACGGTTGTAGATTATGGTCATTTAACACGAAAGGAGAAAACTTTTATAACGTAATGCATATGGGGATCATCATTTCATATAAGTCAACTAGATAAAAAAAAAAGAAAACAACTATTTAACTTATGGGCGGGGCATATATAAGTATACGCTCTCGTTTAATGACTATTAAATCATGAATTACAAATCATTGCAAGAGTCGACTACTGCATCAAACAGGGTTGCATTTTCTAAATTGTGGGCGTGTTTCGTCTATGATATAAACACTTTTTTGCATAAATGAATGGTTTATTTTAACAGTATCTTAAATCCATTTTTGCAATAAATATTTTTTTTTTTTATTAAAATTTTTTTTAAAATCATATTTTTCACAATGTTACAAAATTTCCATGTATATGAAAAAATGAATGTAATCCATTTATATAGGTAAACAGGATTTCCATTTTATAGTTTTACTTTTGTACGAATCTAAGATGGCAAATTTTAATAAAATATCTTTAGCCAAAATGGGAATATGAAAAAGAAACATGTGTTTGAAAGTTTTGTCAAATTTAGCTCAACATTAAATATTAACGTACTCGTGCATAATTTTCTACGAAAGAATGTAGAGAAAAAAAACGTTAAAAGAAAATTTTTAAAACTTCTCTTATATTAGTTGCATTATGTATCTTGTATTCTTGTATATATAATATTTTTCTACCATCTACATAATAATTTTCTTTAGCCCCGCAATTAAAAGCAATTTTGCATGTTGACCGTTGATAAGTTAAGGTCTCTACTCTTCTAAGGGTTATACGTTTATGTATGTATGTGAATTTGTAAATGTTTGAACCCATATAAGTAAAACAAGAAAAAGAACTACCTGCCAAGATATACACCTTTTCCTTCCTATACATTCAAGCCGCGTTGGTCATGTGTAAAGAGACGTGTTCTTCTTGTTTTTTTTTTCTAGAAATTTATGTATTTTTTTTAATGTATATGCCTAGATATTCATCATTTTTATCTTTCACGAGGATGATAAGATGATAATGATCATTTTCTATACATGTGCATCATACGAAATGTTTTAGGAGCGGGAAAAAACGTTGCGTATAATACGTAAGCAACCCTCAGAAATATGCTTTTCCTATTATACAGGTAGAAAGGCAATCATTTTATATATATTTGTAGAGAAAGAAGTGAAATAAAATGCCAAAATAAAACTATTGTTACATTCTAGTTTGGTACATCTTAGCATAAATCTTCTGTAATTTATGCAGAAAATTTACTTAAAATTTTGTTTATTATTCATTTTTTTTTTAAATTATGGGCGTGTCACTTAACTGATTTTGTATAATTTCAATACTTACCTACCAATACTTTTGTCAAATTTGAAAACAAGTTTACGAACAGAAGAGTGATTACACATATATTGACGGACAGACATACATATACTGATCTACTCAGTATTTAATTCTATATATAAAATATACTTTATATATATATACTTTATAGGATTTTGATGCCTTCTTTTGGACGTTTATGTTGTTTTGATTAAATGATGTTTATAGTGGGTATAAAGGTAATGGGCACAAATATAAAATAGCAAAAAATGAGTAGCTTTTACTAAAGTAGCCAAAATGTTGGAAATTCGAAGTCAAAAAAGTTTTTCAAATTGTGAGCGTGTCTATAGCCAATTTTAATTGCCCGACCTTTAGGTAGGGTATAATTTTGAATACTTCACATTATCAAAACTTTAGTAATCGTAAAAGATTTTTTTATTAATTATGGGCGTGGTTAAAAACCTTTTTCAGCTGTAAGTATTTCAACACAAGCAAACATATGCATGGACATACAGACATCATTAAATCGATTAAGATTTTAATGATCAAATTTTAAGAATATCTCCTTTATTATAGTATTTTGCATACCTTTACTATAATGGAAAGTATATGTAAAATATACCGCAAGTAATAATGAAATTTTAATGAATGAATTGAATGCTACACATAAAGACAACAACAGTAACTATCACACCAAAGCCTTCGTTGATATCATTTATATGTTTTTTATTATTATATATTATAGTATAGGTATGTAGATATGTACATATATCCCATATAAATATATGCTATAGTAAATTGTTTGTCTGTATACTATACCATATATGAATATATGTATGCATGTTTGTATATATAATACAATATATATGCGTGTTTAATGACTATTTACAATAAAATATATATAAATGGATATAAAAAAAAAAGGGAGAAGAAGCAAATAATTTGTTGTTAAAAGTAAAAGTCGACCACGTGCTTAAAAACAAAACAGAATAAAAGTAACAAAAAACGGTTTTCATTTTCAACAGCAAAGAGTTACAATAAAAGATGTAAAAAATGATACACGGATGATATTAATCAATAATGAAATTAATTGCGAAAAGCTATTATTTATTAAAGAAGTAAAGTTTTTATGTAAGTGTGTGAGTGTGTGCACTTTAATCCCTCATAATCATCTTCAAAATCATACTTTGTATGTATACACATATTATTGTTTACTATTGTTTAGTTGTGTATTAAATTAAATTTTTTCTTCTCCTCCTCCTCTTCCACTTTTCTTTAGTGAATTAATGGCGGGCGTCGCATGTCTTTTTCATGATTTTGTTGTTTAAATGTGCAAGAAATCAAGTGAATTGTTTCTTCTTCTTCTTATTATTATTATTACTATTATTACCATTGTTTCGTTATGTTATATGTAACATAGATATATGCCATGCTATTATATAGTTTGTTATTGTTGTTGTTATTGTTGTTGTTGATTTTTTTTGTAACTACATATATTCATTACAAATTAAACAGCAAACCCTTGTGCTCAGGTTCAAGTAAAGTTAACGCTTTGAAGGCGTACATATATTCGTTTTCATTTTTGCTTTCATTCAATCAAAGTGTTATTAAATTAATTGTTTTGATCAGGGAGGTAGTTGTAAAGGGAGTATATTATTCTTAATCAAACTGACTCATTCTCGACATGATTATCTTTTGCTGGTAAATAAATATTATACAAATTTGTAGTTTCCGTCCAGAGGTTCTCGTTTAAATTTTGTACAAAACAATATTGAGATGCAATCCCTTAATCAAAAAAAGTTCCTTTATCTATAAAAATTGAGCCATAAAGTTCAAAATAAAACAATTTTAAAAATATTATGTATGAGTAAAAAGTGGGCGGGGTCGGATAACAGACTATAATGTATAAATAAAATCTTTACTTATCACAGAGTCCGACTTGTAAGGCGATATACAAAATATACGCTACAAGTAGGTTTAATCAACTGCTTGCCACGCCCATGAAGGGTATTTTAGATTTGGAAAAATCGGTAAATCGGCCCACAATTAAAATAATACAAAAAAAAAATTGATAAAATTCATTGATGATTAATTTTAGAAAAAAAGGGCATGGTCGGTTAACAAAAACGCTCATAATTTACAAATTTTTTGAAGCATAATCTAACTTAGTTGAAAAGGAAATTTATACAACCTAGAGTGGAAGTAATCAGGTATCTGCCACGCCCACTATTTGTATGTAGATAACGAGATTATTTGCGATTTGATCCAAAACAAATTTAATTTGTTTCAACAAATGTTGAAAAAAAAAAATGTAAACCTACGCTTCTGCTTCATATTTTATATGTATATATGTAAATGGGCCATAAATAGGTGAAGACATAACGCTTAAATGTTTTTGCTACAACTTGTTATGCGATGATATCTAATAAGATACGAGTATGAAAGTAAAAATATTGTCTATTGTTTTGTTTTCATTCTCTCAAAATTCACACACATGTAATAGATAAAAAAAAAAAAGAAAAAGAAGAGGCAGTACAACAGGCTTGGTGAAAAAAGTGCGATAAAATGTATGAAGATGCTTGTCTTAAACACAATAAAGCACATTAAATCGACTTTGGAAGATTTTATCATCATATTATGGTTGAGTTTTTTTTCATACACCTTTTAACTGCTGTTAAATAGTTATAAAATTTTATGTATATTTTCATCATATAGTGTAATTATTAAATTGTTGGCACTTAGTAATAGACAATTAGAGCAGAGAGCAACAAAATTTTTATATTAATTTTAAAAAATCTATTCTATATTACTAAGGTGGAAAAAGAGAAATCATTGAAAATCTGCTGCAAATTATTTATGACAATTATTCTATATAGCTTATCTTGTGTTATCTATAATACTCGGCGTCACCCTTGTATTCGTTATTATTTATTACATAGTATTTATTGTATTGTTTATGTGCATGCGTATGTTTGTTTGTATTTGTATTTCTATTGAAGAATGAGTCTATCAATCATCAGTAATATTGACAAAGCTTAAAAAATGATATGAGAGGCGATAATAGTTTTATTTCATTATTTTATGATTACTCACCAACCTCCCCCCCCCCCCCCCCCCATACAACAAACACATCATCATCACTGTCATCATCTTTGCTAGTTATTAATATTATGTGTATTATACTTCTACGTTTGCTTAAGTATCTTATCTAGAGAATTTCTTTATATAAAAAGATTTTGGAACTGAGTGTAGAGTAATTTTTTCTTTTTTATAAAATCCAATTCATTTTTGCCCTGCACATAAGATTGAAGGTATACTAAGTTTGTTATTCCGTTTGGAACACCTTGAAGAAGGCGTCAAAATTCAGCTATGAATCATTACACCATTCATGTTTGTTTCAAAAATGGGCGTTAGCAGTTACAAAAACGCCTACAATATATAAAAAAAACATACACAGCGTAAAAGTCAGCTTGGAACGTAATAGGCATTACAATACAAGCATTATTACAGGGCGCAATCATGTATTTGTCATGTCCATGGCTTGTATGTAGATGTGGAAAGTATTTCAGATTTGGTGTAAGACAAATTTAGCTTTTATATACCTAACACATAAGATGGGGGTATACTAAGCTTGTCAAAAATGGGCATGGTCGAATAATAGATACGCTCACAATTTACAAAAAAACTGTACTCAGCGAAAAAGTCAGCTTGGAAGTTGATGCATATTACATGAACTATTTTAGGGTGTAATGATGTACCTGGCATGCTCACTTTTTATATATATTTTGGGCAGGAGATGAACTAAAGTTTGAATTAAATAAGATTTATTTCTATAAGATTGCGACATATGAATATATTGCTGAAACAACCTTCAACATTTGCTCTACCTGTTCTCATATCTTCTTCATACTCGTATGTCAAATCATTTGATAAAGAATTGATTGGATTGCGATATTTGTTTACCGAAACGTGAAAAGATAACATTTTTAAAAGATTTCATATATTCAAGTATTACTTTCTATGCAGATTTTTCATTGCAATACTAAGTCACGGGTCACTGCGCTAAAATATAACATTTCTTATCATCTCCAATTAATAATTAATTAATTATTTTGGCCTGTTTTTTGAGTATATTCTATATAATTTATATTTACTATAAATTTGTGCAATATTTTTTGTTTGAAAATCTCTTCTAAAATGCACTTATTTACCTGTTAAAATTTTATTCAAAAACTTTATATGATCGGATGAACATTTGTTCAATCAATTTCTTTGGTTTTTTTTTATCTAAAAACTTTTCTTAGATATTGTCACAAACAAAGCACAATGTATACTAAAGTGGAGCAAATAAATATATTTTAACAGATGAAGTCATGAAAAGTAAATAACAGTTTATGAGGCACATTTTTTTTTTCTTTTTTTTTGGGGGGAAAATATATGTAAGTATAAATTTCTGGGTAACGAAGATGAGACAGAGTACAAATAAAAAAAATTGGAAACAAGTAAGAAAACTTTATTTGACTTAAGCCAAAACTCAAATACCTTCAACATCTGCAACGATGGGCGTGGCAGATATATATGATTACGCTTTCTAATAGTGTATGTATCTTAGCTGGCAAGTCTAGTTTTACGGGGTTTTATATATGGTGGGCGTGTTTTTTATTCAATTGCATGGACATACATATCTAGATCGATTCAGTTTTTGATACTGCTCAAGAATATATATACTTTGTGGGCCTTTGACGCCTCCTTCTAGGTGTGCCAAATGAAAGAATAAACTTAGTATACCTGTCATTTTATGTGGAGGGTATACAAAAATTAAACAAATAAACTTTGTTTGGAGTGGCATTTTATAACATATAGTACGTTTCAAAATTAATCCAATGTGCCTTTTAATAATGGCAACAGGTAGTTATATAATAACGCTTAATATGATTAAAAAGATTATTCACAAAATATTCGACTATTCTATAGAATGTCATATGGTTAACTGTAATGCATCGCTGGTAGGTATTCAATATTTCGTCTCAGCCATATTTAGCCTTTTTTTTACATATATTTTCTATTTACATCATTCTGTCCATTTATTATTCATTGATTTTTCTTGTGTGAAATTTGTTACAGAAACATGTGTTAGTTTGAAATTAGATTTTTATTGAAAATGAATAATTTTTATACTTTACACACATATAAAATGAAAACAAACTAAATTTGTTGTTTCGTTTGTAACATTTACAAAAAAAGGTTAAATTTTTTACTAATTTGATAAGTATTGACATCTAGGCTTATACGACCACGCCTTTGTGTGTGGTTGGTACTGTTAAGATTCGCAAAAATACGCACTTTTTAAATTTCCTACAAACTACACATCATACTTGAAGTTTTCCCATTTTTCAATAATCGATTCTCAAATCTTTAGTAAAACTGTCATCATTGACAAAAGTCAATAGTTTACAAAAATTATTTGTAATCATGTGCATAAGTTTACCTTGTTATAATGCCAGTAAATGGATTACACTTGTGTAAATAAAATTTATGCGTATTTTATACGTACGTACATCTCAGAAAGTTTCTTAATACGTTAATAAAATGGCCCAAGTGACGGTATTTCCATTTCCACTGAACAATTATATAATAATTACAAAGAAAATTAAATTTAGCTTGAAACAAATCTTAAATACACTCCATATCTACATAAAAATAGGTAAAAGTAGGCGTGGCAGGTATATGATTATGCTCTCTAATAGTATATATATTACGTATAAACTTGCAAGTTGAGTTTTGTGCTGAGTATGGTTTTTCGTACATTGTGGACATGTTTGTTATTTGACCACACCCACTTTTAGCTCATCGATGGATGGTATACTCATAAGTTTTGTGAACCAAATTTCAACTTTATAGATAAATAGATTTTTGTCGATTGTGGGCGTGGCTCATAACCGAGTTTTCCCACTTTAAATAGCAGTTCTGCTTGCAAAAACTTAAAGTCTCTATACAAAGTTTCAGACATATCTAGATCGACATAGTTTTAAATTCTGATTAAGATTATACATACTTTGTAGGGTCTCTGACATCTTCTTCGGGGTGTTGCAAATGGAATGACAAACCAGTCTTACTCCGCATCTTATATGAAGGGTATAATAAATAGAAGCGTCATTAATATTTACTGTATGAACTGTATACACACACAGAACGTAACAAAATAAATTAACAATATAAAATACTAAACAATATAATTGGAAAAACAATGATGCAGTCTTAAAGCAAATTAAATGAAACCTCAACACTATTATTACCAAGGACAGCAGCAACTTGAGAAATCGTGAAATAAACAGATATTATATAAATGGTATACAGCAGACGTAAAAGAAAAATGAAAAGAACAAATCTTTGCTGATGATCGACATCTCCATTAGCATGTCTCGCAATGTTTAGAATTTTTGGTTACACTGTTCTGTTCTCTGCTGTTTACCTTTAATTATAAAAAGAGACAGAAATCTTTTCAATATTTTCAAGATAAATTGACCACCACATGTGGTGTCTGAGCATAAGATGAGATGCAGCAGTTTTTTTTTTATTTAATAGCAAAATATTTTCTAGACGCACTAAGTTGTTATTTAAGAAGTGTAACCAAAGAGATCTATGGTGCAAACTGTAATTCTCAATATTGCATCAGGTGCGCCTTTTATGGATGGTTGATCACTCAAATGTTGAAGGCAACGCAAGGGCTGACTGACAGGAGGGTCAAAAGAAGGATGATTGCTTCTAAACCTTTCTGGGAAGTACTAAAAAGTCACATCTAAATGAATCAGAGGCTCAGCTTTTGGTGCTGATCAAGAAGTATATATACTTTATAGGGTCTCTGGCGTTACATAAGAAATGACGTACTTAGGACACCCCCATCATCTTATGTGAGTATTTCATATTGCATTACTGTACACGATATGAAATAAGAAAAAAAAAGAAGTATTTTTATATATAAAAAAAAAAAAAAAAAAACTCAGGTGTCAAGTCAAAGCTTAAGTTTCAGTAAAAAGTTCGGTCAAAGTTTTTATTTCAAAATATTCAAACCTCCAGACACGTAATTGATAAGAAATGTGTCATTAAAAACCCGGCATTTGCTTAACTGAATAGTACAAAAAAAAAAAAAAAAAAATGATTTCATGTTTTTCGGTATTTTGTGTCTAGAATTTACCGCTTAACAAAATATTTGTTAAGTCTTTTTTCATTAAACCCGGTTGAAGCGTTTTATCGTGCATTCGTTTTTACGTTTCTCGTCTATTGTTGCAGTTGTTTCATTCTTCATATTCACACACAATCACACATATTACGTAAAGTTTCATTTAAGGAAAACACATCAAAATTATATCTCGCAAAAAATTGATAAATACGTACATGCGGTGAATTTGCATGAGTAGAGCGGTTAACTGTGTGTGCAGAAAATAAAATTCAATGATGATTAGAAAGAAATATTTTCTTAAACGTGTAAAGATCATAAAACAACAAACTATACGCAGTTATTAAAATATTTATTTTAAAATAAGTGAAAATGTTATATTCGGTCAAGCTCGACCATTTAATACCCTACACCACCACTCTTGGTTGTATCAGTAAACGTGAAGCATAGCATTGCATACAAAAATCTCTTTGTGTGGAAAGGGATTCTAAATATGGTTTAATTTGGTCCATATCTAAAATGGGCCAATATATGTTCTTAAACCAAAGTTCATCAAAATATATTAAAAATTGCGAGTTTTCACACATATGTACATGGACAGACAGACCGATATGGTTAAATCATTTAGAAAAAAAGATTCTAAATAGATCGGTGTAATTAAAGATGGGTATGACATTTACCGTTTAAGAGTTACAAACATCTGCACTAATGCACACTTGGTGTGGTAAGATATAAAAACGGTAAAATTACCAACTTCACTGATCACCTGACAATCGCCCTAGATCACTAAATGAAAATTTCCACAACCTACTTTATCTCTCCATACTATGAACAATATTGCTGATTTATTATACCCTCCATATAAAATGTATACTAAGTTTGTCATTCCGTTTGCGTGTCTCCATAAAGAGACACCAGAGGTTCTATGTAGTTTATATTTTCTTCATCATCATCGTCCATATGTCCGACTGTTCGTAATTGGCTCTCTCACGATTGTAAATTTCCTAATATTAAGTTAAAATTTTATACACACACTTCTAGTTTCTAAATGTAGATCGCAAAATTGAACAAAATGGGTCAAGAGCCCCGCCCACAATCGACAAAAATATATATTTATGTACCACCAAAATCGAACAATGATGTTGTGAATTTGGTATATATTTTGTAATCTAGTAATGGGCGTGATAGTACACGCCCACATTTTGTAAAAAAGCAGTGTCCAGCGTAAAATTTAACTTGCAAGTTAAAATGTATTAGAGAGTGTAATCATTTATCTGCCACGCCTACTATTGGTATGTAGTTGGGTAAACTCGTTAAGATATGACCTAAGCCAAATGTAATTTTCATTACTTGTTATAATCTATATTGATTTCCTATTATTATTATTGCTGTTGTTGTTTTTGATTTTGTTTTTGTTATTGTTGTTGTTTTATTTTAGTGTGACCCAATTTTATTTGCACAATTTATTGTTTGTCTTATATTGACCATTATTGTCGTTATTCTTATAATTATAATTGTAATCGTTGCAAAATTATTGATATTATGATCCAATGTTCGCATTGTTTTCTTGGAGTCTCAACTCAACTCAATACAGCTCACTCTGATAAACTTGAAAAGATTACAGAGATTGTAAAGTAATATAATTTTTTTGATTATGTCACAATTATTAAGAATATGGAATTAATCAACAAAATGATAAGCAATACAGAGTATGAGGTGTTTGTATGTACAGACGTTCAATCATCAACATTTGTGTAATAAAATTTATCGATTTATCAGGCTTTTTATCAATCGTATAAATGTATTAAAAACAATTGGGAGATTGGTTCTTATCGAAAGCGTTACTTGTTCAAATAAATGATGGATCCGATTTTTATAACTTTTGCTTAAGATGGGAAGTATATACTAAGTTTGTCATTTTGAATGCAACATCTAGGCGAAGGTGGGATCAAAATGAACGACAATCGAAGGACCTGGCTTACTTACCCCCACCGAGGAGCGAAACTGTGAATCCAATCTAAATGTCTAATACTTTAATGGCCATACATTAAAGTATTAGACGTTAGACCAGCTGGGATATTGCAACAATATCAAGTACTTTTGTAAAAACTGACTCGATCCAGTCTTGTCTGTCTGTTGTTGGCACTTTCCCAATTGTACATTTTAAGATATCGAGTTTTAATAGTTTGTACAGATACTTTTAATATCTGCATGCCACGCCCACAATCCAAAAAATATTATTTAAAAAATCTTAGCCATAAAAATTGATTAAAAAGTTGAAATTCGAGACACATACATTAATAATTAGTGCAATTATCCAAGTGGACGTGGTCACCCACAATTTATAAAAAACCTTATATTTGACACAGAATGCAACTTGTTTTTTGATGCATAATACACATGCTGTTTAAGGGCGTAATTGGTTATAGGATATTCTGGATTTAGCTTTAGCTAGGACTAAACATTTTAAGTCACGCCCCTGCATCCATGAACGATTATTATTATATTCTATAAGCTTAACAGTTATGGTGTGTGTACCAGACAAATACAATTCCAACAATAGTTTAAATGCGTCCTTGTTATATTATATGTTCTTCTTCTTCTTCTTCTTCAGTTATATCTGTCCTTACTTTTCAATGGCCAGATTTCACCCTCATTATTTATACAAGAATGTACATACTTGCCACTTGTCATCTGCTTATGCCATCAATGAGAAAAAATAAGGAAACAACCACACAACAATAATACTAGATACAACCATCTTGTATATGTACACTATTATATATATATGTATATACGGCATATATATAGCATGTGGTTATTTCCTTATTTACTTGCATATAATATACAATTTACGAAATAACCAACGACAGGTGAATAAGTTCCCAGACCTTATAGAATATATTTCCTACAACTGTATGGGGGTTGTTTATAAGAAATTTTCAATTTAATTGGATTTGCAGCAATTCTAAGAAAGTAAATCTTTTATATTATTAATAATTTTTTTTTTATTTTTAAACAGGCAACATGAGGGGTTTTTCGGTGCCCCTATAATATTTTCAGTTTTTTATTCTATTATATCCATCATCATAATGGGAGAAGGGTATATTAACGAGTCACACTCAAAAGTATATTTATTCTTATTCAGCATCGAATATTAAGTCGATTCAGCTCTTTTGTCCGTCCGTACGTCCTTGTGAATTTTTGTAAAGATCCGTTTCTATCAGTTTTATAGTTTTTTCTGTTTTTTCTGCATAAATGCTTAAAATAAAAACCCCGCCCTTCCTTCCACAATGGTTTTATTAACAAATTCCGATTTTTAGATAATTTTTTTTTATATAAACAAGAGTATTTTTCCGCGTATAAAATAAAATTTATGAAAATGTATAAAAATAACTCAAATGGGCGTGTCTGTTCACGATGTATTTATTGAGATTTTTTTATTATTAATAATTGAATTAATGATGAAGAGTGTCCTAGATTTGGCATACACCTAATGTAGCTCCTATTTACTTGTTATTTGTTCTGTTTTATGTTTTTAAATTGCTCTTTATTAACTTTTCATCTCAGGTATCAAAATTAAGCGTGTTTGAACACGCCCACAATATACAAAAAATCCTACATTTTTAAAGGGCATAATTGTATACCTTTCACGCTCACAATTTGTATATAGATGTGGACCAAATTTAGTCTTCTTACACATTATACATTTGTTTACTCTAAGATGGCATTCATGTGATAAATGTTTTTCTCTCTCCTATCCACCTATTCCATGCAATCATCTTCCTCTGTAATTATATAACAAGGGTGTTGCTATTGTTTGGTTAGCTAGCTGGGTGGTTGATTTTTATAATATATACCAACCAAGAATCATTATTCGAACTTATCTCTATATAAACATCATTTTCTATGTACGTACATATAAAGCTTATGTATTTATATTATATAACTCATATGTATACATATGAGTATGCATTTGCTTATACCTTTTTTGGGGGAGTTTACAATATATGTATCTTACTTTCTTCCAGCTAATGTGTAGACCAGAGAACTGGCTTCATTTTTTAACTGATGGGGGAGAACCATCTTACTGTAATTTTGATCATATGGAATATATACATAGCTTATGTAAATGTGTAAATAGAGAGGAAAAAATCAATAGTTGTGTACCTCTAATGTAATCATGTTGTCTACTACATGTATTATAAAAAATTTCAACTTAATTTTTATTGCAGATAAATCGATTTTAGTGTCGATTGTGTGTCTCCCTTTCACGTCCACTTTTGGCACCTCGATAAAGGGGGTAATTATTAATATGTGAACCGTATTTCAACTTTGTATCAACGTTTTTTATGGTAAATAAATGAAATTTTGTCCATTGTGGGCGTGTCTGTCATCCGACTATACGCTTTTTTGGCACCTTGATGAATAGGGTAATTATAATGTACTAAATTTCAATTTCCCAGCTAAATTATTATGACAGTCAAACGGATTTTAGTCGATTATGGGCGTGACCAATTCTGCTCATTTTAAATTGTGAAGGATCTGTACAAAATTTCAGCTGAATATAACAAAATTTACGATAGTCAGAAAACAAAATTGTCATGGACTGGTAACCTAATCACAGTTAGGAAAGTCGAGGATGGGTTCTTCAGATGAATGAGCTTAAAAAATTGTAACAAGTCACATAACCCACATTTGAAAAAATTTACAAAAATTGTCATAAAGTATAAAAATTTTAACAAACATTTCCGTTGAAAGTACAAAAACCAATCCAATCGAGAATTTTAAATGTATGGTGGATGGAAAATATTACATTTAAAGAAAAGTCTATAAAAGAAAACCAAACATTCAAGGATTTGGCAAAAATTCAAACATTTGTGACGGAAGTGAGCATTTTATCTGCAAGGATTCAACCCATCGCTACAGAAAGAAACAAGAAAATGTCACCGAAAGCCATAAATTTTGCATTTTCTTTTCCACAACGAATTTTCAGTCAAGCAGTTTTCGGTCTCGCGAAGAGTCGCTTACTCAGGCCATAATAAAACACATAAAATAAAATAGAAAAGAATAGAATAGAATAGAATGGAATGGAATGGAATGCAGTGCAAATGCAATGCAATGCAATGACTTTTTAAGACAGCTGGCGTATGCCAAGTAAGTACTACTAAGTTACAAAGGCATACAGATATGTATGTGTGTGTATACAATACATATATACTAAGTGCATAAACGTAAGGTAAGGTAAAGTTGTTAAAACAAAAATTGCAGCAGCAATAAATTCTGAACAGCTATGTGTATCTCCGTCACAACTTTTAGTGGTTTGTTGTTGTAATTTAACTCTATACGTTATACACAAATTTCTTATATTGCTTGCTGTTGCTATTATTGTTGTTGTTTGCCATTGCCATTTTGTATAGAACTTTGTACTACTGCTGCTACGTGTAACGATGCACAAGCATAAGAAAGAAAACCCCATTAACTCTGGAGGAGCAAAGTACATAAGCGAAGCGAACGTATGTACGTTCTTGTATATATGTTATATGTACATGTAGAAAATATTAGGAATGGAAAGCAGGCGACCATATTATACAGACAAATAGTCATTTAGTGCAACTGCTGGGCAGGCAGGTGGAAAGGTGGAGTAGTTACTAGTAGGCAGACACACCATTAGAAGACAAAACACGCAGCACAGTCTGTTGAAATTAAGGTAAAATCATGTACCGGTGTGTGGCGTCATTGTTCAGTTCAGGCTGATAATAATGATGATAATGATGATGGTGAAAATATTGACGATGTTTTTCACGATGATGATGATGTTGGCAAAGTGCAATTTGTAACTGCGATTGGTGGGTATGGTATACTAACAACAATTTTTCAAGTTTTTTTTTCCATTTCAACTTTAGATTCAGGTTGCATTAACAAAAGCAACAACAACAACAACAACAATAACAACAACAATATTGTAGTTTTTTTATTATTATTGCTATTACGTTATTGTGATGGTTATTGTTGTTGTTGTCGTTGCATATCCGTTTTGTGAAAAAGTTATTTGAAATCTTTTTTTTTTTTTTTTGTTTTTTGCTTATCAAAGGATTTTATTTCAACTTTTTTTATATTCGTTTGTATTACGTTATAGTATATAACTGTACAATTGTTGTTGTTTTTATTATATTAAAGGATAAAGTTTTTTCTATAAATTTCTTTTCATGTACAGTTTACACATCTTTTTCTCTCTTATATATGCCGCATACGTATGTACGTGTATAAGGTCATAATTTATGGTGATATGTGGATAAATGCACCAAACACATGTGTATCCAGAGGAAATTACTGCATATGGAAATAAGGACAAAACTATAAAATCTACAATAAAATACGAATGTACTGCTGAACATGTATACAAAGAAATATTAAAATAATTTATATTATATAACAGTATTCACAGGGAGAAGAGAACATGTAACGAAACTTTATTTAGCTTAAACAAACCTAAAAAAAGACTGGTAATGATTCTTTCACATTTGTGGCGTAATCTTGATGCAATTTTTGAAACTCTTAACTGAAAATATATAACTATGCTTCATTTGATAAATCAATTAGAAAAAAATTTCGATCTTTAGGTTGATTTACAAGAAATACTTGAATGGACGGATATACGGACATGACTAAATCATACACCTTTAGGACAAAGATTACTTAGTTTGTTGAATCTTTAGTTTATTTATACAAGAAAGTTATAGAAAAATTTTGAAATATCTATAAATTTTCTTCGTTAAACTTTTTGCCGATTTATATACTTTGTAGTGCCTCTGAGTATTGTAAATAGAATAACAAATTTAGCATACCCCGTAGTGGATTAAGGACATTTTTTTAGAACCTTATAAAGTTTAATAATTAATAATAAAAATTAATGAAAATTTTTGTTCAATTTAGGGGCAACTAAACGTTGTAAGGGTCCTAATGAAAACTTAGCCCCCTAAACCCTTATGCCAGACATTAAGACATACCCTCAATTTATACTTGCCAGGTGAAATTTTCAAATTTTCCTTTAAAAATAGTCTGCAAAAATGAATTAAAAATTCATAAAAGTCGTTTTGAACCGATTATAGTACATATTCGTATGCTTTGTTTTTGTTTTTAGAATTTACCAATTACTTATATAAGCGTATACTGTTACCTTAGTAACGTTGATTTAATACTTTTTTCCGTTCTACTGGAACATGGATAATTCTGTAATCAGTGTGGTTAGTGGAGTGTTTGTGGGTAATACCTACATAACGAATACAAGTCATAGGTAATAACCACCCCTTTAATTTCCTTATGTATATATAATACAATTGAAGCTCAGACGTATCTTTAATGAAAAAAAAAAAATGATTTGATTTCTGTGCAGGATTCAGCAAAGAGAAGCAAACTTTAGTAGTAAAATCTTGAAATTCTATTAAAGCCACACCCATTTACTGTTATGTACATCATACCTATGAAAGGGATTTTTCATTTCTGTACATTGTATATACGTAGTATATAGAATATGTATTGTATGTGATGATTGCATTATTCTCTGTGAGATTTTCAATCTTTTCGTTTCTTTTTTTTTTGTAGAGCAGCAGCGGTGGTTGGTTGGTCTGCGCTAAATGAAAACAGAGAGAATGGATGTGTGTGCTTTATTGATTTACATGCACATTTGATATGAAATGTATATATATATATACAATTGCTCTCTCTCTCTTTCTCTCTCTCCGCCTCCCTTCTACCAACAACACTTTCATTATTTGTGTAAAAAGATACAGTTTTTGTATCCTGTTTCTGTATATCGATGTGAACACCAATTATAGTCGTTGATGTTGTTGGTGTTTTTGTATAAATGTATATTGCATGCCATTTTAATGCTTAGGGACGCTGTTTTACATTTTAACCATCTATCATTCTACTCTATGTTTATTCGTTTGTTGAACGTTTATTAAAAAACTGTGTTTGCTTATGCTGGGTGGTTGTAATACAATGCCTGATATGCAAAACTGTTGTACATTCTACATATTATATCATACTTGGCTTATATACAAATAGAAAACTCTTTAAGAATGTCTGAATGTGTTGAAAGCATTTGCCTAAAACAAGGATATTATATAAAAGTTGATTATATGTAGAAGGTGCCATTGGGCAGTTATTGTCATTACTTTAAAAATAAAATTCAAAAGACTTAGGAAACTTAAAAAGCATGAAGCGATGGCATTTCATTACACCCTTCACATAAGATGAGAGATATACAAAGTTTGTTATACCATTTGTAACACCCGAAAGTAGTCGTCAGGTACCCCGTAAAAAGTTTATATATTCTTGATCAGCATAAAAAACTATTCGTATGTCTTTTATATTTTTTTTTATATATTTTCTTAAAAAGCATAATTCTAATTCTTTATTAGATGAATTTTTATTGCAGCTAATTTTATTTAATAAATAAATTAGTGAAGTATGTCCGGGCGTCCGTCGGTTGTTGGCATTTTCACGGTCATACATTTTGAGATAGTGAGCCGAAATGTTTTACAAACAATTCTTATTTCTATACACTACTCACAATTTGAAAAAAAATCTATTAATACCTTTTTTAGTTCTAAAAATGAACTATTTATCGAATATAATTCATATTACACAATGTAATGATAAATTCAATACACATTACAATTAATAGTGCGGCATAAAGCGTATTCCCCTGATGCCATTGAAAAAGTGAATAAATATGAGCTTAAATGTAGATTTAAGACCGCAACGTTCGGAAACGTAAAGTGCACATATAATGTGAAACATTATTGCCTCGGCATCTGCAATAACATATATCATGGTAGATGACTGCCTCCGCAAAAATAATGGTGGGTACTAAAGGGAGATCGTAAAAAGATCACACAGTCTGTTATATACATGTACACATACAAACAGACGCTGTCTGTACATTGCACTCCATTTAAAGCACATTTTCATTAAGAGCGACAGAACATATTCAAGCAAGCTATTAACGTATATGTGTGTGTATGTTTGTATATATGTATAGGAGCACGGTTATAAATCTGTGCTGTGTGGCGTGTTGTGGAGGAACTGCAATTGTGATTGTATACATTAATTTATGGCCACTAGCATACACAGGTACGTAGAAACAGAGGCAGAGATAAATGGCACCAATATCATCATCACCATCATCATCATCATCATCATCGCGGTCAGTAGTAGCCTTTTATATATATGTTATTTTTAATACCAGGGTATTCAATTCTAAAAATCACCGTAAGATAGATTTTAAAAATTGGAATTATTAGTCACGCCCACAAAAAATGTTTATGATTTGTTGTTTCGTATAAAGTAGGAAAGAAACTATATATAGGATGCGTAAAAATTACACCAAGACTACACCCTTAGAAATATTATTAACTGTGAAACATTTTATATTACGTATCAAGGTAGTGTGTCTTAAGCTTCATGTAACTTTTACTTCTTTACACTATCAATGAAAAATTCTTTAATTATTCCGTGACAAGGGAAATTTTGTTATTTCATGATTTTAATCAAATTTATTTATATCATTTTTTGTTTATTCAAATGTTGCCCGCTGGTGTCATACTTTTACCACTCATTGTTTATTGTTTATGTTTAGTATGTATAATATACGAAATTATTTAGATCTTTTTTTTTTATATTTTATGTTCATATAAGGCGTGAGGATTTCATTTTTGTTGTAAAATGAAAAAAAAAAAACAACAACAATTATTGTATGTTAGTGAATATAAATAAAGCAAAATGAAAGAGATAATAGTGCTGCTAGCTAGTCACTTGAGTATTTGTAGCTGTGGCTGATCTTACCGATCATCAGCACCCGACATAATGATCAATTGTGTTGTGCTGTTGTTTTGTGTGCATTCCACTCGAACATACAATATCTGTGGTGTACCATTCGTTTGTATATTTCTCTACATTAACTCAATCACAACTGATTGCTGACTTGTTTTTGTTTTTGTTTTTCTTATTATTGTTTCGAGATGATGATGATGATGATGATGATGATGATTGTATTGTGCCTTCCATCTTTGTCATATATGGATACACGCAGCTTGTGATGTCTGTATTTGTAAATGTTTTGTGTGACTGGGCTTATGATGAATCGTATTATTATTATTATTGTTGTTGTTGTGTGAATGTTTGTAAAATGGTTTTTTGTTATTGTTATTGTTGTTGTTGTTAATGTTATAATGGAAGACGTCTGTTAATTGCCTATAATTGATTTGTGCTTTTAAATCATCCAGCACAACAATAACAACATATATATATATATCATCCACAATCAATGTTTCAATATATTTATGGCTATAAATTATTTTATTTTATTTTATTTTATTTTACTTTTTCATATTTTAATATACATATGTATTATTATTATTGTTGATTGTTGTAATAAAAATGTACTGCTTTTGTGCTTGTGGAGAAAATTATTTAGTCATGACTCAAATATGACACATTATTATTATTATTATTATTATTATTGCGTATGTTTAGAATATTTCGGTTGTAAATAATTTTAAGTGGTTAAGGAATAATGTAAAAGTAAAATAAATATAAATTATTATTAATTTAAAAATAAAAATTAATTGAATTTTTTTAAATTATTTTTTTTAATGATTTAATGAATTTATAAATGAAATTGATTTTTTGTATTATTGAATTTATTTATTTTTATATAAAAAACCATACGAATTTCTCCCCTAACTTTATATTTTCTTAACATTTTCTAATAAAAAATATTGTTTCGCCAAAATGATCGCTTGGTTGCCTTATATGTAAAAAAAAAAAAAAAGAGAAACTACCATCATCACCATCATCATCATCATCATCATCACAATCATTTTATGAACTATTGGACCAGTAAATTTGTACATAACAAAATCATGCTTTGTGGCAGTTGACAATTTTCCATTGTAATTAGAAAAACTCATGCAGATAAATGAAAATTGTCTTCAACAGCAATTGTCGAATCAGTTTATGACAAAATTTTGCATACTGATCAAAAATGTTAATAAGTATTATTATAATTTAAAGGTTTAAACATGTTTTTGGAACAATTTTAACGCTGAATAATAGATATTTTACAATAGTTAGGTAAATTTTTAGTAAGAGAGATATCTTAAGGTTTTATATTCTCTTCATACTGTTAAGAAAATATTCAAGAATATATTAAAGAAATTATGCTTAGTTTCTGAAACTTTCATGGAACCTATCTATCGTGTAAAATTGAGTTGAATTGTTTTTCTCTGTTTTTTTTTTTTTTATATTTTTCAGTTAACGATGAAAAGCAATAGAAGAAGAAATAAAATGGAGAATAAAAGGCATAATTACATTTATATGATCATTGATGGAGTTGCATTGGTGCACGTATCAGCATAACAAAATAACCACAACATCAATGAGCAGGAGAATGTATGTACAATATATAACATCCAACATAATAACAGCAGCCTTACCGCCATTAATAGTAACTACCATACAACCAGCAGCAACATCAGCAGCACCAGCAGTAACAAAATTCAATTGTTCGTAAAGGTTTGTTGTTAATAATGGTTGGGTTGTATTGTAATTCTATGGTTTGTTTTTGCTTAAATGTTGTTTGTTGCTGCTGTTGCTGCTGCTGCTGCTGTGACTGATTATGTGCAATGCTAGCTTATATTGTTGTTGTTATTGTTGTTTTATGGTTAGACCTTGAAGCAGTTCAAAAACGTGAACGGTTCAGTGATCATTGAACAACTGGCAACTGGCAAACAACTGTGCGGCTGGGAAGTATAAAAATCACAAAAGACTTGAAATTTTGCACAGATAGCGAGAAACTGACAGATAGAGAGACAGACAGACAGACAGACTCATACGTAGTACAAGTTTATATAGAGTTTATACCATTACCAGAACATTACCATCAAAGTCACACAATCAACTTGCATTCGCCAAAAATATATAAAATGATGCCTGCTCTACCCGTTTTGTGTTATGTACGAATGAAAGTGTAATGTCGGCTGGTATATATGTACAGGTTACAATGTATATTTTATTCATTTATTTATTTCATCATCCATTCATGATAACAACAAAAACTATCCCTTTTAGATATTCATCCAGTCAGCCAGGCAACACGTCGGGCAGTTAGTTTAGCCCAACTGTAGCCAGTCATCTATACAATTCATCTGTTCAGTGCTGTTCTGTTTGTGTGCAGAGTCATTGTAAAAGCAGTACCTGAGTATACATATAATTATGTGCGTCAGTTTTAGATGAATGGAAAGAATGGTTACTCTTACACAGTTTTTTTTTTTCCTTTTTTTTTTTTTTATAACTTTATTCTTATCGTAGACCTTTTTAATCACTATTCGATTTAGACTCATATTTTATTGCACTTTATTTTATTTTATTCCTTTTTTTTTTATATTATATAATATATTAAAAAATTATATTTCTAGTAACTTATGTAAATAACGACATACGGCTTTAATGATAAAAGAAAACCTTGTTCATGACGTTTACTTTCTTGCATTGTCTTTTCTTTGAAGTTGTTCAGCCGTTAAGAGGCTTTTGCTTGACATAGATCATTATGGGTTGATCGTTATTATAAAGATCATTTAAATGTGCATCAAAAATGCCTGAATGTTAATTAACTTTAATATAAGCTAATGATTGGTTAGAGCAACAGATAGTAAAAGTTTGAATGCCATTGTTAGGGATCCTATTGTCGTATAATTTTCATTTTCTCTATTAGTTATCATATTTAAAATGCACCTTAATACCCATAAAAACTTTTATAATTTATTACAACTACTTAAATAATTCGAGTTGTTGGTAGCTAAAGCTGTCCGTTAACTATTAAACATCGTTAGTTTCTAAATCCTATATAATTATTAGATGTGAGGCACATGCCACCAACTTTTATAAAAAGTTGTAAGTAGCTATATAAAAACAACATCTGTCTGCACCTGTTTATCGTCTTAAATACGAGATGAAATATTTCAACAGCTGTAATGTAAAGTTATGGAAAATATGTATTATTTCGTTCAAGGCTATCTATTAGATACCCTAAATCATTTATAAATAATTTTTATACTTTATATAAATTGGGGATAGACAGACGGACATGGTTAAATTGATTAAATCGATTGTTTAGAAGTTACAAACATACGCACAAACTTTATATGCCACAAGTTGTCAATTTTTGTATAATGATAAATAGATTTTTTTCGATTGTGGGCGTGGCCCTGAAACTATTTTGCTCAATTTTATGAACTTCATTTAAAAACTAGAAGTTTCTGTACAAAACTTTTGATCAATATCTTAAAATTTACAATCATAAGAGTGCCACCAACAGACAGACACGCGGACAGACATAAATGGAACTATTCAGTTTATGATGCTGATGAAAAATAGATATCTTTGACGGCATAATGCCATGTCATGAGAAGGGTATAATAAAAGTTTTAATCTGATGAAATTTTCATACAAAATTCTTTACAATTTTAGATAAAAAATAATTTATAAAAATTTATTTTATTTAATTCATGATACTTTCTAAACCATCGTTTTTCATTACCATAGAATAATTTTATAAAAAATTGTTGTACAAATATGCATACAATTAAGGACGTTTCAATGATTCAATTCGATTTGTATTTAAATTTTTCTAATAATTTTCACTGTCAACAGCGAAACATTGACAAAGCAGAACAAATAATGTTCGTTTAACAAAGATGTTGCACACAGTCAATACAGTTGTTATTGTACAAAACACGTTTATAAAGTTTATTTATTTTATTGTAGAAACTTTATTTGATCCATATAAAAAGTTGGCCAGACGTCACCATCACCATCACCACCACCACCACCCCAGAATTATTATTGTTGTAGTGACATCAACACATCACTCCACATCTTTTGTTTTGTGTCAACAATATCGATCGATGCATATGACCATGCCAGTAATGCGTAACAAGATGCATTTAATCGATAATATTGTTTATATTTATTTAATGAATTTTTTACACTCTGCGTGTTATACAATAAACAACGCCTTCCTCTTATTATCGGATACTTCATGTTAGAGTGAAGAATGTAATAAATTTCAATTTTCTTTTGCAACTATAAGAAGGAGATGTTAGAAGACATATTCCTTAGCAGATTCAGAAATTGAGACACAGTCTAAACATAAGTATCCGTACGTCCGTAGCAGTGAATATTGTTGGTATAGATTTAGTTATAATATTTTTAATGTCTGTATCTAGATAGCTATTTAAATTGGGTAAAAATTTATTTATGTTTATAGTTAGGGTGTACAAATGACACGCCCACAATTTTCAAAATACTCCAGTTGACGTAGAATTCGTTTTCTGAGTTGGAAGGTAACATAAACTCTATGAGAATATGTAATCAGATGCTACGCCCTTGTCCCCTTTTTACAAATATAGATGTGCAGTGTATTTAAGATTCGTTCCAAGCTGGATTTCTTTTCTTTTATATGCAATTTTTTCTATTTTCCTCCCTCGGCATTTATTCAATTTTATGTAAACTTCACCTACACGCTGAAAATGTATCAAATTACTTTCTCTCTTCCAAGTACTTGTACACACCGTTTGTATGCTGGGAATTCTACGGTTTTATAATATTTTTACTTTTTACTTTTTGTCTGTGTTCTTGTCTCTTGTCGCATTGAAAGCGATCTTGACGCCAACGTTGTTTGAGAAAGTGCGAAATATGATTAATTTCAACCGTTCTGGATCTGTTTTCTTATTTTGTTTTCGCTGATTTCATTGTTTATTAAAGTGCGTGCCTAAGTAAATTTGATCTGCGTATTGAAAGCGAGTGTGCATCGTTCCATTGTCAACAGATGCTTTTTATTATTATTTTGTGTGTCTGGGAGTAGTAACACAAGTAAACTTTGTACATTTCATTTAAACCATACCACACACTGCACCTTTTCTAAATTCAGTTGTGTATATGGTTTTACTAAATATGTGGAACAGAAGGCGAGACACCTAAAATTGAGTTTATTGTATTGTAGTCAGTTTATTTAGATGAAATTTATAAACAATAAATATAATACGAGGAAAGATATGATATTGAAACGAATACGAAAAGAGGCGTATTACGCGGAGAAAGAAAAAGTTTCAAACCTTGAAGTAATAGTTAAGGAGAGAATTGGATATTTTTGTATATATAATAGGGTCTGTCTGAGGCTTCTTTTTCGTAGTGAACTTCACCCCTGGTGAGATAACTATGAAAAAATCCCCTTTCAATGGCAGTAAATATATTTCCATTTGTTGCTTTACATAAGATAAAGGATTAGGGGGTATACTATAAATTTGTTATTCCATTTGCAAAACCCAGAAGGAGGCATCAACATCAACAACTGAGTCAATGTCCGTATGTCCAGCTCTTGTTGGCGGTCTCTTGGTCGTAAATTTTGAGTTATTGAGATAAAATATTTGTTAATATTCACACTTCTACTTTCTGCATGCAGATCGCTATTTAAAAAGAGCAAAATCGGTCAAGAGCCACGCCCACATTAGACAAAAATATTTTTATCTTTTCTAAATATTAAGCTATAAAATTAAAATTTGATATACGAACTTATCATTAATCCATTCGTTGATATATAAAAAATGGGCATGGTTGATTAACAGGTACGCCCTTATTTTATTAAAAACCTTATAAAGCGTAAAAGTCGACTTGCCAGCTGAGATGTAAAACAGACACTATTAGAAGACGTAATCAAAAAATTGCCACGCCCTTCATATGTATGTAAATGTGAAAGCCTAAAGCAAAATTTAGTTTTTTTCCGTGTTAACTTTTAGTTTGAAAGAATATACTTGCCCCTCTCGTCCCTTCCTTCATTCAGTTCCGCTTTTTTTGTCATTTTGTTCGTTTGTTGTCTTTCTTTTTTGTTTGCATCATCTAACCTGGCCTCATTATTGTTTGTGTTTTCCTTTTCGCATATAATACTGTCATACAAACATATAAAGTGTGTACGCGCATGATTCTTATAAAAAGGAAGAAGCCTCACAAACGTTCTGCTTGACTTCCTTTAATGTCTTTTTTTCCTTTATAATTATTTCTTTTTTCTTTTTTTTTCGTATATATACACAAAATTTAAATTATTTAAATTTATTTATGTCCGTGTGTATTATTTGTGTTGGCACTTTATCGTATATACCTTATGTATGTAGTAGTATGCATATACAAGCAATGATTATACTTTTTTGAATATTTTTTCTTTCGTTTTGTTGGTTAGTTTTTAATTTTAAGTAAAGATGTTGTCAGATGATAAGTCCACCAATGATATATTGATGCAGCAATTAAATAAGTTTGTAAAGGTTCGTTAATACGAGTATTTGGGTAAAGGGAAAGAGTCGTCAACACGCAGCCATGATAGACGTTTCAAAAATACTGTACTTTACATATAAACGGAAAGTTTGGTCATTATAAGGCTGTACAAAAGATGAATTGACCGTTAGACCGTTTTAAGTGTATATACTATAAACTATAGGGAGCGTATGTAAATGCCACACCTATTATTGTAAGTAGGTATGAAGGGTATTTAAGATTTGGCCAAAGACAAATGGAATTATTTTATATAGGAGAATGAGAAATCGATTTAAAGTTGAAAATTTTCACAAGATTAAAAGAGTAAGAGTGTGGCCTATGCCAGGTTTGTTCGTCTGATTACACTGTAAATTATAAATATAATTACCCCCTTATATATAGTGCTTAGTAAGATTTTCTTTCTAATTTTTTGATGTGTATTTATAAAGAAAATGAGAAAATATTTCCTGCACTGTGTTGGAGTGTGTTAATGTTGAATGAATGAAAGGAAAGAAATGTTTTAAGAATAAAACTTTTTTACATATAGTAGAACCTATCTACTTACTTACTTAAAAGTATTTATATATATATATGTATATATAATAGTGTCTCCATATTAACACTGAATTTGTTATATTTGTATATTTATCAACAAAATGCGTTTGTTGCATATTTCACAAAGTCAATAACCCGCACAATTTGAAAAAAGAAACGTACACAACTTCGACTGCATAATACTTGACTGTGTGTGTGTGTGTATGTGAAAGGTGTACACTATGAAGAAGATTAACACACAATTATAAATGGATAGGAAACACAGACACAGACGTTCATACTCGTACTGGTGATGATGTTGCAAAATTCTGATACAATTATTATTCAATGGAACCAAACGCAAATAGTCTGCTTATGCTTGTGAACTTTGTTAGTATCATAATACAATACATTACAACAAACATATATGTACATATACGGTTAGCTCATGCTATACAAAATGGTTAGAAACTGTGCTTAAAATAATAATTAATTTTTATCTTCACAATTATTTCTATTAAATACTATTTAATTGTAGTTAATGTAATGTGTATGTGTGTGTGTCTTTGTATGTAGATAACATTTTTTTTTATTTAATTTGTTAATGCTCACACATGCAATGACATTTTTGTGATGGGATTTTTGGCTATTTCGTTTCGCTAATATTTTGGTACTATTTCCATGCAGACACAACCAAGACCCCAAAAGAAATGATGCCAAACGAAACGAAACGAATGAACAGAAACATAAATTACTCAAATTAAGCATAAAAGACAATAAATACACACACAAACGTTTATTACCAACAATCACAACAGCTTTCAGAGTAGACCATGATCACTACAGCTTACAAACAAACGAACAAACAAAAAAATGAAACAAAACAACAAAACAAAACGAGACATGTTAACAATTTTGAAATTTTTTACTTAAGCATGTATGTGGTTGGTATGTACTTGTAATTAAAGATTCGTAACACGTTTATTCATCAGAAAAACTACAACAAACAACAACAACAACATTAAACTAAAACATTGCAATGATTTTCAAATATATGCAAACATACGCATACAAACACAACCATATCATATATTTGTCCACCTCCTATATGATTATCGTTGTGTCCACAATTTTTTTTGGGTTTTTTTCAAAATTTTTGAAAACCTCAATATTTATCATTTAAATTATTTCTAAAGTAAGCAATAATATTAAGTAAATAAAAAAAAAAATAATTTCCTCAAACTTTAAATACCCTACACACATATGGTAGAAGCCAACAAGTCGGATTTTAGACTGAGTGCGTTTTTTGTAAATTGAAGACGCGTGTCTGGCCCCACCCATTTGTAGCACATTAATGAAATGGGTAAGTTTACTAAATTCCGAATCCATGGGTAAATGTTTGTGCCAAGTAAATCGATTTTTGTGGATTGTGGGCGGGGCTTTTGTTAGATTTTGTCCAATTTAATGATCTGTTTTCAGAAATTATAACTATCTGTGCAAAATTTCAGTTGAATATCTTAAAATTAAAACCTCAAGGAAGTGTCCTTCTGGTTGGAATGAGAAACTTAGTATACCTCCCACCTTATGTATACCAACAACAGCATAAAAACCTATATTTACTTGACCACAATTTGAAACGTCTTTCAGCTGCTGTTTGTTTTATGATAAAGTATCACAAAAAAAATGTTCTCTAAAAAAAAATTTTAATTTCAAAAAACCACAAATCGTCCATTATGGTCAATCCTGTCAGATTTTTGTTTAATAGATTCACATCATATGTATTATATGAAATTTGGTTGTTGTTGTTGTTGTTGTTGTTGTTGTTAAAAATACATTTTAGTTGAAGTCATCATGATAAGGATTTTGTCAAAATATTCATAACGACTGCGTATAGTCCAAGTGGTACGGTCGGATGTATTGGATGAAAATTAATCAAATTTTAAGAAAATTTAAATTTGAAATTTACGACTTATATTTTTCAAAAATATATTACTTTGATGATATATTTAGATTTACAATTTTCAATTTATTTTTGTTTTTTTTTTTTAATTAAAATATATTGTCCGTACCTCTGTCTTAATATGTAGAGTTTTTTAACACAATTTTCATACTTAATATAGGAATATTTTAAAATTGTAGCGTAGGAAATATTGTTACATCTGTAGAAAAAAGTATTTTAAAAAAATAAAAGACTTTTTATTACCTGTTGTTTATTATAAATAAATTTTAGAAATAAGAGAAAATAAACGGACGTAAGGACATAACTATGAGAAAGCTTTATATTTCAAAATTTTATATAATCTTAATAAGCATGACAGCCTGGGTTTATTATATAATATGTTGGTGTTTATGTTTTTTATTAAAAGTGAGAAAAATCGGTTAGCAACCACGCCCACACTTGGGGAAAATATTTCAAAACCTACGAAATTGAAATTTATTAAAATTTTTTATATACTTTTTCTATTAGTCTATTAAAAATGAACGAATTCACACTTAGACACGCCCACAATTTATCAAAAACTTTCCTTTAATTAATATTAGATAAAATAGGGTATCACAGCCACACTAGAAATGTGGTGTCAACCAAATTTCACTTTTTCTATTTCAAATTCAGAGATTCCATCCATTTCTAAATATATACAATAAAATAGGATAAAATGTTTATTGTAAATATAACAACAATTTCAATTGTTGCCAACTGTTTGATGAATATTTTACTAAAGTCACTCTTTGACATTTAAATTCTTTTGTGTGCTTTATAATACAGTCAGTGGTGTAGGGGTGAATGCTATTATTACGTTATTATATAAAGTAATTCTATGTTTGGCGCACTATCAAAACACTACACACAACACTCTACAATTATATATTTCCACTTCAAATGTTTAAAACACCACCAATAATACAGCTACCAGCATATAGTTGTCTGTGTTCACAATTTGTTTTATGCTAAACGAAAAGATCGTTTAATGACCTCTTTCTTGTACGATATTTTGTTTTTGTTCAGATCAAAATAGAACCGAAACAGGTGCAATGTTAAGAAAAAGTGTTGTTAGCATGTGTTATGAAACGAGTGATGGGAAGGTTCAGGTACAAGGTATTATTATTAACGGTGCATAATAAGCAAAACAAATTAATTTATATGCATATTTATAGGTGTGTGTATATACACATGAACTATTTACATTTAATAGTATAAAAAAAAAAAATTTATATAAAAATGATATTTTTTTTTATTTCATTTCTAATAAAATATCTCGTTAACAGTCATTGGCTTGTGTATGTATATCAGTGGACAAGGTAATAAATTACATTGTAACCAACTTACATTTTATATTTAGCTATTTTTTTTATCTCCCCGTGTATCGGGCGCATATATCATAACATTATTATTAAGATACATCAAAAATGCTAATAAAGGCTTTGACGGTTTAATAAAAGAAGTCATAATACATAAAAAACTTGTCCTTCAGTGACACCATCTTATCGCAAGGTTTGTACTTCAAACATTCTGCACCCTTGTTATATAACTAATAAAATTTCAAACTAAAACGGAATTGTTTCATGTTTTTATACTTTTCTACTCTCCACCTAAAATGGGGAGTGTGCTAAATTTGTCATTTAGTTTGCCAGATCCAGTTTAAAATCTAAATCAATATATGGATGTCCGTATGTCCCTGTCCTAAAAATTAAAATATTAAACGAAAATATGGTGTCCACACGTTTTTAGTCAATGTCTTTAGATTGCTATTTAAGTTGGGCAAAATTGATTGAGAGCCACGCCTACAATTGAAAAATCTAAGCTAAGGAGAGTCAAGAAGACTAGGAACCTTGAGGAGATTGCTTGTAAATGCAAACCATTCCCGCGACTCTGCGGAATATACATTTTAGTACATGGGCATATACAAGGACGAAGCCAGGTTCAGCATTGTATATAAACCGTGCATGACAAAAGTGTGGCAGTGAGATTACATACTACAACATAACAAAAACAACAACAAAAACAAAAAAAAAATTGTGAATGATATAATTAGGCCACGCCCATTTTTTTTTACACATTTTCAATAAAAGTTACGTTCGTACTCACTTTATTACATAGTAACTGCTAAGTGGAGAGACATCACAGACTTAACGATCTCTATAAAGATCAGCGCCTATATAAAGATTGTAGATCAGCTGTGATGAATATTACACTTTTCGGAAACGTGGCAATTATCCAATTACTTCCGCTAGAAGGAATTGTGGATGATGTTGAAAATTTAGCAAAACTTTACACAGGTTTGTGATGACTCCCATTATGTTGGGTACTAAGAATTTGGTTAAAGTTGCATATATTTTTTTTTCTTTTGTTCTTTTCTTATGATTAGATAACATTTAGTCTTAAATTACACACTAGCTGGCTGAGTGGTAGGTTCCATAAAAGTAGCGCAAAACGCATTTACAAACAAAAATCGATTTTTACGTTAAACGACACAAACACATAAACACTGCACATATGCACAGGTGAAGTAAATGAAAAATAAAATAAAAACAACAAAAATAACAAGAAAAATAGGCAAAACAACTGCACAATGACAAAGTTATTGGTAACGTTTATTACACGCACACACACACACGCATACGTTTATACATATGTTGTTACCCACGCGGTGCGGTAGACATTGTACGAGTATATACTTGTTATCGTTCGACTACTTTTTTATGAAAAAAAAAAAAATAAATAAATAAAACAGAAAAAAAGACAATAACAACAAAAAAAATTGTGAATAATTTTGTTGACCAGCACGCGCGCAATTACTTTGTTAAGCATTCACGGACGAGATAGCAGCAAAACACTGAACTTGCGCTCGGTCTAATGGCACAGCGAGCGAATCGAACGCGCGCAGGCACCACATGGAATATGTATTGGAAAAGAGAAGAAGAAAAAAAATGAAAATTAAAACCAGGAATATTGACAGCAAAAGGTAGAAAACATAAGGTGTGAGTAGACAATACATTACACACAACAACAACAATAAATAAATAAAATACATATTTTTTGTCAATTATTGTATAAAATAAAAAAAAACAAAATAAACATTTCATTCTCGAACCACATGCTCCGGAGAAATCAAGTAGTTGACACAAATAATAAAATATAAGCGAATAAATTATAATTATAGATATTCTGAACATACAGCAACACCTTCGTTCAATGCATTGCTTGAATAAAACTATTTTTATTATTTATTGATAATGATTTTTTTCTTTTTTGATAAAAATTTTATATTGATTACAACGTCAAAACTATTTTATTTAAAATATGTGCAACAACAATAAAAAAAACAACAACTTACGGGTACACGTAACTATTATGCATGAAGTAGGAAAGAAAACATGGAAAATACTTAAGGAAGTAGAAAAAACTACATTTGGATTAAAATAAATATTGAAATATCCCACACCTCTATAAATACGCTGTGGGCGTGGCACTTGGCACATGTCATACATAAACTATATAGGGTGTTAGTACCACACCCACTTTTTGTATATAGATGGGGAGAGTACCTTGTAGATTTAGTTTAAGTCGAACGCAGTTTTTTAAATTTGTTTTTAATGATTATAGGAAACAAGAGAATATCGGACATACGGATACTGGTTTTCGTTGCACAGTAGAAAGTATAAAGTTTAAATAGTAGTAAGATGCATGTGGTATATAAAGTCTAATTTTCTAATTCTTATTTTTTCACCTCATAAATTGTTCACTTACATAAAAATAATGCGATTCAGAAATAATTCAATTTTCAAGTGAAAAATAAAAAAAAAAATGCAACTATGGAATATATAGTTTTCTGTTTTCTAATATATACTAATAAATATAAGTGTAATAAAAAAATATTTCATATGCTCCGTTCAATGCAATGCGATAACAAAATAATCCCTGAGATACCGGCATAGTGTACACAAGTACCCGTGGGTACATAATTGTACGTATAATTGTTTATATATTGATTGGTGTGCACACAAGCGGGTGTACATGTGTATGTATATAGAAAAATAAATGTACTTCAATGAGATTATCTCTTCAGATGTTTAATGAGAGTGAAGTCGTATATGTATGCTGCGACTGCTCTGCCTTTCAATTACTGAGAGTAGGTAATGAAAGAGAGAGAATGTATAAATGTGCTCACCCATACCAACATACCAATCATATTGTTAATCGTAAGTAAAAGAGCCAAGCTCTCTCTGTCCCTCTCTGGTTCTGGTTTTTTCTCATTCTCTGTTTATTTTATTAAAGTATGTGTTTGAAGGCAGTTGGACGGTTGGGCTTCTATTTAGCATCACAGTTATGATTATGTTTTTTTTTTTAAGTAGTGTTTTGATGCACAAATAGTGACACTACAAATCGGAGAGTATGTAGTTGAATATGTAGTTAAGAGAATTTTGCAGAAAACTGTGTATATGGTAGACAATGCTAATGATGGTTCAAAAAACCATTTGCATATGTGTGTGTGTTATATAAATAATATGTTGCTCTGGGAGTACAAATTGTGTGCGTGCGTTGAATTTTCTATGTGGCTTATGAGAGGTTAAAGTTATAACCAAACATCAGATGAAATCTGGTTTTTTGTCGCGAGGGGAGGAGGCTTTACATGATATAGTAAAATTGTTTTATTCTTTATACACCATCAACATCATCACCACCACCACCACCATCACACCATTATTATCATGATGAGTTGCTATTGGAAGATGTATCCATAACTGTATATGTTTGTTGTAGAGATTTTGAGATAGTTTAGCCATCTCTTTCTAACATACGCCAGCAACCTCTAAAACATGGTGCGTGTTGCAAAAGCAACATGATGCCATACGGATGTGTGTATTACAAGAAGGATGTGTTTGTGAATATAAGAAATGTATGTGCGTGTGTGTTTGTGTGTTTCTTTTCAAAATGTCCACTGTGGCCAGTGATTGCTAATATTGCTCTTATATAAGAATGTGTTTTGAATGTATTTGTATATGAGAGTAGTTTTTACATTTCAACTAAATTCATTTTTCTGTGGAGACGTTCATTCTGAAAATGACTTAAGTTCACTTTGATTTTAATTTTAATTTCATTAATTTAATAGAAGGGTTATCAATTGTTTTGGGAAACAAAATCTGCTTTAAAGTCTTTATGAAATTTATAGCATTAAGTTATTTTAAAAGTGACGTAAGTTCCTTTACCAAAAATAATAAATTAATAACCATTACCTTCTAAACACGTACATATTATCAACTTTTGGCGTACGCCCGATCAACTTAAGCTGTGCATATATTATGTATTAACTTGTAAGTAATTTTATACTGAGTACGGTTTTTTTTTTAAATTATGAGCGTTTTTGTTATGCAACCACACCCATTTATGGCACATCAATGAAGCAGTTAATTATATCTATGTATATATCCGAAATTCATAGCAGAATTTTTGTGGCAGATAAATAGATTTTGGTCAATTAAGGGCGTGGCTCTTGACTGTTTATGAACAGAAACCAGGGTTCAATGTCCATTCAACAATATCTCAAAATTAAATTAGGGTGTTACGGGTGCCATTTTGGGTGTTGCATATGAAATGACAAACTTAGTATACCCGACATTTTATATAGAGGGTATAATAAATCCACTTTCCTAAAAACATAACCATTAACATCCCTCACAAAACCTTAAGAGAAGATATATTAACCTTACTTACTCTCGCAATCATCCTTCAGAATATATTTTATCGATTTTTTTTTTCTTTGCTGTGTTGTCTTTCACATAATATAGTGGATGCCACTGTATGTATATGCAAGTATATATGTATTCATGCATATAGTGGTAGAGATGTATATCTGCTGACTAACGTAGTTTACTGCTCTGTCGCCATCGTTTACAACAGAACATTTTTCCCTGAATGTCTTTCGTATGATTTCATCCACATTTGGAAAAATCCCTCGTTTTGTTTTTTCTGCTTTTTTTTTTCATTTTTTTATTACTGTTGCAGGTGTTCTTGTTCTCTTTTCGTTTTATTGCATTTCTACCTTGTACATATGTGTACATGTGTACACCCCTTGTACCAGCATACATGCTAACAATGATGGCCCTCACCCTGTAAACATATATATAAAATTCATTGCTTGTTATATACATTAAGTGGTAGTGGTATGATGGTATCATGGCAACACAATATTTACTTGTACATAATATACTATTCTATTTATATAGAGAACATGTATGGAGAGGAAGGAGGGAAAAGTCATTACGTGCAATATGTGTATATATACGTTTATCTAGATGCATGTTTTTGTGTTTGTGCATACATATAAATATCTGTATTATTTGTTAAACTTTGTGCTTTTTTTCCTCGTTCATATGTGGGTATGCCTGTATGTCCGTTAATAATAGAGAAAAAGCTAATGTCGCAGAGAATTTCGGAGGCATTCATTAGAAGGATATTGATTAATTACGAGTGTGCCAAATTAAGCTCCACATAAGATGGGGGGAATATTTAGTTGTATTATATGTATATAACGTATGTATATAACGTATATCAATCATTATATAGAGTATAAGCTAACTTTTTGTATCCTCCTCCATATAATATGGAAGATATGCTAAATTTGTTATTCCATTTGCAACACCAAGAAGGAGGTATCAGAGACCCTACAAAGTATATAGATATTCTTCGTCAACATTAAAAACTACACTTTTTGGCATTTTTAGTTTCTGCATGTGTGTCTCTATTTAAATTGGGTAAAATTGATTAAGAACCACGCCCACAATCGATAAAAATTTATTTACCTGCCACACAAATTGTGCTATGATTTTGGTACAGATATTTATTTTTAACTCATTCATAGATGTGACAAAAATGGGTGTTTTTGGATAATAGACACGCCCCCAATCGACAAAATTCTATACACATATCTCAATAATTAACTTATAAAGTTGGAAATTTGTAAACACTTTTATAATTACTTCATTTATATGTCAAAAATGGGCGTGAAAGGATAATAGTAACGCTAACAATTTATATAAAACTATAATCAATGTAAAACTTGACTTTCCAGTTAAGATACACTCTTAGAGAGTGTAATTATGTTTGTGCCACGCCCACAACTTGTAAGTACATGTAAAGAGTGTTTTAGATTCGGCCTAAGCCAAATTCAGTTGGTTGTTGTTTAAGAATAATTAACTTTTGAGGGATGCACTTCATCAGAAACTAACTAACAACACCTAACTGCACATATACATATATATGTACATAAAAATTCAATATTATTGAACTGTCTTTACATGTTATTCATTGTATCATCCAACCAACCTTAACAAGTAATGAAATTTGATGCCAACTTTTCTTTTCATATCATCCTGTTCAAATATTATAAATTCAATTCAACTCAACCCAATCGAGCATATCACTAGCATTTCTGATTTCCGATAAAGGACTTGAATTACCAACTAAAAAACCTCATCTATACTATATAAACTTATTGACACACGAAGAAGAAGAATATTTTTCATGTAACATAACGGCTGTTTCACAACAGACACTCTAACCCTACCGTATATGATATATTTTCAGTTCAATTCCAGTTGATTAAGCATTTTTATCTGCAGATAGAGAACGAAAAAAATATGAAGAGAAACTAAATTTAGTTTTGGTCAAATTTTAAATACCCTTTATGTCCATATGAAATAAAGGGTGCGGCAAGTTCTTGATTACATCTAAATTACATGTTAATTGTTTAAATATTAAGTATCGACTAATAAATCGGATTTGGTGGCTTTTTGTAAATTGTTTCTTAAGATGGACCACTTGTCAGAGATAAATTTAAATTTTTCTGTTTTAACTTTTATGGCTAAGGGATAATTTGGTCAAATGTGGGCGTGGCTTTTAACAAATTTCACTTACGGAACCTAAAAAGTTTTGTACAATATTTTAGGAGACAAATTATATCAAAATTTATGACCGTTAGTGTGTTAATACACGGACACACATGTTTTGATTCAGATTTCGCTACTGATTAAGAATATATATACTTTTTAGGGTTTTTGAGGCACTTTTCTAAGCTTTTCTCTGTACTATGTACAGATAAGGCCGAAGAACGATTCTCTGCAGAACTGGTTAATGGTTGATAATCAAAATTTTGATTAAATTTAGGTTTTTTTACTTCTTCTCAGCAAACAATATTTTGCTTAATTATAGATTAGATTGAGATCGCTAAATCGATTCAGAATTTTATGCTGGTCAAATATGTTCTTAGAAGAGAGTGTAAGAGTGCAGAGTGCTGGAAATCTTTTCACAAAGTGTGTATAGGTGATGGGTGTGAAAGCCAACTATGTATTAAGTTCGGCTGTCACTTCTTCTGTTTATTGATACTTCTTAAACATAACGTGTGGTTCATACTAACTTACCTTAAAAGATCTGTACATCTGTGTACGGTATTACAGAAGAAATTGATGAAAGATGTATTGATTACATTATGCTGAAATTTGAGACAAGACACTGATCCTAAAAATGATGTCCTTTCTTGCAACACTTGTTACACTGTTCTGCTTATACAATAGTAATCCTCGGACAGACAGACAGACAGGTCAAAGCTAAATTGTAACGTAAAACACATTTTTTTTTTTATTAACAAACTATAGTAAAAAGTCTGATAAATAGAGTGACACGCAGAAGAAACAGAAGAAACGACAGGTGTGTTTAACTAAAGATGCATCATTCATCTATAACGACTTGTAACTGTAAGCTGGTGTGGTGTTAGTTTTTTGAACTTTGCTGTAACAAACGGTTACGAATGCACCTTGTTGTTTTTTTTTATATTTCTGGTTTTGTGTCTGTTTTCTAAAAAGGCAGTTTTATATAAATAATACTTGTCTTTAGCTAAAGTACAGTTATAGGGGTTGTAGCGTAGAATGATTGCTATTTTTAGTGGTTCATAAAGTCATGAGTTTGCAAAGACTGTTAATGATGAGCAGTTAAGCTGCAAGTTTTCAGCGGAACTATTTAAAGGAACAATTTGTTAATGAAATTGTATTAATAGAAGAAAGAGGAAAAAGGAAAGAAGGTGTTTTTTTGGGATTGTACACTTTTCCATCCATACCATCTATTTTCAACACATTGATGAATCAAATTATAGTTGTGTGGGTAAAAAATTTCAATTTGCAGCCGTGAAGATGTCTGGGTGTTGCCAATGTAATGACAAACTTAGTATACCCGCCCATCTTTTGTGGAGGATATAAAAAAGTTTAGCAACATAAAACATTATATTCAAGTATAAGTGAGTGGTGTGTGTGTGTGTGTAATGAAATGCATTTATATGATATTTGCCTACAAAAACATACACAAATAAATTGTTTGTCATCACGCTTAAGACGCACGTTTGAAATCGTGCAAGACTGCGGATTTCTTCAACTATCAAGTATGGTGCAGCATTTTAAACATATCGACAGCGATATTGTTGAGTTGAAAAGCAAGCATTGCAACACCTATTGGAGGTCACAATATAACTAAATAAATAACATCCACCAAACGGGTAAGAATTAAACACATAAACAAAATGGCTTCTTATAAATATTAGTTGGTGGCGTAGATGGTTGAGAAAGAGAGAGAGAGAGAGAGAGGGAAAGAGAGAAGCATTAATCAATCAAAGTCATAAATAAACATCAAACACTAGCCGTCATCGAACTTTTAAAAAGAAAGTTTCGGTAAAAAAATAAAAAAAAATTATCGGCAAAGGCCTCCCAGCAGCACCTACAGTATAGTCATAAAACAGGCCACTTAAATATATTATTGTGATTTTTTTTTTCTTTTCTTTTTCTCTCTTTAGTATGACGGTCGCCAACTTTACTAAAGCGATGGTCAACAGCGATGCGTCAATTATTTTGGTGTATGTCGGTGTATGTCTGCCTTCCACACATTGTATATAGGCATTTTATTGCTGAGTATATACATACACACATACATATACATATATATAAAAACAACTTTGTGTTCGTGTAATCAGCCGCCGCCATCACCTCCACCTTTATTTTACACGTTTACAAAGGTATGATGTCGTGCTGCTCACAAATTCCGTTGACACTCAATGAATCTTTAATGAGTGTACGTAAGCGGCTGGCCCGTTAATGGTTGTACAGCAAGGTTTGGGGATTATGGAGAAGCTAGAAGAAACTCATAAAGAAATCCATAAACAAATACTACGCAAAACGCACCTATGCCACACCATTTAAGTATCATACGAATTTCATTTAAATGTGAAGAGTTTTATATTAAAAACTTGTAAATAATTTAGTTAAAATAAAACACCTAAGGAGTGTGTAGACAGACAAACATAACTAAATCGATACAGAATTTCATACTAATCAAAAATACATAAACTTTCTAGAGACTCTGGTGCTTCCAGGTGGATGTTAATTTTTGAGAGAGGCTTTAGAGACTCTACAAAGTTTATATATTTTTAATCAGCATCGAAAACTGTCTTTCTATTATTGGTACTCTCAAGTGCCACACCCACAATCGGCCAAAAGTGAGTAAGTGAAGAAGTTGTTGGTTTTTTTTTAGCAGCAATCAGCTATTTTGGCGTACAATACGATGCCACGCCCTCTGTTTACACATTATATATAGAGCGGGAATATTACTATAAATTAGTACCGAAATTTTGAGTCGGTGATACTAAAAGTTCTTAACACCAGACAGGCTTTAAATTTAAGATAAATTCGAGTCGAATTATTAAAAAAATTGCAACCGTAAATGCTTTAGTTCAAAATGAGGCAAATCGGTTAAATTTTTTATAATGATCTTAACATGTATCTTTACAAGATCAAATTAGATCAAGAGCTGAAACCTTTTGATTATTTAAAGCTTTGAAACTTTTATGTTATGTTATGTTATGTCCTTATTGAAAAGCTCTTTCGTTCATTACTATTTAAAATTTAATCTAATCTATCACCATCAGAATTATATCCTGTGAAAACAAATCTTATTCTAATTCTATTATTTATAGTATAAAATAGAAGCTTTATAGAATTCCCCCCCCCCCCCCAAAAAAAAAAAAAAATATTTCCATATAAATGGTTTTTGTCTGTACGTCCGTAAAGGAAAAATCTGAAAAATAGTATCAATTGAGTAAAATATATTTGGTTATTAAATCAATACATATTCTCTCCAATGAAAGTCTGTGCAGTTTGCAAAGACTTTAATTTAAAACGACGGGCAGCGTAAGTTCCAGTAACTTTTAAATGGATTTTATTCCTAAAATTATTATGAATTAAATTTAATTTAAAATTATATAGAATACACATAAATGACGAATACATACGAGTATATAGAGAATGTTTTAACAATTTATCAAAGAAACTTTTAATTCATTTCGGTCTTCAAACAGTTTTTTCACAAACAAACTAAAAACTTTTTCTTTGCTTAAGCACTACACGCTGTTTACGTCTGAATTGTATTGAATAGTAATTACGGTACATTTTCAATAATCAATACGTTCGTGTGTGTGTGTGTGCATGTGTGCTTATAACAAATCGTAGACTTGGCCACGTTAATGAAATTAATTGACTGTCATTTGATTTGTTTAATTAGGAACCACACGAACAAGTTTTTTTTCTTTTGTGGTCATATAGAGAGTTTCGACTGTGTAAATGTGTAAAAATGCGCAAATGGCAAATGACAACAAGTCATCACAGAGCGTTCGTTGCCTTTCTGTTGTGATTGATGGCCATAATGAAGAAATATTTTGAAATTATGATTTTTAGTGAAATCACATGTCAACCAAAACTGTATGGTGATCAATGTTATTGAACCAAACCATTTCAAACCATTTTTAGATATTGGTGAAGATTCCATGAATGAATGAAAGCCAAAGAAATGACAAGAAAAAGAAACGGAGAAAAAAGAAAGTGGGTACACAGTCTTCTTGTAACATATTTGAAATTAACCTCAATTAAGGTTTAGTTTAAGGGAAATGATGATTAAGTACAATCACAAAAACCAACAAATAAATAATAAATGAAGATTTTTAAAAGGATCTTGGTAAAAATCTGTCATATGGCTGCTTGCGATAATTTTTTATAGAAATAAGTTTTTATATAAAATAAGTTCCCATTAAAATTAAGCAAAATCTATTGACAGTCAGGACATAGCCAGTCACATCTACAGGTACCCATATATATAGATGTGAAGGGTGTTTAAGATTTGGTCTAAGCTAAAAAAGGTTTTTTCATTTGTTATCTTTAAAAACTATAAAATTGCATCATAATTTATTCTCTGGGCCGATCCGTAATAATTATTTGACTTTTACAACTTGTTGTCTTGTTTACTTGAAAACAAATACAAAAAAAAAAAAAAACACGTTTAAGTTCCGGTGTTATTAATTTGCCATAAAAGATAAACTGAGAAACATGATTCATCCATCCATTCATTCATTCATTCATTCATATGTTCATCAAATAATAATTCACAGAAAACTCTCTGTGTTATCTTCAGCAAATAAAAGAGCAACACAGAGGGCATAGAGATGAAAGCAACCGCCAGACATTTATTTATTTTACCAAACATCTGTAGTGACAATTATTATCAAATCTTTAGGTGTTGCTTGAACAAACTAAACCCATTCCATACCTCTTATTCTTCGTCTTCTTCTTCTTTATGTTATACATTGTATCACAATATATGAATGACAGCAAAGTCTATTTGGTTAGTTAAACGTTAAAACAAAACCGCACCTTGTGACTCTCATCCGTTTAAATTGGTCTCAAAACAACAACAACAACAACAACAACAACTTTCTTGTTAATGTGTCATAAAACCCAACAAGCCGAAGAAGATGTCAAAATGGAAAAAAAATGAACCGAAAATGAAAAAAAAAAAACGTAAAATGCTACTGTTTTGTAAATAAAGTCATAAAGACGTGGTCAGAGAGTTAAAAAAAAAAACCATCAAAATCTCATATAATGTCTAGTGAGTGTGTATGTGGTAGCATTTGTTTCAACATTCAAAAGACACTTGTGTCTTAAAAGTTGTGCATTATGGATAAATATAAGTTATACGGAGCATGTCCATCCGACAAAAAAATAATTTGGTCGGAGAAGTGTAGCTTGAGGTGCCGGAGGTAAATCTGCTCTTGTTTATAATAATCTTTGCTTTCTTTATATCTAGAATTTTTTTTTTTTTTTTTTTTTTGACAACTTGTCGATGTGTGTTAATGTTATACACACAGTTATACATGAGTACGGATTTAATTGTAACAAGTTACTGAGAGAGATTTAATTGTTTTTACGCGTACACCGTACAACACTTGTTCAAATGAAATTTTCTTCATATCATATACATTTTATGCTTGTTAACCCTGATGGGTCAAACAATTTCATTTATAATCTGTCGTCTAAGGTGGTCAACAATGAATTTAGTTTTTCTGCTCGTGGGAACATCTGCAACATATGAAATATTCAGTAGTAGTGTACTTACCTGGTTTTTTTGATGATAACATTTTGTGTTTGACATAAAGATGAAACTTGTTGTTATTGCAAAGTATTGTTGCTTTTGTTCTAAATATTATACCAAACAATGTTAACATTTTTAATGTGCAAAAATTTATTTCAAAACAAGTAAGAAAACTCAATTTAGCTTAGGTTAAATCTTACTGTGGGCGTGGCGATTATATGATTACACCTTCTAATAGTGTATATATAACGTATCAGCTTGAAAGTTCAGTTTTATGTTAAGTATGGTTTTTTGCAAATTGTGAGCGCACCATGCCCTTTTTTAACACATTGATGGATGGGATAACTATAGATATTCGTACCAAATTTCAAGTTCATTGGTCAATTTTTATGGAAAATATAAAGATTTTTGTCAATTGTGGGTGTGGTTCTTGACTGATTTTGCCCATTTTGAAGAGATCTGCATAAGAAAACTAAAAGCTTTTGTACAAAATTTCAGCTCGTGTCATTATCATTATATAGCAAAGGATTCTATAAAGGGACCGGCAGGGTTCAAATTTGATTCAGTCAAATATTAAGCCAATTAACTATTCTTTAACAAGTTTTGTCCAAATATATTAAGAATTACAAATTTTCGTTATATAAAGTCTTCTTTCAAATAAAGGCGTTATATGGGGGCCTTCTTTTTTATTCGTTTTTTCCACTTGTTGTTATTGTTCAAATTTATTCGATTTTTTTCCATTGAACGTATATAATTATTTGATGTGTCTGGGTGTGTGTGTGTGTATGGCTAAGTAGTAGCCGTAAGTATGCACAATTGTTGCATAGGCCAAACACACATTTGCATAAAGCAAAGCCATTGATTTCTCAAATCATCATTGTTGCGTGTGTGTGTGTGTGTGTGTTGTGTGTGCGAGACAGAGTGGTTGCTGGCTTTTGGCGATCACTTTGTGTACTTTTTTTTTACTGTTCAGCGCAATTGCTGAAATAAAATGCACATAAATTAACAACAATAACGTATTGATCAGTAGTACTTGTACACTCGATTACATACACACAGCCATATATGTATGAAGAGCTATTTAGTTGATTGTTTACCTCGCTGTGATTATGCACGTCATTGACTGTCTGATTGCCTGGTTGGCTGGTTGGTTGGTTGGTTGGTTGGTTAATTTGTTGCTTCATTACTTTGCTTATGTGAAAGGCTATGAATTTATCACACTTCAATATCAAATCTCTTAAAAAATCACAATCATATGCAAGTACACACATATGTTTATATATACCGTGTTTGTATGTGTTTGTATTGCTTCTTTGGTATCTTGGATTTCGTCACATCCATTTCAACAGTTCATATCTTATTCGCCTGCACACTAAGATTTATTATTTGTTTGTTTTTTTATACAATTCATATAAGGTGGAGAGTATACTAAGTCTGTCATTCTATTTAAAATACTTGGAAGGAGGAGTATGAGACCTGTCTGTGTTACTGTCTATTGTTTAACAAACACGTACTCAGCACAAAAGTCGACATACACTCTTAGAGAGCATAATCATGTATCTGCCACGCCCACAATCGAAAAAAATTCTATATATCTGGTCAAAAAAATTTAGCTATTAAGTTGAAATTTTGTTCACATATTTATTGATGTGCCAAAAATGGGCATGGTCGTATAACAGACACGCTTAAAATTTACAAAAAAAAACTTGTATGCTCTACTTGTATATAGATATGGAGGGTATTTAAAATGTACCCCAAACCAAATTTATTTTTTATATTTGTTTTTTTTTTTTTTATATTTACATTTGGATAAGGTTATTTTTCAAATCAGGTGATTTGTATTCATATTACCTTTCTACGCTTTCATATACTGAAGATTTATAAAAATAAATGATATATGATCGTTGGATGATTGCTTACACAAAATTTTTGATCTCAGTACACGAGTAGTTGTTGTCCAACAATGAAACTTTGTCTATTTTTATACACTCATAATGTGGCAGAGGTGGGCACGCGTGATAGCCATCGTAACAATATAAACAGAAAGAGATGGAAAAACGTGTTTAGGGTGCTTTTGCTTACGGTAAATATATACAGATTTACTATCACTAATAATATAAATGTGTGTGTGTGTATGTATTTGTCAATTTATTGAGGTGACTACCATGAGTAGTCACATCAACTCTCATACACTGTAGTTCAATAGAGCACACGAATGCTCAAATGAGATTTTACAAATAAATAAAGAAGCACACGTACATACATACATACATACATATATATATATATATATGAATAATGTGTGTATGTATGAATGTAGTTATTGTTTCTTTACATTTCGTTGTTGCTATCATTGGTATTGTTGTTGGACGCGCCATCAATATGCAGCACCATTCTTATAATTGCTGACGACAACGATTGATGGAACGAGTGCATCGTATCAAATGCTGATTTTGACCTACATGAACCAATCGGAATTTAATCCATACAATTACGTATTTATATAAATATATATATATGTAAGAGTTAGCAGCTACAATATGTATAATGAGAGATTTCTTGTAAGCTCAGAGTTCATAGTGAGAATTTGAAATGAAGCATGTTTTGAGTTTTGAGTGTTTTTTTTTTCTTTTAATAACTGATTCCTGTATTTTAAATTCCTTACCTTTTGAGGACGAAAGGTATACTTATTCATTAACGTTTTGAACAGAATGAAAAATTGATACGATTTAATCGTGTCCGTACGTCCGCCTGTTGCTGAGAGGCTCTATAGGGTTAGAATAGAAAATTAGCAAACACGGTAAAAAATAACGGCTATCGAATGAAAGGGAAGACTATGTTATGCTATGTTGTGCTTTTATTTTTCAATATATTTAAAAATATACAAAGTTTTATTTTTTTAAATTATATGTCAAAGAAAGAAAAGATGATTCCCTTGAAATTTGTTTAAAAATATACCTTTATATGGACAATAATCGTTTATTCTTTAACAAAACTTGTTTTTTTTTAATGTAAAAAAATATTCTATTTTTTTTTTTGGGGAAATTTTCCTAAAAAATTTGCCAAAATTACAATAAATTATAAGTATGAATAAATATGAAAATATTATATATCTTTTGAAAGTATATGTTTTTACCGTTTTAATGGTATAATTAAAATTTTTTTCAATATATTATTTGAAATGGTTTGAATTTGATGCTCTGTCCTAACTTAAAAGGTCTCCCTCTCTCGTAGTAATGAAAGACGAGCGGCAAACAAAAACAAACAAAAAAAAACCGTTATTTATGTTCCATATAAATTTCTCTAAGAGTAAAATAAGTTTTATGAAAATCTCAAAAATTATTTGCTTTTAACTTATACTTCATTTAATGCATTATTTGCATTCAAACTATTTTGTAACTGTATTCTACTAAATAACATAGCTAAGGATTATGGTTAACAGTCATAAATTTTTTGTGTGGCAATAACATTCCATTGATAACAGATAAACATCTTTATTGTTGTTGTTGTTGTTATCGCTAAACGATTTCTTTTCATTTATTCAACTACGCATACCTACCTACCTACCTATCTACCTAAGCTGAAAATGTTTACGTGAAAAAAGCCTGTACTTACATGGGTATGCACAAGTTTATCTCTTAATAAATGTTTGCTTCAAATTGTAGTGGTTTTATGGATAACTTTGTTAGTGTTGTTGTTGTTATAGTTTTTGTTTTTTTTTTCTTCTTTTAATTAAACGTAATTTGTCTGCTGTGTGATGTGTGTGCGGTTGAGTTTATTCTGTTTTTTTTTTTCATAACCATACGTGTGCAATTACTTATGAAAATATGTGTGTGACTGTGTGTATACCAAAGCCGTGGGAACTTTTAGATAAACTTCATATTTAATGTATGTTCGTACTTACCTTCCAAAGTAAAGCTATTTAATATATTTTTTTTTTCCATATTCCAGCAGATATATTAAGTTTACACACGTTTACACATATTGTATGATTGTGTGTGTGTTTATGAGTATATTTTGCATATTTGTATAAGTGGTGGTGGCATCATTAAGACAATAAACTGGCGCCCTGATTATGTCTCTAAGCGCGTACACACACTCTTATATAATTTTCCATTCGCCGCCATTTCATGTATCTGATGGTAGAGTGTTTAAAATTCGTTTTTCTTAATGTTCGTGTTTAAAGTGGAACATATTTGTTTGTTTGTTTTTGTTGTTGCTTTTTTTTCTTTTGGTTTTTCATTACATTTAATTGTTTTAATAAGTGTTAATGTGCTTGTATGCCTAAATGTTTGTGTAAGTGTAGACGTGTGTTAATTTTTTTTTGTGGGTTCTTGAAACTTAAGGAATGTCTGCCTTAAAAAAAAAATGTGTAGTTTTGATTTAATTTAAATATTATCAAATAAGGTTATGGTTTGCCAACAGCACACACAAAGATACATACATTATAAAAGAACACATTTATACATACGTTATGTAGCCGTTTACAAGATACTTGCAATTAAGTTGACGCCGCATGGGTTAACCTAAATAGAACGATATGGAATTGGAATACATATACAATCAATGAGATTTTAATTAATTTTATTTATAAACAAACAATGTAAACAAACACACACATATATTTATAACACCAATCCCAACAAAAGGGTGAACTTTTTTTTTCATACGAAATCTGCATCCAATATTTTATATAAAATTCTCCTATAAGAAGATATACTTTGTCTCAGAATCATCAATTTTGTTTTTGGGTCTGCTTTGCATACAAAAACTTAAAAGAAAATTAAGAGTTAAACGAAAAACCTAAACTTGTCCGTACGTCCGCATAAATATAAGCAATTTTTCATATAATTCTCGCACCTAGAAATCAAATATTTTTACAAGTGAAAAAACTAAATTTGGCTTAAGCGAACTTATCACAAACCCTCTAATATGGTTATCAATTGAAAGGGTGTGACGAGTAGATTATAATGACTAAATTTCAGTATAATAATCAAATGACCTTTTGCCAATTTTAATACAATCTATTCACTATGAGCGAAAAGGTTTTATGATGCATGCATGGTGGCGGTTAGAAAGGATAGGAGGAGTAATGTTTTTGGACATTCGATGTAAACTGGTAAACATTTGGTGTGGCGGGAAATATCACTGGTGTTCACCAGAAACGAAAATTCCGGTTAAAGAATGAAAAGTTGCGATAATGCATTGTGGGATATACCGGCAGTTCCATAGCAATTGCGTAAAATTCTATAAACTAAGTAAAATTTTACAAAATTAATATGGCGACCATCTGAAAGTGTCAAATCTACTAAATATGTTGCAATCTGTATTTAATATGGATATCAAAGGAAAGGAAAATAGAAGGCGTAAAACTGTAAATCTGTACCGTTCACAACCTAAACTCCATAAGCTGAGAAGTAAAATACACTAAATTATTATTTACGTTTGTTTGTCCTTCATTATAGATTCCAAAGAATAGTTTATTACATAGTTGTTGTTTTTTCGTTTAAACTTATTATGTAAATATCTGCATATTGCCTTGGTTTTGTGTGAATTTTTTTTTTTTTTTATTTTTTTTATTGTGAATAATTTAATCACAAACTCTTGCACTCAATACATACATTAGTATAATGAAGACTCATGAGCATTAAAATTAAATAAATATATGGTGGCATAGTATAATTTATTGAGGGCCGCAACCTGTGTATATTTTAAGTGAGAACTTTCTTTAGAACTTGAGTTTAAGATAAGGTACAGACAGGATTACTTTTAAGAGTTTAATTCCTTTGATAGTTAAACTGACTACATAGATAGGGACTACGCCTACCCTAATGTTAGAATATCTTCGTTAAAATTATATAATTAAAAAAATTAAATATCTACATAAATATAAAATATATTATAATAAGCATGTGTTCTCTTCAAAGTCAATGAATGAATGAAAGATTTTCCTGTAATTTAGAAAATCAGATTTATTGCCATTAGCAACAAACGTGCATTTTATACATAAAATAAAAACAAGTGTTTTTTATGATAATAAAATTAACCGCAATACTATACCACACACACACACGTACACACACAAAATTCAAACAACTGAAAAAAAAACAAAAGTGTCATAAAATGTATAAAATTAGTGAGAAGAGAACAAACAAAATAAAAAAAAAAAAAAAACCAAAAAAAAGAAAAAAAACGAAAAAAAGGTAAAAGATATGAGTATCGATTAAACGGAAACAATTATATACCTGGCTTCCTCAGGATGCTCTCAGCCCAACAGAAACATTTAAACAAAAAGAGAAAAAATAAAAGACGTTTAAAAAAAAAAAAACCAACAACAACAACAAACAAATGTATGAGTAGTCTATAATCTTATTGTGTACAAAGTGTCCATGTGGTATAAATGAAACAAAAAAGTGAATTAAAAAGTGAGAACAACAACAACAACAACAAACAAACAATATGATGTTTACAGATGATGTTGATCATGATCCCAGGGTATCATATGCATACACAAGTGGTTTCATATATCATTTCATCACACACAAAAACAAAAACAACAACAATAACAACAACAACAACAACACTTAGAAGAGTTGGAGAAGTGAAAAAGTACAATGTGACAAAATTGTTTTTAACAAAAAATTTAATTTAATGAAGATGCTTGCACTACACTCTTTATATTTTTCACATACGTTGGAAGGTATACTAAGTTTATTAAAGTTTATTTAGACACCCTACAAAGTATTTTTTATTTAGTGACAAAACTTATTATATTTTGTATAACGATTTAATTCTGTGGAGTACAAAAAGTTTAAACTAAAAAATATAAGAAAAAACAAATAAAAAATGTATGCACACCTGATGAGAGAGAGTGTATTGAATATCAATTTATCAATGTTTGTATATCTGGCTAAGTGACTCTTCTTCTTCTTCTTCTTCTTTTTTATTTTTATTTTTTTTATTTAAATAACATACACACACACACACACACACATGGTATTAAATTTTTGTTGGTTGTTGTCTCATCTGACCTCTTTCAGGATGTTTATATGTTTGTAGCAATGTGAAGGCTGCAGTGAAACGTTTATGCTTTTGATAGCACTGCATAAACATACACAAACATACATGCATACACACAAACTAAAGAAAATAAAATGTAACAATATTCAGTACATGGATGTTGAATGAAGTTGCATTTTGAGGGCAACATTTTACATTTAAACACACACACTTACTAGTACTTAAACATTGCATCACACGAAGTTTAATTTAGTTTTTTTTTTATGTTTTTGGTTTTATTTCATTTATTTATTTATTTACTTCTTTCGTGTGGTATTGTACTCGTTATGCATAATAATAGTTGAAATTTATTTGTTTCGAGTGTGCGTTCAACATATTAAATCAGTTCACAAGTACATGTTTTCTATGTAGAGTTTTTGACACATCAACCTATTTAACACATCTCAACTGGAATGTACTTGAGTGATTGTCAAAGTGGTGGTGGTGGTGGTGGTGTTGGTGGTTTTTGGTTTAGTGGTATTGGTTGATGGTTGTCAGAAATTGAAAGGAAATCGAATTTTTTTTTTTTTTTTTCAAAGGGCATCCTCACGTATAACTCGTAAACGTAAGTGACGTTTTTTATGTGCTGGTTTTTATAATGTATTAAGAAAGAGACAGCATGATTGATAATTGTTATTGTTGTTGTTTAAAATGCATAAAAGGTTTCATTGAAGATTCCCACAATCATTTGTTTAGACATAAACAATTTTATATTAGCCATGACGACCTCAAACATTAAACATTGCATTATAGTTTTGTGTTGATGTGTGTGTGTGTGTAAGTGGTCGTCAAATAAACTTCAAAGTGTTTATAATGTTGTACCAAGAATTTTGATTAAGCAGCCACTTCATTAAGGCTGCTGGAGTTTACTTTTTACTCTTTTTTTTTTTTTTTGTTTGTTTGTTTTGTGTTAAAAGTTAAGATTATCAAGAAAAATTTTATGCATCAGGACATAATGCCGCCAGATTCATCCATACTCGGTGACAATGATTAACACAAGTAACTCATTTAAGTTCATTTATATTCCTTACAAGCTGCAAAGTCTCGGATGAGCAAAATCATAATAAAGGAGAGAGAGAACTGAGAAAAAATTCCGCTAATCTTCATCTTAAAAGAAAAAAAATGTACAATTTATATATATATGAACCATTTTACGTTTAACATTCCTTTGGCGCATTTATTTAATACAGTCTGTAACAAAAAAAGGATAAACTTCAATTTTAATTTTATTATGAAACTAAAGAGTTTAACATTTTTTAGTTTTTATAAAAAAAAATGTGTGTAAATATGTGTAAATGTATTGCTTTTATTTCATAATAATAGAAAATGTAGTTTAAAACCACTTAGCAGCCACTTATTGCTTTTTTCTCGTCAAGCTCTTTTGTTTGATATCCATATCGTATAGATTATAGAATTTGCTTCTTCAGGTGGATGCCACAGTTAATTCTAACTATTTTCATATTACATTACATTGTCATAAGAATTAAAGGTATTTGCAAAAACTTAAACTTGGTTGAAATTTTTATGAAAAAAATTTTCATTCAATACATTTTGAAAACAATTTTTGACAATTTTGTATAACTTTTCCTTTTCTACTCGTTAAGATCTTTCATTTGATACCAATATTGAATAGATTATAAAGAGAGTTAATATAATGCCTTCCAGCGGCCGCCATATTGGACTTAATAAAATGCCATACATTTCATGTTATTATATATGCTTAGCCCTTTAATTTGACATCCATATCATTTAGATTGAAGAGAAATCGATAATTCATAAGAGAAAGATGCGACTGCCATTTTGAATTTTGAGTTGGTCGAAATTTATTTTATTCAATTCTACTCTGCCAGCTCTTTCATTTGATATCCATATTGAGTATTGAATTTTTAAGAATGTAACGGTAAAATTTTCCGGGGACCGCCATATTGGATTTCATAAGATACTACTTGGTTTATGATATTCTACTGATTAAACTCTTTCATTTGACATCCCATATAAAGGATATTAGGACGAAATTCACAATCGTTATTCTTTTTGGGGGCGTCCATTATATAATGTTTTTCTCTTGGATGCATCAAAGTTATATGAAAATTCTTCGGCCTGCGCCATGTTGGATTTAGCCTAGTACCTCTTTCTTGATCGTTTTTTACTCGTCAAACCATTTATAATCACAAATTTCCTGTTAAATTATAACCAATTCTTATAATCAGCAATTTATCAATTTCGACCGTTACAAATATGTGGACATCCAGCAAAACGTAAAAACTGAAACGATGCATTATCTTCTAAAGAAAAGTTTCTAATGCAAACAATTGAAAAGAGGTCAATATTAAAAAAAATAACGAAGGAAAGAAAGAAAACCTGATTTTCTTACCATCCGACAACAATAAACTGGACAGCGTAACATGTCCTTTGTATGCATGCAAATGTTGTTGTACATTGTATGATATTAAAATTAGATCAACAATAAAGAAAAACTGAAAAATATAGAAACGAGTTGTCAGCAAAGTAACGGTCATTTTATGATGCATCTATTGTTGTTGTATGAAACTGACCAGATGACCAATCTCGGTATCATTATGTAAATATTGTAAGAAGATGTTGCTCTATTTGTTTGAGGATGATCATAAAAAAAATAATTCTTTTCATTCACACATTATTACGTACTATGAGTAGAAGCATCGTAACGGTATTTTATGAAATGGAAAGACAATTTTTTGTCCTACAAAGATATGTACGTATGTACATAATAAATGTGTACGTTATCATCTTCTTCTGCATCTTTATAATAAATATTTTACATCTTTTTATTCTTCTTCTCCTCCTTCACCTTCCTTTTTTTTTTCAACTTTGTAATAACATTACATGATCATCATTTCTTCTTTTTGGAAAAATTCTTTTTCTTTATATTGATTAAGTATCATATGATTTGATCGATTAAAACCCACAGCATTGGATAAGACCACCAAAAAAAGGCACCAGAGTGACCCTAAAAAGTGTATACATTCTTAACCAGCATGAAATATTGAATCGATTTAATCATGTCTGTCGGTTCTCATATGTTTTTGTCCGTAGTAAAAATCTCCCGTACCTGTCCATTCCAAATTTGCACATAGTTTATTATAGAATTTCAGCAATATCGATTGAAAAATACGTCACAGTTAAATGAAAATTAAAAAGAAGTCAAGTTTACTTCATATTTAATATCAAATCATGACTTTACGCCTTCGACTTATCTGATTTATTATTCACCCTTTAAATCACTACCTAAGTACATGTATTTGTCCATTATCCTGATAAGTATTATTAGAAGAACAAGAGATATTTGCATCTCTTTATGTCACAACATCATTACATTTTCCCCTCTTCAATGATTTATATTTTAATCATTAACCTTAAAACCTAAAAACTACTACAAATCATTGACTTTTTCACCAAAAATTTTAAGGGTTTCTATATATCATCAAAATGATATGTCATCCGGTGAATGCTTTTATTTAAGGTGGAAAGTTCATAATTTTGTTTTGTTTTTAAATTGTTGATCTTACAGCAATTAGTTTAATCTTCGTGAAAAACGCATAGAGTGCATAGAGCATCACCCGGCTTAAAGATCAACTTGGGAATAACAACCCCCTTGGTTTACTCGTTTCTATACGAAGAACGAAACATAATTGGAAGGGATAACATCTTTGTTAAGCTTGATACTTTGACTCTAACAAAAGGAACCTCTAACACACAACAACCTACGAAGCGGTATTTTTGGTACGTATTAGCTGGAGAGGTTTCAGTAAAAGGGAATAAAGAGGGTTTCTTTCATGAACTTTTCAAAAACCGGTTCTTTTTTTTTTTTTTTTAACTATTAAATTTATTACTTTAAAATTGCATGTTATGCCGCTTATGTTGAACGTATTAGTATTTTAAGTTATCGTACGGCAATATTCAGTGAAACTGATTTCATGCTTTGACATATGACGCCACAAAAGATGCTGTCACATGTTGCGTGTTAAAATCCGTGTGATTGGTTTGGGTGTGCGCATGGAAAAGGCGTTGCTGTTAAGTTTATCGCTTAATTTTCTAATAAAATTTGTGTTTATTCAAGCTTAGAAATTTCCGAAGGATACTTGTACTTGAATTTAAGGCATTTAATGTAGCTAAGCACCCTTTTGGAATTGAAATTTTTATAATAAAATGACTGAATATTTAGTATCTGACTCGACAGGCTGCAGAGGATTTCTGTTAATCGAAGATAAGATCCATACAATACTATGAAAAACATCTTTTAAAACTTCAAAAAACTGTTCAAACTTTTTTTGAAAGCTTTTAAATTAATTCAGCTTTCAAACGAAGTATATTATGTAGGCGTGGCACCCCCCATTTAGTTATCGAATAGGAAATATGATTTAAAAAGTCATTTTCTTAGAAAATGGGCAGTTCCACGCCCATTCATTTATCGATCCCCGCAAAGCTCTCAAAATTTCCAAACGTTTGCAAAATATTTGATCAAAAACGGAGCAGTAGTTTTCTAGTTATAAGCCAAGCAAGTTCACCTTCATTCGTGTGGTCGTAATTTTAAAAATCATGCGAATATAAAATTGTTGGCAAAATACCAGGCGCCCAGAATTGATCAGTAGGCAAACCTTGATTAATCACATTTTTTAAAGTCTTATAACTTGGATTTTGTTTAAATTTTTTGTAAAAGCTTGTAAATTAATTCAGCTTTCGAAACAAAGTATATAATGTAAGCGTGGCACCACCCATTTAGTTAATAAATAATATTTGACCAAAGTCTTGCTAGACATGATAAAAATGTTAAATTTCCGAAAAAAAATTTACATCAAAATTTTGATGCAAATCGATATTTATTGATCAGACAAATCCAATGGCATAAGTTTGAGGTTGATCAGGTCACTGTGACAGCTTCTATAACAGTTGAAGTATATAAGAAACTTAAAGTCCGTACGTCCTGTTATAGCCACACACAAAACTTTTGTTTATTAATTGAAACTGAATTTAATCTTAAACTAATAAAATATGAAATACCCGAACGCATCATACGTGTATAATAAATAAGAATTTATGTACATAAGTACACTAAATAGTCGAGGAATAAATTAATAAATAAGTAAGTATCCAAGGTATTACAGCCAAAGCCACTTAAAATAACCGTAGGGGTTACTCTTAATTTTGCATAAAATTTATGTGTCAATGAATTATGTAAAAAAAAAAAAATGAGACGAAGAGGTCGTGTGTAACACGACGTATTTAAAAAGATATTCTGGACAAAAGTTCCCATCAAACATTTATGGCACTTATCCTGTTTGTAGACATGACAACTATTCCTCTAAGAAAAACAAAACTGGACAGTAGAAAAACACAAGAGTACAAAACAAAAACAAAAACTGGACACATAAATAAGAAATGGACATTAAATAAAATGAAATTAAAAAAAAAAAAAATAAAGAAAAAAAAAAACCCGAACGCGGGATTCAAATGTGAAATGTAAATTAGGCGCGCAACCTTAAGTAACCCTACTTTTGGATTCATGTTACAAAGCTACGCATACAGAAGCAGAAGCGAGCATGTGGTCATCGGTTCTCTGACAAACAATCAAAAACAGAGCAAATTTTCAGAAATGTGCACAGAAAAGGAAACTTTATGTGCTACGTGTACGAGTATGCGTAAGGAAGGCAAATGTCCCAGCACAGAATTACGAGTTCACACAAAGGGTAGAGTTCCGTAAAGAGTGGCCTCTGAACGAACGGCTGATCATTGCTAGACAAGACAATTGAATTAATTTTTCTTTTCTTTTTCTACTTAATGTTAATCTTGCTTGACCATTCATTGTCCATCCACATCGCACCAACTACCAACCATCCTATATTTGTATAAATGTATTTTCAATTAATAGCAACAGTCGGCAACAAAAAGATAACGGAAAAGAAAACACCCTTGGCTAGTTAAACTTATACATACATTCTAAATGTTAATAAAAAAAAAACAAAACAAAAATGTAGCAAAACTTGATCTTTGCATTCATTCCTGGCTTCTTGTTCAAAGAGGGTTGATCTTATGCTTCTCTTAGCTGCTACAAGGAATAATTTAATATTTAAACGCTTGCTTGCCTTATATTAACAATCAACCTATTGATCTAAACCTTTACTACCTTTGACAAAGGCAACAAACATTTAATGTTCCTCATGTATGAGTTTAAAATGAATATTTTTTAAATTATTTTTGCTTAATTTATTGGATTTAATTATCTGGATTTTCTTTTACATAATCTTACACAAATGGAATGGTTTTAATTCCATGAAATTGCTTAAAAATTAAGATTTGGTTTTTTTTTTTGAGAGACACCATTTGTAGATAAAACCAAGCTGGTTCAATTAAATGCGTTTAATCAAGGCCCAATCTTTATTATAGAACATCGTCATCAAATTCTATTGATCTTCAGAAGCAATATTTATTATCTTCTACCTTTAAGTCAAACAATCACCTTTGCACTGTACTTGAATAATATAAAATTTGTCATTTGAGCTTCCGCCAAATTATGACCAAGTTGAAACACTTACAACATAAAAGGAAGCCTAGAAGGAAGCTCATGTAGCCACGGAATGACAACCCTAGGATGCCCTTCAATGTGAAGGGTATAAAAACGAAGCACTGAACTTTTCAATTGGGCGAGAAAAAACCACATTACTTTCTTGCCAACCTTACATATTTCCATTCCAACAGTCTTATAAAGAATTTACCCAACAATTTAGGGTTAAAAAAAACATTACCTCGTGCATTAATCAAAGGCATAATTACTACGTTCTTAAAGTGAAAATTGCCAATTAACTTTGTCCACGTATTAATGACCTTGTCCCCCAATGGCGACTTTTTTGTTAAACTTTAAATATTCGTGGGATATATTTATAATAAAATTTCTAGCAAAACAAACACATGCATGTAACGTGTTGTAAATGAAAGCCGCATTAATGAAATCTTAAACCCACAACAACACTTTCAAACTGTGTAGTAGTGGGAATAAAATCTGCGGTTAGAATGGAACACTCCTCCCAGCAACTGTTTTGTGTGTGAATGTTTAAACCTGAACGATGTTATGATTAGGCTTGACAAGTACAATAATAAATAATAAACAGAATAAAAATTAAACCAAATCTTTTTATACCCTACACATCTAGGTGGGCATGTGGCAAGTTGCCCAAACTTGAGTACATTTTAACTTACATGTTAGATTTTGCTTAAAAAAAAGGCTTTTTATAGATTGTGGCGGGAGTCTGTTATCTGACCACGCCTACTTTTGGGAAATTGATAAAACTGGCTCATTATAAATTTCATCTTAATTGGCCGATAGAAATATTTTGGTCGAAATAGAGGCATGGCTCTTAACCGATATCGTTCTATTTAATGAGTACGAACAAAAACCACGAATGTTTGTGCAAAACTTTAGAAATTTTGCGATCATAAGAATGCCAATAACAGCAGATGATCGTATATATTAATACGGACGGACATATCTAAATCATTTTAGATTTTAATACTTATCAAAAATACATATCTAAGCTTCCTTCTCATAGTTGCAAATGAAATAAGAAATTCACAGTATTAACAGAATAAAAAATATATAAACACCCTGTTAACCTAGACATTCATTTCTTCCAGTATTATGTTATACTCGTGTATGTACATAATGTAGAGTAATATGAAACAAAAAAATAAACTTTAAAATCAGCAAAAACTAAACTGTAATCTTAAACTGACTCATTTGGTTCTTTGGGTTTTTGTTATCTAACAACATTAACGTGAACGTCTCATATGTAAAATCTGGGATAAACCACATGCACCATACACAGCAACACATATAATAATATTTATTACGCATGGATTTAAATAAACAGCAGCCAACCAAAGGCTGTGAATTTTTCTTATCAGTATTGAAACTGGCAAGAGAAACGATCATTTTTCAGTTGAAGAAACACGTTGTGGGAAAGAAAAGAATTGTTTATAGCATCGAAAATAGTAGAAAATTAAATTAAATTAGAATTAAAATTTAAAATAATATAAAAAAAATATAAAATAAAATACTAAGCAATTCCGGGTGCCTGATATTACATTGACATTTTTATATTTGCCTGATTTTCAAAATTACGACCACACGAATGAAGGTGAACTTGCTTGGCTTATAACTAGAAAACTGCTGCTCCGATTTTGGTCAAATATTTTGCAAACGTTTGGAAATTTCTGTAGCTTTGCGGGTATCGATAAATTAATGGGCGTGGCACCGCCCATTTTTTTAAAAAATGACATTTTTTAATATTATTTCTAGTTTATTACCTAAATGGGTGGTGCCACGCCCACATAATATACTTCGTTTCGAAAGCTGAATTAATTTACAAGCTTCTACAAAAAGTTTGAACAAATTCGGTATAGCCGTTTCCAAGTTATAAGACTTTAAAAAATGTGATTAATTAAGATTTGCTTACTGAGCCACTCTGGGCGCCTGGTATTTTGCCAACAATTTTATGATTTTCAAAATTACGACCACAAGAAAGAAAGTGAATTTGCATGGCTTACAACTAGAAAACTGCTGCTCCGATTTTGGTCAAATATTTTGTAAACGTTTGAAAATTTCTATAGCTTTTCGAAAATATTTAATTTATGGGCGTGGTACCGCCCGTTTGTATATGTACATGTTGTTTAATAATGAAATGAATAGTGCCACGCCTATATAATTCATATAAAAGCTGAAAAAATTTACAAGCTTTCACAAAAAGAAATAAAAATAATCATAATCTTCACAAAAGTCAATGCCAATAAACATTGTTTGATTGTAAATAATTGTTTAAAATTTTATTTAACATAAATACAAAACAAAAATCAATGTTATAATTATTAGACCGCTTAATAAACGCCAATTATGAATTAAAGTCATTGCTAAGCGTCAATATGTTAGCACGCACAGATGAGTATTTACAAAATTACAAGAATTAACACCTTAACCAATAGCAACAAAATATTATTAAAAAAAATCTATCATAAAGAACACGGACATCCACAACACTTACACATATACAATACATACAACGTGTAAGAAAATCCAAAACGGTTAATGTACCCGATTGACCCACAATCAATTCAGGGACGACAGGTAATGAATGAAATATCATATGAATACAGCCATTGGATGAATGGTTTGTGTTTGAGTCATGAGTGATAATCATCATGGTCTTTTACATACAAACGAGTATATATATATTGTACTTGTATACTAACATAAAATGTAATGTTTCTCCCTCACGATATCATACAGAGTACAACATATATTTATTTCCTGCGTATGCGGGTGTGTTAACCACTACAAGCTCAAAACCGTTTTATTTCAGTTTATTCAGTGAGTATGTGTGTGCTTAACATGCTGGATATGATTATAAACCATTACATTTGCCGACAACCATCACTTATTAACTGGTATAGGTAAACAAAACTCATAAACTCATACTTTATGAGTATGTGTCTTATGAGCGTCTTTGATTGTTGTGCAGCTACTGCTACTGTTGCTGCTGCTGTTAGTGTTTGGGTGCTGATGTTATTAAAGCGCATTTAGAATTTTAATTATTTTCGTAACGAAAAAAAAAATTACAATTTTTCTGTTTTGTTTAAGAATAAATTGTATGCGTGTGTATACATGCTATATAGCTTTAGGTCATATTCACCTTTGAATGTATTGCGTGTACAGCAAACACAAATCTTTAGCTATTGGTAATGGTATTAGTAATGTTCGTATATTAAATTTGTGATACCATTCGCAACATCCAGAAGGTGGCAAAGAAGATTTTACAAGATATATATTATATACATTCTTAATTAGCTTTAAAAACTGTATCGTTGTGGATATGTGCGTATGTTGTTGGATTTTGATCTAAAATTTTGTACGGACACTTGCAATTAATACTCTTATATATAAATTGCATTAAATTGGTTGAAAGCCACGCCCAAAATTGCCAAAATTTATTAACCAAATATAGAAATTTAACTAAAAAGTTGAAATTCCTCAAATTTACTAAAAATGGACGTAATCCTATAATGGATACGCCCACAATCGAAAAAATATATACTACAAAAATTGAGCCATAAAGTTAAACATTGAGCAATATACGTATATTTACTTTATTTAACGAAATGTGCAAAATAGGCGTGATCAAAAAACCGACACGCCTACAATAAACAAAAATTCATTTATCTGATACAAAAATTGAACCATGAAGTTGAAATTTAGGCTACATATTTTTAATTATGTTATTTAATGATGCACCAAAAATGGGCGTGATCGAATAATAGAGACATCTGCAATTTGCAAGAAAAAATTACTCAATATAAAGCTCGACTTGCAAGCTGACTCTTAATAAATACACTATTAGAGAGCGTAATCATATACCTGCCACGCCCATCATTTTTTATATAGATCTGTAGGGTATTTAAAATTTGTCTTAAACCCATATTTAGTTTTCTTTCTTGTTCTTTCTCTTTCTCAATTCTATTCCCTGCACGCATACGTGTGTTCACTGCTGTTGACCGTTTAGGTGACAATCATCATAAGGTGTGTGAGTTTTTTTTTTTTTTTTTTCTGATTATTCTTGTATTGATTTCATTTAATACAAACACGGGAAGTGTTTATGCTTTCAACTAACTCACTAACTAACTAACGGTTGTTGTTAATGACAATATGCTAATAAGGCTCGTACGGTGTCTTGGGTGTATGGTGTACAGAATTGTTATTGTTATATGTCCTCATTGATAATTTATGAGAATAGAATTTCCGTTAAATCTGAACCAAAGCAAAGGTGATGTGTGATGGCCTCCATTGAGTGGAATATTTGAATATAAAAATAAAAGCATTTCCGCTTCTCTCCAAATAATCTTCCTTGATCTTGTGATCTCTTATATGTTACATATATAAATTTATTACCTATACCGTGCTGCATGTATGGTATTTAATATTTTAGTCTTCCTTCTTTCTTAACCAGAAAAAGGAAGTTTCTTTCCCATCATTACCTCAATTTTTAGTCATGCTCCAATATAGCACAATTTACACACAATTATGACTTCCTATAAATCAGCGGGGGCAATAAATACAAACACAAGTACAAATACACTCTAATCTCTGCGTTTACAATATTATAAAATTTACTCATATTTTGGTTCCGCTACAAAAATTCCATTTTATTACATTAGTTTCTTCTTTCTTGCTACATATTATGATATTTGTTTGTTTTTTTTTTGCTGTTTTTGATGTTTTTCTTATTTTCTGATAAATATATGAAATCGGTAAAAAGAAAAAAAAGAAATCCTCAAGTAACGTGAAGTGAGGAAAGCCTACCCCCTACCCCCAAACATACACATACACACACACACACACCAGTGAAGCGCCATAAGAGTGAGTAAAGTGTAAACACAATTCAAGCACAAGATATGCATGTAAACAATTATCAAGTGCAATCATGAAACTGGTACAAATGAAATGAAAAAATTCATACCAACCAACCATTAGTGGAAGCAGACGCAGAAGCAGAAGCAGCAGAAACACAACAAAACAATTCATACAACATATAAAGCAAAAAAATAATAATAATAATAATAAAAAATAAAAAAAGAAAAAAAACAAATTGTTTTATGAAAAAAAAAAGTTAAACTTTCGTTTTCATTTTATTTCAGAAAATACTGCAGTAATTATTTTTGTATAAATGTATATAAATAATATAGGTACAATCTGTGAGTAAAATAATTACAACAATTATTACACATTTCTATATATATTATACAGGTAATTATTAGAGAAGAAAATAAAATCATACAAAAAAAGTTTTCATAGAAAATTTCATATTCTTACAAGGTTTGCCTTGAAAAAAGGCACGAAGCCAACATTGCTGGGTACAAGCTATGAAGAAACTTTGGAAAATTTAGAGACTCTCCCAAAATGTATACATTTATGATCAACATCAAAATCTGAATCGCTTTAGTTATGTCCGTACGTATGTCCGTTTATTGTTGCCATACTTGCGTTGGAAAAATAAAACCATTAAAGTGGAATTTAACAAAAGCATATTTTTATAGAGTTACTTATTTAAATTAAGCATAATGGGTAAGTGTTACGCCCCCAATCGACTAAAATGTATACCAAAAAAGGAAAATTTTTTATTGTTGTACCGAAAATGGGCGATGTTACTAAAACAAATACGCCCACAATTAAAAAAATAAACAATTAGAGTAGAATTCTACTCGTAAGATGGGCAGAATCTGTACATAGTGTTTAGGGGGCATAATCAAGTAAGTGTCACGCCCACTCTTGAAAGTAGGCATGACCACTAAACAAACATGCTCACATTTAAAAAAAACAACAACAATTTAATAAAGCAGAATCCTACTTGTAAGATGAATAGAATCGGAAGCGTTCTATATAGTAATTAGGGGGCGCAATCCAGTAAGAACCACGCCCTCAATTTGTCTTTAGAAATGGAGGAGAACGTGATAAATTTTTAATATTTCGCATTAGCATTACCTAACTATTTATGATATTGATTGTATATTAAACGCCGGAGACATAACGGACACGCCCACGTTATATAAAAAAAAAAAAAAAATGTTTTTCTTCACAGAATTTGACAAATAAGTAGATAGAAAATGTGTACTTACACTATTACAAGTCATAATCAGCTACTTGCCACGCCCACTATTTGTATATTAGGGTGAAAATATATAAGTTTTGCCTTAAAACAAATTTCGTTCTTTTCTCCTCTAAGTATTTAGTCTTGATCACCTTGTAGTATATAATTTAAGTAATCGTAAAATATTTCTATTTTATTAATGGACGAGACTACGGATTTAAGAAATTTGTTTATATGAGATAGTAGAAATACATACACATCAATATAACATATCTCATCAATTTGTAACATGATTTATCGTTTACATATTTTTCTTATTTGTCAACAAACTCGTTCGCTCTCATTCTCTCTTTAAGAAGGTAGCGGTAACAAAACGTTGGTATTTGTACAAATTCAACCAATATGTAGATGTTTTGCATAGACATCTCTTTTTACATGTGTACACACACACACACATACATACATTTGTAAAAGTAAATATTTATTTGATTTTTTATTTGTTTGATGATTTATCATAGTGAGGTGTCGTTGGAGAGCACAGATGTATCTATTTGTTTACCCATACACATCAATAAATAAATAATTGTACAGTAGATAAGATAAATTTATATAAGTAAGTATATGTGACAATATTAACACATCTTTAACCCTATATACCCGCCACACATGTTTGTACAAATTCTATCTCATTTCTTTGTAACGTAAATGTCCCATCGATTGTCATGCGATTGTCAGTGTTTTTACATTAAGAAGAGAATACAATTTATTAACTCTCTTTGGCATTTTTATCATCGTTAACAAATATTTATTTATATAAATTGATTTAATAAAAGTTAAAAAGAAAAAGGTGTTATAATTTCCAAAACAAACATTTTATATACCCACGTATGTATAGATGTAACTTGAGTGAATCAACAGATGTATTTATTGTCATCAAAGTGTTGTTTCACCACCTTAAACATCTTGCCCATGCACTTATACAATCATTGATTACTTGATTGACTTACAAATTGATAAGAGTTTCGTGTACGTACGTACAAAGGTAAATGAGATGTAATGGCGTTCAGTGTAGAAATCAATATTTGAACAGATATTATCTCAAAGCAAAGCGATAATAAACTCTTTTAAAACTGTTGCATACATAAGTACGTTTATTTAGGTACATGTTTGAAGAATTTTTTTCTTTTTTAACCAATAAATAAATACATAAATACGTAAAAATATCAACATTGAATTATGAAGACTTATCTGACTGATAATAGGTGAAAATATTATTTATTATATATTTTTTACTTTATAGAGATAAAAGCCTATATATCCGTCTCAAAATGAATCTGAGTATAAGTGTATAAGCTTTACGTCCACGTTGATATAACCCGTCTCATAAATATTTAGCGTTGGTTAGCCTATGTTATGGTTTCCATGTATGGAAACTGTTCCAGCCAGAATGGAATTTGAGCGGAACGCGAAAAAAAGCAGCGCTCTTGCGCAGGAGTCCACAATTCTGTTTTGAACCCCTTTTTATGTTATAATATATCACTTTACTTGGCTTATGTGCTAAAATCTTGCGTTTACTGCATGGAGCGTGGAACTAAGAAAATTCACTTTTTGCGGAAACCGGATATAAATCTTGAGGTTTAACTTTCCCGCTCATAAAGAAAGAAAAGTTTAACAAAAAAGAAAACAGAACAATAACAACTACAACAATCCATATAACATGTTATCATTAATATGTAAACAATTTAAATTGAACTTAATTTACTCATACTGGCAAATAGACACAGACAGACTGACATACGTGAACACCTTTCAATGTTTAACGAAAACGAAAGTGTGACGTTTTAAACAGTAAAATGTTGGCATTTTGTATGAAAATATAAGTTGGCGGGAAATATGATAATAATAATAATAATAATAATAATAATAATAACAACAACAACATTCACATATATGAACAACACTTGTATGTTTGTGTGTAAAAATGTAAACTAAAATGAACTAAAAAATATTTATTTAATAACTGTAATTATAAACTAACACGTTATGAATATAACGTAAGCATATAACCAACATATACAAAAACACACCTACACACACTCATCTATATATATGTATATATAGAATGTATTATAACACCATGAATGCAATGCAAAGCTTTTGTTACTTAAATGATTTACTGACTTAAAAACAAAAACAAAAAGAAAACAAATACACACACACACAATTAAATATTAATGAAATGTGTGCATACTTGTATATATTTATGTATGTATTTTTTTGGCTTTAAACATCAGAGGAAGATGAGTATCAATCATGCTCATTAATCAATTATTTGAGTGTGTGTGTGTATGTGCACGTTTGTATATATTTGTATGAACTTCTGTATAAACAATGGAATATTTTTTTTTTCATAACAAATTTTTACTTAATATTTTGTTGATTTTGTAATAGCTTGTGTGTGTGTGTGTGTGTGTGTGTGTGTGTGTGTGTGTGATGTTGAAGTGAAGTGTGTGCAGCGATAAGTGTTGCTGGTAAGTGATGGCAATCGCACACACAATAACTACTCACATACATACAAAAGTAAATCGTTGTAAAAACTGAACAATTATACAATCTTAACAAAAAAAAAAAAAACAAATAAGAAAAAAGAAGAAGAAGAAGAAGCAACAGTAAAAGATTTCAAATGCATCGCATGCACAAATAAGCGATCAGACGATCGTTTTTAGTTTGCTGCTCTAAACCAATCCAACTCATGAAGCTTAAGCTTCTTCATACTTGTTGTTGTTATTTTTTTTTGCAATTGCCAACAACAATAATAAGAGAGCAACATCAACAACAATGTTTTCATCATTAATTGCAAATACATTCAGTCCGTCATTCATTGCTAGATATATAGATACGATGTGTGCTGTCTATAGATAAGTATGCAAGTATGCATACACATGTACACGTATTTGGATCAAATTGTATACATCATACTTTATTATGAATTGTGCTTGGGCATGCGCATCCATCCAACCATTCGATAAAATAGAAGAAAAAAACAAAAAAAAAATCACCATCACTCACTCACTCACTCACTCACACTTTTATTGTTAATCCATTCAGCATTTGAAATAACTTCAGTATCAGTTATTGTAGCTTGTATTGCAATTTATTACATTTATGAAAATGTTGCATCACAGTTCTCTCTAACTGTTGCTGTTTTAATTTATTTCTCTGCAATTCATATTGAATTCAAATGAACCATTTTTCTCTACTACTGTTTCACAAGACGCCACTCATTGAAACTTAAAATCATTACAGTAGTTGTTGCATTAGTCTAATCAAGTTTAAACTTTTACCATTGCATTGGTTTCGCCATTTTCTATCGATTGGCAACAAAATTTTGTTATAAAAAATTTTTAAGAAATATAGCATTTTCGCCCATAGGTGGGAAACTTTTAATTCTCCACCTTATAGCTTTTAATAAATAATAATAATCAGATTGAAAAGTTAACTTTAAAACTTTTTTACGTAAATTCGCGGTTTTCATTACAGTTTTCCAAGTCTCCCTGTCTCTCTCTCTTGTATCCTCTGTTAAATATCCTGCAATTAATTACTTAATTTCACACATATTCCCATAAGTCATTAAAGTCATCAGAACAACTTACTTAACAGTAATGTGTTTATAAAAAAAAAAAGTGTTTTTCTTTTCGTTTTGGGATAATAATCATCACGAGAGTTATTTAGAGTATCATGTTGCTCAACACACGCATCCGTCATAATACAGTTAAAATGCAAAATATTTCGAAAAAGGAAAACATACCGCACCCTAGACTAAAAATAAAGAAAAGTGAGTGTGTGTGTGTGTGTGTGTAACAGGGTGGTTATTTTTTCCCCATTATAGCCAAACAGAACAGCTTTAGTTTAGAAAAAGTTCAACATGAAAATGAGCCCTAAATGGAACTGCAATGAAAGTTTACTTCCATAGAAAATATACTATATACAAAGAATCAATAAATCATTGCATCAACAGCATTATTTATAATCATAAATTAAGAAACAGGCTCACAATCATTAATGATTGGATTAAAAAAAAAAAAATTGAAAATATTTTACAGTCTTGCCTAACTTTTCAACACCTTTTCATGTTAATTTTTTTTTGTTTTTTAATAACTCAAAGAACCCTAAGAGTATGCATCACCAGCAATAATAAAAACACATGATAATAGTTGAGGATAATTAGGTATAAAATGGGCGCACCTACGCGTTGGCTGATAGCTGAAAGTGTGGAGAATAAACATAATATAATAACAGTAAACAGTAAAGTGTGTGTATGTTGTGGCAACACGCGCCTCCGCCTCCGCACCTTTAAATCATTGCGTAATGTGTATGCGTTCTGTAAGTGGAGAACGAGAACAGACACTAAACGAAATGCATCCAAAATGAAAAATAAAACACATCTGCTCTCATTCAACAACAACAACAACAACAACACAATCTGCCAGAAACGTAAAGTTTAAGGCTTACTTATGTATCTGGCCTCATTCTTATTTCTTCAGTCTTTATAACATACAGTCAGTGACTAATTGCCAAGGTAACGGCAGTAAAGGAAAACTGAGAAAAAAAAAGTTTCATTCAACCCTTATAGACGATTTGTGTATACGTTTGTGTTATTATTATTGTTGTTGTTATAAAATATTTTCATTTCCCCTCTATAAAGAGGTACATTGTGATGGTACAGACGTTAACATATTTATGAAAACAATTTGCAGCTAAAAGTCGCTTTTTTTTTTTTTGTTACATTGCATTAACCTAAATCTTCTTAACATTACCACTAATCGAACTGTGTAAGTTATAGTTTTTATTACCCCTACAGCTGAACTTTTCCTTACTTTGTAATCGAATGTCGTTAATTGTCAGTTGAATTTGATGGAGTGTTAGTGTGTAGAAGAAAAGTTGACGCTATCATCACTTATTTAATATTCACAGATCTACTTAGATTAGATGTTTACATAAAATACTAAGTTTAGTATTCTAATTGCAACACCCAGAACAAGGCGTCAAAGACCTTACAAATTATATATATATTTTCTAGCAGCATTGGCAGACAGATGGATAGATGGGTCGATTGTGAGCGTGACTCTTTCCCAATTTATGTAGCAATACCTGCATAAAAAAAATACTAGAAATGTTTATGATTTTTGTGAAGATTAATTCACGGACGGACATGTTCAGATGGACTAAAATTTTGATATTGATCTTTTTAAAGCTTTTGAAGTCTTCTTGTGGTGGTTACAAAAGTACAGCACCTGATAGTACAAATTTGAGGATTTATCTTAATTTTAAAGTTCATTTAATAATGTGCCGAAAATGGTTGATGGAATATTTTTCATAATAATACGAAATAGCAGGCTTAGCAGGCTTGGGTGGTACTTATATCATCAATTCAAACCGACTTTTATTTACCATACTTGCCACTCCTTAGCTAACACACCTTTTCTGTCACTTACCCTCAACTTCTTAAAGACTATCTTTCCTTTTTAGCCTTTCAAAACAAAACCAAAAGGCAAAAAAGAAAATAAAAAATAACATAAATCAAAAGCAAAAGCAATAAACATATCGCCGATATGTTCGCCAATGTGAATGCGTTTACAATGTGCAACCACAAAACTGCCAACTGGAGTCCTGTTGCAAAGGTTTTGGTTTTTTTTTTGTGGTCCTGCAGACACTCAGCCAAATACCCGGTTATTAACTGTGGCGCATGCCAATAACTGACGTTCAACGGTTCATTCAACTATAAACACATTTTGTGTAGATGTTCGGTTGGTTGTTCCCCTCGTATCCTTTATTTGATTATTGCCACATGTTAAGCGAAGCCAATAAGTATAAATTTCATGCCATTCATTGTGGAGATCATTTGATTGACTTGAAAGCTATTTTATGTATATTTTACAAATATCGTAATTTATCGGAATATTTATGATTTATTTTTGTAAATTTAATTAATGGAAACAAAGAGTTATAGATTACAACGTGGGCAAATTTTCTACAAAAAATTTTTTCATTATGATGTAAATGCTTTTTAGTGCTTTCCACAAATGAAAATATATTCCCAGGCCCTTTTTCGCCTTTCTTCATATGAACGTTTATCAAAAAACGTAACGAAAGCCCGCATAAAATGATAGCTCGCCGTTTGAAAGTGTAGTTATGCAAACTTTTAAACGTCTCAGTGAACTTATCACCAAAACATTACATTTTTTTTTTTAAATCCTCCATCTTAATGATGAGGGTATACTAAGTTTGTTCTATCGTTTGCAACACCCAGATGGAGGCGTCAGAGATCCTACAAAGTATATTTAAATTCTTGATCAACGTCGAAAATTGAGTCAACCACAAAAATGAAGGTAAACTTGCTTGGCTTATAACTAGAAAAGTACTGCTCCGATTTTAGTCAAATATTTTGCAAACGTTTGGAAATTTCTGTAGCTTTGCGAAGATCGATAAGATAATGGGCGTGGCAGTGCCTATTTTCTTAGAAAATGACATTTTTTAATATTATTTCTCGTTTATTAACTAAAAAGGTGGTGTCACGCCCACATAGTATACTTCGTTTGAAAGATGAATTAATTTACAAACTTTCGCTACAAGTTTGAATAAAATCGGTGTAGCCGTTTTCAAGTTATAAGACTTTAAAAAATGTTATTAATCAAGATTTGCTTATTGAGTTATTCTGGGCGCCTGGTATTCTGCTAACATGTTTTTAGTAAAAAATTTTTATTATAAAATGTAATATGTGTACTATACTTGGAATAAGTTTCAGCTTAATATCTTAATTATTCTGTATTCTATTTGAATTTAAATTTGTTATGTCCTTATTGAAAAATCCGATTGTGAAAAGTTTTTGAAGTAGTTTTCTTCTTAAACTTTCGGATATAAAAATCTAATCCCGATTATAAATACATGAAGTATTATATTAGATTCGTTTTAAGCTTAGATGTACTTTTCACGTTTGTCACTTTTTTTATGTATATTGTTTATCTGTCACCAGGCATATATCAGTCCATTGAACTGAATTTAATCATCGGTTACTTCAATTAACTATAAGTGTGAGGTGAAAATGTCCGTTACAAAAGTATGAAGCGTTAAGGTAAAGAAAGTAACTGAAATATTAAGAAACACTAAAAAAAAGAAACGATGGAAAACATATGGGCTTAAAAGGGGATGTCACCGGAGACAAACTGTTTATACGTCTGTTTATACTTACATGTATATATATATGTTATACCACCATAAGTGTTGGTTGACCTTGCAATAATACTGTAAACATATTGTAGGTACCTATGTATACAATGAGTTTATAAAAATTCACCCAAGAAGTTAGTGCCTAAGTTTCCTATCAACGAACATGATCTTTATATAGGTTAATAACGAAAAAAGAAAACCTAAACAAATGACAAAAACACTTTCAAATGCAACCTTTACGCAGTTGATCATCACCACAATCACCCAACCATACCTTTTGTACAAAAAACCCAATATTGAAGACGTTAAAAACAACCAAAGAGAAAAAAAGTAAAAAAAAAAAACCGGAAACCCTTACAGATATTTCATTAAAGTTGACACAATTTGGTACATAACCGACTGCTACCCATACGTATACACTCTTATATGGTCTTAATGTTATATTAACCACATTAAACTGAAAATTTTATTCCAAGAAAGCTCAACGGTTGTTGTGTGATGGCATTGTGCAAAATTATGAAAAGTAAGTCTTCTAAGGTGCCACACACACGGACCCTTCACTATTGAAATAGTTCATGTCATAGTTTAATAAGGTACATACATTATATATGTATATGTACGTACGTCTACAGAAGTTGTCAAGAGTTTTGTGTACAAAATCAAATGAATTACTCAAGCATTACCAGCAATTGTGTGGTTGCACGTTAAGAGGGTGTTTACTTTTCTTGTACCCTGCCTTCTATGTTGCAATGCAAAGGGTGTATTAAGTTTGTAAGTCCTACACAGCAATTACTCACCTTTTATTATAACGATGATCGATGAAGAATCAAAATTTGAATCGATTTAAACATTTCCGTCTGTCAGTCCATGTAAATTTGTACTTAAGCTATAGGTCCCGCTTTTAAAAATATTTCATTGAAATTTTGTACAACAACACAGAATTGCTTTATAAGGGAATTCTGTGGAAAATGAAACGAATTGAATCATTTTTAATCACGTTGAAAAAAAAAGTTTAAAAGTTAAGCCAAAATTGAAGATTTTTAAAAACAAAACAAAGTTGAACTGCAGCGATTGATTTTGAAAGTATTGTAATTTTGTATATTTTGGTAGCATCGTTCCATCGCATTTTCAAGGACCTGCCAGAATAATCTAATACTAAATGTCTAATACTGAACAGTGGTTAAGAAGAGTAGCTGTAGGAAAAAACTTGTGATGCCGAAATTTACAAGGAATTTATATTCTTCTTTTCCAAAGTAACGATTTCTTACAATTGTCCTTAACAACATATGGTGACACCAAAAACACTAAAAAAGTAATAAAGTTGTTGTTGAAATTTCCCGCCAAAGTATAAAATATCTCGAAATTTTTTCAAAACAACTGTTATTATCTTACGTGCATAACAACTGCTGATGCATTATATTGATGCTTATATTTAAGCGCTCCCTATGACATCCTGTTACTGCAGTAAATGTTCCAATTAAAAATTGAAAAGGGAAATAAGTAGCGACAGAAGACATGCGCGCTTCGTGTTTTTGTTTCTCTTAATACAATAAAGAGGGGTAAACTAAGTTTGTCATTTCATTTGCAAACACTAAAAAGGAGGCGTTAAAGAAACTGCAAAGTATCAGCATTAAACTCGACGTTGATCAAGAAATGTCCATCCGTCCGTCCATATTACCCACACGGTGGTACATTTTTCAGTTGAAATTTGATATCAACTCTTTTTTTCAAGATCGGGATTTAGGATATATCTCCTAAATACATCGAATAGTGCCCAGACATAGATTAAGAATTATTTTAAAGACACTATCGAACCTGAAACCTTTCGCATTAGAACTAAGCTAGTGCAGACGGCATTTTTCTGCCTGCAGGTTTTTATTAAAATTGGGCGAAAACGGCTAATAGCCACGCCCCTAATAAATAAACATAAAGCCATTAGTTATGAAAATTGACCCGCGGAATTGAAATTTTAATTTATAATTAGTGCCTTCACCAATGTGCCAAAAAGTGGGCGTGATCGAATATAACACATACTTAGAATTTTTCAAAAATCTTGCCACGCCCACATTTTATACCTATATATGTGTAGAGTATTTTAAGATTTGACTTAAGCCAAAATACAATTTTTTATTTGTTCAACAACATCTTTTATCTTTCAAGAGTTATAACAATTTGCACTTGTTATGCGTTTTAAGAGTTGAACTGGTGTTTAATGCAGGACCTCTAAATAAAAATGAAATTTGTTTGATTGCAAACGTGAATGCAGTTTTAGAAGAAGAGAATACGCGATCCTTTCAACAGATAAGTGCAGCTTGTGTTGTGCTGTGCAGCACACGTCAATTTTTCGGTTTTTTTTCTTTTGCTGTCCTTGAATCTTTGTCGTCGTCATCGTTGTGGCGTCGTGGTAAAAAGGGGAAAATTTTACTGCAATAGATTATATATATCTTTGGTGAAGATCATGCTTTATTTGCTGCAGGGAGATAATTGTCAGGCTGGAAAAGGAATTGATGGTAACGCCAGCCAGCCTGCCAGTTATCCACACACAAGTCAAAACAACCATAAGGCCATAAAAATAACACATTCTCGTAATGATACATTTGTTATTGTTGTTTCCTGACTAAGGCTGCTGCTGCGGCTGCTAGATTTCAGGTTGTTATTGCAATGATGCCCTTGCTTGCTTGCTTAACTTGCATCTGTGCGTGAGCGTACGCGTGCGTGTGCGCGTGACACGTGCTCTCTGTTACCTATACTTCACGAACATTTACTGTATATCGTGATGCTTAAAAGATGTTCTTGCGGTCAGCATGCACCTGCTCTCTGTGATGCTCTGTTGATTGTAAAAGTGTAAGAGCAGCGTGTGTAATTTTGAAGGATTAGTTTTTTATCTTTTTATACCCAGCACCCTATGTGGCAGAGGGTATATTAAGGCTGTATATGTTTTTGTTACTTCTGCCACATCTACCCTTAATTATAGCGACGGATTTAGAATCGAAATCGAAATTTGACTTAACCATGACCGTCTATCTGTCCGTGTAAATTTGTGCAAAAGCTATAGGTCGCGCTTTTAAAGATATTTCATTGAAATTTGGTACAAGAACATATATTGACTTAAAAAGGAAGCCTTTTGAATATGGACTGAATTGGGACATTTTTAGAACTCCTCCCCATACAAGGTCCTATTTTAGAAGAAGTAAAAAATCACAATTCTTCTTATATTTTATTTCTTTTTATTTTTTTTTTTTTGTCAAATTTGGACGCGTAAAAATATTTCTTGAAATGACTTACGCGGCAATACCTTGTGCTTACTGATACAACTAAACTTATTTAAGAATTGAAGTGGTGTAGGGAAATAAATGGTCGCATTTAATCTACTGTAACATTTTAACTTATTTTGTAAGCATTTCTTTGAAAACGTTATAAGAAAATAATTAACTTCAACAGCTGATCCTTAGACTAAAAAATCATTTAAGTGTGTAATAGTTTTAATGTAAAGACTAAGCATAATATATCTTATGCTTACGTATGTTATCTATGTCTCATTAATATTCAATATACAAACTTGTAAAACTATGACAAATATTTCATATAAGTCACCATTCATGAATTCATGATCATTACGATTGGACGTGTGTAAGCGAAAACTTCATTTCGTCAGCTAGCATTACTAGGTAGTTATCGACAATTTCTCCAAAGATTGTTCTCTTTTCCAATTTACTCATTTAATATTTAATTCATTTTATATAATTTAATAAACAGCTTTAGCTTGTAGTTTATAATGAAGAGAAATTATTATAAGGGGGGACACAGATATGATATAAAACTATAAAGCTATGTAGCCTCACGCATTATAAGGTCTTACGTTTGCTTCACTCCAATCAATCTGCCCGTCAGAGAGGCAGAGAGTCAGACCACCATTTAAATATGTTGGTGTGATGGACATGAACAACTTTTATAAAAGAATTTAATCGTTTTTTGAAACTTATTAAATATTCATCATGAAACTGTTGAAAGCCCAACAGAAGTATAGAAAAGAATCATTATATATGTAAGTATAAGTCTTTTTTATATATATAATTATGTTTAAAGATAGCTTTCATTTTTGTCTCTACATGATTTCTTACTCTTTTCATTTTTGAACATTACATTTCAATCATATCATTGATTTATCGATGACATCGGAATATTGTCCGTCTGTATATATTTACATTTCTAAATAAACAGTTACTTGTACATTCTTTGAAGAGAAAGCTAAGATTATAATTAATACTCTCTCTTACAATACTTAAACTATCACATATTACGGTAAAATGTTTGGTTTGGTAAACAAACATTCTCAGCATAGAAGGTGTATGATTGTCTTTTATAAGAATATTTTGTCGTTTATTATATTCTGCACATTATTGAGGGAGTATACGAAGTACGAGTATTCTCTTATAAGATTTCAGAAATTCACAGTGATCTGAACAAGCTCAAACTAAGTAATGGCGTCAAAATTTCGATATAAAAAGAAATTTCAAAAAATTTGCCACATTTTGCCTTTACGTGCTATATAACCTTATAGATATTTTTAACAAAATCGTACTAAAATTTTTAAAGTTTAGTTTGTTTGTGTTTTTTATATTAACTGGCCATGGCGCACCATAAATATACACAATGCCCCTGCCTCACGTTTATAATAAAGAAACCCAGAAATAATTGAATATTTGTTTGTTGGCTGGATGGCAGCTTATATACCACACTTTCTTGTATATATGTATGTTTGTGTTTTTTTCTGGTATTTCTGTCCGTTGACGAAAAGAAAAGAAAAAAGACAAACGAAAGAAAACAAATTACAGAAATGAGATGGTGAAAAGCTAACCGTCAACCATTCACCATCAGCCATCAACCATCAACCATCATGTCAATTTCAAGACGGACATTTTACATATATACATATGTACATAATTTATGAACTTTGGGTACATGTATGTATGTACGTGTTTAGTTGTATATTGTATGTCGCAGCTGAAACGGTAGCCGACATCTTTTTGTCTCCTTCGCTCTCTGCATGCACAAGATGAATGGTGTATAAATACTTGGTAGCAATGGACAGTTTTCTTTTTCTTCTTCTTCTTCTCTTCGTTCTTTTTCTTGTTTTTGTGGTTCTTCATAACTGTCGAGTCGTTTTCTTTGTCAAATTTTATGACCATTACGCGAATTATTATTCAACGTGCACCACAACGGCAGCAGCAGCAGCATTTCTCTTTGGGGATAAAATATTTAAGCATAAACATAAAAAACCTACACATTTATATATTTATATATAACCGAGGTCTGCCAATCGATCTTTGATGGCTTTTCTTGATAACCAGCTATGCATTTATATATTTTCCTTGTACGTCTTTTACGACCGTTCATATGTATGCGGATTGTTATAAGATTTTGCTGAAGTTCTCTGCACTTGCGTAAGATTTAATATTACCTTCGTTCTTAGATATTTTTTTTTTTACATTTTGTGGAAAATTTATCACCATTCATTAGAATTCCGTGCATATCAGCATTCAGTATAATGATCATCATCTTCTTCATTACTATGGTGTATGATGAGTGATGTGTGTGTAAATGGAAATGGTGAATATTTCTTAAGAAATGAAATTAAACGAATGCAACATTTGCGATTGGGGAATGAATCGAAAGAAATTGGATTTTTATTCTTTCTGAATTGAAGCAGAACTCAAAGATCTTGAAGAAGCACTTCTAACAGAACATATTCAATACACATGCATTTGGACCAACCGCGATGGCAATAAGTTTAAAGGCCAGATAGATTGTTTGGGCAGGTAGATGTTTGTTCGACCGTTAGAATGCCAACAATAGACGGACGCATGGACACATGTCTTGATTAACTCAGTTTTTCATGCACATCAAGAATATATACACTTTATAGGGTATCTGAGGCCTTTTTCTGTGTGTTGCATATGGAATGATAAACTTAGTATACCTTGACTGCATCACAAAAATCATCCATTTCAAACTTTGATCTCGTTATATATACATCTAACATATTCGGTCATGTCTTTGCTTAACTATAAACTTTGTATATATTGGTGTTATTATGCCAGTGACAGCAAGATGGCGCTTTATGTATTAATTATAAATGCAAGAATGCACCTTTCTTAAGCGAGCGAATATTGATTTTAAAAAATCAAATACCTACTACAACTATGTACTAGCAATGGATGTGGCAGGTGGCAGATAGTGCGCTCTAATATGTATCGACAAAGGAATTGGACTCCGCTCCGAATAAGGTTTTTATTTTGTAAATTATGCGCGTTTTTGTTACAACAATGTAAATATGTGTCATTTTCATAGACTGATAGATAAAGATTTCTTATAACTGTGGGCGTGGCACAATTTAAATAACAACCTGGTCTATATATTAGAAATATCTGTACGAAATTTCACCTCAATATGTCCCGACAATACTTAGAAAACTAACAACAGACTGACAGACTTACTGACGGACATGTCTATGTCTAGATCGTTTAAGATTTTGATAATGATCAAGAATTAATTCATTATAAATATATTCAAACATTTATTTAAATAAAAATTCTCTTCCTTAAGTTTTTTTATTTTTATTTTATATTTAAACCAATATACAAACTAAAAACAGAAAACAAAGACTAAATTTAAACATCAGATATGTATTTTTGAAGTATGGATTTAATTTTAAATCTCACCAATTCAGTGATGGTGACGTTGCACGGTAAATTCCTTAATGCAAAATGCCAATTTTTCATAACCAATGCGGGTGGACAGCTGCTCATATTTATGTCGCTTATATAGCGTTCAGGAAAAATAGTTTCACTTGGTGGCGGATTAATGGATTTATTTAATTCCTGGGAAGTGATGTTAATGTTACATTTTTGGCGCTGTGTATTTCTGAAAAGTTCATCAAACTTTGCATAGTATCGTTGATTCAAACGGCATCGACCAAAAGGATCTCGTAACTTGTATGCACGATATTTATAAACGGCACGCCGGAAGGCTAACATGCAATCGGTAACTAGTACACACAAGAAATGTATAAAATTAATATTTTTTGAAAACTATTTATCATAGATTCTACTCTGCCTACCTTCAGTATTTAATTCCTTGGCCACATTCTGCCAAGCTTCATACTTTTTTACCGCATCATTCGATCTGTCGCATATGGAGGGTCGTTTATTGATGGCAGTTAATAGAGCAATCGGTTCAATATCTTTAAATTTTGTGGTACTAGCCAGGCACTCTCCAGGCACCCTGGAACTGCTGGACTGAATGCTAGCCTGATTGGCTTGATTAGCTATAACTATTTGCTTAACCGGCGGTGCTGCATTAGTTGTCTTAGCGTTTGCTTTTTTAAGCGTTTCTTTATTGCTTGGATTTTCTTTAGGAGTTTCTACATTGAAAATTGATTTATTGAAATATTTATTTTTACTTGTTTACGTAAGTTAACAAATTTACTGTTATATTTCGTTCTCATTTCCAACATGGCGCAACGTTCAATCTCGCCCATCATTTTATTGCTGATAATATAATAGAATGGCTCCAAGTTGTGGTAGCGTGTTTCTAATAAGAATTTCAATTTAGCTAAAGCTCGCCACCAACTCAACGGCCATTCATTATTTAAACCAAATTCCAAATCTTTCATATATGTAACAAAAACCTCCTTAAAGGCGCTCCATATTTCGGTAATTTGTTCTGTTTACGAATATAAGTTATATAAATAACAAGTCAGAAAACAAAATTTATCACAAACTTACCAACACCCGGAAATCTTAAACGTATGGTACGCCAAACACAATGCGACTCCATATCGTTGGTCGGTTTCTGATTTTCCACATCTTTAGCGACATCTTTATAGAGTATAGGATATGTGCCAATATATTCCATTATTTCCGGCAAACAAGTAATTTCCAACCAACCTTTGGACACTGATCATATAGCATAATTTATAATGTAGTGATAAACAAACTATGTGTTGGATTTTTATAGTTCACTATCTTACCTGCGAAGCTATTGAATTTTTGAAATAAAGCATTGGAGTCTCTCCAGACATTCAAAGTTGTGGAAAAAGGTCTCATTAATTCCTGCATGGAGGCGATTTTCGGAAATTGATTAAAATTTTCAGCCAAAAAATTCCAACAAGCTCGACATATATGAGCTGCAAGCAACCAAACAAAACAAAAATTGTATATGCTATAAAATCTTTCATAAGAAACGATAGTCGTCTATTACAATAACACTTAACGTACGTGGTAACTTAAATGTTTTCGAAATGTGTTCCCAATAATTATTAATTAAAGCCGGTTGATTATGTCGCTTATTATGCAGCAGTGGTATGGCCATTACTTGACGAATGAAAGCTACCGTGTTGTCCATGGAGAGGCAGTATCGTTCAGCCAAAGGTGGACCATGCACCACCAATTGATTGCCGTTAGGAGATGCAATCAATTCAATTAAAATTTCATTTGGATTTAACAATGAAGTGGCTCCCGTTATTTTGGGTACATGGACGTTCGCAGAGGCTGAGGTTGAAGCTGAAAATGCTGTTGTAGGTGGCATTAGTGATGCAGAACTTGTTACTGCCAAGTTGTTGTTAATTTTACTAGTTTGGGTCGTCACTACTGTCACTACTGACGTGGTCGTTACTGACGGTGTAGTAGATTTATTAGGCGACCGTTTATTTTTTACCATTGGTGCCAAGTTTATTGGCGATATTTCAATGTTTCGGTGCATTGGTATTGTTAACACAGGAGTCAAGTTTGCCATCGGTATTGTGGTTACGGCATTGTTGGGTAGCCCTCTACCAACGTAATTACTGCATGCTGGATTTGTAATCATTATGTTAGATTTACCATACATTCCTACGAAATTGGTGTTGTTATTATTGCCGATCAACGCCCCTGTTGTTGGTCTATTAAGCGGTTGAGTAAATGCTGCATTTGTAGTGGGCGTCATATTATTCATTATTGGTATAAATGTTGTAGGTGCTGTCGTTCTTGATGTTGATGTTGTTGTTGTTGTTGTTTTAATTTGTGAAACTGTAGGTACGACAGTTATTAAATTGGTTGCAACATTTGGCGGTTGTGCAATGGGGTTCCAAAAACTACTTAAACTAATGGCACCAGTAATTCTCGGTAATGGTGCTTGATTGTTATGTGGCTGCTGTTGTTGTTGTTCTTGTTGTTGCAATAGTGGTAATAATGGCGGTGTTGTTGTTGGTGCTTCATTATTATCTAATATTTCTATGGGAGAACTGGAACTAGAAGTGTTTGTCATATCTATGGGCGGCACATCAGCAATTGTTGCCCTTCGTTTCCTTTCCTTTCTAAAAGATTTCAGCTTTTCATCTCGCTGTTGATTTGCTGACTCCTTATTATTGGCTGTCAACTTTTGCCAACGCTGATACAGATCCGTAATGGTACCTTCAAAATACCATTTATCCGTTAATTGATAACCTTGATCGCGCATTGTTTTCAATTCCCAATAAAATTTTCGTAAAATCAGCCAAGTCGTTTCACATTCACCCATAGAACCTATAAAATAATATTTGTTTTTTATAACAGAAATTTTCATAACATAACACAGAAATGGTTCAACATACCACTTAAATTTTTACCATTGGCTACATTCCCCCATTCCTTAAAGAATTCTGTATTTTTTTCCGAAGAGCTTAACAGTTTTTCAGTTATTGCTATCACGATCGGATGTTTCTTCATACTTGCCAACACATTATAAATGTTTTTGAAGTGATCAATAGGTTCATGCCAGCCCCTTTTCAAAAAATGTGATTGCTTATAGACGGTGTGTGGACTAGTGTTTAATGATGAGAAAAATGAAAAATGAAAATGATGAAAAAAACTTTATAAAGTGAACATGTTATAGTCGATCTATTTAATACTCTACACCACCAAAAATTATGCTAAAAATAATTTAGTTGTATCAGTAAATGCAAGGCATTGCCATATTATATGGGGAGGGGTTCTAGAAGTGTCCCAATTCAGTCCCTTTTCGAAAGGCTTCCTTTTTATCCCAATATACGTCTTTGCCCCAATATCGTAATATCTTAATAAAATGTGACCTTTACGTTGCGCACAAATTTACATGGGCAGACGGACGGACCGATGCACATGGTTGAATCGATATACGAAGTTTCAAACATTTGCACAAATATTAAAAATATACCCTTTTCCACAAGTGATGTATGGTATAACAATCGATAATTTTGCGAACCCATCGATTTAGCTATTTTTATTGTTATATTTCTTCCTCAAACCGTATATGTTATTTTGGAAAAAATGGACTTAGACCACTTTTAAAAATTGCTTTTGATTACTTTGCTCAACTTACTCGGCCATTATATAGGGTTTTAGAAATGTTAAACATGTTTCCAGTTCGGTCCGTACTTCCTCATGTTGATTAATTAACCATTCAAAGCGAGTTGTTAAGACAATCCATAACTTTATTAGTTTAGTAGCTGAAAAGATAAGCGTACCGTCTATCATTATCAACAAATATGTCAAATATTGTAAATACACCAGAAATAAAAAATTAAATGAAATTTTTTTCAATTTCTTACCTTTATCACCCATTTCACATGCTATTGCATTCCAAATGAATCCTTTACGTTTAAAATCTTTGAAAAACGGCGATTCAGTATCGTACAATTCTCGATACGCTTTAACATTCTCAATTAATAGCTTCATTTCTTTGGTTAAAACAAATGTCTTTTCATTTATATGATTTTGAGATGAACTAGAATCACAATCATCATCATCCTCATCAATCACAATTAATTCAATGGGGTCTTCCACCAATATTAAGTCGTCTTCTTTATTTTTTTCCGATTCGGGACCCGGAATATCAAAAGGAATTTTACAGGTTCTCCTAAAGGTTGTCAAAAGCGTAAGAGAGATTTCGGGTAGAAATCGATGTAAAAAAAAGTCTTCCCCATTTACCTTTCATCAACGAATTTCCATAAAAAAAGCATTTCACTTTCCAATTTCATAACTGGTCGTCGCTTATTCGACTTCGCTCCGACAATGAAGTAATTGTGCAAACGTCTGGCATATTTTTGATAATGAAACCGCAGATCAATCCACATAGATTGACAAGTATCCACTACATAGGCCATAAATTAGTAATGAAATAATAATTTTTTTTAAGAAAGAAAACTACCCTCGACTTCTAATGACGTGGCAATTTCTTTCCATATTTTATTCTTCATCTCCATATTTGAGAAATGTTTATGTGAGCTATCATAAAGTATTGGATATTTTTTAACAAGAACAACCAAGCGTTTCTCCAATTTGTACTTATTCAGACCAGTTTTGTTAGAATCTAGTCCAACTTTGTTGCTCATCTATAATTATATTTAATAATAAAATTTAACATACATTAAGAAGAAATAAGTAAAAATGTTATAGTCTGTTTCAACTGACCGTTTAGTCTACTATGAAGCTCATTAACTATTCTTCCAAATTTTGTCAATAAATATTAAGAATTGCGATTCTTTACCATATAAATACTTCCATTACTATTGAACCTTATACGGGGAGTGGTTCTAAAAATGGTCCGATACGATCCATTCTTAATAAGGTTCCTTTCTGAGCCAAGGCATGATTCGACCTATAGCTTGTACACAAATTTACAAACAGACGACTGACGGACAGATTTTATAGATGGATAGTACATATGGGGTGTTCAAAAGGACAGATATACGGACATGGTTAAATCGATTCACACTCCAAGTCGGAATCGAATAATCGGAACAAGTTGATGATGAAAATATTATGAATCAATTACGTTGCTCATCGATTGCCACAAAAAATTCAACAAAAATGTTTTATTCAGCATAAGAAGTGTCGCCGATTTAAAGCCAACGTCACATATATACATTTTGCCGCATAAGAGAGAGAGAGAAATAGTTTTCGAAATGTTTATTTACAAATTGCAAATATTTGCCTGCATTTTTTTTAAACATATTATATATTCATGTTAATAACATACACTCAGAGCAGAGACCTCTAAATGTATGTTAATAGTTCTAAGAGAAGTTTTAATACATTTTATCTCTTTAGTAGACTGAGAAAATTTTATGTTAACTCACAGAGCATTGTTTGTACGCCTGTATAACAAAATGCATTATGTTTACAAAAAAATGTGTTGTGTGTTCAACGATGAAGTGGGATAGACTGTACGTATGCGTGTATATGCTTGAAAATATGTGAATATTGTTCATTTAAGAAGCTTTTTTGATATCCAAACAAGTGTTCTAACATTTCATTGTTTTTACTAGCTTGTCTTAAATGTCCATTTTTTTAAGATCGTTAAATCAAAAGAGAGTGATCAACCAAGACCTAAGAACCTGAATAAAACCATTTAAACTATTCTAATCAAATTAATAAAAGTTAACTATACATACTATATTTATGCCCTACAAAACATAGCGAAGTAGTACAAAGGTATATTGTCGAATTAATCATGTTCATCTGTCTGTCCTGCCAGGGATTCTTTTTTTGTCAAGACCATAACCGAAAATGGACCCGGTGGGTTCTCTTATAGTACACTTACCATGACGCCCTATTTAAAAGGAATCTTTGTGATCATTTAAAAAAAAATATATTGGCTTAGAGCAAATCTTAAGTACCCTCCGCATGTACTTACAAACAGTAGTAGGATTGGCAGGTACATTCCTTTCTCTAGTAGTATAAGTATTACGTATCGTCACGTCGAATTTTTATTTGTAAATTGTGGGCGTATATGATAAACGACCACGCCCATTTTTGGCACATCGATAAATGGGCTAAAAAGTTCCATGTCATTGTTCTATTTTTGTGGCAGATTAGAAATTTTTGCCGATTGTGGGCGTGGCCCTTTCCAATTTTTGATGCTGACTATGAATGTATGCACTTTGTAGGATCTTTGAATCCACCGTTTGGGTTTTGTAAATGGAATGACAAACTTGTATGTATTCCCGTTTGATATGGAAGGTTAAAATTAAAATTGGCTTAGGTACCAAAGGACAATTGTTACGAATATAATATCTTTTCTAGTAAGGACTTGAAGGAGCCCTAAAATTATACCATTTCCTAACTTTAAAAGAGTCTCTAAAGTGTGCTTCTGGCTGCTCTTCGAAGGGCAAGCTGAATATATCGGTTATCGGAAAGAATCCCCTTTACGCAGCACAGTCTGGCGTAATCTAAAATGTTGCTTAAGTGAATTTACTGAAAATGAATGTGAATATTTTTGAAACCACAAGAGTTGCTTCCTATTTGATATCTAGAACGTCTAAAATGAATAAATGCCCCTCATAGATGCAATTTGAACGGAATCGAGTAAAGTCTGTACTTACACGTATTAGTAGTAAATCCGATTTTGTGTTCTTGGAAGATCGCCTTTTTTTTAAAGATCAGTACTCAGATGATGTTTTCTATAAATGAATGCACCGTTCCTATCTTACCGCCCAATTAGGAAACATTTAAAAAAAAAAAACCACATCTCCCCAAACACAGAATCGTCTGTTCTCGGTATCGAACCCGCGTTACTCCGCGTTATAGTTAAGTGCTATGCCTTTAGCCTATTGCAGACAACCACCGAGAAGCGTACCTAATTAAGAAATCTTATTGTCAGATGTGTTTGTTCTTTCCCTATACAAGCCCATGTGACCGAGTCTGACCTTGATTTTACTGATTTTACTTGTCTGTGTAAGTACAATAAAAAATTATTGTCATGCCCGGTTTTACATAGAGATTGGTCCGCTAGGGGACGAGGATTCAAATGCAGCTGAAAAGCCAACTAAAAGGGAAACTTCAAACTTGTATATAATGCTGGACTCACGGTTAAGAATACTACCATAAAAGTCGTCGAGGTTAGTTTAACAGACGAATAAGTTGCAAACCATTTCATGATGGTTGAAGTCTTAGTAAGTAAAACTTATCACTGATTTAAAATAAAATATCACTCACAAAAAATTCCAAACTGTACCTTCAAACTCAAACTAATACATAACTGTGTATGCGTGTAGCTTCGATATGGTCTGCTCTGAACAAAAAAAAAAGAAACTTTTTTCCACACATTGGGAGAACAGAAATTCGTACACGCAGAGGCTACGCCATATATACAACTGCACATCCACACGTACATATTTACGAAGAACATTTAACGATACCTTTACCATATATTTTGTGTGTGTTTATATTTCATGAAAGCTACCATCAAGTGTTTTCAGCGGGTTTAACAACTACACACTTTGGGAGCGCAAGAAAATCGAAAATAAGAGACACGATAGAAAGAGAGAGAGGTACTAAATGTGAAAGAAAAGACTACATTTTTAACACTATTGCCACATTTTATGAAATTTAGTTGGCCCCCATTTGAAGTGTCAGTAAGAACAAGTAAAAATTGAGCCAATTCTTCAATACCCTCCACCACCTAGGCACTATAACTATCTAGGGAGCATAATTTTGAACTTTTTATCTTTATCCTTTATGAGTAATAAGGAAAAATTCAAATTAACATATTAATTTTTTTTCCTTTTGCCTCAATTTTAATACTTCTGGCAAGAATTGATATCTCAATCAGGAGAGGGACGTTTTTCTGACACAATCAGTATTTTGATGATTATACTTTCTGAGCGTTTGACAAAGTGACAAACATAAAAAATTATTAAAAATAATATTTGCATGATAGTTGGTTGAGAAACTACGATTTAAAAAACTATTATATTATAAATAAATTTTATTATAATGCTGTTCGACAACCCTAACGAAACACATTGTTACACAAAATTTCCATAGAGTTGGAGCGCATGACAATATAAAAAGAGATGTCATGTTGTTTTGAATGAGAACACAAAGCAACAGCTAACGGTGCGACCAAATATGTGATCAACTCAATATGTACGAATATGTACGCATGTAGTCACCCCAAACATATGCGAAGAGTTGTGAGTAAACATTCATGCAATGCATACATTTATACGAATAAATAATTCAATCTATCTATACGATTAGCAAAACAGAAGAGACGAGAGAGTTTTCATAGAAAATGGCGTTTCCATAAATTTGGCATCGGGTCTAAAGACTACATGAGTGAGCCTGTAAACATATTTTTTGCAGGTGCGTAAACAAATTGTAAGCCTGTATAATCGATTTGAAGCCGAGAGATTATATTGAACTATGATCGTAAGTTCTGATTGGTAAAGCGTTGGGCGCCTCGAAAACTTTTGGGCCAATATTCACTTGACATTTTTATACCAAGTTAGCAAATATTAAAACTTCAACTAAAAATAAGCTTAGGGAATACACACAGTTAGTTCTCTACTTAAAATTGCAAAATCAATCAACAGCCACGCCTACATTTGACAAAAATCTTTTACGGAAAGAAAAAGAGACACAAAACAGAAACTCGGTAGATGCATTTATAAAGAGCGAGTCCATCGATATGCCAAAAATGGGTGTGATCACCTGACCAAAGCCAAAATTCGACTGCTGATATAACATGCAATACATATTGTATAGGTCATTAAATAAGTAGACACTTTAATTGCTATTACGGAGAAGGGACTTTAAAGAATAATTCGATATGAACATAGATGCGAAACAACTGCATCAACAGAAAACTTCATGGATTACGGCTTTTTGGCTTAAAGCTTACTTAGTTTTTGTAAAATTTTAATTCACTTTTTTGAATGTTCTCAATCCACATTTAATTCGTGGGAAGCATTTTTGCTTACTCACGAACAAGTACACTTTATTGTAGGGTTGTTTTGTGTTTGTAAAGAGATTAGAGAATTCCCATTTTATGCGAACATTAAATGAAATTTTTCTCATGTGCATCTCATTGTCATTCTTATGAAACTGATAAACAGACAGAGCTACACAAAATATGTTTTCAATGCTATAGGCTGGGATCTCAGAAATATTGCCTTGAGTGTCTTGAACAACTTAATATATACTATACAAAAACAAGTGAAAATGCCAGTCGGTCGAGCGCCACCCTACACCACTGAGTTCCATAAATTATTAGTTGTATTAGTAAAGAAGATGTTCGATGATAGAGGGTTCTAAAATTGATCAGATTGACGGACATGGTTAAATCAATTGAGATATTTATTCGGAACCAATCGATATAATTGATTGGCATGGTGTGGCATTTAACGTTTAGAAGTTACAAACTTAATATACCCTTTGCCGCAAGTGCTGCAGAGTAAAATAATTATGTAGGTTATTTGGCTGCTTACCTTAACTTTTTTAGTTATTAAACAAAAGGTTGACAAGTGTAATAAGGTTGGGCAGACACTTCTAAATACAGAGATCGAATGGCATGCTTTTAAACTGTTTGGAACTACAAATTGTGTGCGTGCCTGTGGTTGTGTATTTAGAAAGCTTTGGTAAAGGTTAAAACCTTTGTTCCTATAGCTGAAACTGTTTTCGCTCTCCAGCTAAATTTATGACACAGTCTGCGAACTTTACAAGGGCAAAGCCATGGATAATTCGGTTAGCTTTGGGACTGCTTTGAATTACCCTGTAAAAGTAAACCCCGAAACCTGCCTTCTTCACTAAAATGTTGCTCCTAGGGATAGAATTTTTAAACATGCAGTTTTTTTTTTTTGGCCTGGACTAAATCAGAGGGCGTGGCAAAAACTGCTCCTTTTCGAAGAATAGGTTTACTTCTGTACCGCTTCTTGAATAGAATGTATTTTTGTGGCCCTGAAGAACTTTTACAATTGTAGACCTAGTTTTCACTGATTTCCTCCGATTTCCATAAAAGCCTGCTACAGTCTGAGCAATTTTTGCAATAGTCTAAATTTTTAAGTTTCAACAGCGATACTGGGTTACCCCTAAGTGGATGCAAATTCTAATGATGATTAAAAATATTTATCATTAAAGGGTTTCTGAAGCTTCTCTTTGGTTGTTATGACAAACTCAGTAAACCTCTAAAAAATTATTTTTATTTTATTTCAAAATCGTTGTAATGTCGAAGGCCCTTCTAAAAACATGGAATATTGGATAGAAAAAACATTAATCAGTAATCTTCCTTCTCGCTCTTCGGTATAAAGCTAAAAATTTTGTATGTATACACATATTCTATCTCTTTCTAAATAAGTACCTTTTTCTCTTTTTTCATAATGTTTTTCTCATATATGTGCCCTCTTGTTTATAAATGAAATTTGACAACAACAAAAACAATTTCTCTCATCCATTTTCGTATGAAAAAAGAAAAGAAACAAATTTTTCTTATAAAATTTTCTTAAAAATTTTCAGACATTTTGGACTTATTATAATGGATGGGTACTTACCTTTTGGTTTATGCACAAAAATTTAATTTATTAATATTTATAAATATTTTAAATACGAATATTTTTTTTAATGATTGCGGACAAACCTTATTTAGCGAATCTACAAGACACAAACACGACGCAACACCAAACGATACTAATTTTCAATTCGTTTATCGTAAGAGAAACAGAATAACAGAACATTTGTACAGAGTTATGTTAAAACGTTTAACATTTAACAGCAGTGAGAAGCGTTGACATATAATTAATTAATTTTGTTGTTTTGCTTTGTTTTCAATTTATTAATAAATCCTTTTTTAATAAAATTAATTAATAATTTAATATATTTTATTGTTAATTTATATTAATAAATAAAGCAAAATTATTAAAACCGCTTTGTGTCTCTCTTAAGCCGTTACCATATTAATTAATCAGTTCTCTTTAGAAGTAATTTTTGAGTAAAGAAATCAGCTGACAATTATTGGATTATTAAATGTAATAGAATTTCACTGACTTTTTGCTTGATTCAGCGCTTGTTTTATTATAAGCATAAATATTAAATAAAGTTTATAAAATAAAATAAAAACACAATAAAAAAAATGTTACCTCGCTGTGTAGGGAAAAGTGTTTTATTAAATTCATACAAATTTAAAGACATTGTTGTCGATGTATTCCGAAACCGACAAGTGATCACCAAATATTTGCACAGCAGCCAATTGGTAATGGGTAAAATTTTTCAAGATCGTGAAAATTTATACGCTCACCAAGTATTGATGCAATCCATGAAACCTTATCAATTAATACAAACTACACAAGAGGATAAATCAACAAAGCAACAGTTTTCTGAAGAAATTTTGCAGGTAAACGAAGAATTTCCCACCGAAGCTACAGCTGCAAAACTTTTTCTTGATTTCAAAACAATCGTCAATCATTGCCAAGAAACCAATACTTTATTATCGGAGACAAGATTTAATAAATTCGTTGAAAGCTTTTGTAACAACATACATTTGCTTACCGATAATCAATTATTGGAAACATTAAAGTTATTATCGATATTACCTAAAGAAGAAAATGTACGAAAACCAAATTTCGTAGAGTTGTGGAATACTGTAGACATTGAGTGTTGTAAACGCATAGAAAATTGGTCTACCGATCAATTACTATTGTTCTGTGATGCTTGGTATAATTTAAATTTGGCGCGCATCGGTGATTTTGTATGGCAGGCTATGCGCAAACTCGGACGTCGTGTTATAAAAATGACACCAGCACAATTAGTGCAAACCATGTTTCTGTGCAATGTAATGCGGCGCAGTTTATATGAAATGTTTGACTTTGAATGGAATTTAGCAAAATGTGTCAAAGAAATGACCCTGGATGAATTGGGCGTACTAGCAATGGGATTTTTTAAAACACAAACACCCATACGTAACCAAGAACTGATCAATTATATATATGAAAAACTAATGGATGAGCTGGACACAGTTCAAGACATAACATTGGTTGCCATATTAAAGGTAAAAGGTATGTAAAAAAATGCGTTAAAGAATTATATTAAATTGGTCGTTTCCCTTACACAGGTGCTGCGCTACAGTTCCAAATTAGCACAAGCTGACATTATGATGAAATTGTTGGATAAAATTTATAAAGAGAAGCTGGATAAAATCTCATTACTTAGCTGCTTGCATGTAGCCTTGCTGGGCTGCGATTTACAATGTTGCCACGAAGAACTCATTGAAAGCATTTTGCAAAGATTTGAGAGAGAATTAACACAAACACGTCTTAAAGATTTGGAACGCATCTGCCTGGTGATAGCTTTGTTTAACATAAAAACCGACAGCGGCACTGAAGATAGATTGTGCAAAGAAATTTTGAATGCTTTCAATCAACGTTTAGATGAAATTCTCAAATATCCGAAATGCTTTTCAAACTGTTTACACTATCTCACCCTGCACGGTTATTACGATAAGGAAATGTTAGCTTCCGTTTTAGATGCGAAATTTCTTAAACATTCTCTGGGCTCCAGTTTACCCACGAGTCGAGATATATTTCATTTGGACACTTTTGTAAAAATCAATTTACAAAACGATAACTACACAGGACCTCAAATATCGGATAAAATTCGTAAATCAATGGGCAAATTATTAACGCAATATATACCAGAACGTAATCAAAAGTATAAACTTAATGCTACCGATAGCGTTTTATTGGAAATCAAAGAAAGGACCAGTGAATTACTGCCAAAAAATTCATTAAAACATATTCTACCAAATTATGACAGACCAGATCTATTGATATGCTATGATCGACAACAAGATAAAACGCTACCTTTAGACATCAATTGCCCGGAAGATTATAGCGGTAAATATATATATATATATCTAATCTTCACAAATATTCATAAAATGTTTGAAACTTAATGTTTTAGGTATTATTCTAACCCGTGATCACATCTTGGGTCCTTTAAATTCACCTAATGTGGATACGGTGGTTATAGTTGTTGCTGGATGGAATAATATAATAAGAAATAGAAATCGTCATACCGGCCTCTTTGATATGAAATTGAAGCAACTTGCTTTATTGGGTCATAAACCTGTAGTGGTTGGTATCATATAATGTTTATACCCTACACCAAAAACTTGATTTAACCATGTCTGTCTGTCCGTGTAAATTTATGCTTCAGCTACTTAACGAATTTTTTGAGATATTTCAATGAAATTTGTTACAGGTACAAGTATTGGCCCAAAAATGGACCGAATTGTACCATTTTTAGAACCTATCCTTGTATAAGGTTCTATTGTAAAATGGCAAAAACTTGTAATTTTTAATATTCCTTAACAAAATTTGATGAATAATATTTAATTAACTTAATAATAGGCTGTAACAAATTTGGACCTGATGGGACCCAATTTAGATCCATTTTCCATTACTATTATAATGGTATATCACGAAGCGACTTATGGGGCAAGACCTCTGATATAATTAAACTAATTGTAGCATAATTTAGGGAACGAAGTGGTGTAGGGTATTATTATTATTATTTACTTTCCAAATTCAATACAAATTTTATGAACATTCCCTACATTGCAGATACGTTGGCATGAATGGCGTGAGTTGGAAACATACAAGGATCGTATGAATTTATTAAGAAGGCGTCTATCCACGGTTATTAAGATGTAATCTGTACATTTATTAACTTTTTATAAATTTGCTTATAAAGTGAGTAGTTATAGGAAAAAAATTTAATAATAAAAAAAATAATTTAATAAGAATTTTTACTTATTATACAGAAATTACAATCTGCTTTATTATCATATATACAACACATTATACTACATTAATTTTCTATTTTAAAACATATTAAAACTTACAGCATTTCGTTTAAAAACTTTTTCGTATATTCATAAACTAAAAATAATGTCGCCGTAGCGGGTATGGTGCGTAATATTGAAGGCAACAAACCATTATATAATGCCAGTACACCTTCAGTACGTAAAATTTCCAAACCTACCGAGGTCATTGAACGTTTCAAATTATTTACTTGTATGCGAGATTTTATAACATCGGCTGGGAAAATGCTTGTCCATAATGTGACACCACCTACAGCACCAGCAAACATCGTCTTTAAAGCACCGATATCCTCTTTACTTTGATCGGGTCTACAAGCATTAATTTAACATTAAAAAGAAAGTTTAAGAAAACAAATATGAACACAAGACATACTTCCTTAACAGCTCTCGTGTACCCTCATAGCCGCCAAAGAAGAAAAAGTAACCGGGCATTTCGCGCATAAATGTTGAGGTAAGCCCCCTAAAGAAACCCGGCACACCTGAAATTATCTCTATCTTGTTTAGAAAAGTAAATAATTGATAAGAATTAAGCAAAAAGCAAAATGTTGCCTTATCGTGCAGTAAACATAGTGAATTTTGATTTAATGAGATAAGAATTTGTGTACAAAAAAGTGCATACACGGAAGCTTTTACCTTCGGTGGTCATAATCTGTTTAGTCAGTGTCCAAGGTGTCATATAAATTGTACCGCCACCACCGCCTTTGGGTCTATGTTGTTCCATCTATAATATATGTAGATGTTGTTCTCATTTGAACTTTTTTCACATTAAATTATTATATTTACCTCCCTTAATGCTTGCAATTTACACTTGACCAGCTCAGTAGGGCATAAGGTAAATGTGGAAAAAAATGCCGCCAAGAAACCAGCAAAAGCATTTCCCAACGTAGATAGATTTTTGGTATCATCTACTTTCATAACGTAGGCTACAGCTTTTTGACATCCCCCATAGGCAGCAAATAGTACCGAATTTTCAGCAACATTAGCTATAACGGCCGGTATCGTGCCGGCATATAAACCCCGATATATGCCATCTGTACGATAAGTTCGTATACAACAATCAAACATATTTCTGTATAGTTGTGGAAATGTTTGTTGTTTAACCTTAACCGTATCCAATGGCTGAGAAACATACACTTGCATAGCTCCACCTTAAAAAAAAATAATCATCAATAGGTTTCCAGTGGCATTAAAAGCACTTTATTTTAAGATTATAAACACTCTCAAATGTGTAACATTTTGTTTGTGCTTCTGGTCAAAGTAAAAGAACTTTAAAAAAAAAAAAAGAAAACAAGTGAAAATATTATAATCGGTCAAGGCCGAGCGTATAACACCCTTCTCACTATTATGCTATAATTAGTTTAGTTGTATCAGTAAACGCGGGGTATTGCGTGAAATATACTTCAATGGAAAGAGATTCAAAAAGTAGTCCGATCGGATTCAAATTCAAAGATTCAAAGCCAATTATTTATCTAATTAACTATTATTAACCAAATTTTGTCAAAAACCATTAACACCTGCGTTTTTTTGCTATTTAAAGACTTTCATTATAATAGAATTTTTATGCGGGAAGAGGCTCTAAAAATGGTCCGATTCGATTCATTTTTAGTACGGTTTCTCTTTGATTTAATACATGTTCATGTACCAAATTTCATCGAAATATTCTAAAAAATACGACCTATAGCTGGTGCACATTTATATGGACGGACAGACACATGGTTCAATCGATTTTCGATTCTGTATCGGTCGATATAATTGAAGGTGGATTATCGCATTTACTATTTAGAAGTTACAAACATTCGCACGAACTTAATATACTCTGGTGTACGATGTAATTATCCAAGCAAGAATTTCTCTCTTATTTTGTAAAACTTTCCATGTCGCTTATAACTTCTACTAGTTAAAGTATAATAATGCATCCAAGTGTATTGGCACGTGATGCTAATAATACACTTACACACACCAGCTCAAACATTTTAAATTCATTCATTGATGAACATATGCTTCATACCTAAAGATCCTGCTGTAAAATCGATAAAGCCTTGCCGCAACTTGTTATCAGATGCTGTGAATTTGACATTTTCAATTTTGCTGCTATCATGATCTGTAATATGTGTACATACACTTATTATATTATAATGAAATTCAAATTAGAAATTAACAAACTTCAAATAACGCACCAATCATACTTGAAATTGAACTGTTTGTAATTAATTAAAACTTAATTACTTATTAAATAATATATATATTAATTTGTGTGTTTATTAAGAAATTACAATTAATAGTTTAGCTGTCATTTGATTTGATAGCTGCCTTTAACTAAATCGAAATTATGAAAAAAAAATTTATAAAGTTCAGCATTTTTTCTAAAATTCTCACACATTACAATGATGATTGTTCTCTCTTTAATACGTTCTCTTAAGTGTTTTCCATTTAGCGGATTATTTGTTATAAAATCAGCTGATTTTTATACCATTCACATAAAAGAGTGGGTTATGCTAAGTTTGCCATCCTCTTTAAAAGACTTATCAGCATTAAAATATCAATCGATCTAGTCATGTATGTCCATATATATGTGGTTTTATGGTTTAGAAAAAAAAAATATATCTATCGATTTTCCAAAAAATAGGCATGGTCACATAACATGCCCACAATTTGTATAAAAATGCGCAGAATATAACGTGAAAGATAAGAAAAAATGTCAATCCCCAATGTAACAATAAAAGAGTTTAAAGAATAGAAAATGAATACAAAGTAAATCACTTTCTTAATAACTGCCAAAGAGTAAGAGTAATGACTAACATTTCCGTTAAATTGACAGTACTGTTTTTTTTGAGCATATTAATTTAAAAAAAAAAGAGTTCTCTTGATCAACGTCACTTTTCTTATCAGTTGCGGGATTCCCTCGTCATCATGCTCATTTATTTCCGTACAGATTGTACAATTCGTTTAAGTCCAAACAATACAAATAAATAAATATTCATCTGTACAAACACACATTGTGTTTGTTGGTATAAAACATAAATTAAATTAAAATTTATGATTAATTTTTATAAAATCCACTAGTGAGTAAGTATATGTTATAATGTGTCAGATTAAAGGTTAAAGAATGCATCAATGAATTGAAATGAAAAAGAAAGTAAAGGTTTCAACTTTAATAAAAAAAATTCAAAAAATCTTGCGTTCATTAGAAATATATAAGATTTAATGTGTCCAATTATTTATTAATCTTTATTCGAGTCCTGCCGCATGAGTCATAACTTTCTTGGAGAATTCATAAACCAAAAACAATGTTGCCGAAGCCGGTATCGTACGCAGTACCGAGGATAACAATCCTCTATATAAAGTGAAAAATCCCTCCTTCCGTATAATCTGTAAGGCCACTGACAACATGGACTCTTTTAAATTATCCACCTGTATGCGAGTTTTAACAACATCCATGGGGAAGGTGCTTATCCACAGTGAGAGGCCACCAACCATACCCGCGAACATGGTACGCAAGGCACCAATATCATCTTTAGTTTGACCCGGCCTAGAGCATAATACAAATATCATAAAAGGAACTCATAAATTGAAAATAATTTAATATCTACTGAGTGAAATATGTTCTTGTTCCTTCATAGCCACCAAAGAAAAAAAATAGTCCGGGCATTTCTCGGGCAAAAGTGGACATTAAGCCACGGTATAAGCCAGCAATACCTTTAATAATAATTAACATCATTATCCTATTAAGTTTCAATAATTAAAAGAAGATTTCTATATATACCATCAGTTCTTAGAATGTCTTCCGTAACCTGCCAAGCGGTATGTGTTTTGGCTATACCCTCCTTTGACACAAAATGCTTCATCTGCATGAGAATGTTAAAGAATTTTTATTAATTAATTAAACTAAAATGGTTAAATGTATACCTCAGCTACAGATTGCAATTTACATTTGACCAATTCGGTGGGACATAATGTAAAAGTGGAAAAAAATGCGGTAACAAAACCTGCCGTGGCATTACCTAAAACTGACAAATCCTTGACATCTTTTATTTCCATAACATCAGCCACGAAACTCTGACAGCGGCCATAAGCCGCAAAAAGTACGGAATTCTCAGCAATACTAGCCAATACGGCTGGGCGTGTTCCCGCAAATAAGCCATGTATTATACCATCTCTTGTATATATTAACTTGAAACTGGTGATCATATTATTATATACTTTGGGAAACATTTGCTGCTTCACTTTGATGGTATCGAAGGGTTGCGAAACGATTACTTGCACCAGGCCCCCTATAAAACTGTCATGATATTCATATTCAAGTGAAAATTGTTAAATTTGTTACCAATTGAGCCAGCGGTAAAGTCTATGATGCCCAATTTAAAATCTTCTTCAGCTGTGCGGTGGCGACCTTCTTCTTCGGCAGTTCCAACATAAACGAAATCATTTTCAATCATTATATCATCCCCTTCCCGGTATTTCTCCTCCTCTAATTTAGGATTTTGAACAAAATATTTGCGTAATCTCCATTTCAAGCTTTTCGGTTTCTTTACATTCGGATCTTTAACCCATACAAAGCCATCAGCGTCTTCTTCTTCGACATCTTTCTTTGGTGTAAACAATTTCCGTAAATCTTTCAGTTTGTATTTCTTTGGTGGTACTTTTGGTTTTTTCACTTCACTTTTATCCTTTTCATCATCATCACCTTTGCTTTTTCCATGAACCTCTAAACTTTTCGTATTATTTGTATTCGAAATGTATGTGATAGTATCTATTGAATCGATGCATTGCTGGGGTAAGTACTTTCTCCAAAGTGAAAACCTTGTATAACTCAAAGATTTGTCGGGATTCTTCTTCGTTTTTTCATTCGGTTCAACATTGGTCATTTTGGTACAAGATTACATTTTAAATATTTCACTTAAATTCTTGTGCAAAATACTTATTTTGAATTTCATTAATTATATTTTGAATATTTGCATGATTAATTTTGACAATAACACCAAAAATTGATAAGAAATTAGGAAAAAAAATTATTATATGATTGCCAAATAGTTCGATTTAAAAATGATCTATTTTTATAAAATTTATTAGAATATTGTATATTTTAAATGAGCAGAGAAAGCGCAGAAAGCTTTCCGGTTTTTAAGCTAAACTTGAAGAACTTTGTTATAGGCCTATAGTGCCGATAAGAGTAATAAATTTCTAACATGATACTTATGTGAATACAATTTTTATAAACCGTCCATATAGAATAGGAATGTACCAAGATGGTCGCTACCAGAAGAAAGCGCCAGGAACAAATGGTCCCCCTTCGCTCGATTAGGCGGTAGTGTGAGCCGTGGGTTTCATCCAGCTTGTCACTTGATAAGTAATACATACCCTACTTGAAAAGGTAATCAGGTATCTGCCAGGACCACTGTTTATATATAGATGTGGGGGGTATTTAAAATTTTAGACAACCTTCCGTAAAACTACGTAGCTGAAGCGTACAGAAAATGAGAGTTTTATATGAAGTTCTATAAGTTCCATATGGTGCCCCTTACAAAAGTTCTCTCTTGAACACCAAATCTTGAAAAAAAACATCCCAAATCTTTTTTTTTTTTTTTTATAAGAAATAATTTATGATTTTATTAATATTTATTTTTATTGAAAAAAAGCATTTCAAATAACTTTCAAAATAAACTGTAATTGAAAACTATTGTAATTGTTGGTATATGGCACTGAGAAAATAAATTAATCTTAACACAACTCTTTATATTGTTTTTAGGAAAATGTTTCTGCTTAAGTAAATAAATATATATTTAAATTAATTAATTTAATTATTAATTGATATGTAAATGCAAACGAGGTAAGAAGTTCTTTTTTTTCTTTTTTTTTTGTAGATTGTAGCCTTAAACCTAAATATATGTATAGATCTATGAAGCTATACCTTCTATTAAATATTTTTATATATGTTTGTATGAACTTGAGTAAAAGAGAAAGCCATGTATTGGCCCGTTTAGGAATACATTGTCTTTTCATATTAGTATATACGTTAATGATATTTGTTATGCAAGCATGCTATAATATCCTTAAAAGGTATATTATGAGTAGTGATGTGTGAAGGACAGAGATCAATTGAAAGCTTTTGTTAATTACGTTCGAGTCCATTTTGAAAACGAACGTTCTAGGTTTTTCTTTCTTATAATTAATATATATATATATATATATGTATGTATGTACATATGAATAGGTTAGGGACAAAATAATATGAACATTTGACGTATACACAATTTTTATTTATTAATAACGTATTCCAGACGCTACTGCTAACTGATCACCACCGATTTGCCCTCCTTCAAAATCTGAGTACGCGTCGCATACATATTGCCAACATGCAACAAGATGTACTATATTGCAGGATGTTCATGTTATTTTGTTCATCTTCTGTATATATAATATTTTTTTTCAGTTAATATTTTTTTTATAATTTACAATTAAATATTTTTTTTCATGTAAATATTATAGATTTTTCAGATTCAAAAAATATAAAATAAATCATATTAATTATTAATTTAAAAAAAAAAAAAATTCTCAAATAATGTGCATAGTGTTCAAAGTAGAATAGTTGTAGCAATAAGATTAAGATAAAAGATAAAATTATGTAATTAAATAAATGCAGTCTTACTATGTAAATTCCTTAAGTGTGATCTATTAATAATAGTACGTATCATTATGTGATGCTATTCTTTATACTATATAAAGTTAACATGATTTTTGAAAATTTTCTTAGTATGATTAATCCTTTATTATGTTTTCCCACTAATACCCATTTTATCGGCAACATTTACAAATAAATTTCTATTCATACAATTGATTTTATAAAATTACATCAAGTATTATCGTAGTTCAAGTAACTTTCTTCCAGTCCCTAAAGGCTCCCGCAGATAAGATCCGTTGTTGCGCCTCTTTTTTATGCTTTAATGTCAAAATCATTTGATGAAGCTAAAAGCAGCATTGCGTGGTGCCGATTGATTAAATATTTATTAAAGGAAAAAATAATACAAAAAAAAAAAATAATGAAAAAATATTTAAAAAAATAATAAAAATAAAAATAATAAAATAATAAACATAAAAAATTTGTTTTAAATTATGAAAAATCAGAGCGTCTGATCTGAAATTGAATGTTCGGTTCCAGTATACTGGCAATGAATGCTAAGCAATGTGAAGCGCAGTGTGGCTTCTTATCTGCCGAACCCTTAATTTCAAAGTTAATACCGTGTAGTCAATTCAGTTTATGCATATTTGATGATTGTGATAAATTTTTAAAATTATTAATTAATTATTAAGCTTACATTGGAATCATAAAACATTTTCAATCAATGATTTATTATTATTTTGTTTTTTTTTTTTTGGAAATCTTTCCATTAAATAATTACATATGAAATATTGCTTTCTTGCTTTTTAGTGCTTCTCCGTTTAAAGCCAACTGCTTCATATTTAATATATATAAATATGTTTCCAACAAATTCAGTTTACAAACAAAAACAAATTCGTGATTCGTTGTTGTTCTTTTCTTTTTTCTTTATTTTTTTTTTTTTTTTTGTTGGTGTTTTTCATTTGGGAATTTTATTCCTTCGCTATTTTTAGAGAAACCACGATGTTTTTTTCATTTTTTTTTTTTCAATACATTCAATTCATATATGATAAAAAGAATTTGCAGTGTCTTCATATCATTTAAATATTTTGACCATTATAGGAAGAAGCATCACTTATACGTCGACTCATAGTTACTTTACGATTTGATGTAGTCGAATTTAAATTCGGGGTACGTTGCAAGGAGTTATGAGCACTGCTTTGTTGACTACGTGTATTTATTGGGTAATAATTTAATGGCGGTATATTAGGATTATCAATGCGGGTTGGCGAGGAGACGTGTGGACGTGGTGAAGAACGTTTCATGGATCCAATTACTTCTTGGGGTTCTTGATATCCGGAATCCATATCATCATGATAAGAATCCATTAGCGGGGTAGGATCTTCATAATCATAATCGATAAAGCCGTTGTTGTCAAAGGACTGAAAAGGACAATTTAAGAGAATTTAAGAGAAGTTTTACTGATTGTTTGTGAAATTTGAAAAAGTTTCATTTTGTGTTTACCTTAACTGGAGTCCGTTTTATATAATCTCGATAATTTTGATTTTGAGTTTTAGCGCGATAATCTACAACTTCATAATGACTATTAACTTCGGGACCACCAACAACACTACCACCACCTCCACCACCCGGATAATCGGTTATAAAATGACGCGTACCATGCGGTGTTAATGTAGCCCACAACAAGCGACTATCACTGGCCAAGTGACTTTGTAAAGAATCACGACCATTAGCCGAAGTGCAAGGATATAAAATGCCGCCAGCTAAAAACGGATTCGATTTTGATGGCTCGCCCAAAGCAGACATGGTGCCCTGCTTAATATTGCTATCATGATACGAAATATTACAGCTAGAAAATAGAGTACTAGTAAAATTTATATAAAAGAAAATATTTATATTACAGTATAAAGAATACTTCATGGAATATTTTTTTTTAACAAAACTTACTCGCGACATTTCAATAATATAATAGCCAAGAGGCCACCCAGTATTAGAACGCCCACACAAGAGGAAATTAAAACAAAAATCCAAGTATTCTCCCAGCCACCATTTTGAGAACCATTCAGCTCAACAAAGTCCATGCCACTTTCACGAGGATGAGGACTTGGATCGCACATAAACGAAGCAAAACATGGATATGAATCATTGGCCGGCAAAGTTATAATGGCCGTTTTGGGTAAAAGGAATGAGGGTAAAGGTGGCGGCGGCATTGACAATATAGAATCCGGTGGTGGCGGACCATTAAAAGCACAATTTCCCACACAGCTAGTCAACATGCTGATAGTTTTTAAGTTATGATAAAAAAAGTAATAAAAATTTTTACTTAAAAACCATTTTATATTTATATATAGTCTAGGGTATACATTGTAATACCCTCCGCATAATGGTAGATATACCGTGATTGTCATTCCCTGTATAAAACTTCAGGGATCCCTATTCTTAATCTTCCTTTCTTTTAATTTTAAAACTATTTAACTACGTTAGAACCTGACGGTCACAAAAATTTATAAACATTTGATAGAGACTTTTCTAGTCTGTGTGACTTTTGCTAAAACAAAACAATCTCTTAACTGCCACGACCACCATTAATACCCCCGAACTAAATGAAAGCATAATATTAGAGTTTCTAAAGCCTATGTCATATGTTTGATTTCCGTAGAGGGTAAAACTGTGCTAACGAAGCCTAAGTAAAAATAAATGAATCTTTTTGCGAGGTAAGATCGTCACGATGCTTGTGATTAAAGAAATTTTCCTCGATATTTAAAGCCGCAAAAATTGAGGTTCAGTACACACATTTTCGAATAGTCCAATCATCGATTTACAAAAAGTGAACATGTTTGGAAAACCTATACTTTCAAAACTTACAAAAAAACATTTTTTTGATAAAGATTTCGACTGTTAAGTTAAAATGTAGCAAATTCTTCCATAGTTGTTAAAAGAGGGCGTTACTACATACACGCCCTTCACGCTTAAATAAGAAAAGTATTCAAGATTTGGTTGATGTTCGTCTAGGAATAGAAAAATTCACTTTATATACACAGGAAATGAATGTCTGACAATAAGTTTCTAGGTGTGTACATGTGCCCTAATTGATTTAATATAAAGGATAACATGACTTTCACTCCTTGTAATATAAAAAGCAGGGAGTGAGTAATAGATATTTTCCTTAATTTTGTTATAAATTCATTTTTCTTTAAACAATTGCTTTACTTTAAAACTAATTCATAGAAAACTTACCTTAATAGATTCAAAGTATTATAAAGAGAGAAATTTCAAGTGCTTTTCTGTAAAGAAAATTTTTATATATAAAATTGGACCACAGGAATTTTTTTCCTATTTTTAATATAATTTTAAAACACGACACTGTATAGTAAAGTGGTTGGAACTGAACTGAACTGAATTTAAGCAAAAGGGATTCTATAAAATTTCGCCTTAATCGAAAAAGAGCTTAAAACAAAATAAAAACCAAAAAAAAAAAAATTACTCTCTAAAATATTTTTACGTTGAAGTATGTGGAAAAAGTAAATAATGTTGTAAGGAAAAGGTCAATAGAGGGAAATGCAGTAATATTACAGGCTTTTAAAGATTCAGATGAAAAGAAATGATCAAAAAAATCAAATAAAAACTTAAAAAATATAACAAATTATTAATATTTCATTTAAAAGTTTATAATAAAAAGATAAGTAAATAAAAACTTTACGGTATTCCTTAGAGGAAGAAGATGAAAAGCGCATGTGTTGCTCTCCATGACCAACTAACTCTCTTTCAATTCCTCTAGGTAACAAGTTGTGGTGATGAGTCAATGGTGGTAGTATGAGTAGGATGTGTCAACATTCAATACAACAATGGTTATAATTTTCTTCAACATTATGGTCTACACGAGCCGTAGTTCCATAATATCTTTCCAGTATTATTTGGCACGAATATCTTCTCATACTTATGTGCTGGCATTATTTTCTTGTTTTATTTAGCATTTAAATTTGTTTTTAATATGAGTGGTAAAAGGACCACAGTGACTGTGACTGTGACTGTGACTGTGACTGACGCATTATTCTTTTGCAATTATTATTATTATTGTTGTTGTTATTGTTGTTGTTCTGGGAAACATATTTCGATTTCATATGTAAACATAAGGGTATTCAATTTAACGTTAATTATTAAGGAGTGATTGCATTTTATTTATTGATTATATCATAGGTACGAGGGTAGTCCCAAAAGGAACTGAGATAACAAAGAAAATGCTGTAAATTAAAAGAAAAATTTGGTTAAAATTGAAAATTTCTCAATTTTCAACTCAATACACTTTTCCTCCTATCGTTCAATAGCTTTAATACTCCAGAGAGTTATGTTAATAGCATTTGGTAACATTTTTGTAAATGCACCATTTTTCAAACATAAAATCATTCATGTCCGTTCAGGTGTACATTATTATTAGCTAAGTTAACCTTACTGTAGCTGCAGCAATATTTCAATCCTATACTTCAAATTTAAAATTTTGAACTATTACCTCTGTTTTACAGCAATATTTAAACACATATTGGAAGAAATATCTTGAAAGATTTCAATTACAACTAATTTCTATTGTGTGAGCAAAATTTAAATATCGTGACATCGTATGAATGGCAAGAAATGATATTAGAATGGAATGTTATGATAAACCACATAAAAAGGATTACAAGATTGTTGTCACCAACCATTACATCACAGAAAATGTTAAGGTTAAAAAAAAAGTAGTACTATCTCTACCAATCTACAATAGTTAGTCCCTTCAAAAATAAGTAAAACAAGTAAAAAGGCTATAAATCTTGAATACACTATCTAGCTAGAAGTAATTCGGAAAAAAGTCTTTAAAAAATGTCTGCTTTTTCAGTCTCTTTTGCATCGTGGATCTGTCGCTGGACCGACCTTGCTTTTTTTCAATAACTACCAACACAAAGTGCCAAATTTGTAATCAAAGTCTCAATTTTTGCGGCCAGGAAAGTGATTACCAAAGCACACATGAACCGGTGGACCGCCAGACATGGCTAGATAGACTCAGTATTTGAAACTTATTGAGAATATATTGTATATAGTATAGTCCGATGCCTCCTACATTGCAAAGCCACATATGAGCGATGGTGGGTAAAAAAACTTCATAGAATTTCATAACAGAGAGCAAGTCGGCTTTTTTATTCCTCGTTAAATCGTATATTGTATAATGGTTACGATATCCCATTTCACACATAACGTGTATGAATCCATGTAAACACTTGTAATATCTCATGCGTATAAATAAGCTCACACATGAGCAGTTAAGTTCTTATACTTAGTGGTAACAGTTTGAGGTGGGGTCGGTCTCGGTGTTATTCAAACTTAAGTCTTTATACCCGCTATATGTGTTATACAAGGTAATACACTAAGTTTAACATTCTATTTGCAATACCCAGAAAGAGTCGTTAGAAATTCTACAAAGAATATAAATGTATATTATTGATTAGCAGCAAAAACTGAGTTGATCTGGATATGTATGTCCCTACGTCCGTGTGTCGGCCTATTAATGGCATTTTAAAACTCGCAAATTTTGAGATATTGATATGAGTTGAGATTTTTGGTAAAAAAAAGATATGCACACAATCGAAAAAAGTTATCTGCTACAAAAATTGAATTATAAAGTTGAAACATTCATAAATGTATCAAAAATAGGCGTGGTTAGTTAAAAGACACGCCCAAAATTTACTAAAATTTACTCAACGTAAAACTTGTCTTGGAAGCTAACATGCAATATTCATATCTTATTAGAGGGCGTAATTATGTACCCGCCACGCCTACCGTTTATGGTGGGTATTGAAGATTTGATCCAAGTCAAATTTAGTATTTTTTACTTGTTATTGTATTTATGAACTAGGAACGCTGTGTTACCAATTGTGTCAATATTGACTCTTCGCTTTTATATAAGAATGTATGCACAAGCATTCATGTACCGCAAGGCGGTGAGGAGTCCATACCCACCCTGTTACATTTATAGGCTCCTTTTACCAAAACTCGTGCGACACTTGTATTCAACTTTTTGCCATAGAATAATGTCAGTATTCAACGAACATTTTACCGAGAACATACTCGTACACGGCTCTTCCAACTGTTTGGAGTAAATTAACTCACATAACTATACTAGACTATCATTAACAATAGTTTGTTCTCTCTCTCCTCATATAAAAGACTCAGCCATCATTGCACCGTTATCACTGTACCGAATTGCAAGTTATTAGAATCACATTAAATACAAAAGTAGCATAAAAATAAATTAATCTAAGAAACAATAATAATAATAGAAATTGTAATAATTTTGATTTAAAAAAATTTCAACAAAAAAAATGTATACAAATAAATTCGTATCGCATTTAGTTTCTATGAAAAAGTTTTCATAATATTTAAAATGTGCTCACACGTAATTAATAATAATTTAAAGCAACGATATATAAATTAAAAACATCAAAAAAACAATTTAATTAATTCTATAGTTTTAAACTTCGTTTCGAGTACAATTGCATTCAAAACTTTAGTGAATAAAAAATAAAATTGTACAAAATTTAAAATAAAAACTTGACGCATTTCAATCTTAAAACAAGTAAGTTTAATTGAGATAATTTTTCTTATTTTTGCAATTCATGAAAACTTCATATTACGTTGATTAAAAATCTATCTTAATTTATTAAAAAGTGTGAAAATGTTGATTAGAAGGTAGGAGAAGTTGAAACAATTCAATTGAGTTGAATGTTTTTGTTAAGGTCCCCTTAACTACGACATTACCAAGCGTTCTTTGCAAGAAAACGATTATCAAAAAAATACATAAAATTCAAACATTCCTTTTAAATGTTTTGAAAAAGTTTACAAAATTTATATAATAACGCCTTCTAATAGTGTATAAATCAGCTTGCAACTACCTACATAAACTAAGAATTTCTGAATAAAATTTCAGATTGTAGTATTAATTGCGACAGTGAACGTTTCAATGCAACCGGCAAACGTTTCAATTATAACGAAACCGTACACCTGTCATTAAAATGGGCAGAATTTTGCTCAACATTCTTAAATATGAAATTATGAATTTAATTTTTAATACTATGTTTTGTACGCTGTAGTTTTACCCTATTACATAAATCACTATCAACATAAAAAAACATATTATTTCAATATCAATAAAAGTAGATTTAATCCCAATTTAAGCCAATGTCATATTCTGTCCGACTCTATGCTTTATAAATTATTTCATACACATTAAATTTTCATTAAGCTTATCTGTGCCAGATATAATTGAGTGTATGTAGGGTATGTCTTTATAACAACTGGACTATAAATGACAATATGACATGACTTTTGAGAATTTCAGTTTTGGTTTTTATACACACACCAACCCCTTGTGGTTAAGGATATATTTGCTTTGTTAAAGTATTTGTAACACCACGTAAGAAGCTTCAGCTACTCTACAAAATGTATTTACCTTCTTGATGAGCATAAATTCTGAATTAATTTGCACATGTCTGTCGGTCCGTCATCAAATTTCTCTGTAATGAAGCTTCTTCAGATATGGATCTTAAACTTGTCAAAATTGTTAGTGGTTATTCTACAAAGGACAAATGAAAGTTACGTCCCCTATTAAAGGAAAACTATAGAGAAAATATTTTTAAGTTTTTTCAAGCAAATATTTACCTTAGGACCTCGCCCACAATTCCTAAATATTATAGCCACTCATAAATCTCATTTTAATGCTCAATGATGGTATGTGTTCAAGATTTGGCCAAAGCCAAATTTAACTTTATTATTTGTTTAGTTTGGTGGCAATAGAAAGCTACTGCAAGCGGGGTCCTGTGTGTACGTGCAGGTATATATTTCACTATGCACCCATATAAGCTAGCTGTATATGTGTGTTTGTTTTATTGACGTCATTACCACTCTGTGTCGATAAACGTGAAGAAAAACTAAAGGAAAAACTTTTTATACAATATTGCTTCACACCTCCTACACACCAAACATACAAACATTTTTCGAATATAATATATTTTTTGTTTATGTTTTACATAAACTCGCTCTCTCTCTCTCTCTCTCTCTCTTTCTCTCTTTCTCTCTACCATTTCGATTATGGTTTGGCTTCATGAATATTAAATAAATTCAATCATAAAATGCAACTCATTTAATAAATATTAAAAAACTTGAAAAGTTTAATTATCCGATTATTATAAATTTATATAATTGTAGCATGCTTTTGGGTGCTCTTCCATTTGGTACAAAACATTCCTCTTCATTGGGGGAGAATAAAAATGATCATAATTGTCGCTTCCTGTTACTATGCGGTGGTTATGTATTATTTTTAATTTTGGGTGCAGCCATGTTTTCCGCCATCGAAGCACCGAAAATTGATATAATATCACAACGGGTGGACTCGTTTCGAAAGGACTTTTTAGAAAGAAATACTTGTCTAAATGGTATGTATAATCTATAATAATATATAATATTTTTTTATCATCCTCATAAGCTGAGGGGTCTACTAGGTTTGTTATTCCTTCCTTTTGAAACATGCAGAAGGAGGCATTCGAGACCCTATAAAGTATATATATGCTTGATCACCTTCTAAATTTGAATCAATCTAGTTCTGTTGGTCCATAGGTCCGTCTCATGTTCGCAAATACTTCATATACGTTGAAGTTTTGTGTTTTTAGTTGATGTTGTTTGTTTAAATTGAGTGAAATTTGTCCAGTGCCACGCCCACAATAGACATAAACCTATCTAAGTGAGCTATGAAATTGAAATTTGGTACTTATTTTTATAGATACTGCATCCATTGATGTGCAGAGCACTTCTAGAGGGCACATATTCTTCTGAATTTAACAAAATGTCGGCCTTAAAAGATTTTCCTTACTCCTCCCGAACCTCTTAATCGATCGTTAAGAAATTTTACAGAAAAGTAATAGATACTTTAGGCTATATTAAAGAGTATCTAAAAAAAGTATGGCTCAATTGAGCGAAGCAGTACTCCTCAATATATAAGAAGAGAAACAACGTAAGGGACTACTGCCACATTATTTGATCAATCGGAAATGTCTTTCTCAGCGTCTTATTAAAATTTTATTTAACCTCCTATATAGTGACTAATTTTCCATTCTGTGCTAATGTCATTATATGGAAGAAAGTTTTAAAAATGATCCCACTGGTTCCTAATCTGTTACAGTCAATTATTAAGCTAATTAAGTATTCTTCAATTGCAATTTTTTTCCATATAAAGACTTTCACTGAAATAGGACGTTATATGGAACGGGGTTCTAAATACGATCTAAATTGGTGTATTGTCGATGGGTTTCTTGTTTAGACCATTACATGTTCTTTTGCTAAATTACATCGAAATATCTTTAAAAATAGAACCCTTAGTTTAAACACCAAATATACATAGACAGACAGACGAATAAATGGACACGACTAAATCGATTCAGATTTGGTTTCTGAATGCATTGGTATGATTGAAAGTAGGTATGGCATGTGTGTTGCTTAGGAGTTACAAACGTAATAAACTCTTTGCCGAAAGGATCCTACAAAGCATGCACTTTGGAGGGTAGAAAAATTCATTGAGAAGGAATCAATCATAATGAGGCAATGACGCAAATGTGTTTAGCAAAGATATCAATACCACATACAATAAATTTGCAACACGTGTTAGAACACATATGTACGCTTTAAGCGCACACATTAATACGTATGTTCTATAACAAAAAGAAGAATCTTCTCAGAAATCTTTACCATCTTTTGTCTACCTGAATATATCAGTTATGTAGCCATATAACCAATATAGATATGTAGAGTTAAGTTATATAAATTTTGAAATACCCGCATACAGTAACAAAGCAATTATATTGTTCGTACTTATATGCGATAAAGAAGCAAAAACGTGCAAGCGACAAGAGAGATGTCTTCAGCGGCTCATGCATGCAGTAGCATTGTTACGCGTATCACATACTTATACTCGTATATACATGCACATACATACATATGTCTGGAGGAGATAGAGTGTATTAGAAATAAGTACAAGAATTGCAAACGTCAGCAAACGATCTCTTTGGAAATGTGTTGCTTCAAGAAGAAAAAAATAAACAAAAGCAACATCTTAGTTGTGCTATAAACGCTTACGCGGCTAAACGCGGTTTTTGAAAAATTCAGCCGGTATTTTTATCACGAATAATGAAGAACTTATAAAATAAGTGCAGGCATAAAAAATTTTTGCTGCAAACTATTTACCTACATATATATAAATAATTATGGCGAAAATCTTTGTAAATTCAGACGTTAGTTCAGCGTCAACGGAATCACTCAAAATTAATTTAAAACGCAACAAAAACTCAAAATATCTGTATATTGCTGCAACAATCAAACAAGATTGTCCCTTAATTTCATTATCTGAACCAAACATTTATCAAAAACAAAATCATTTTAATTCGTCACTATTTCTAAATCAATATAAAGAGATCGCTGCCTTGGAGTCGTGTTTGCGGCAGCACAATAGTACAAAATCGAAGAAAGTTGATTTCAAGAAGAAGCTGGAAAAGGAGACAATGAGACATTTTTTATGTGCCATTCTATTCAATTTATTTTGTATTATTTTATATTTGATTTTTGGTGCTATTATGTTTCAAGTTTTCGAAAAATCTGTGGAACTGAAACAGCGTAAAAGTGTTGCAGAAATACGTAAAAATTTTTTAGATATGCATCAAGTGAAGGGTAAGGAAAAGACTGCCAAACTGCTCTACTTGTAGTAAAGTGTTGTTAAGGTATTTGTAACTTCTTAACGGCAAATGCCACAAATACCTATTGATAGATTCAGAATCAAAATCTGATCGACTAAGTGGTCGCGCTTGACAGGCTTTGTCATTTTTATACCCTAAACTTACTGTTATAGTCTTTAGTCACTCTTTAAATCGATTTACCTATGTCCATACGTCCATCCATTGTAAATTTGTGTAAATAGGTTGCTTTTTGCTTTTACGCGTATTACATTTGTGAGCGTGTGTAACTCTTAGGGCACTTTCTGAATCCATTTATATACATTGTCTGCTCATCTAACATCAAATGAATGGTATTAAAAAGTCAAGCCTTTTCGATTATAACCTTTTCACTTATTTATTTAATTTATTAATATAATTAATTCTTTATTTTTTAGATGATGATTTAGAAGAATTTCTTGCAGCCATAATAACCGCTAACGATCGTGGCATCTCACCACTGCATAATGCCTCTAATGAAATGAACTGGGGTTTCGGTCAAGCCATCTTCTTCTCCGGCAGTGTACTAACAACAATCGGTCTGTAGGAATTTCTATAAATAACAAATAATAGAAAATTGAATAAAACAAAACTTTTCAAAATAGGTTATGGACGTGTCGCGCCGCTCAGTCAAACCGGGAAATTATTTTGCATGTTTTATGCCATCATTGGCATTCCCTATACTTTAATGATTATAGGAAATATTGTATCCAGATTAACGATTTTAACTGACCAGTTTTTGGGTTTGCTCAATTCCAAATTGGGTCATTTGTATCAACCATTTAATATAAGAGTAATGCATCTCACCATAATTAGTAAGTTGAACATTAATACTTACTCACTTGTATATGAAGAGTTTTTCAATAGGGACATAACAATTTTTTATATTCATATAAAACGCAGCTTTTAATATTTTTCATAATCTGTCAATGTCGAAACATTAGTCAAGGTTAACATTTTTATGATAATGAAATTTGACAAACGATTAAAGTTTATTTTTGGCTTAATGGTTTTGTCTATAAGTTGAATTATTTTGTGTTTCATATATATATAAAATTGTTATGTCCTTATTGGAAAACCTTTATAATGATAAAATTTTAAAAAATTTTATAATTTTTTTTCTCTCCAGTCACTATTGTGGGCATTTTATTCTTCCTTATACCGACTCTGGTGTTTGCATATTTAGAACCTTCCTGGGCTTTATTGGATGCATTTTACTATTGCTTTATATCACTAACCACCATAGGTTTAGGTGACTATGTACCCGGTGCGGGGGTTTCCAATGAAAATCAATCATTATATAAAATATGTATAACCGCTTATTTAATACTGGGTAAGTACAATAATTAATATTTATAAATAATAAATTATAATTATTATGAGGGCAGGTTTGATTGCCATGATGTTGATTTTATCAATCTACTCTGACATACCACAAACGTACTTGGGGCAAACGTTTACGGATATTGTTAATGGTAATGAAAATGAAAAGTCACGTTTATCGGGCAAGAATACTACCACGTACTCGGGCACCGGATCAGTTAGCCTTTATATGCCACAACGGGACGAAGATAATCGATGTGCCGTAGTCCGGGTACGACCACATGGTGATGATTCGCCCAGTCCAGATGAGGCACCATCCTCATCAATTCAACGTCGAGATGTCAACATGCCATAAACGTTATGACGCATTTAAGCATAACCCACAAAAAAGGAGAAAACAAAAAACAAAAACTAAATTATCTACAATCTCTAGCACACATGCATCCATTACCTACTTTTACTATATACATATATTGTATACACACACCTATAGAGAATGTATATGTATAATTGTGTTTAGTAGTACGTACATAGTTATAAAATAGTCACAAATCAGTGCACACAATATTATCAAATATTATTACAACTTACTACATATTATTGTTATTGCATCATATCTCTCTATAAAGAGAAGCAAATAAGACCTGATTTATAAACCATGCATGGCCGTACTATACATATACATACATACATATAATAATGAATGAACTCCAATCTTTAAACAAAAGTGCTATAAAACGTAACGAGTTGAAATCATTCATTGAAATTTGTCCATTACATGTAATTGATGAGAAGTTGAAGTTGAAGCTAATTAAAAACTATTCAACATCTCTTGATAGTCTTCCTTAAGCATTATAATTAAGAAGAAGAAACACTCGCATGACATTTATTTTAATAAGGTTTTTTTTTTTTATATATCAACAATTATTTATACACTACACCACTACTGGGGTATATTAAGTTTATGTCTATTCAGAATTTAAATCTTAATCAATTTAAACATGTCCGTCTGTAGGTCTGTCTGTCGATGTATATTTGTAAGTAAGCTACAGGTTACATTTTTTAAGATATTTCAATTAAATTTGTCACAACAACATATATTGATCTAGAAAAGAACCTCATTGAAAGTGGACCGAAACGGAACTTTTTTTTGAATCTCTCCCCATATAAGGTTCTATTATAATGGAAGTCTTTATATAGCAAAATTATATCAATTTTTGGACAAAAAATTTCGTACAGAATAGTTAATTGTTATACTATTGAACTGTACCAAAAATGAAACCATTCGGATTATTTTTAGAACCCCTTCCCATATAACGAACTTATTTCAAATAAGTCTTTATGTGGCAAATATTCACAATTCTTAAAATTTTTTCACAAAATTTGTCAAAAAAAAATTATTAATTAGCTTCAAATTTGAACGCGATTGGACCATTTTTAGAATCACTTTCCATATAATGATTATTCCCGAAGTGACTTATACGACAATACCTTGCAAATACAACTGTGTATGAAAAATACCAATAATTCTGCCAAATTAATGTGAACAGGAGAGTGATTACCACAGAATATACACACTCGGACAGACAGACATGACTAGATCAATTCAGTATTTGATGCTAATTCAGAATATATATACTATGTGGGGTCTGCCCCGCCTCCTTTTAGGATTGGGTATAAAAATATTATTAAATTTTACTCAAAGCATTTCATTTTCATTGTGCTTTAATCCCCAAATAATCAATTTCTACAAAATAATTTCAAAAACTGTGACACATTTAAGGAAAAAATGCATTATAAATAAATAACGTGAACAAACCTGCATAATGCTTTATATAAATGTATGTACATTACATGGAATGTCTACAATATATAAAAACCTGCACACTCTTACACATACAAACAATGCAAACAATAGAAACAATATACACATACATACTAAAAATGTAAAAACAAAAAAAAAAAAAAGTAATACAAAGGAGTTGCTTTGCGACATAGAATAAATGAACCACAATAAACCACAAAACCACTACTAACACACTATAATACATGACAAAGGATATAACCAATTTACGTAAATATTTATATGAAAAATAACAACAACAATAACATAACGAAATATCTGTAGTATACCAACCAACACATAACTTATATATACTTTTACATAGGTGTACACACGTATAGTCCAGATTATTGTAAGCTTATGAATGTTATATGAAAATAATAAAAATTGAATAATAACGAATAACCTACAAGTACAATTTGTTTTTATTTTTGTGGTTCCTTTGAAAAGGCATTTCCACACATATCAATAAATGTGTTATATCAAGAGTTTCTCAATAAGGACATAACAATTTTGTACATAAATAAAATACAGATTAATTGAGATATTGAGTTGAAATTTATTCCAGGTAAAGTGCACATGTTACAATTCAACTATAATATTCAATCTCATTTACTGATCCTAACATGGCTAACATTTTCTTTAATGAAAAAATATGGTCCAATTCACGGTTATATTGTGTGGTTATAATAGTCTTACATTTAGTATTAGAATATTGTGCTTATTGACAATAAGCCAAAAATAATCGTATTCGCGGAAGATGATTTTTCAATGAAATTTAGAACTTTTTACAAACTTTAGTAGAGTTCTGCGGTAGTAATTTCAAACATGATGAAAATGTTAAACGTTCGGAAATTTCGAATCGAATTGTGATGGTTTTCCTCTTTTTTTTTATGTGCACTTTTATTATGCTGATCGCTCTAAAATCACTGTTGGAATCGATTTAATCATACCCGTCCCGTTCTGTTCTTGTATTACATTGAAAATGTAAGGATTTAAATCCTCATTAGAACCCTTCTATAAAAAGCCCTATTGGACGACTATTTTGGGTCAAAATTTACCACATGCCACACAGCTAATGATGATAATTGATGCATTGAATAGATCGATAAGTTCGTGTAATCTGGAGAAATTATCCGGTTGAATAGCCACCTCGATTATGGAGTTACGTTAAGTCGTTGGTTAATGCCAACAACAATATCAAACGCGATATAACCAAATACTCCTATGTGCTAATATGATGAAATATTAGCTCCAGAAAATCGATCCCTGCCACTTGTAAGTACACAATTATCATACGAACAAGATCAATTGATTTCCTAATTAAATGTAACATAAGTAAGACAGCTGTAATACATTTCAAGCCAATATTTCAATTATTCTGTGTTTTATTTGAATATAAAATTGTTATGTCCTTATTGAAAAAGCCTTTACAACAACTCTTAATAGGACTTAACATGTATGTATTTATTGGAATCTCCTCCCACATAAACCTTTTTTATACCTACCATTTTTTTTTAATAATAGCTCACAATCTTGGTGATTGCATAAAAAAATGTTGAAAATAAAATTTGATTTAATTTTGGATTTCAAAATGTGAATTTTTATTCTCCTTCAACTCGGAAATAATTCTTATTCATTTGTTCAATTAATATTTAAATATACTTAAGCTCTAATTATATATACTTAAATGTATGTATATTCGTAATGAGAGTTGGTTTGTTAATATGCTTGTTGGTTAATAACTAGTTTTTTTTGTTTTTGTTTTTGTTTTTTAGTTATTTATACTTTTCTATATATAATATATTTTTAAATTGTGTGTCTGTGTGGGTTTCTATTAATGCAGTTTAATATGTTTCAGTATTCAAAGAGGATGGTGGTGACCTGTAGCAAGGCTTTCTTTTGCTTTTTGGAAGTATGCGGCAGTTTTTTTTTTTAACCACTTTTCCTTTCTTCTTCTTTTTCTCAATTCCGTGCTACTTTAAACATTTTTTAAAATTTTCTCTATATACATAAATGTCGTATGTAAGCAATTTACGGAGTAAATTGTTTTCTTGTAACTGCAAAATAAAATTAAATGAATATGTTTTCTTGTTCGTTTTGCACTCAACTGCTGTTCATGTTTAAAATCAATTTCAAAAAGGTCATTTTTTTTGCTTTTTTTTTGTTTTTTATTAGATTTTTGAAAGCATACATTCACATATTTAGGTAAGAAAGCTACCTCTACTATTTTTTATTTTTTATATAACACTTTGTCATTTAAAACGATGATTAGTATGTCCCTTTACTACACATTAGTACACACTTTAAGATTGTGCAACATCAACACATGCATGCTTCTAACTTTAAGTATAATTTTAGTTATCATTACATGGCATTACATTACAATGTTGTTGTTGTAATAAGCAAAAACAAAGCTCAATGTTTTTAAATTTCTGTATAAATGGTCCTTAACAAATTATAAAGGGATCAATAATATTATGTTTATTTATTTTTATTTTTAGTTAAGGCCTGGAACAATGTTTTTACTTATCTGGAAGAGGCGCATTAACAAAGATCGATACATTATAACAAAAATTATCAAATTTGAATTCTATATACCTGGCACATAAGATAGGAAGTATACAAAGTTTGTTGCCAACCATTAGAAGGCTTCAAAGAACTCCATAAAAAGCTTGCTTAGCTTTAAAATTTAATCATGTCCATGAATTTATTACCAGATTTTGTCATTTTTTGTTAATGTAGATGATTTCCTGTTGAAAATAAGGCACAATCGGTTGACAATCATGCCCCCAAAAATCTTTCAAAATTCATAAAACCAAAATTTACACAAAGCTGAAATTTGTTATATATGAATTTATGATCATCGATAACAGACACGCCTACAATTTTCTAAAATTTCCTTTAATACAAATCTACAAAAATGAACACAAACTTAGGGTAGTTGGTTAGAAGACAGCGAAATTGTGTACATTTCACGTTTATACTCTGTGCAGGGTATCTCTTATTTGGCCTAAGGCAAGCAAAGCTTTCTCTCACTAACTCCCAAAACATATATCCTTCACATAAGATGGAGGTGTTACTAAATTGGTCACACCAAGAATAAGGCTCTACAAAGTAAATATATTCTTGATCAACATTAAAAACTGAGTCGATCTAGACCGTGTCCGTGTGTCCATTTGTTTTTGGCATTCTTACGGTCGTAAATTTTGAAATATTTAATTGAAATTTTCTACAGATATTCTCTGTACATAAATCACTATTTAAATTAAGCAAAATTAAACAAAAGCCACGCCCACAATTAACAAAAATATATATATCTGTTATAAAAAGTGAGCTATGAAGATGAAATATGTACATATTCATAGTTATCTCATTCATTAATTATGCAAAATGGGCGTGGTTAGATAGCAGACATGCTCACAATTGACAAAAGTCGAATAAAGTTGAAATTTTGTGCACACATATATATAATTATCCCATCTAGATCAATAGGCCAAAAATGGGTGTGATTGAATAAGACAGACCCGCATACAATTTACAAAAAAACCTTTACACTACGTTTACATTGGCGAGATTGTTAGAGTTAACACGTTACCTAACTACGTACGTTTACACTGATTTATGATTACAACTCTGATATTATATGTTATGACGTTTATTTCTTTTATAAATATGGAAAATATTTCAAGTACAATTTTGTATACAATTGGTAATAAAAATGTTGCTTTTAGCAATATTGAGAAGCAACCAAAAAAATAATTAAGTACGAAAAAAAAATCAGCATTTTTAATTTATTTCATATATGACCATTTTCTTTATTTTCTTCAATTTTATATGGAAACATTTATTTTATTTATTTATGACAACAGTTATTATTTGTCATATCAGAGAAGTTTTATCGTAAAGAGTTGTATTTTTAGGTACTTTTTCAGAGTTGCATTGAAATTTAAGGTCGTTAACTACATGGTTATCTGCTAACCATTTTAATGAGATTGTTAAATTTTATATGGGTAACCATCCAAAAATCAATGTGGTTAAAGAGATAACCCTCTCTCTCTGTGATAACCTCGTCAGTGTAAACGTAGTGTTATAAAGCGTCAAACTTGATTTGCAAGCTCTGCTATTTGAGGATGTAAATGTGAAGGATATATAAAATTTGGGTTTGGAATCAAATTTCATTGTTTTACTTGTCTTAGAATTGTAGCTGCTGCGTTTAGGGAAAAACGATAAAGCCAACACTAATCAAATCAAAATATTTTTATGCCTTCTTTTTTTTTTTTTTTTTATTCATTTTTGTTTTTTATATATGTATACGTAAGTTTAAATTTGTAAATTTAATTTTTAATTTTTTATTATTTTTATTTTTTATAACTAATCTACATACATATTATATACGATTTATGATTTTTTTGTTTTATATTTAGTACACTTGAAACTTATTTATTTCTACAAACACATGAAAAGTAAAATTGGAAAAAAAACAACTTGAAAAACAGTGTTCTCTTCAACGGACGGACATACAGCAAAGCATTCACTTAAAAAAACTTAAATTTCAAACATAATAAATTTTGAAACCTCCCTGTAGAATTATTAACTATTCTTATAAAATTTGCTGGAGAGTGTAATGAACAATCAAAAAAAAAAAAAAAATATACAACACATGAAGACAAACAGACCATAGCTGATGCAGTTGGAAGAATTGTAATTAATTGTACTTAAAAATATAATAACTCCTTATATTATGCTTATATTAAAAAAATATATATATATATATATAATCTTATCTTAAGTAAATTACTCAGATAACATGATGATATAGTTTGAATACCTTGAATTTTTCTTTTATTTTCGACTTCTGGTTGAACGATTACCCGTACTGCCGCTGCTACTGCTGCTACTTTTACTGCCACTACTACTAGTGTTTGTGGTGGTGCTGCCACTACCACTACTGCTTGCTGTTGGAGTATTGCCGGAAACATTATTGGGTATAGAATGAATGATTGCATTGTTGCTATTATTATTGTTATGGTTGTTAATGGATGTGTTTATTGCTGTTTCCAACGGTTTGCTAATGTTGCTGTTATCACCAGATGATATTCTTTGCGGAGTTGCAAATACCGTTAATGATACATCACCAGTGCCGGTATCAGTATCATATTCAGCCGGAACTGTTCATAATAAAAAAAACGTTGCATTTAGAATAAAAATTTATAAATTTCTTCTATAATATATTTAGCTTAGGCCAAAACCCTTCTCATTGTATATATACAAACTGTAAGGGACATGGGTTGGTTATCTAATTGCACCCTACATGGAATAGATAATCTAAGAGTAAAATATGACGCTAAAGTTTTTTCTTTCTTTCTAAATTTGTGAGTGTGCCTCTTGTCTGAGTTCGCCTATTTTTTTTCAATGACTGAACTAATTATATATAATCCCAATTTTTAACGTTAGCGGCCAATTTTTCTAAGTGCTAAAAAAGATTTTGGTCGTTTGTGGGCATGGCTATTAAGCGATTTTGCTAAATTTTAATAGCGACCGCAACAAGTGAAAATGCTATGGTATGATACTCCTAACTCAGACAGAGCAACAAACTTAGTGAACCTCCCAGAATGACATAAAAATCGTTTTGTTCACCTTTGCTTTTACTAGTGCTAGACGTTGCCGCTTTTGTAATGTTAGTAGTGGAAGGTGCAGCCATCTGTGCTGTTGTTGTTGTTGATGCTGTTGTTATTGTTGCTGTTGTTGTAGCTTGTTTTGTAGCATCATCAAAAGGTTTTTTTGATGCTGTTGGTTGCTCCAAAGTAATGGCATTAATAGCTTCTGCTGCTTTTCTTTTAGAAGCTCTCTCGCTACGTGAAGTTGCGGCGCTAGGAGTAGAGGCGGCAACTGCCGTTTTGCTCGTGGTAGTTGACGGTGAATTCTATAAATATAAATTTACACACTTCAGTACCTTAAGCATGAAGTTTTCAGAAGCAACTTACTTGTTGAGGCGTATTTTTAGCTCGTGACGTTGTAGGTGCTATGGGTGAAGCGGCTCTAGCTTTAGCTAATGGTGATCTTTGTGCCCGTGGTGTTGCCTTTGATGCATTGCCACTTAAAGTCGAACGCTTTTGATTTGGTTTATAGTCAGTGTCCGATTCGTCTCCATCAGAACTTTCCAGATTATCTTCATCACTTGTACAACTAGACGATTTAACCTTTTTTTTACGTTTATTAAGTGGTTTACGTCTCTTCCCATAGGATCGGCGTGTATTGGAGGTCGCAGTTGTATTTCTTAACGTCGTACGTGAACGTTTATTAACTGTACTTGTAGATGATAAAGGTGTATCGGTTAATGACACTTTACTACTGGTGGAAACCTTTGATTTTGCTGAAGTAGATGCTATCGAGGCAGTACCTGTACGACGTGATTTACGGCCACTTGCAGTTCTAGGTATTTCAGATCGTATTGCACTACCGCCTGCGGTTGCTGTTGCTGAGGATTTCTTTTCAATTTGAGACTCATCTTTATAAAGTGATATATCCACTGTAACAAAAACGAGAATACGGGAATAAATTAATAGCAATAACAACTTTTTTAGCACAAGTGTATTTGTAATGCATATTTGTAGCATCGCGGGTTCAATACCTACAACATTCGAACGCGTGTTTGGGGTGTAGAGGTGTTTTTAAAAAGGTTTTTTTCATTTCGACGTAACCATGTCAATGGTTAAATCGACTAAACTAATTGTAGCATAAGTACAGTGCATTGACTATAACATATTTACTCGTTATTTATTGAAATAATAAGGTTTTCTTTTCAAACTTTTATTTTTTTAATATTTAACCATGTCCATGGTGTGTCCCCAGCGAAAGGTCAGAAATTAGGATATTTTTAAAATTATGATTTTTTTTAATAAAATAAATTATAATGATTAGTAAAAAATAAAACACTGTTTATACTCACAACCATCTGGATTTTCTTCAGTCAGCTCCGGCCTGGGCACAATGCCTTTTTCCACATCGAGCGCTTTCCTTAATATGCTCTCTATGCGAGTCTTTTCCGATTTCGGCAAACGCATGTGCCCCTTGTCGATGCGCTTCAATTCAACGGTGGTAAGTACACATTCAATGTCCGTGTGATCATAAAAATCGGGCACATATATATACGAGTCGCTGGGATCCTCGGACAACCAACGTATACTAATGCGGGGCGATGTCTTGTAGACATTTTGCATCGTTTGACATAGATAGAATGTACCCTCCTGATTGCGAACGGCCAAATATTCATGCTTATAGAAAACGATTAAACGGTCCTCGTTGGACATGGGTTTGGGTGAATTGGATGCTTCGCTGGCCGACAGTTTGGTAATGTAAGCGAACTCGGGCAGTGGACTTTGATAGAGAATGGTTTTAAGACGATGCCGATGAGATTTACGATCCGATGAAGGTGTTCTGTCATTCGAGGTGGGGGTGGACGATGATGTAATATCGACGGCGTACGATTCTACTTTGGATTTTCTTTTGGGTCGCCCCAGGGCAATTGACATTTCCACCTGTTTGTGCTCCACTGACTTGTTGCTTTCATTTTCAGCTGTTGTACTGGTTGCCGCTGATGTAGAAGCAGCCGCTGCTGCAACTGGTATTGTTCTATTGGGCTTGATTGATTTTGGCTGTTTTCCTTGCTTTTTTGGGCTGGATGTTGATGTAGAGGTGGAGTTGGAGTTGAAGCTGGAGCTAGATATGGGAGTGGGAGTGGAAGTGGAAGTGGACGTGCTAGTGCTAATGGCAGCTGTTAATACCGCATTGGTGGTAGTGGGAGTGTTATTCTTATCTCCGTCCGTCTCCTTATTGTTGTCATCTATTTTACTCTTTGTTGCTATTGTGAATTTAGTGCTTTCATCGGAAGAATCCTGTATTTTTTTATCCTTTTGCACGTCATTTACTTCCGCATTGCTCACTTGGGAAGGATTTACCAGTACCAATGGCTCATCATGTTCCGTTTTTATATTAACGAGTAAGGATTCTGATTCTAGATTTTTATTAATTTTTTCTGAGGAATCTTGGTTTTCTATGGATGTTGTTGTGGAAGTGACCGTAATGGTTACTGTATTTTCGGTTATTGCTGTTGTTGTTGTTGTTGTTTTTATAGATTCTATGTGGGATGTTGATATTGCGGTTGTCTCCTGTTTGCGCGTAGCAGTGATTTCTTTTACAGTTGACGACTTTTCCGTTTCACTGATATTTGACGTTTCCTGAGTACTGAGACTGTTATTATCCTGCCCAGCAGGCAAACTATCTTTTATTTTATTTTCATTAATTTGTAATTTTTCATTTTCCGGCAACACTTTGGCAGCAACTTTTTTACTTTCTGGAGATGATTTTATTTTTTCGTTTTCTTCCTTATCAAGCTGAAGAAAAATTTGAAAATTTGAAAAGAATTTTAGCTAAAGACAAAAAAAAAATAGTTAACAACTTACCTTTTCTTCTTTTATGTTTCCAGGGCTCGCTTGTTTCGGTGAGGCAGTGACTTTTTGACCCGAGCACATTTGCGCCACGTCTTTATCAGCTTTAGCAGTTTCCGCCTTTATACTTATTCGTTCAGTGTCGTTTTTCTTTTTGGTACAATTATCATTAAATTTTTTTATTGCGATTTTATCGTCTTTGTTGTCGTGATTTTTGTTGGAATGAGCGCTTACAGCTCCATCCGACTCATTATTATTTTGATTTAAACCTTTATCAGCGGCATTCTTATCAACCGCTTTGGCATTGCTGTGAAGCGCTTTTATTGGGGATGTTTTGTTGGGGCTTTGCTTAGCCGCCTCCGTGGGCTTGGCTGAAACCGATTTTTGTGGTGATATCGTTATTACGGGTGCAACAAGGGCTGCATTTGTTGGGGCTGCAGTACTTGCCGATATCGCAATGTTTGGACTGGCCTTGTGCGTTGTGTTGGGTACCGTCGTTGGCGAGGATGGTGGTGGTATTTGTTGTTGTTTCGTCAATGACACTGGAGTGGATTGGGGAGACTTTAAAGCAGTCCCCGTGATCTCTATATGAGCGCCTCCCTTGCTTGGGCTTACAGTGCTGTTGGATCCAGTGTGTGCGCTGCTTTGGACCGATTTTTGGTAACCGTGATGTGTAAAATTTGCAACATAACCAGCAGACCCGCTATTATTTGACTTGTTTGGACCAGTAGTGTTGGAGGCAGCTGTACCCACTGTTAGCTTGTTCTGCTGATGATGGGTTTGTTTAGTTGCGGGTGTCAATGATATGGATGATGGTGGTGGTGGTGGTAGTGATGGTGTCTGGCCGATATGTTTGGGCGGTGTTATTGATACGGACGTAACACTGCCACCTTTTTGATGTAAAGCAGTCGCTGTGGCTGCTAATAGGCCGGGTACCCCGGTCGCTACACTAGCAGCTACCGGAGTTATTTGAGTGCTGGATGGTAGATGAGGTGCTTTCATTTGATTTGTTAAGGGCGGTGGTGGTGGAGGCGACAGGGCCGCACTTAACTTATTACCGCCAGCCGCTGCCTGAGCGGCTGCCGTTAGGTAACGTTGCTGGAATTGTTGCAAACCAGCCACTGTTGACAGCGGATTCTGTTGCACTTGGTGTTTGGCTTGTTGCTGGGGATGCGTTGGTAAGGCGCCTTGATTAGTTTGATGTTGTCCGTGTGCATGAATGTGGGCTACCTGACCACCACCAACACTTCCACCGCCACTACCACCAACACCCTGGCCATGTTGATGCTGCTGCTGTTGTTGGAATTGTTTCGCTTGACTCTGCATTTGAAACTGAACTTGAAAAGCTTGCAGTTGTTGCATTATATTGGGCGGTAATGATTGCAGCTGCTGTTGCAACTGATTCAACGTGGATGGATTGCCATTGGCCTGTTGCTGATACGTTTTATTTAACAGTTCAGCTGCACCCGGTGTCCGGGTGAGAGCCAATGGTTCTCCGGTAACATTACTTCCTCCCGCTACCACTCCACCACTCATGTTGTGATGTTGCTGCTGCTGTTGTTGGTGTTGTTGTTGCTGCTGCTGCTGTTGTTGTTGTTGATGCTGTTGCTGTTGTATTTGTTGCTGGAAATGTAAGAATTGTTGCTGCTTGAACATATTCAAACGTTGCTGCTGCTGCAGAAACGTATTCAAGTCTGTCTGAGATGATTGGGGCAGAGCATTCTGTCCATGCACCAGATTTTGAATTTGTTGCTGCATGCCGGCAAATGTTTTCGCAACTTGCTGAGCATTATTGGGACCTGTAGGTGGGCCACCGCCACCACTACCACCACCACCCACACCGCCTCCGCCAACACCACCACTACCACCAGCACCTGATGCTTTTTGATTATAACTCATATTGCGTTTAGCGCTGCTTACCCTTCTAAATCTTTTACAAACTCTACAAATATAAGAAATTATCAGATAAAGACAAGAAAGATTAATAATGAAATAAATTAATACAAAATTTACATTTGCTAGGGACGTCTCACGTTAGTGGTAGTGGAAGATATTAAATTAATTAATTCCACAATATTTAAAGCAAGTGAAAATGTTAAGTATCCCTACTCTACACCACTTAGCTCCACAAATTATGCTACATTTAGTTTTGTTAAAATCTTGTCATATAAGTCACTGCGTGAAATATCATTATTTGGAAAGAGGTATTAAAAATGGTCCGATCCGGACTAAATTTGCTATTAAACATTATTCACCAAATTCTGTCAAAAAGCATTAAAAATTGCTATAAAGTCTTTTATTACAATGGTTTCTTATATGGCGAAAGGTTTTAAGGTCCATTTTCAGTTTAGTTCCTTTTTAAGCCAATACATATCCTTGTACTAAATTTCATGAAAGTATCTCAAAAAATTCGACCTATAGTAGCTTGCACACACATATGGACAGACAGACGGACATGATTAAATCGATTCAAATTTTGATTTTGAATCCATCGTTTAAGAATTACAAACATTTACAAGAACTTAATATACTCTTTGCCATAAGTGATGCTGGATATAAAAAAAAAAAATTTAGTATGAAGGCAGACTTATCTAAATCAACCCCTAAAAACAACTGATACAGTATCATACCAAAAGTTATGCTATTTATTTATTTGATAAGTAATTAATAAATCAAAAAACAACTCAAAATTTGTCAACAGGAATTACGCTTGGTTTACATAACATACACACTTACACACAGCTACACTTATTAAGAAAAACAAAAAATAAAAAAACAACAACAACAATTTACCCTTTTGCATAAATTGAATATTATACCAACCACCCTAAGGTGAGAGATATGCTCACTTTGTCATAAAGCCTATAATACATAAGTAAGAAGCATTAGAGAGTCCAGACTCGTATTGAAATTGGGAAAAATCGATAAGAGAAGGCGCCCTCAGTTAAATTACAAATAATAAAGAAACGAAATTAAGCTTAACTCAATTTTAAATACTGTCCATTATATTTCTGTATATGTATAAAATAGGGGCGTGGTAGGTACATTATGACGCTCTTTATTAATGTGTGCTCAGCTTGTGAGTCAAGTTTTAAGCTGAATAAGGTTTTTTGTATTCATATTTGTTATACGACCACGCCCATTTTTGGCATATCCATGAATGGGATAATTACAAAAATGTGCACCAAATTCCATTTTCATAGAATATTTCAATTTTAGTGGCAGATATTTAGATTTTTGTCGATTGTGGGCGTGTCTGTTATACGACCACGCCCATTTTTGGCATATTTATGAATCAAATAGTTATAAATATGTGTACTAAATTTCAACTTTATACCTTAATTTTTATAGTAGATATATATAGATTTGTGTCGATTGTGGGCGTGGCTCTTTAACGATTTTGCACATATTCAACGTAAAAGATGAAACTAGAAGTGTCCGCATCAAGTTACAGTTCGAATATTTCAAAATTTGCAATTTGGCGAAAATCAACAACAGACGGACACACGGACATAATTGTAACGACTATATTTTTGATGCTGATTAAGAAATTATATATATATTTATATAGTTTCTGACGCCTGCTTCTGGATATTTCAAATGGAATGACAAACTTAGTATACCCTTACACATTATATGGAGGGTACAAAAACAAAATTGTAAATTTTTTTAGATTTTTATCTGTTTTAAAGCAAGTTTTTACTCCAAAATTATATTAACTGTAAAGTTACACTTAAAATATTTTATGATCACTAACATGTGATTAGACACGTGAAAGATATAAAATTGTTCACTGAAGTGTTTTACTGTATATGTCTAATAACAGTTAATGATAATGGCTCAAAATGTGGCTTAAGATGTACATAGTTTTTTTTTTTTTCTTACTTTCTTTTATCTGTACTAGTTATTAGTCAAGCATTTGTATGTATGTATATATGTATGTATATGTATATATGGAAAATTTATGGCATTGTCCTCTTTGAACCCTTTCTCTTATTACAATTCTATTCCTCTCACTCTCTGTGATGTCATTTAGGAAAACTTCTAAAACTAGGGGTGAATTGTTGAGGGTGTGTTACAATAACAAAAACAACAAATCCAAATTTAAATCAAAATAGCTTTAAAGCTGCTTATTATTACATACACACTATGAATAAGAGGATGTTGCTTATATGCCACAAGGAGACAACAGCAGCAGCAGCAGCAACAGCAGTACTCAATAAGTTTGATGGGATATTATTGTCTGCTCATAATACTGTTGGTGCTAAATTAAATCGTTAGTTAAGAATTGTAAATGAACAAAGTTATAATAAGGACAACAACAACAATAACAACAACAACAACAACCAGGTGGAGTTTAAATACACGCCCGCATATATACTTTTATACATTCTACATATTATAGATATAATATAAAATAAACAAATGAAAGCTTTTGCAAAATTAAGAATGTGTTGATTGTTGCTGCACTCACATGTCCGCACACACACACCCTCATAAATATGTATATATTTCTATATATATTGCGAGATTGTTATACCAGCTTCCTTAGTGACACAGAAAACTATATGTATAAAAAAATCAATGAATTACTTTTTATTTATTCTTGCATGCATTGAGTTTTTCCTTTCTTGCATTTTATGTTGGGCGCTTTAATTTTGTGGATAAACTGTATAAACCGTCGGCGTGTGTATAAATATGTTTCACATATTACATACACACATACATATAACCGCATGTAAAGGATATGTTTATAAAGCGATTAAGTCAAGTTAATGAACCTGCGTTGGCTTCACTTTCCTCGCTTGACTGTACCGTTTGGTATTAAGGAGTCCGTCAGAGCTTTAAACGTATTAAAATAATTATTAAGTTGCTTTCTGTATTAAAACAAATTTTTTACCTGAATATTGTGGATGTTTTGTTAAAAAAAAATAATAATTTTTCTGAATCAAATGGATTTTCCGCTTCTTCCTTTCTTTATTATTTCTTTGAAAACGAAAATTTTCCGAATATTAATATGGACCTGAATGCCTTTACTCAGGTAGAGTTCTGTGTAAATTTGAGAACTCCCCCATCTTTTACTCGCACATAGTTCAGTTCAGTTTGGAAAGTGGTTCAAGTCCTTAACCCTAAATCACTTATGGCAAAGAATATATCTTTAAGATCTATTTAGAATCAAAATCCAAATCAATTTAACTATGGTTGTCTGTCTGTCCATGTAAAATTGTTTTTAAACTGCAGATCGTATTTTTTAAGATATTTCGATGAAATTTTATACAAGGATATGTATTCGTCCAAAAATCAACCCTGCTGAAAATGGATCGAATTGGACCATTTTTAGATACCCTCCCCATATGAGAAACTATTTTAATAAAACTCTTTATATGACAAAAAATTGCAATTCTTCTTCTTTTTTGACAAAATTTAGTAAATCATAGTTAATTAGCTTAATAATTGGCTGTGGCAAATTTGAACCCAATCGGACTATTTTTATATGATAAGGCATCTGAGTTTACTTTGTAGCATAATTTGTGGAACTAAATGCAGTAGAGCACAGCCTTGACCGACCATAATAATTCCAGTTATTTTTTTCATTTTGTGATATGAAGGCTCAGTGTAAGGAAAGAAGAAGCAAACTCTCGAGTAACGTTATAAAATAAAATTTTTCGAAAAGCACTTTAATTACAAAAAAGTTCTTGGATTAGATTAAATTAGATTAAAAAAAGCCCATCACACGTATCCAATAAAGTAATTCAATCATTATTTTAACATTTTGAGTGTATGTGAACGACAATGTTAAGTATTTCCAGTATTTAATTAATTCGATTTGTGTGTCTTTCGTACACTTTTGATACGTGCGTACGTTAATCATTTCAAGTCGACACGAAAACACGTATATGCTCTGCTATGATGTTATTAAGATATTCATATAAGAGGTATACACACACACACATACATACGTATAGCGTTTCATAACATCGATTTCACACAATTCTCCTTTTTGGCGATAATGTTCTGGTTTTATAATCTTTTTAATCAACAGCGATTTTACACAACGAAAATAACTTTTCTAAATATACAAACATAGCCATGAAACAAAATATATATTTCACATATACATACATACATACATACATACGTGTTTGATAAAAATCATTGTGCCATTTAACCGTGTATACGGTAAAAAGGTACAGATTTCTCAAAAACGTACGTTACTATTTTCTAAACGAAAAATCAAAATCCATAAACACATATACAATGTATATATACGAGTACATATATAACGTTTCTTCTTCAAAATCTCTGAAACGAAATGAAATACTTATATGGATGTATACCTGCAAAGCATATAAAGAAACGAAAAAGGAAGGAGAGAATACTTTAAGGTAAAGAATTTTAACAAGAATACGAGCCTAACCGCACACACACATATATATATATGCACAATAAAAGTTAGCTACAAAATATCAATAAATCAATTGGACCTTTAGTAAGTTTCAATAGAGAATAAGAGGAAGATGGGTAATGATAAAATGCCGCGTCTTTGCGATGATTTTTAACGCGTCATGCACACAGTTATACACATTTTCAAAATTAGGCTTATGCCTTACAAAACACACTAAACCAGACATCCAAGCGCCCACCACATGCAATATCGAAAGAAAAAAAAAAAGAGAAATTCTTTCAAATTTAGTTAATTCGTTAAAGTAGTAAAGTATAGAAATATATCAAACGGTATATCCTGAAAGCAGTTATAGCGGTGCCTTAATAAATTTTTAGTCAGAGTATCGTATTATATGCTTTAGTACTCTAACTTAAAATATTACCGCGTTTTTTTCCTTTTCTTTCATTTTCCATTTCTTAATTAAAAATTCATAATATACAACAACAAACTCAACTGACTTACTTTACTTGTTATGTTGTGTTGTGTTGGAGTCATTAAATCCTTTCCACCATACAAATTTTATTGGCGTTTTTTTTCTTCTTTTCTTTTATTATATACGAGTATATTAGTTTTGTATAGCTGAATTTATTTATTAGTTTTTAACCAATAATTTTACAAACTTGCTGCATACTTTTTTTTTTTTTTTTTTATATATTATTTATAACGAGTGTTATTCTTTTTTGCGCTATCACATCTTCACATCGAAATATATATATTTATATTTATATATATTTGCGCAAACACACAAACGCATTAACTCCTGTATATACACACGGCTACGGCATCAAGAAAAAATTTTCAACATTTTTTCACGTGCCTTTTTAACGTCACAATTTCATGATTTTTGTTAACATTCTTCACAAATCATATTAAGTTATGTATGTATATAAATTTTCTTCCAATTATTTATATATATATTATAATATTAAGGTGGATTTTTAATTTTTTTCCTTAGTAAGACGTGGAAACGACATTTTTTTGAGAAAAATCCGAAAGCATACGATTGTGTATATGGTACTGCCAACACAGATAAGTAAATTATTATTCCCCTAAGTGTTATAATAAAAAGACAGGGTGGTTAGTTTAAAAAAAAGTTTCTTCCATTTGAATGGCTGCAAAGTTAGGCACCAGACAAGTTAATATAAAGGGGGTTGCAGGTTACTTCAATTTCTTGTTGCAAAGTTTATTTAAATTACTTTGATTAAACCGAATTAAATAAATGGTTGAAAGTTGAAAAATTCATATTTTACAATAAATGTAAATGTGAAATGTAATATTATTTAAGTTGCTAACAAGGATACTTTCAAGAATGCAGCCAAGTACAGCAAGGTTTTGGAGAGTAAAAGTTCATTAAGAAGAGGACAGGTTGTGCTTGCAAGATGGCCCAAAACACGAGCTTTAAAATATTTACAAAGTTTCTTTGTTTTTCTCAAGATGGCGCACAAAGTAACAACGAAAACAAAAGAAGTACCTTTTTTCCTTTAGATAAAGCAATTACTTTGGCCAAACTAAATATTAAGAATCGAAATTTTGTGAGATTTGATGTTAAAAACAAAACTTCAATATGATGAATAATGTAGAACATAATGCTTCATATACAGCGCTGCATATAGTTGGCTTGATATTGATATTAATTTATGCATCGCTGAGTATATTTGGATCTTTTGTAACTTACGGTTAAAAGCATCATAAATATAAACCTAGCAACCCTGGTAATCATATGTTTTTGTTTTTAATTTTATAATATCGATGAACACTCAAATTTTAGGAATTTTACGAAATTTATTAACATTACCCAAACAATTAATAAAAAAATAATTAAGTGAGAATACAAAAAATGGCTGCTAAAACGCCACAACCTTTAACCATGTCTAATGCTGAATTAGAATGGATAAAAATTCGTGATGAGTCCGAGGCAGTGGTTATGGAAACAAATAAAGATAAGTTGATTCGTAAAGTCAAAGAGAATCCTTTAGTGCCTATAGGTATGTTTATTCGAATAACACAAGAATTATGAATTATTATATAAATGGTTATAGGTGCCCTGGCAACAGCCGGTGCTTTGGGATTTGGTTTATATAATTTTCGAATTGGTAATCGTCGTATGTCACAAATGATGATGAGAACTCGTATTGCAGCTCAAGGATTTACAGTGGCCGCTATCATTGTGGGCGTACTAGTAGCTAGAACCAAAAAGGAATAAAAATCGTAATCGTTTATATACAATTATCTATTATATAATTCAAATATTTTTTATTTTTTTTTTTTCTTCACAAAAATGTAAATAAAACTATCAATAATACCGTGTTTTTCCGAAAATAAGACACTGTCTCATAATTTTTTTAAGTCCCAAATACGCGCTAGGGCTTACTTTCGGGGGTAGACCAAAATATACGTATTTTTATATTCTTTAACTTAATATAAATTTTACACAGCATACAGAATTTAAAATTTATTCAATTACAATCATTTCAACATCGTCATAAAGTAAATTCTGAATTATATTTTGATTTTTTAACAAATTTATTTCCTGTTGAATCATTGGTCCAAATCCCTCTTGTCTTTTTATCTAGGGCTTATTTTCGGAAAAACCCGGTATTAAGAGTACTTACGTAATAGACGTTATAAAATAATTTTATGCTTCATTTTTTATTTTGGGGAAAAATCCTTAGTTGAAGGTTTTAGTATCACCTACCCTGGGGAAATTTAAAAACATTGTGCACAAGAAGTACTTTGTTAACCCCTGGGGATGGTACATATGTACCTTCATAAATTTTTTTTATAAATTCACTTGTATTATATTAATATGATATCAATCACATCGTTGAGTTATTGATTATTGGATGATTTTAAGATATCAGAGACGTTCAACTCATTTATTAAATTCAAAGTCAAAAAAAGTTTGTTTAAAAACGCGCCTGTTTGGCTCGACGGGGGTTATTAAGCCATTTGACCAAGTTTGTTTCATTTTTTCAACATTCTTTATAAGAAAATGCCAAAGTAATCGATATTTTATATAAAGTAAACAAATCTATTAAACGCTCCTTCTACTCTCTACTTACCTTTACCGCTAACTTTGCCAAAATGATATAAAAACTCATTTTTGTTTTTGTTTTTGTTTTTGTTTTTGCTGTTACACACAGCAATTTGCTTTATAATGCAATTTTTCTTTATTAATATCCTTAGAGTCTGGGTTATATAGCATTTTGGAAAAGAAATTGCTGCAATTGTTGGAATTTAGTTCCCCGTTCCTTTCATCTGTCTATTTCTTTTCTTCTGATAAATCATAATCGTCTACTTTACTTTATATTCACATTCTATTTCATAATAATAGAATGCGTTACAATTTCTGTATTTCTCTTCTGTTCTATTCAGTTTCATCAATTGTTTGTTTAATGATTTAAAAAAAAAAAATGCTTAAATTGTTTTATTTTTTTCTCGTTACCAATATTATTATATTGTTATATTTTGTTTTTGTAATAAGTGTTTATGTTCGAATCATAATAGAAATAATTCCCTTTTTTTTAAGTACAAATGTATAAATTTTGATTGAAAAGAAAAGCTTTTCGTAGTCGTGCTAGATTTTATAAATTTTGAAAAGACATCAAACAAAATTTTTTTTTTTTATAATTTTTTTGATTTTTTTATTTTTTCCTATTTGTGTTTATGTATGCGGCGTTCTTTATTTCCTTCTTTTGACAATAATTCAACTAAATAAAAATTAATTTTCTTAGTATTTATGGAATCATTTTTTTTTATTGCATTTTCTTCACATTATGTGTTTTTATTAATTTTTTTTTTCAAGTTTCTTTTATTGTTATTATTATTTTTTTATTTGGGTGATATTTTTGTTTGGTTCATTCATTCATTTATGTTCATCATGAAATTGCTTAGAAACTAAAGAATTTTCTTTTGATTAATCATGATTCTTAATTATTGATTTGAAAAAGAAAAATATACACCAACTAAAGAGAGGGGGAAGAGAAAAAGAGAATTAAACTAATTTTTATAGCAAGCTCTTTCAATAGGGACATAACAATTTTGTATTTTAATACGAACCCACCCTTGAACATTTTTCATAATCTGTCCACATCAAAAAGTCAGTCAAGGTTAACATTTGTATCATGATGAAGTTTACATATAAGTAATGTTTCCAAATTATTAAAAATTACTATCGCAATTGAGCTTTGCTAAAGTTTGATTAAAATTCTGAATTTCATTGAAATATAACCGTTTAGTTTCTTTTTGGCTTAATGATTTTATCAATAAGCAAAAAAATAGGCGTTATGTGATAGCAACAAAACTCATGTATGTTTCAAAAGACTTCATTATTGAAACCATAATCACAAAAATGACCGTAAGGTGTGTTAGTTTTTCATTGAAGAACATAATCGCCATGTTACGGTAAATGCAGTTCGCTATCGTGCTGTACTGGAAGACTATTTTTGGCCAGAATTGCATGGACTTGATATCAGTGATTTGTGGTTCCGACATGCCATTTAGCTGGTCAAACAATTGATCTGTTGCAAAAGGAAGTTTGGTAACCGTGTAAACTCGAGAAATGGTTCGAATAGATCTCGCTAATGTTTGATTTCTATTTATAGAGTTATGTCGTTGATTTATACCACCTGATCAACGACGTTAGAAGAGCTCAGGAACAATATTATTAACTTTCCGGCCGATATGTGTAAAAACGTGAATTATAGGCTACAAAAATTCAATCGCTGTCAATGTGCTCGCGATGATCTTATAAACAAGATCCAGCGATTCCATAATTAAATGTAATATGTTTACTGCACCTGGAATAAATTTCAGTCCAATATCTCAATTATTTAGTGTTTTACTTAAATACAACAATTGTTATGTCCTTATTGAAAAATTTTTTAATATAAAAGTTTATCACCAGGAAGTGGAAGCAGTGTATACTTTCTTTTTTTTTTATTATTATTATTATCATTAATATTAGTATTATAGTTGTTATATAATTGTTTTGTTGAATACATAGTATGTACATATATACATATGTAATATATATGTACAAAGTATGTTTATGTGTTTATGTGTTTATGTGTCTGTATGTATATACAATATATGTGTAGGTTGTACCCTTATATGTTGTATGTATATAAGTTCAAATTGTTTGTTAATTATATTTATTCAAATAGGGTCTCTTTCAACATGACGGCTACACTGTCAAGGATACTTTTTTAACCAAATATCTCATATCCTTGACAAACACAAAATTTCTTTATTTTGTGTTTGTTTGCTGAGTATGCTTTTATTTTTTTATATAATTTTATTTTATTTTTTTTGTTTGATTTTTTATTAATTTTTAATTGCAACTACACTTTATCATCTACAAAAACAAAAACAGAATGAAAACAAAAAAGAAATGAAACAATAAACATAAACGATAATTGGTATTTATATATATAAATGTATAAATCAAGGGTAATGAAATTTCTTTAAAATCGTTGTTGAATAATTTTGTGTTTTATGAAAAAAAAAAAAAACAGCATTTACTACAGCATTGAAATGATGTTTGAAATATAATTCGTGTATAATTCAGTTGTTATTGTTGTTATCTATAAATTACTTTTTCTCCTTTTGTGTTGTTTGTAACACCACTGTGCTTTTGATGAAAAAATTCATGAAAATTGTAAAAAAAAAATCTTTGTAAATTATATTTTTTTTTTTTTAAATAATTTTTCTTTAGTATCATTTTTTTTTTTTTGCTAATCATAAGGAAAATTCATTAATCTACATCAATACATTGCAACAACACATTTAGTGCAGTTATTAGGTAAACGCCTTTGACTTTGTCCTTCGGTCCGTGGAAGAAGAAAGGAAAACATTCATAGATTATAAGCGAGTTTTATTCAATATATGTCAAATTTTTTCCGATAATTTAGAAATGTCCAATCTTTTTATTATTGTATAGATAAATTTTGAAATTTAGTATTGAATACAGAGTTAATCTAGCCCTTGTCTGTCTATCCATCTGTATATAAAAATCATTGTCCTGTTTGGAATAAGGGAAAATGTCGAAAGAATAATGTCATTCAAGCTCAACTATTTAGTACCCTATACCAACCATTTAGCTTTACGAATTATATTTTAAGTAAACTCAAGAGATTTTGTCATATTAAAATCTCATCGTTAAATAATTTTATAAGGAAAGGAAGTTTTAAAAATGATCCGTTAGGAGTCAAATTTGTTACATCCAATTATTAAGCTAATTAACTATTCTGCACCAAATTGTGTCAAGAAATATTAACAATTGCGATTTTTCGTCATGGAAATGTTCAATTTTAATTGGTTGTTATATGGGAAGAAGTTCTAAAAATGATTCAATTCGGTAAATTTTCAATGGGGTTTCTTTTTAATTCAAGACATGTCTTTGAACAAAACTTTTAATTTAAAAATCTCAAAAAATGCGACCAACAGCTGGAGCATCCTTTTACATAATTAGACAGAGGGATAGACGGACGCCATTAACACGTTTGAAAAAGTGATTCTAAATCAATTGGTATTTTTGAAAATGGGTGTGGCATTTTCTTTTTAGGAGTAACAAATCTATGCTGCATATTATAGGCGATTTCATAACTCGTACTAACAAGGCATAAATCTCAAAAATCGGTGATCTTTATTACTTTTACCCTTACTTTGAATGTTATCGTAGATGTTAAGGTAAGTAAAGTAAGTTGATGTTTAATTGTAAGAATTTGTCAATTAAACATCAACACCTATCATCGTCAACTGATTTTTTATTTTCGTTTCCCATAGTGTGTCATTTTTTTCGGTATAAGTCAAGCTTAGTTTAGAAGGCGTAAATATTTTGATAAACGTGTAGCTGGCTGTTAAGTTTATATTTGTTTAAATTTTCACTTCAATTCTTGTAGAATGCAAGTTATTGTGGTTTAAAAAAAAAAAAAAAAAAAAAAAACGTGAGACAAATAAGTATTTTTTTAAAGAAAATCATAACTTTTTAAACTTTTAGTTTTAGTTTCTAAAGGAAATATTTCCCTCTTGTTCAAGTTGAAGTTAAACTCTTCTATTTTCTTTCTTTCATTTTGTTACATTATTTGTATTGTTGTTGTTGTTATATTTATCTGTTAATAAAATTATAGTAGTTACTTACATAAATACTTTTACTACTATAATTTTGTAAGAGTTTATAATTAAATTTTTTTTATTCTTAAGAGAATTTTTCATTTAAATCTGCATGATTTGCTTTTTTTTTTTTATTCATTTTACATATTTTGTAGTTACAGTTTTTGAAAAAAATAAAAATAAAAAAAAATTCAGTAGAGATTATTTCTTTCAGTTTTAGATTTTTTTTCTTTCTGCAATTATGGAATAGAAAAAAATTTAACAAGTTTAGAAACGTCTGCTATGCTTTAGCATTTTTTATGGCCAATTAAATTCAATGTTTTTCTTCTTTTTTTTTTCTTGTAATTCAATTATTAGTTTTGTTGTTTTTTTTCTTTTCCAATGCATTAAAGAATTGTTGTTGTTGTTGTTTTTTGAAATTATTATATTTGAAAAAATTACCGTAAATCTTATTACAGAGATGAAGAGAAATGATGTTTGTTACATATTAATTTGATTTTGCCATAAAGTTAGTAAGTTTTTTATTATCAAATATTTTTACATAAATTTCATATATCGGTGATTAATCGGGAAAAAAAAATTTTTAACAAAAACTTGAAAAAAAAAAAACCAATTTTGATTAAACGAAGTTTAGTTCTCTAAGATTTTTCTTCGTCACTTTTTAGGAATGTACCAAAGTCGGTTTTTTCATGGCTACCACTTGGGAACTGAACTGATTAAGTTTAAAGAAAAACTTCTTCGAGGAGTATCTTCTTTGTCGGATCGACAAATATTTTTTCTATTTCGTAAAATTTTTCAACATATTGGAAGGTTTTTTATTTGAATAGGATTTATTTTTATGAAAAAAAAAAAAAAAAAATGAAAGAAAGTTACATATTCCGTTATGTGTTATAAAAAAGAAAATTAAAGAAAGTTATGTTTTTTTTCTTTTTTGGAATATATTCCTTTAATTTTATAAATGGTTGAAGTTGATTTATTTTTCTAAGAAAAAATATATTTTATGAAGAAAAAAAATTAAAGAAAAAAGCTACATATTATTACATTACGTATTCTAATGTTTAAAAAAAAAAAGAAAAGAAAAGGAATTAAAGAAAAAGTTATATAATTAATTTTTTTTTTTGGAATATATTCCTTTAATTTCGAAAATATTGAAGTTGATTTATTTTTATAAGAAAAAAAAAAATATTTTACGAAAAAAAAAATAAAGAAAAAGTTAGTTTTTATAAGAAACATATATTATTTCATGAAAAAAAAATTACTGTGTTTTGGAATATATTCCATTTATTTAAAAAATTAAAAATAAAGCTATGTTTTTTTTTCCTTTTTTGGGAATATATTCCTTTAATTTTGAATATGGTTGAAGTTGATTTATTTATAAGAAAAAAAAAATATTTTATGAAAAAAATTAAAAATAAAGCTACGTTTTTTTTTTTGGGGGGGGGGGGGGGGGAATATATTCCTTTAATTTTGAATATGGTTGAAGTTGATTTATTTTTATAAGAAAGAGGTAATCTAATTTTTGAATATGCCCATAATTTTGAAAATGGCTTAAGTCAATTTATTGTTATTTAAAAAAAAAAATATTTAATATCTATATTAAAGAGTTCCTTTTATGGAATTAAAGCCTATTATTTTGAAAATGGCCCAAGACAAATTTTCGTGCTAATCGATTTAGCTATTTTTGGAATATCTGTCACAGACCACTTTCAAAATTATAAGCTCCCGTATCTTATAAGACGTAAATTTTCGTAATCTCGTTATTTTTTTTTTCAAGTTTTTGACAATATTTTTTTTTTTACAAACGTAAGTAAGCTAAGGTAGGGTAGTAAGTAAGCTAACTGAAGAAAAAAAAAAAAACTATTAATATATTTTTAATGATCTAATAGAGTGATGATGTCTAACCAAAGAAATTGTGTTTTGTAATAATGCACAAAATTAATTAACTAAAATATTGCGTACGTATGCTGTATATATGTATATATATGTGGGTATTGCCGACATAACGAACAACTTACCAAAAAGAAAAATTATTCATAGTTAAGGATTAGTTTTATATTTTTCCTCTTCGTTTCTCTTTCTCTCTGTGTCTCTCTTTCTCATTCACTTTTACTAGGCAAAATTTATATTCATTTAGTTTTAAGGCATCTTTGGGAGGGAAACAAATTCTTTAAAATTTGTTTGTTTTGAATCAATTTTTCTTTTTCTGTTTGTCTGCTAACGTCTGCTCTAGGTGATTTTTTTTTTCTTCTAGTCTGTTTGTAAATTAATTTTTTTAAAAATGGTAGTTGTGTGGTTGTTGAGAATCATAACTTTGGGAAATAAAGCAAAACCGATTGAAAAACAAGGATGTGCTGTGAAGGTAGTTAAAGAACGAAAGCAAAAGTGGGATTAGCGCTAGTTAACGGTTCAAATTTTGTCATTCGGTTCAACGTGTTAAGGGGCGCGACATCATAGCTACTTGTTTCAATATGTTGGTAGTGGTGGTGGTGGTGGTGTTGTTGTTGTTAATGTTGGCGGTGCCGGTATCAATTAGACATGACATGGTTTTATTAATATTGTCATTGTCATCATCAACATCATCACCATCCAAATCATCCACATTGACCACTAATGCATTACCATTTGGATCTATTGAATTGTGAGCGGACGCTAAAATCATCTTAGCTGCTGTTGCTGTTGTATCCAACGATCCAGTTGCTGCCTTAGTAACGTTGGCTGTGTTTGTTGTCCAATATTTGCAAGTTAAAATTGACTGCTTGGGATCTTTTTGCATTTTTATATTTTCCATAATGTTTGGCCGAACGGTTAAGACATTATCACACTCATCATCATCATCATCACCATCAGTATCAACATTGTTCATTTTACCATCATTTATATCCACAAGAGTCCTACTGTCATCATTCAATTGTTGTTGAGAGAAATTTTGTGAAGCTGAATGGCGCCTTTTCCGATTAGCAGCAATTTTCATTTTTGCCGTAGAAGTATTCAAGAATTGTTCGTAGCGATCATATAAATTGGAATTGGAATTTTGGCGATTTATGAAATTTTTCCTTTCCACCATACCGTCGTTGGCCTGTACATCTTTGGAATCCTTTGTTATTGTATTGGTGGTGGTTGGAGGAGCATTATCTTCAGAAGCGGTTACGGTTGCCATTATAATATCGTGGTCGTGATCGTGATCGGTGTCATGGTCGGGTGGGGGTGAGGGTGGTGGTGTACATTGTTGCCATATTTTCGATAAATTCTCTTGTTCCCATTTCAGTTTAGCCAAATATTGTTGTTCCGGTCCACAACTATTATCCATATGACGTAACAGTAATTCGATGGGCTTTACATTTTCTCCAGAATTATCATTAGATACCATTTCGTTATCGTTTCGCCATATATTACATTCCGTTGCATTACTAAATTGCCATAAATTGCTGGTGGCGATCTTTGGACTTTTCTTTTCATTTGTTTCGTTTTCTCCTTCTTTACCCAGCCAACCTCTCGATGACCATTTTGCCTGTTCCTCATCATTCACATTAGTTGGATTCATATGGCTTTCTAGGACATTTGCTTCCTCCACGGGAGGCTTTAGCAAATCTTCTATTAATCGATTAACTTTTTGTAAAACCGTTTTTTGTGCAGTTACCGTTTCATCTTTGGCCTCATCGGTGCAAACGTACGCATAGCTGGATAAAGGTGGTGTTTTCAAGTCTTCAAAACTCAATCTAACCTTGCATTGAGACGGATTCCTCGCTATATGGTATTCCTCGTCCGTTTCTGTATCCACATCCGTTTCCTGATCGTAATCATTATTGCCAATATATAAATCTTGCATAAATCGTAAGTCGCTCATAATTGCATCGCCCTCCAAACGTAATTCATCGCGTAATAAATTATTTGCCGGTAAAGATTGATGATCGCCATTATCATTACAACTATTACAGGCAGCACAAATGCCCCATAGAGTGTGAGTTGTTGTTGGTTGGCTTAAAGTGGCAGCACTGCCATCATACTGTAAACCTTTACAACTATTACTGTTACTGTCATCATCATCATTATCATCATTGTCATGATCATTATCAGCATTAATAGCAACACCAACACCACCACCACCACCACCACCATAGCATAGATCAACAACCGGTTGGCAACGTAACTGACACTGTTTTTCCATCTCCTTCATTGACCACTCTTTACACAATCGCGACACATTATCGAAAGTTTTTTGAGAAAAGTACGTATCAGAGAAATCCACTTCATCGGTCGCTTCGGGCAGCCAAGTACGATAATTACTTAAACTTCCACTAGGTTCGTGGCTTGGTGATGTGGTAGTGAAAATACCGGATTTTACTGCTTTACTTACCGCCTTGATTATGGACTCATCACAAAACAGTGGCTGCTGCTTCAAAGGGGCGGTGGCCGCCTCCTTTGTTATTTTAGCAAACAACTCCAATTCCTGTTCATCCGTCTGACAAGCTATTTCACAATTTCGTTGTACCCGAAACTTTACATTCAACTTTATTGGTTGATTCCTGGCTAATTCATCTTTCCCATCCCTATCTGCAACTGAGGCTTTATCTGGTAATATCGTGCCTTCGCGTTTATATGTTAAATATTGATGCGATTTGTAGCGTAGATAACCGTTTTCATCGCATTCATACTCCACCGTATCCAAGGTGTTGTTTATTTGAAAGGAATGACCATCTTCGTAAAATTCAATTGGATGGAAAATGTGACCATGAGATATGCAATTAGTTGTGGTATCGGCTTCCACCACTGCCCCTTCTTCCTCCACCAGAGTATTCTCACTGCCCGGTTCATTCACTATTGGTTCAAGGAAAGGTGATTGTATTGGTAGTACGAGCGGTGGTGGTGGTGGTGGAATCGTTCCATACTTTTTAATGCGCGAATACGCTACAAAACTGCTGGTAACGTTGCAATGATTTGGTAATGTCACCAAACCATCACCCTCGTCATTACCATCATTACCGGTGTTTGCGTTGCCGTCACCGCCATTATCAGCACTGATTATACTGTCACACACATCACGGCCATACATTTCCGGCAATGAAATAGGATTGGCAACGGACCATGACTGCAAATCGGGTCGTGTAACCAATTGTCCATTTGCTCCAATATGCCAATTGGCACCCGTACAGGTACCTTGATCATCCACTTGCCGTATTTTACACTTGGACAAATTGCAATTATTATCTACATAGCACAGATTATTGGTGGCGGTGGTGGTGGTGGTGGTGGTACTGTTGATTCTGTCGCCATTATGTATATTGCTGCACGGTGGTGCATTAATACCTTCCGACCATTTCAAATTAGTGTATGGTTGGAACTTTAAACCACTATTGCTGTCGTCTCTATTTATTTCTTTGTAAATAAGCGATGTCAACTGTAAAAAAAATGCAACAACAAAAAATATATTTAAACAATCGTGACAGTAGTATTCCTTTTTGGGTCAATACATGTCCTTGTACCGAATTTCGTTGAAATATTTCAAAAAATCCGATCTCTTGGCTTGCACACAAATTTACATGGATAGACAGGCGGACAGGCGGACAGACGGACAGAGGGACATTAAATCGATTCAGATTTCGATTCTGAATTTATGGGTATAACTGTGGCCATTTACAAACATCCTCACAAACTTAATAAACTCTTTGCCGCATAGGGTGCAAGGTATGACAAGACCAGGTAATATATTAAAAAGCCAACACTTACCTCTCCTACGTTATTGCTTTTAATATTTTCTGCATCCATTTGATTCAGTTTCTTGTTCGATTGCCAAACTTTGAACAGAAAACTTTCATCGGTATCCGCTATTAATGTGGCACCACCAGACCCATCCATATAATCACCGCTTGAAGACCAAATTGAATTTTGCAAAAACAATCCTCCTGAGGGAGTATTTAAGTTCGTGTTGAAATTAACGGCTCCGACTGCTACTGGTGGCTTTCTGCTAAAATCATGATTATCAAAGCCACCCCCACCTTCGCCACCATTACGACGCATAGCACCCACCGATTTATCAAAATTATCTAAATGTGTAGGCATCGAGAAGTAATCACCCGAATCAATGCCAGTAGTACCCGAACTAGCACCACTATCACCAACACGTGTTGTAACCATCGAAGAAAACGACGTTGCTGATGATAATTTGTTGAAATGCTCATAATTAGACCAAAAATTCCACAAATCGTGTTTGAAGGGAGCTAAAGCATTCAAAGATGTGTTAGCATAAAAAGCTGATGATATATTTTTCGGACCATAACCGCTGCCACTTTCATGTTCTGCCGCCATCAATATATCTTCATTGAAACTTTTCGTTTTTAATTTATTTTCAATGGTTTCATTATCTTGCCACAGTGCCTGAACTTGAGGGCTTTTAAACTTTGCTTCCAGTTGAGCAAATTGTTCCTGTTGGTCTGCAGTTAAGAGGCCATCAGTGGTGTCACTATTAAATATCATGCCTTTTAATAGCTTCCTCGATGGACATTCCCGTTCGTACAGGCGCTTAGGGGGGGTGTTATCAAAGTCCGATGGTACGTTCAATGAATAGCTTTTGTAATTATTATCATACTGATTATCTGGGGCAACGACTGCACACTCATCATCATCTTTATCATTATTATCCGTAAAGAACGTTATATCAACGTTTGGTAAACTCATTGCGCTAGAATTACAATCACGTTCATTGGCTTGAGATGGCGTTTGTGACTCTTGAATTTCTTCAATTTCGGTATCATTGCTTGTATTGTTGTAGTTGTTGTCTATGCTGCCAGCATCACACTCTGAGGTAGTGCGGTGCTGCTGTTGTCGTTTTGTAGCATTTTGACGCAACAGAAACTCTTCAATTAAATCCGGCCCCATTTCCCAGCAACCTTTAAAATCGGTATCCCAAATGTTTGTGGACTCGGATGAGTGCCGTTGATGTGAACTATGCTTCTTTTTCTCTCCCAATCTGCCTTCTCCACTTATTGTAAGAGTGTGATTGCTGCCGTTTGTGAAAGTATTTCTACGTAAATGCGTTGTTGTTGTTGTTGCCTTGCCTTTATTTTCTGACAAATGATTGTGGCGGCGACGTCTAGTTTTCCGTTTTAAAGTAGCTGTTGTTGCAGCCACGTCTTGATTGGTGTTGGTGTTGATGGCGTTAGTATCGATAGTATTAAAATTTACCGTTACTTGTTTGTTTTTTTCAAATTTCTCGATTTCTTCACTTTTATTATTCACGACACTATCCGTAGTTACGGAAGATTTCTTAAAATTGTTGCTGTTATTATTATCGTTTCCAATGCGTCCGACAAGGGGCCAAGTTAATGTTTTTGTATTACGACGCCACAGAAGAAAGGATTCTTCCATTTCCTTGGACAGAGCCGGAAATGCTCGAAAATATCGTTTCTTCGGATCGTTATCCTGATCATTTACCAAATTTGTATCATTAACGTTTTTGCCTAATTTCTGTGCAGTAGTGTTGTTGTTACGATTATTATGAAAATTATTATTATGTTGTTGTTGTTGTGATTGTTGTTTATTTTGACTATTTGTTGCTGTTGATGTTATAGGTTCATCTAAGAATGTTGTTGTTGTTGGTGTTGTAGAAAGGAAACTCTCTTGACCATTATAATAAATATCTTGCGATTGTTTCTCAATATCATTTAATTTCACGCACAACTCATCAACCAATTGCTCTAAACTAATTGTCTGCAAAGCAGGACGAAAAAATACAAATCATACCTCAAAAAATCATATATATATACACACACACACACAAACCTCATATTCGGCTGACACAATTTCACGTAAACATTGTACGGCATTCAATTTTTTTAAAGTCTCTGTATCAGATGGCAGATAATGATGATAACGTTTGCTGTGACCACCAGCAGTTCCAGTTCCGCCTCCTCCTTTACGATTGGCAAAGTATATCTAAATCGAAACAAATGAAATAACAAATACATGTTTATAAAAACTGGACAACAGTTATAAAAAAATAAAATTCTTTTTATTTTCATGTGTAATGGAATCCGACTATAACGATATGAAGGGAATTATTGAAATGATTTCCAGAACATCTTTAAAATCACTGAACATAGTGTACATGGGTCAAAGAATTTGGAAAAAAGGGGAAATTAAAACTGATCATGTCCTAGCCATCGTTATAAGCGTTTATTTATGCCTTAAGCATAAATGCATATGTACGGGGTGTTGGTGTGTTTGTATGTATGTTGTATGTATGTGCAATATATGGTATATGATGAATATAACGCTACAGATATATAAAAACAATGAATTTTGATTTGACTTTACTTCCAAGTTGCTGAACTCAATTGGATCGTTTACTTGAACTGACGACTGTAAGAGAGATAGTAGAAGTCTAGTATAGATTTGTGCTGATTCAACGCCTAATTGCTCCAGACGTGATACTAACCAATCAGAGATGGCGTTCACGGCTCGTGTTGATACCAGCTGAGGATACTTCATACCTTCAAGAAAAAGTTTCATTCATTAACCATAATTAAGCAATGCAGTGCTTGTTATTGAATTGATTTACAAAAGGAAACGAAATTATAATAAAGAGGAGCACGGATAATAAAAAAGAAATAAATGTTTATGTGCTGGCAGAAAATTTCCATCAAATGAGAATATTTAACAATCATTCTAAACCAACCGTCAGTGTATCACAATTTTATATCAATCGTTTAATAATTAAAAATATTATCCCGTTCTTCCGAAAGTTTTTAGCGGCTAGAATTTTGTGATTATTATTTACAATGTTAATCTTTACCGCATTACATTAAATGTTTATCATAAAAGTTTAAAAAAATGTTTGTATCCACCACCTAGTTCTTCATAGTGCTAAGTAGACCCATCAAAGTATATTATATGGTATATAAATATTTAATTTAATTATTAAATATTAACTTAACCTAAACCTTAAGTACCCTTACAAAAGGGATTCTGCAATAAAAATGGTTTTTGTAAAATATAGGTGTCACTTTCATCTAACCACGCTTATTGGTAGCACATATATATATATATATATATAAATTTTTTCGATTTTCAAGTCCATTTTTCTGACTGATAGTTAGATTTTTTTCAATTGTAGGCGTGACATTAGACCAACTTCATCCCATACGAAGATCCCATGGGAGATCTCATAAATTGTATGTAATTTTTTGTTATTATTCCATTTATATCTCATATGTAGAATCGTTCTATTGTCTGTCTGTCGTTGACATTCTTACGGTGGTAAATTGATGAGATGTTGCGGTGGAATTTTTTTAGACACTTCTAGTTTCTCTATGCAGATCTTTATTTAAATTGAAAAAAATCGGCCAATAGCCACGCCCACAATCAACAAAATTCTATTTATCTGCCACATAAATTGAGCTACAAAGTTGAAATTTATTATACATATTTATAATTACCCCCCCCCCCTCCCCGTCAAAAAATGGGCGTGGTCAATTGATAAAAATCTATTTTTCTGCCTCAAAAATGAATTTATAAAGTTGAAAATTGGTATGCACATATGAAATGCCAAAAATAGGCGTGGTTGGATATTAATACTAAAATAATTTACTAAAAACTGTACTTGACGTAAAACTCGATTTTTAATACATACGTACACTATCAAAAGGGTGCAATCATGTACCTGCCACACCCATTATTTGTAAGCAGATGTAAAGGAAATTTTAAAATTTGGCTTAAGCCAAATTTAATTATTTTACTAGTTTCGTTGTGATTTTTTTTATAATAGAAAATTTTATAAATTATGTGTTCATCCTCATTATTTATCGTTCCAGATATGTCACTACGTCAAAATCTAAAAAAATAAGCTCTTGGTCTACGGATTAAATCCGAAGAAAAGAAAATTTTATCAAAATTTCTTAAATTTGCAAAAAACTTGATATTGAAAAATAGAACATGAAAATGGACAGACGGACTTGGCTGAATGAAAAATGATCGTAAGGCGTTAGGAGATATTAAAATATTTCTATTTCTTTCCCATTTTTCTTTCACACAACATTTTCATTTTCATTTCACTATTCCATATATAATTATAAACGAAATAGAAATGGAAATGAAATAAAAAAAAAAAAAATATTGAAAACAACTTGGAGAAATAAAGTCAAATGAAAAGATCAAATTAAAGATCGAAATGAGAGCTTTTTTCAAAGCTTTTGAAAAAAAAAAAAAAAAAAAAATACAAAGCAATTACATTAAATGGTATTAAATTATAAAATTGAATTTCAGGAATTCACAACAAATAGCAATTGGACCGTATCGTTTAAGAAAAAAGCCAAAAGAAACAAAAAAGAGATTGAATATAATTAAATAAGAAGAAGAAAGTGAGAGAGAATGAGAGACTTACCGTTTTTATTAGTAATAAATTAAGGAAAAAAAGTCTCCAAATGCTGATTATCAACCAATCAATCAATCAATCAATCATTCAATACTGGAATTCTATTAAATATTTCCGGATGATTTTTGTATGGCGTTGATATATATTTTTATTGTTCTACTATTTATATATTCTTTACAGTACAGTGCACTGAATGAAAGCGACAATGGCTTTTTGTTGAGTTGGAAGAGATTTTCTTGCTTTTCAATTAACCGCAAAATAGCAATGTTCTGAATGATTGATCGTGTGGACAATTTGTTGTTGTTGTTGTTGTTGTTGCTGCTGCTATTTTATATTCTATGATCCGTCTTCACTTATTTGTTCTTTTTTTTTACAAATATATATATATATATATATATTTTTCTTTTCTATATCAAACACTGAGAGGATGATGATGAGGCGTTTAATGAATATAATGAGTTAGTTGGTGGTGGTGGCTGTAGAGTTTTGTTAAAGATACTTTGCTTCGATACTGAAATGAAAATTGCAAATTGTTGCTTTTGTTGTTGTTGTTGTTTTTTATGTGTGTTTTCTTACTTTTCACTAATCAACTGATTCTCTTGATTGTTCTTTGTTGGTGACGCGGGGCGCTTGGTGATGCTTGATGATATATCAGCTATAATATATAAATATTTTTCTTGTTTGTTGTTGTTTATTTTTTAAGGCGGGTAGATAGTAGTTAATTTAAGCTGCACAGGACAAAAAGCTTTTCTTATTGAAATATGAATTTACGGCATATTCAACCGCAGTGGTTTTTATTCGCAATTATTATTATTATTGTTGTTGTTCATGATGATCATGGCAAATTTTGTCACTATGGTACTCCTATGTATTAGAAGCATTTTCATAATCATTCGAAATGTATTTATTTAATCCATTTCTTTCCTAATCCACGTACATGATCTGCTTTGTAAATTCATTTCAACATAAAACTTTTTCCTAATCTTTGGCTTTACTCTGCTGTCTTGTTGCTGTTGTTTGTTGTTGCTGCTGCTGTTGCTTTACACTGTTGTTAGTGTTGCTCTTGCGCTATTCTATATATCGTTCATTGGCATGGGCGGGAGTAGGTTGTTTAGATGTTAATTTTTCCTTTTTTTTAAGAAAAAGTAAACAGAAAACTCATCTCGAAAATTGAATTTTTCTTCTCCAAAATAAATTGTATTTAAAGGAAACGATTTCAAAAATTCAATCGAATTGAAAGAAATTGATTTTCTTCTAGTGTTTCTTTGTATATGTGGCGGGCGGGCGGGCAAGTGAGCATGTGAGGATGTGTAGGATTTTACGTATTCATTTTTACAAGAGCAATAATATTAGAAAAAACCATCCATATATGTAATAGAAATACATCCAACGTTATGTTAATGTTATCTGATTGTTTGCCTGCAATGGTGGCATTGCTCTTTGCTCCCCTTGCTTGTAGTAACTATTGCTTCTTGGATGTTAGGCCTTTAGAATCTCTGCAATTAAGAAAGCACAAAACAAAACAAATAATTAGTAAAAGGTTTTAAATAATTTGCACAATTATCAATTTGAAATGAAAAAAAAAAAACAATTAGATTGACTCAGTCGGGTCCCTAACGTCTCCTTCTGGGTTTTGCAAATGGAATGACAAACTTAGTATACCGTTCATCATATGTGTAGGGTATAAAAAGAACAATTTTAAAATGAAACAATCAAAAATATTAGTCAAACCTTATGTTAAAATTATCACCTTTAAAAATTACACTCATTCCGAGTGTAGATACTAACATTTTGTACTTTTATACAAGTGTTTACTATAGAAAGGAAATCCATTACAAACATTTCAGTCGTCTACAAACATTTGTTATGATAAAAGTGTGTCTGTTTGTTTTGGTGTACAGCACGTCTGTTTAATAGTTTTATCGCACATATGTTATGTACTAAATAAAATGGCAAATATATACTATTCACCAAACATGTGATTTATTAAATATTTTATATTGTGATGGATGAGAAAGTTTCTAATTTTATGTTCAACTACAATCAAACACAATGTAATGTTTTTCATTTTAATTATAATTGGGCGAAGAAGAAGAAGAAGTTGCTTAAAAATTATTGTGGAAGCCTTATTATACATAAAATAGAGATTTTTTTTATTCATTTTTAATTTTTCATTTAGGTCAGTGCTTTTCGTATTATATATGCAATAGACAAAGACAGACAGACGGACAGACTGATGGCATGCACATGTTCATACTGACCGGCGCATTAGCTGCCGCCTTTACATAGTAGTAATATTTTTTCGTAGCAGTGGCAGTCATAATAGTTGATGTTGTGTAGTAGTAGGTCATATAAAAACAAACAACACAACAACAATGACCACATTTATGCAGCAGTGTAGTTTTAGAGGAGGTCGCCAATAGAAAATTACTCAAAATGAATGTCAACTGTGGTGATTTTATTTTTACAATTTCTTTTTATGGATTATTATGAGTGTATTTTCTATTTTTTTTCTACATATATATATAATATGTGCATGACTAAATAAGTAAGTATGACAGATAACAATATTACATGTGTACATATACATATATGTATGTATGAGAGGGCATAGTGCTGTAGAGGACCGGAATTAAACCTTAAATGGGAAGTAGGCTCTCTTTGTAACCGCACTGATTAATTTCATGTTACATACAAGTAAAAAAAAAGCTTTATTTGAATTTAGACAAATCTTGGATAACCTTCACAATTAAGTGAAAGTTGGACCAAAAATGGGCGTGGCCAAATAACAGACAAGCTAACAATTTACTAAAAACCATACTCAGCATAAAACTCGACTTGACTGATACGTAATACATAAAACATTTGTGGATGGATCAGCCACACCCAACCGTTCATATGTAGATGCGGAGGGTATTTAAGATTTAGTTTAAACCAAATTTAGTTTTCGTACTTATTTGTAAATAATTGCGGTAACAAGGGCAAATGAATGGACGTACGGACAGCTGCTTTAAAAAGTAATTATTCACGATTCCCATAATATTTTTAAAATTAAAAACAAAATATATTTCATTAATATTTTAAATATAATCATTTAAAAAATCTTAATTATTAATTTAAATATAAAAAAAAATTATTTCATTAATTTTTTAATTTAATTATTTTAATTTTAATAAATTAATTTTTCTGCAAAAGTCTACAAAATTTATCGCTAACATTAACACTACAGCTGCGAAACAATTCATTTATTAATTGCTAAATAAATATATCTATATATAATACATATCATCTTACAGACTCAAAAACAATGGTACGACGTTTATCTTAAACAATATATTCATACTTTCCGATAAAACAATGAAAACAAGCTTTAACAAATCTCAAGCACGTTCACAATTTATGAAAAACAGCCTAAATCAATATAAAAGATAACAATTATGTACAAGTCACGCCCACATTTTTTTATATATATATCATAAAAATTTTCACATTTACTCGTTAGCTTTTAACTAATTATCAATCTATGCATACATTTTCACAAGTAAAACATAACACATGTATGTGTAAGTGAATTGTAGAAAAATTCATGTGACCTTGACTCAGAATTATGTACATTTCTGTGTACTTTAATACACTTGAACTATAAAAGAAAACTAGTGTGTACATAGTGTGGAATACCGGAATACCTAAATGGAGTGCTTTAATTCAATTTAATTCAGAAAATGCAAATTAGAAACATTGAAAAAACAAAAAAAAAAAAAGTGTACAATTATGTATACAAAGAGATAATAATTAGAAGCAAAAAAAAAAAACCAGTGTGAAGAGAGGGAGTGTGTGATTTTGTTAAAAAAAAAAACAGTTTTTCATCTCTCTCTATAGATGCATAAACACTCTTCTTGTTTAGTAAAAATAATACTCCAACTTGATTAAATAAAAAATAACTGTATTGTTTGGCGAGTGTATAAAAAAAACCACGCTGTGATCATGATTGTTTTTTTCTTTCACCTAATACTGTGTTTTTTCTATTTCTCTTTTATAGAGGGCCCCCTCCCCCCTTAACCTTTCATATAAAAGAAGAGAAAAACTTTTAATTGAATAGACACACACACACAGAAACATTACATTTCATGGTAATAAGTGCATATTTTTTTACAAAGCAAATGAAAATGTTATAGATAGTCAAGGCCGACCATTTAATATCCTACAACACTTGACTTCAGGAATTATGATTTAATTAGTTTAGTTGTATCAGTCACATTAGAGGTCTTGTCATATAAAAGTCACTTTATGACATATTATTATATGGATTTCCATTTTTAATAGTAGTCACACACTCTCTTTTACCAAATTTCATGGAAATATCTTAAAAACTGTAATCAAAACCTTGAGCATAAATTTACATGGACACACACACACCAGACAGACAATATAAAATTAATTCAGAACGGTATAATTAAAAGGGGGAGTCCATCTTTAACAAAAAACTTAATATACTCTTTGCCCCAAGTGATGCAGATTATAATAAAACACAACAAAAAGTGGGAACTTTTTTGCTACTCTTTCACGTATTACATGTGTATTAAAAAAGGAAAAAACTTAAATAAACGTTACATAATCAAAATAGCAACAACAAAAGAAAACCAAACTTTAAAGCATTCTATCTAACGACTAATAAATAATATACGAAACACAAAAGCTTCGAATTTCTACAATAACAATAATTTAAAAAACGTACGCAACCAAACGTTGATGAGTTATATTTTCTAATTATTTTTTTTTTTTACTCAATATTGGCATATAATATGCTTTTTATACTGCTTCTTTGCCTTTTATCGATTCTTCGCAAAATCACACATGCACGCACTACATCATTATCTCGTAAAAATCGTAATAATTTTTTTATTCCATTCGTACATTATTGTTTAGTTCGTAATTCTCGTAGTCGTTATTTATTTTTTTTTTCACTTAATTCTAAATTATAAAGTAAAAAATTAAGAACACATTTACTCATTAGTAATAATTTCACTTTTGCTTGCTTTGACGAATTTAATTTTATAATTTCTTCTACTTCTTAATTAAATAATAATAATTTTTTTTTTTTTAAATATATCACATTGCCAACCTTTTATTTCATTTAAATATAAATTATTTTTGATTCAGAACACAAATCGAAGACGAAACTTTTTTAACAAATGAATATAAAAAGAAATATTAGTAGTGAGAGACAAATTATAAACGTCTGAAGCAATTGTTTTAATATAATACACGTGATGCAACAAGCAACCGTTAACCATACACGATGTGAGTTCGAGTGCAATGAGCACAACACTAAACTGTAAGTGATTTTTATACTCTTAGCAGGTAGCGCGCCACCTCTCTATAGTTAGTTGACGATTTAATTTCACTCGTTAGTATAGTATATACAATAGTATATATATAGTATATAAAATGTAACGCATTTATATATTTTTTTATTGTGTCTACACCTATTTTTCTGTTAGATTCTCTCACTCTCTATCGCTAAGCTAAGCTCTGAGATTCTCTTTAGGGGAATATAAACTAAGAAAAAAAAAAAAGCAAGCAAGAAATACAATCAAACAAGTGAATACAATTTTCATTATTAACAAAATGCAACCACTTACATTAGGTTGGGAATGCCTTCGATTTGTTTCGCGTAATCTACTATGAGTGCCAAGTCCAATATTCGAGACAACATAAATAATAATTGGTTTGGTTTTAATAAATCTACTCAGAATATTTTTAAATCACTTATACAATAATTTCCTTAAACTAACCAGTAAATATATGTATATATGGGGGGTTTTCAATAAGGACATAACATAAGTTTAGGCGCTTTAAATAATCAATTCATGAGTTAATTTGATTTTGTAAGGATATAAGTAAAGATATTTATACAAAATTCGTCACAATGTGGTTTGTGAACGGCATAAAATCGAATGTTTTGGCTCATTTTGAACTGAAGCATTAACGGCTGCAAAATTTTTGGTATTTACAACAGTGCAACAGTCTCATTGAAACAGAATGGAAATGGTGAATACTTTGTCTCGAATGTATCCACTAACACTGTCTGGTAGGACTATTCTTACAAGCGAAAATTGGAGTAAACGCTCTTAAAGTTCCGTCCACCAAGTCTGAATTACGGAAGAAATTTTTAATAATCTACAAACGTTTTGTTAGCTTCATCATGATAAAAATGTTAACCTTGTCTAACGTTTTACCATTGACAGATTATGAAAAATCTTCAAGAGTACAGTCATTTTCAAATAACAAATTGTTATGTCTCTATTGAAAAAAAAAAAAATAATAGTTGGTTCTACAGCATCAAATATCGGACAAAATCGGTTGAGCCACGATTATTAATTATTTACGTGTATAATTAGTACATCCATGTGTGATGTGTGAAAAATGGGCGTAGGCGTGGGCGTAAAGGATACGCCAATTTACAAAAAAAATTATGATAAATTATATGATTCTAGCGAGCATTATAAGATACCTAACACACTTAAAATTATTAAATATATATGAAGGGCATTTAAAATTCGGCCTAAAATAATTTTGGTTTTTTTTTTACATGTTAATTAATAGTTGTATACACCATACAAAATGAAAAGAAGAGAAAAAGAAAAGCTTACGCACCCTTATATATAATGAGTCTCCTTGACTCACACACAACTATTACTGCTATAAGTGCTATAAGTAGAATACACAACAAATGAAAAAGAACAAATCTACAAAACAACGAAAATCGTACATAACGCTCGTTGAAATTTTACACTCACGCATACAAACCAAAACTAACTATTTATTGGTTTAGCTGGTAGTTATGTTGTGACTACTCCTACACGCTAATGTAACTAGTAGTTAATAAAATAAATAAGGACACTATGAAGGACAAATGCTTAAGCGATAAATGTTTATCACAGAAATTTCCCAAAAATCATAAAAAGACAAACAATGATTATGAGGACAACTGCAACTCATTGTACACACACTGCAATTTTATGATTTCCAATTTGGTTAGGGTCTGTAAAAATTCCCATTTTAATCTTTTAAAACAAGCAGAACAAACATTTCGTCAACATTTCTTTAGAACGAATGTATTTTTTCGCAGGTAAAGAATGTTTGAGTTAACTGTGTAAAGTATTAGTGTTACTTTTATTAAGTTAAGAGGGTGTACTTAAAACGAAACCGGGTTTTTAAAATGCGAATTCCAAGTACATGTTTCAAATGATATTTTTAAGTAATTATGATTTATGGCACATGGTTTCTTTTACTTAAAATTTTACGCTGTATATTGCAGAAGAAAAATCCTCAAATTCTTGGAAAACTCGTTTTTATTTTGTTGCATTATTTAAAACGCAAGTTTATCCTATCGTAAGTAATCTTTAAGGGGGCGCTTATGTTTAATTTAATAACATATTACTTAGCTTATGACATTCTACTCGTCAAGTAAAGCCCTTTACATTGATACCTCATGAATATCATATAAATTAGAAAGAACTTTTTTAGGATCACCGCCTCTTTAAATGTAGCACAATTTTGAGTATTTTATTACGAATTAAATCAAAGGTTATGTAAAAAACCTCAAAAATATTCTTTTTTTTTAAAGATCGAGACTGAAATTGCCCCGGGTTCGACTGTTGTAGGTAACGAACCCGTAACCCTCTGTATTAAGTGTTATGCCTGTAACCTATTGCGGACAGCAATTGGAGAAATTGGTACATTTACGAGTAACTGTTATATTAATAAGGAAACCATGAGTATAGTCTTCCGCTCAACAAAACTTTCTATTTTTCAGTTTTACGCATTCATCGATTCCCTACTACAATAGTCTAAAGGGTGTAATAACAAAATGTCCTTCATAGATACCTTTGCCACAAGTCATGCAGGGTATAAAAAATCTTTCACTGGAAATCATAATTGTTGTGTTTCTCTCTCTCTGTAAATATATGATAAGTATATTTTATCAAAAACTAACAAATACTTGTACTTTCTAAGTCATATTTAAGATATTCTATCAATTGCTTTGTTGTAATTTAACATAATTTTATGTAAACATAAATTCATTTGGAGATAAATAGTGAGATACCCGAAAAAATTTAAGATATGAGAATTATATATTCTATATAAGAAAATTAAATTTGACTTAGGCCCAATCTTAGCCTCCACATCACTTATAAACAATAGGCGTGGCAGTATTACGCCTACCATAAGTTTACATTAACTAACCAGTCAACTGCAAAAGAGTGTTTTTTGATTAATTGTACTCTACCCTGCCTCTTTTAGGCATAAGGGCGTGGCGACCAGATAGTTTTTTATATTAATGCTGATTAATGCATATTATATATACTTTATGGATTGCCTGAGATCTTTTTCTAATAATTGTAAACTTATTATAGTATAAACTCTGTTATTCTAATGGAGAGCATAACAAGAGAGGTAAACAATATGTAATAAATAAACAGCAATTTGTTAAAATTTAATTTTAACCATAATAAATAAACAAACAACAAAATTTCCTTATTTACACAATGATTTTTAGCTAAACAACAACAACAACAACAACAACAAAAAACGTTGTTGTTAAATCATATGATGAAACAAGAAAAAAAGTTATTATTTGGTCTAAACCAAATCTTGGACACCCACCCATCACTTTGATACATGAAAGACATTTTTGATTAGCCATAATGTTTTCATGGGCGTGGTCTTTATTTATAATGTTAGTGGCAAGAAAAAATTATGAAATTTACTAATTGAAAATTTTATAATGGGCGTGACCAATGAAAATTCTTTCAGGGATATATTTTTTTAATTCTCTTTTTCAGTTTTTGTTAAAATGTTTGATCAATTTTGTCCATTTTCAATACCAACCTGAGTACGGAACCTAGTTTTGCTAAATATGAAATTGAACGGAATAATTCTTATCTCAGTCATATTCACAGAAGGACGGATAGACGGACATAGCTAAATCGATTCATAGCTTAATGCTGATAATTATTTTTATGAATTTATGAGCATCGTATGGGTGTTAAGGTCCATGCTTAGCAAACTAATACTGAATGCTAATCTTAACCTTCGTTGCTTCATTACTCTGCCTAATCATTAAATAATTTTAATAAATAAGTAAAAAAAAATTTATTTAACTTAAGCCAAATCTTAAGTATTCTCCACATATACAAACAGTGGGCATGGTATGTACATTATTACGCCCTCTAATGGAGTAATTATATATATGTGTACTAAATTTCAACTTTGTAGCTAAAAATTCGTAGCAATTAATATAGATTTTTATACATTGTGGGCGTGGCTGATTTTAGAAAGCATTCGGCTTGCAGACTCTGAAAGTATCTGTACAAAATTTCAGTTCAATATCTTAAAGGGCCAAAAATAGACGATCATACGCACTCACGGATTAAATCGCCTCCAAGTGTGATTCTGATCAAGAATACATATCTTTAGGTATAGGATATATACTTAAATATATTTTTTTGAGTGTTGCAAACACAATGAAAAACTTAGCATACCGTTTATCTTATGTGAAGGGTACTCACAAACCAAGATTGATTGTATGGATAATGTAAAGTTAATTTTTTAAACAAAAATTATTAAATAAATCATTATATTTATATATATATGAATATGATTGTATGTACGGACATAAGTAAATAAACTGCTCACTGACTATACCACACGGGAAATACCAATCGTGTTAGTCGTCCTCTGCGTTTCATCTTATCTCATTTTTTTTTTTTCATATTTTTCCATTAAATATACAATATAATAACAATTCCATTCACATACCCTCACACATGTTTATATGAATGAATGGTTTGGTCTGATCTGGTCTGTCTACTGATTATTATGATTATGCTGGCTACATAGGTTGCTTTGAGCGGTTACCAATGATAAGTTAGTTACAAAAACCGATTTTCCCTGTAAATATGTAAAAAAAAAATTTGTTCAGCTAGTTTTTTTTGGCTAATTATGTCATTTTGAGTTCATAAGAATTTTCATAGTAGACGGATAGAAGCATTTAATCTCTTTCAAGATGAACGCAAACGAAAGCACTTACTTAACATACCCAAACATACATATAAAATAAATTACAACTGGTGACGATTTGTACCAGTAACATATTTATAAAAAAAATAAATAAAAACTTAAATTCAACTCTCGTTCAGGCGTGATTAACAAATAAAAACGAATAAAATGAATCAACCGCCTATTATGTGATTTAGAATACATGTAATGTGTTACATATTATATAAGAACGAAAAGAGAATTGTAAAAATTCAATTAGGGCACCTTCTATAGAATGTACTCTTTTGCAATTATTTCAAAATTGTCATTAGTGATCAATAGATGATCAGCACCGTCAATGTCAGATCACAAAACTTTAGTAACTTGGAGATAATTGTGAGTTTGGCTAGGAAGGAACTAAAATATGTGGCTTTCGACTAACTTTCATTCTTTGCGGAACTTTCTAAATAATGTAAAACTCACTTCAAAAGGTTTCTAAACATAACTTGACCTAATTCCGAATTCAGAAAATTTAAAAATTCTCAAATAATATTTTAATCCGTTCACAAGGAAAATGGCTGAAGATTGCCTATCAAAACATCATTTATTGGAATTCATAATTTTCATTTGAGTAAAGAAAATGTGGCTGACTTTAAAAAAGGAACAACAACTCTAACATTATCCTTGACTCATTCTTACTGTACTCGTAATTTTATTTCTTTATATAAATGTGCATTGTTTCTAATTATACAGCTGAACTACATTTGACACGTGCCATAATTATTGTCTCGCATTAGCATTCATTTTCTCCCATAAAAACAATATAAACACAGTTGTTGTCTAAGAAAATTGCAGTGTTATTAAAAAAAAAAAAACAAAATGCGCCAAAGTAAAGAGAGCCGCCTTAATGAATGACTCTTTAGTACTTATACTCTCCACATAAGATAGGAGCGATATGTTAAGGTCGTCATACCATTTGTTATCTACAGAATATAAAAGGAGACACAAGAGACCCTACAATGTATATATATTTTTCATTAGCATCAAAATTTAAGTCGTTCTAAACAAAAGTGTCCGTGTTTCCGTCTATTGTTAATATTCTGATGATCTGATGATCGTAATTGTAAAGATATTGAGCTGAAATTTTTGTTCAGACTCTCTTTGTAGCTTAGAGCAGAACTGAAATTGTACAAAATCGCTTACGCGTCACGCCCACAATCAACAAAAATCTTTTTATCTGCCACAAAAATTAACCTACTGAGTTGAAATTCGGTACACATATATACGTAATGCAAAATTTAATATACCGCCCGTTTTATTAATTACGAAAAAAAACAATCAGTTACCCCAGGACGTTATTATATATTATACAACAGCAGTTCATTGAACGTTACGCTTGGGTGATAAAAGCAAGCCAACGAACATACATTAAATGTGTCATATTTAACCGTTATATTTCAGTTATATGACTGTACACAGTTCTCTTGCATGACACACCATTGAAAGGTTGAATTTATATACGGAATTTCATTAATTGAAGCAGCAACTACATCAACACACAATAAGTTCAAGTGTAACATCAGCATAAATAAGTTTTTCCTTTATTGTATTTAAACAAACTTAAGTAACATTGAGTACATTTGTACAATATTTCTTTTCAACACATGGAAAATTACTGTTAATGCTATTGTACTATAATTTCCCTCTGTTCTGCATAAAGTTTACATTTAGTAACAATTTGAAGAATATTAAAAGAATAAACCAGACACGATTACATCTCCATACATTGTTGTCTACACTACAGCCCACCCCAACATCAAGTCATCTGGTTAATCTAAAGAAACATCATCATCATCAGGCTTTAAAAAAAAAAATTGATCTATAAAGGAATTACAGAACAGGCATACCGTACGTTGTACGCACTTGAACTGTCTGTGATATGGAAAATCGAAAGTATCAGTATAATAACAACAACAATAATAAGAATTGTTTAACAAAAGATGAACCATTTGTACAAAATTCTAAATTTAGTATCAAGCTTCGCAATGAATAAAATATTGAGGATGTACCTAGAATTGTATACAAATTTAACGAGAATACGTACAATTTTATAAAAACAAAAACAAAAAACAACAACAAAAATTAAGTACCTCTTCTTGAAAGGTTAATGCATTCTTCGCACGTGACAACAACAAATCACTGTTTTAACATATGTAACAATTAAGAAACATCATCCCGAACCTGCTAAAGATTATCAATCGTATACAAAATTTCATCAGCAATTAACACATTTTACTATAAAGCAAACATACTGTACGCATACTAAATATATATTTAGGATTTATCTCTATTTATAGCAGCATTCAGTAAATATTTGAAGCCAAGAATAATAATCGAAAAAATTCAAAAAACCAAATTTGGATTAGGTCAAATCTTAAATACCCTCCTCATGTATTTACAAACGGTGGGCGTGGCAAGTACATGATTACACCTTCTAATGTCTTTGCCTTACGTATCAACTTGAGTCGGGTTTTACGCTTAATACGGTTTTTTGTAAATTTTAAATGAGTTTGTTATTCGACCACGCCTATTTTTGGCTCATCAATGGATGGGGTAAATATATATATATGTACATATATAACAAATTTCAACTTTTTACTTTAATATTCATAGCAGATGGAATGATTTTTGTCGATTGTGGGCGTGGCTTTTGACCTATTTTACCCAATTTATATAGCGTTTTGTGTGCAGAAACTGTACAACAATTGTTTTTAGAAAATTTCAGCTCAATGTCGCAAAATTTGTAATCGTGAGAATGTCAACAGACGGACACATGAACATATATGTCTAGTTCGACTCAAAATTCAATGCTGTTTCATAATATATATATACTTTGTGGGGTCTCCTTTATCCATATAATTACCTCATCCATGAGATTTGCCACAATTTACAAAAAATTCGTAATCAGCGTAAAATTCGTTGATAGGTATATACGTACAAGGTTTAATCATGTACTTGCCATAACCATCATTTGTATGTAGATGTGAAGGGTTTTTAAGACTTTGGTCTAAAGCAAATTTAGTTTTTAGAAACTGTCCATATCCGTCTGTCTGTCCATGTTAATTTATGCTACAAGCTACAGATCGCATTTTGCAAAATATTTCGATGAAATCTGGTTTAAGGACATGTCTTAGCTCAGTTAAGAATCCTATTGAAAATGAACCAAATCAGGCCATTTTTAGAACCCCTCCCCATACAAAACCCTATTACAGTGAAAGTCTTTGCGTGACGAATTTTCTCAATTGTTAATATTTTTGAATAAAATTTGATAAAGTTATAGTTAATTAGTTTAATAATTGGTTGTAATATATTTAGAGCCGATTGGATCATTTTTAGAACCCTTTACCATATAATGATATTTCCCCTAAAGATTTATTTGACGTTTACTGACACAACCAAACTAATTGTATTATAGGTTAAGGAGCTATGTAGTGTAGGGTATTAAATGATCGAGCTTAACTGACAATAACATTTTCACTTTTTTATTCTCTTTCTATTTAATTAACATCACATTCCAATTGATCATTTGTTGTCTTGCTCTAAATTATTTAAATTTCATTCAAGCTAAGAAACATAATCGAAATTTCTAAGCGTAAGTCAATTTTTCAAATTCGTATATATGTACAACACAACAAATCCGACATAAGACAGATTGAGACAAAATATACAAAATATACGAATGAATCAAATACAAATACATATGAATTAAACATGCATGTAAATTTGCGTATACGTACATATGTAAGGCACGTCTCTTATATTATAAAGCAATTATATACACAATCAAGTTCATTGACACTTTAGAAAGTTTTAGGTTTAGGGGAGGAATCACAAGTGTATGGTTCATTAATAATGAAATTCGTCAAAAACAAATTCAGCTAATATAATTAACAACAAATACAAACAAACAGTGAACCTCTAAAATTAAATTAAATTTAAATTTCATTTAAATTCTAAGGCATAGATTTTAGATAGAAAGACAGACATGACTAATATAATTTTCATGTATATGTTTGCATAAAGAATTATACGAAACAATTGATTTCACTTGATTTCATGTGCAGTATAAATTATTTGTGTGAGACGAGGGGGTTAACGCAAATTTTTATTTTGCGTTGCAAAATTATCGCATTTAGTATGTATGAATATTTTGTTATTATATCAAACGAGTGCAAAAACTAAATGTGGCTTAAGTCGAATCTTAAATACTCTTCATGACTCCCCCTTTATGGGGGGAGTGGCATATACATGATGAAATCCTCTAATAGTGTTTATATTATGGTTGACCATACAAATCAAGTTTTACGTATAATGAAGTTTTTGATAAAATGTGGCCGACCACGCCCATTTTTTATTACATCTATGGAAAATTTGTGCGAAATTTCAACTTAATAGCTTAATTTTTGTTTCAGATAAATACATATTTATTAATTGTAGGCGTGGTGGTTGTTGATCGATTTAGCCCAATTTAAATAACTAGAAACTGAAAATGTCAAAGTTCACAATATCAGCTCAAAATCTTCAAATTTACAACCGTAAGAGTAACAAAACAGACGGATGGACTGGACTGGATCTCTGTTTTTGATGCTCATCCAAAATATATTACATTTTAAAGAGTCTCCAACATCTCCTTCTGGATAGTGCAAACGCCAGAATAAACTTGGTATACCCCATTACTAAGATGGAGGATATAAGTGTATGTATATGCGTCAATGGCTGGATACGCACTGGCGTATAAAAGTCCACACAGTTGTAACAGAAGAAACAAAAAATCGGGACAATGACCGCGAAAATTGCAAAATACAAATGCTGCAGATAACAAATTCAACATTGGGCATGTGTGCATGCAAACTAAATTTGCATACATCCATGCATTTAATTGAATGCATGAAAATGCACAGGTACACAGAAGTTGTTTTTGGTTAATTGTAAACATGTACGATTGTTATTATAGGCAATCGCCCAAAATGTCACCAAATTTATTTGTTTTTGTTTTTATTTAATTTTTTTTTTTTTTTTGTAATTTCCCTAGCAAGCGCACTTTTAGAAACTAAAAATATAAAAACAAATACAAAACGGATTTCACAATTTTATAACACTATTTATTATTACTTACGGAATAACCGTGAAAAGCACAAAAACTTGTTAATTGCTGGTATGAAATGTTTAAAAACAAGACAAACGTTACACTAACAGTGTATAATAATATAACGCAAAGTATTTTTCAGCGTAATTTTCACTTTATTTTATATAAATTTGTAGATATATAAATACCGTTTCACAGAGAACACTTTAACTGTTTGTTCTTTTTTTGAAATATACGTTGATTTTCAAGAAATATTAATATTTTCTTTGTTTTGTAATATTTTACTGTACTTTTCAATAGAAATTTTACAAAAAAAAATTTCTTATATGAACGAATGCACGAAATGTTTGCATCTTAAACGTTTTACTAACTACGACGAATTAATGAATAATTCACAATTCGCTAAAAGAGAGAGAGAGAGTAGAAGCTAACGAGAAAAAATTGCAAGAAGTCTCCCCACAAACGCACAACATAAAGAAAATAGAGCTAAATTATGCGCTCAAACAAATTTATAAACACAATACAACACAACAATCTAATAGAGATGCAGTCGTACAACACATAATAGGTAGTAACAAAAAAAAAAACAGCAACTTTAGAAACTGGAAAATCAGCAGCATGGGGAAAAGAAAGATTTACTATAAGCGCAAAAGCTGAGTGTACATCTTAATGCATAACGTCGGCATGTAACTATTTATGTACAGGCACCCCAAAACAATAGCTCCCTGTTTAAAGTATATTATGTGCTTTATTGGGGTAGAATAGAGGTTATTAAATAATTTCCTTCAATTCATAATTAAATTTATTAATTATGAGGTTTATTAGCTTTTTAGAGATTGAAAAAAAGTTACTGAAGATATCATGTTTTTTTTTTCTTTTGTTACCATATTACACAATATGGTATACATACGGAATGAATTCAGCCTGCAGCTATCGTTAGTAAATACACGTGTGTTCATCATCAAACCAATTTCATTTAAAGTGGTGCAATTCCAAAGGCCATTTGTTTTTTGAGTACACATATTAACGAAACAACGAATAGACAGAAAATAGGAAGAAAAAACAATACTACGATACCGTAAACAATGAGTGTAAATTAGTTAGTGAGAAAAAAATACCCATAACACAGCGAATAGATGCAAAGTTATAAATAAGTAATAATAAAAAAAAAAGCTGTGAGAGAGAGACAAAGACTTGCTTGCCTTGCCAATCGAGAAAGCAATGCATTAACAACGAAAGCGAAAATGGGAAAAAATGGAATTGGAAACACACAACGGAACGTTGTAATGATAGTGTGTCATCATCATTATATACACGCTACATACTCTTATAGTCTTACAAGTTATACTCTGAGATTTACTTTATAGATAGTGCACATATTTTATATTTCCTATAGGCCAATCGTTAGTGTACACATAAAAATTGCGCGCGCATTATTCTAACTCTATCTTACCATCTCATGCACCACACGAACATGAAACAAAGAAAAATAACAAAAAAAAAGAGAAAATGACAATAACAAAAAATGAGAGACTTTATATATAAAAAAACTACCAAAACCTCAATCACTTGCAAGCGAGTAACTGTGAAATACCGCCACAACAATGCATATACGCACGTAAGTTAAAAAGGTAAATCAAATAATTTTTTACATTTACATTATATATGTATGTATACCATATATATACAATGTAGCCTTTCTTATAATTAATTTATTAAAACGTTGCACAATTGATGCGAATGTTTTATTGTGGCAACACTCTATAGTTGCAGCAAAGAAGACAGATTGCATCATAAGTCATTTACGCACGTAAAATTCAAATGGGCGTTATTAAATAATTATGTAAATAAAAAATAGATATATATATAAATACATACGTTTAATATATAACTTAAAAAATCTTAAAAACATATTTTCATAAAAAAACTCGTTAATTCTCTGCAACATGGCATAGAGTGCAAATCATATAAATTAAATATATTTGCATATAATAAAAGTAACAACAAACAAACAAAAACAGAATAGCAGTAATGTGAGAAAGGGTATGTGCACACAACAGGCGACACCATTTATGAAATTCCAAACATACCATTAAAATTTACACGTCAAATGCCAATAAAACGAGAAACAAAAACAGCGAATCAAATCAAATCAAAAAAAAAATCAAACGAGTTTTTTCTTTTAATTAAATGAAATCAATTTAAATGTGTGCATGCATGTATGTGGTGTACATACAGCAAACGCTATGCCAAACAATTTGAATTTTATACACTTTTTTTTTTTCTTTTTCAACAAAGTGTTTTCTTTCCAATTGTACGAGGTTAGAGGAAACACAATAAATAGAATTCTTATATGGCAATACTATTAACATTGCATGTAAGTCAACCTTGTCTACATGATGGAGTCGTTTGCATCTTTATCGTGTTCGGGGCTTTTACTGATAAATTCCAAAACGCGCGTCACCGTTTTTCTATTGATTTTTGCTCTCATTCACTCACTTACAAATTGTATTCCAATCAGTACATAGAGAGAAATGCGTGAATAACCTTGTACTGAAAACACACAATTTGCACAATTTTGCACAATTGCAAAAAAAAAAAGCAGATCACCTTTTCCGCAAATTCTTAATTGATTAATGAAAACATATTTAATCAAACCATCTTTCACTACTTCATTTCAATATTACCTCCTTCTATAATTCTAAAAAAAAAAAAAAAACTTTTTCTATATCATTTTTACGCACACCACATACATACAAAAAATATTTGTCAATTTCACTATTTTTTTTACACCATCCTGAATTTTACGTTTGTATTTATTAAATAAACTTTATACATAATTGCAGAGAATTTTTATTTCTATTATATTTTTCTAATAATTACCTTTCAAATAAGAAATTTTTAATGATTTTTACGCGATTAATATCACTGAATCGCGGCTACTGAACATTGCAGTTAAGCAAAGTTGAACGAATGAAAAGAAAAATAATTTTTCAATTCAACGAGTAAATGACTTTGACTCTTCTTCTTTAACAAAGTCATATAAAACTAGTAAAACTAAATAATTTACTCTAGATGGCACTATTGTTTACAAAATAAAAGTATTATGGATGGCAATACTTAATAATTGCATTTTTTTTCAGTTGAATCAGTACAATCAAATTAATTTTAATTAAATCATGTTAATTTATAAAAAACTTATTATGTTTTATAAATATATATATATAAATTGTGTATTTAACTAAGTAAATAGAAATTTTTAATTACTTAGATCTGGCAATACTTATTTTAATATTAGCGGGAATTTTTATTCGCTTAAACAAAACTTACCCGTTACTTGTTCAGACATCTTAAATTTATTATACTAAGAAAAGTGATATATGGCAATTAATTGTAAATATAATTTAGGTAAAAAAGTGAAAAAAAAGTAAAATTTTAATACGCGCAATGGTTATCAATCATGCAATGCTAAGGAAATACTGTTTATATTAAAAACTAACTTCTTATTAACTGCGTTTGTGGGCAATTGATTTATGTCGCATTCTCCTTGACCGCAAAAGATGCAAAACAAAGCCTTAAACCTAAAACACCATTTCATTCATTTGTTATACCCGCATGTACAGGTAAGCCGTTCTTTTATGAGTTTTCATTAAAGTAAGAAAAACTATATTATGCCGTTTGCGCGTTGACTCGTAAACAAAGGCGTCTATTTTTTGTTTTTGTTTTTGTTTCATTTATTTTCTTTATTTGTTATCTGGAAGAGTGAGTTTAACTAAAATCGTTTAAGTGATCGTGCCTAGCAATCTCTCTGTGTGTAAAATTTATTGGAGATATTATTGTACACTATAAATGTGTGTTGATAAGAGAAATGAGAAAAATACACAACACTTAAATATTTGGTCAGACTAGTTAACTGAATGTATGGTATGTATGTATGTTGGGATCGAGTGTGTATTGTGTGGGAATAATGAATTTTTATTTACTCAGTCTATTCTCCAACTTTGTGAGCGATACATCGCATTAGACGCATAACTGAACGGCACGCGTATTTTATATCATTATGTATTATATGCATTGGCTGTGTAATAATATAATTTTTGATTATTATTCAATTAATAATTAATGTAAAATGCTGCTGCTTAAATATCCCATACATATGCTAAACGAACAAATCGAATTTTGTATCAATCGTCAGAGTGGTAGCAAAGAATTGGTGTAAATGTATGTCATACATGTGTGTGTGTGTGTGTGTGTGTGTGTGTAAACAATTGTGGAATTTTATAAAGAAAATGATTCGATAATAAATTTCGCGCATTTTAAATAATAAAATAATAACAAGAAATCAACAACAACAGCAACTGAAATATCTCTAATTTTCTTATTTCATTTATTCAATAATTATAGTGCAGTAGTGCGTGCAAGTGTATGTTGGACATTAACTACAAGAATATCCATATATGTAAATATGTAAGTGTTGTATATATATATATATATATATATACGTATATACGCATAAGTGTGTGCGTGGGACAGGCATGAAAACAAAAACCTGTTTAGTCTTAAAGTTATTCGTAAAGATAACAACAAACTAAATTGTGTACAAAGTGAAGAAAGACATACACAATTGGAGCCGAACAAAGTGTAATGATAGAGAAACAGATACCTAAAACTGACAGACAAACAGGCAGACACTACTGTAGATCTACGTATGCATACAATGAATGTATGTGTGTGTGCGTGTGTGATGGTATGTGTACACGGACAATCTTAGCAAATTATGTGGAAATTTAATATTGTCATTTACATGCTTGTGTGTGTGTGTGTGTGTTTCATGCCTGAATGGATGAGCATATGAGTGTGTATGCGGTACCTGTGTGGCTGTGCTTGTTGTTTATTTAATTTATTTATTTATTTATTATTATTTTTTTTTTTTGTATGACACTGATCAAGTGTTTGAGTTGAAAGTAATTACGCGTTTATGATACACTGTGGTGTTTATTATGAAATAAAAAAAATAATAATAACAACAAAAACTAAACAAATTGACACGCAGTCTAGCCTAGAAAGACATTGTTTATATTTTGTTTTTTGTTTTTTTATTTTTGTTTTTATTTTGAGTGCCTTAAACTTCTCTCTCATACATACCCTTAGCATTCTCTCTTGCTCTTGCTGGCGTTTCAAAAATAAATTCAATTCGCAATCTTTTCTTATTGTCCGTTTAGTAAGCTCGGCTTTATACAAAATAATAATAATAAAAAACAACAACAACAACAATTTTGGTCAAAGTATTAAAAGCAATCATCGGATATCATAAAATATGGTTTTTTTTTTTAAATCCTTTAATAGTTTTTATTGCCCATTTCCAACTGAACATTCAATTAATACAACAATAACAACAATAATAAAAAAAAAAAAATCACTAATTTATTGTAGAATTCTTCTTCTTACTTGCTTACTTACAATAATTCAGCGCCAAATTACAATTGATTTAAACCAAACGATAAACCTAGTAAGTGAGAGTGAAAGAGAGAGAGAGAAAGTTTGTTTACGGAATACCTTCATTTACATATTTGATATTTTTACACCATTTCTACATTCGGTTAATGCATGAATATTACCAATTGAAGTGTGAACAATAAGAAAATTTATATAAAAAAAAAAAAATAAGAAAATTCTTATAAACGGTTACGAGTGTCTACATACACCAGCGTCTCTCAAAGTGTGCTCAGCGAATCTCTTTAGTGTTAGGCATCATCAATTGGCAAATACGCACAATTAGGTGTTTTTGAATGAATTTTAGATATGTGAGCGTGTAAAATATATTGATATTGCCACGCCCAAAATAACATGTTTGTTTAAATAAATTTGAGTTATATGTTCCTTATTATTTGAAATAGTAGTGTTCTGTTTGGAGGAGGTTAATGATAGTCGGCACCTTGGATTTGGTATACACTTTTTACTTGTTTTTGTAACAATTTATCAAGAATGGAAAAAATTGTTAAAAAAAGTAATTTTAGATTGAATTCAATTATAACAGGACAGACGCACATAATTAAATAATAATAAAAATTAAAAAAACTATTTAATTAAATGTAATTAAATCTCATTTAAATTAAATAAAAACATTGAGTCTTTCTTCACTTGAATTGCTAGCCTATTACAAGTAACCGCAGGCAAGTGCTGTACGGTGATAATAATTCGCCTTAATTATCGTACTTTAAAGGGATAAACTAAAAAATGTTATAAAACAAAAATAATAACAACGGCTACAACAACAACAACAACAATAATAATAATAATAATAATAATAATAATAATAACAACAAATTTCAATAATTATCCAATAGAATAAAATTATAATTCATCTCATTAAACCTAAACGTAAGTGTACGCGTGTGTGTGTTCGCGTGTTTTTATATTAAAATACTAATATCATAAGTGTGCGGAAAACAAAAGAGTTCAGCAAAACGAAAAAAGCAAAAAAAGCAAAAACATACAAACCGTTATTACTCATAAATAATCATTTACACGCTCACTCACCTCTCCACCTATTTCCTATGAACTAACGTAACGAAATTTAATAACCAATCAGCGTAGCATTCGAGCGGTACTGTGAGCGTGTGTTCTGTTGCGTCGCAATAGAAATTTTACCGCGTAAAAATTCGTTGCTTCGGTTCTTATTTTTCTTGTTCTTCTTCTTCTTCCATAAATTCATCGCAATTCATTTTGCAGTTGACAAATATGTCGTTAGCGGTAGTGATGGTGATGGTGCTATTGGTATTACTAGGCTGTATAACAGATATAATAATACAGCCCAGCTTTCTAGTGGCGGCTAGTCGTTCCGGTATTTATATTGACAATGGCGTAGATCAGACAATCATGCATCGTCTGCTGGATGAGGAAGAGAAAATCGATGCTTCATATGATATTTTGGAATTTCTTGGTTTGTTGGAACGACCGCGTAAAAAACATGGCAATTTATCTTTAAGGTGAGATTTCTTTTTTTTTTAATTTAATTTTTATATTTGGTCAAAAAATTACCTTAAATACTAAATCGATGTAGCAATCGCGTTTCGGTTTTGTGCAGGTCTTCTCCAGTTTTATACACCAAGTGCTTACAGGGCATCGACCTTCCCCTTACCATCAAATATATCAAGTTTCCCCCCCTATCCAGCCATCACAACCGTTCAATTTTCTTATACAACGGACTATATCAATATCGCCTTAAGCAAATTTTATCCTGAGGCAGAACTTATTGCGAACGAGGACCAAGACCAAGGATTTTGTGGGGATAACTTTTCTCTTGAACATATCGAGAAAAGTCTCATCACTTAGGGTTTTGTAGAATGTAAATCTTTTATTGGAGGAATCCGTACAAAAGCAAATTATGCATTGATTTAATTATATCCGTCTGTCCGTCCATATATTTCTATTAAAAATCAACCTAAAAGTCTCAATTTTTGATAATTTTTGACAAAATTTGGCCATATAAAGATATTTCAAGAAGTTAATTTTTTATGACACTTGCCCTCCATTAATGCAGGATCTTATATGGGAAGAAATTCTAAAAATAGTCCAATCTGATCCATTGAGCCAATAAATGTCCTTGTACTAAATTTCATTAAAGTATCTCAAAAAATGCAACCTATAGCACAAATTTACATGGACAGACACAAGGACGGACAATGTTTCAATCGATTCAGATATTGATTTTGAACCGTAGGGTATAAAGAGATCGGATAGTATGATATATTATTGTTATTATAAGTAGCCTTTGTACCGGTCCAATGAATTTATTTTATATTTTATTTATCTTTTGTTTAGAAAATCGGCGCCACAATTTCTACTTGATGTATATAATCGTCTTACCGAAGAGGAGAATGATGATAATGACTATACGACACCGATTTCAAGGCGTAGAAAACGTAATATTGAAGGCAATGAAGAAGAAGAAGACGAAGAAGAAGAGGAGGTAGATCACTTTATAACAGATCTGGATAAAAAAGCTATCGATCAAAGCGATACAATTATAACTTTTCTACATAAATGTAAGTGGCCACTGCTGCCTTACCATTGTCCACCTCTCAGCACAACTAACCTTTAACTTCTCCAATAATCTGTGGCATCACTGTATTATGTTATATTTATAACTGCACTCGTGACCATCAACAGGAATGAGTTGAATGGAGTTGAGTAGAGTTTTCAGTATTTAAAAAAAAAAAAAAAATCCCTGTAGAGTCACGAATTCGTTTGTCCGTATGACTGTGGCTGCCCTTGGGTGGTCTTTCTTCAAATGCCAGCCAACTTTATTAAACATATTTCTTAACTGAACACTTATGCGTTGGATTGAGGATTTTTTTTATAGTAAAAATGTTAGTAATGATCATAATATCAGATGTAGGGTATTTAAGGGTCAATTTCAATCGATTAATATTTTCTTTTTTTATTTATTTTTTAACAAGCTAAACAATCGAGAAAACCACACAAACACATATACACACACACACACACACACACCTACACGGAATCAAATATACCTTTGTTTACATGTAGATGTGTCTTAATGTATATATGACCTCTTATCCTGTTCTTACCTGTTTTTTTGTTAGTTGTTGTTGTGCTGTGAGAGCCACCAGCAAATGCCCATGCTGTGAGCCAAAACATTTTTTATCTTTCTTTTCTTAATTTTTTATGTTTTTTTTTTTTTTTTTTTTTGTATTTTTAAGACCACCATGTCGATGAGGTACGGATGCGTCATAATCATGGTCGGCGCTTGTGGTTTGATGTTTCGGATGTTAGCAACGATAATTACCTGATGATGGCCGAACTACGTATTTATCAGAATCCATTGCATACCAAACGATCTGTCATACATGAATCGTTTACCATAACCGTGTATAATATTCTGCCAACACACGGACACAGTTATGAATTGGAGATGTTATCGTATGTGAATAGCTCAGCCAATTATCAGGGATGGCTGGAGTTAAATGTCACAGAAGCTTTGAATGCATGGCTTTTACGGCCGTCAGAGAATAAGGGACTCTATATAAGTGCTCATGAGGTTAATGAAGCGGAAAGAGAAATCAAACTAAATGATATTGGTCTGGTGCATACACACATCAAGGGTGACGATGAATATCAACCATTTATGATTGGTTTCTTCAGAGGACCGGAGGTAAATAATGGATTTATAAAGACAGCTTCAAGTTTAATGTTTATCGTTCTAGCTAATTAAGGCACCCAAACGTCACAGCCGTAAGAAACGTAACGTGCATTCGCGACGGCGCAAGAAATCGGAAATGGTGAATCCATTGTTTGAGAATCGCAGCGACAGCATGCGCAGTTGTCAAATGCAAACGTTATATATAAATTTTAAAGATTTAGGCTGGCATGTAAGTGGTCCCCCATACAACCGAAAACACTTTTCATGTATTTTTAATTACATTATAATTCCCGTCTTAGGATTGGATTATTGCCCCGGATGGTTATGGTGCGTTTTATTGTAGCGGCGAATGTAATTTCCCCTTAAATGCTCATATGAATGCCACAAATCATGCCATTGTTCAAACGTTGGTGCATTTACTTGAACCGAAGAAAGTGCCAAAACCTTGTTGCGCCCCCACACGCTTGGGTGCTTTGCCCGTACTCTATCATTTGAATGAGGAAAATGTGAATCTCAAGAAATATAAAAATATGATTGTGAAAAGCTGTGGTTGCCATTAAATTGATTAATAATACAAAACGCAAAGCATGACAACAAGAGAAGAACAATGAACAACAATCTTACGTGAATGCAAATGTAATCTGAGATTAACGAAAGAACACAAAAACACACACACATACTCGTATATATATATATATATATATTAATAATGTAATTTTAAAATGCTGTGTAATTTTTACTTAAGAGCAATATAACATAAAAAAATTGTATTGTTTATATTTTGTACAAGATTTTAGAAATAAAAGTAAAATTGTAAGAAATTAAGTGTTAATTTACTTCTTAATTACCTCTTACCCGGTATACCTTGTAAAAATTATTCCACTCTCATTCTTGCTAAACTCTGCGGTTACTTATTAATTACGTTGAATTAATTGATTTTCTCATATTTTCTTCTCATTAATTTACTTTTCTCTCTCTCTATTTTTGATATTTCCTATTTTCTATACTAATATGTGTTAAATTAATTTAGTTTAATGATTTAAAATAAAAATTTGTTCAAATCGGAAAAATTGTCTAGTTTTCTTTGTTTCCTGTACACACAATTATAAAAGCGCCCTCTGTAAGTTCTTAATAATTAAAGCAATAACGGTTTATATTTTTACTACTAAAGGGTGTTTCTTAAATATTTATAATATTTTACACCATGATCCGTATTATTTTATTTTTATATATATATGATAGATACTAAGAAGTATTTAAAAAAAAAATTGTTTCATTTTAAACAGGTAGGTAAGGGATATATGGAAAATTTTTCAATTCTGTTATTTTAATGAATAAAACAGAATTATTTTGAATTAATAAGAAATATTTGTCGTTTAAAAATTTAGTTGTTTTTTTTATATCTTATAAAAGTCACTTTTGCTTTGTCATAACGGTTTATAATCGGATTATTAGGTTTTTGCTTATACAACAAAGTGCTAATTATTCTGTGTTGCTTTCATCTTAATGGTATACTTATTTTGTTTCAATATTTTGTATTTATACTTACTTTATCAAAATGTGCTTTCCAAACACCTAAACTCAAACGTGTCAATTTTTTTTGCTTTTAATAAATATTTCTAATAAACATTCTTCCCATTTATAAAAAATTATTTTAAACTTTGGACTTATTTTTAATAAGCTTTGTATAATGTGTTAATAAGCTCAGAGTAATTAGTGGTCGTTAAAACAGGTAATAAAACTTCCGCCTTAACTTTAAACAATCGTTATCGGGTACCGATGTTATTCGATATAAATAAACTCGAATTTTTTGCAAAACCAAACCCGAAACCTCCTTTTTATATATAGAATTATATGCATATAGTTGCAAATTCGAGCTTAACGTTTCACTCTGCACTTCACCTATACATGAATAGAAATTTTAACTCAAGCAAGCAAAAACACTTTTCCCCCTAGCAGTTGCAAAAGCTATGACAAACTCATTATACCCGCTGGACTAAGGATATGTAGAAAAACTGGTTTTAAAAACCTAGTAATTTTATCTGCTCTAATATGAACTTGTTTGCCCTGTCACATTAATTTAATTGATGTTAATACATAATCGTTACAACAAATTTCATCAAAACAAAATTTACTATTTTCAGTTATATTTTTTTTTTTATTAATGTTATCGTTACCAATTAAAAAAAAAAAATAATAATAAAAATAATAACTAAATACAAACACGTTGTAAAGAAACTTTAAACCATAATATTTGAACGTGCATTTCAATACCTTGCACTTATAAGTACGTATATGTGTGTACCTGATGTTAAAGTAGATATATAAATAATTTAAAAATTTCACAATAAACAAATTCTATACTTGAAAGTATTTCTCAGTAATATTATCCAAATATTGTAACTTGTGTGTAATAATTTCATTATATTTAATTATACGGAAAAAGGCAAGCATTTAATTTGAGTCTGTTTCTCATGAATTGTATTTGTTTTTGTTTTCTTGTATTGTAAATGAAATCAATTGCATGACATTTATTCCGTTAGTTAACTATAAGGCTCCAAAGGTCAATGTATTGATTGATAACATATTTTGCAGTGATTTTTTGTTTGAATCATCAAAAATAGTTGTTGCGCCATTGTTGTGTGATATTATAAACACACACACACATATATATATATATATAAAATGATATTTTTTCGTTTGAATTTCTTGAATATTTTTGTTTTATTGCAAGCGTAGACATTCGAGAAGGGAGTATTCATTTGATGTAATCCTTCTACTCTTGTTTCTTTTAATGCGTCAATTTCTTACCAAGAGTTTTGTAATAGAAAAAAACACCAATTTGCAAGAATATGAAGAAAATAATAGTCGATGGATTATTAGCTGAGTGAATACCATTAACAGCACTGGCACTGGTTAAACTTTGGGGGCGACTACTATCACGACATATAGTTTCGTTTCTCATAAAACGAAACATTGACTCTACAATGTTGGCGGGTGTTATCTCTTCACAGGTTTCCAATTTTTGGACAATGCACGTTTCCAAATGATAAATATCTGCGCATTGTTCTTTGGTTAAAACCAGCTTGGGTAGAGATTTAATATTTTCCAAACCATCAGCTGGCACATAACTGGAAAATGTCGTATTCAAGCAATTTTGTATATCATCCTTGTGCGATTGTATACATTCGGGACCCTTTTCAGCTATAAACAAAGCTATGTGATCACCACCCTTGCTACAAACGAAATCTAAAATGTTATGGCCCATACGCATGAACACAGTATGAGTGTCTTGTTCTTCCTTGTCGAGGCAAGGTATTATTTTGGCACTGAATGCATCAATACAAGCCACCACATCGGGCTGTTTGGCACAGTACTTATTAAACACTGTATCTAATTCACCTTTAGGTGAAGCGGCCTCAATCTCCTCTTGTATGGTTGTATAATTGAGAAGGTTTGTTATACACTCAACCAATGATACGGCACCCATTTCGAGTTCCTGATAAGCTTCGTGGCCTTTGTCTTTGCCCAAGACCGCACTGCATTTATCTTTAATCAAATCCTTTGCAGTGTCTACGGAAATGTTCGTTTTTGGGAAACCACCGGGTAGTTGATTTTTTATATCATTTACATCCAAATTGGATAAATCAAGGGAGGCATGGCTGCCGTACAATAAACTCAGGCCAAATATAGTTATCCATAGTGATGACAGGAAATCTTTATTAAAATTCATAATTATCTGTTTAAAAATGATCGTTGGTGTAAATTTATTTATATTCGTTTTTATTGTATTTTTTTTTTTGTATAAAGTCTTATCTGCACTTTGTTCGTGCTGTTTTCTTTGTTTTTCGTTGTTTAATAACTGGTTGTTTACCCTCCTAACCGATAATTGTGACTGTTGCTTCAAACACGTCTGCTAATAGCAGAGACTTCTAATAGCTTCTCTCTCACTTTAGCTTTATTTATATATTTTTACTTTTATTTTTCTTCCTTTTACAATATTCCGTTTATGTTTTGATTTAATTAAATTACTATGTATTAGACAATTGTTTACATATACTTTTTTACAAAAATCTCCCTTTTTTTTTTTTTACAATTTGTTTTCGTTTACTAATAAGACTTATGAAACAAATATATGTAGCGCATGCACTTTTATAACAACAGCTCGCTCTCACAGATGGTCAAATCACTAGAAGTTTTATCGATTAATTTTATTATTAAAAAAATAGTACAAAAATTATCAACAGTGTATCCGGTCGTTGTGATTGGTTAGTTATTTAAATAAGGAAATGTACCGTAATAATTTCATCCGTTTCAAAAATTTCCACATAATTGGATGAAATATTTAGAAAAGTGCCATCAAAAAAGTGGAAAAATTTCCTATAAAGACATATAAGATGTTTTTGGTACAACTCAAATCTAAACTAAATATCTCAAAACAAAATGGAAATTTCCCGTTGCCCATTGAATATCATGCATATACAAAAAAAGTCTGAGCAGAAAATCATTTAAACAATTTATTTTAAAATACACAGTTGCACGACACATTATATGTTTATTTTTGTTCTCTTTGTAATGAACTATAATCACTAAAATTTATGAGTATGTAAATTTATATGATATGATGATACAATATACGAAAGCTAATTAAAAACGTACACTCAAACAAACATATTTTAAACTTTTTTTACCTTAACTTACACAAGTGTCTGTGTAATGAAAGAGGAAATGCCAGCATTACAGATTATTCTATTTATAGTATTTTTAGGAGTATAAAGAATATATAGTTTTTTCTAGTCACACACACACAAACACACACACACGCACACACAAAGCTAACAGTACTGTACGATCTGTATATAAATTGATGAGTAATTTAATTGCCTTTAGAAACTTAATACCGCATACGTTTCGGTGCTTGTTGCTTGTTTGATGTCGATATGTATCAGGAGGGAGGCTAGTTCGTGTTCTTCGCTAAATTTATTGCGTAATATTATGCTGCGATATCCACTACGTATACAATTCAAAGGATAAGAGGCCTGTGCTATGAAATGTGTTTCGGCAAACATATCTTCATCTTGCACCTCAAAGCGCAGCATAGCAAAGTACGGGTTGCGCACAGAAAACTCACACGTTTCATTCCATACCGGATTAAAGCCGTTTTCGCTGGCCTTGGTGCGTCGCTTTATGCCAGCATCAAAATTGGCTCCGGTCACTTCTATCACCACCAATGGATTGCTGCATTTGCCGCAACGAAATAAATGTCGCGCCGCTATAATCCTTATACTGACTAGCCGTTCTTCTAATGGATTAATGGTTAACGGATTATTGGGATCGAATCCTTCGATTTGCATAAATTTCGGTTTAAGCAGGTAGCCTGATTGTCCATTATCCCGAAACTTGGCCTGATTTAGTTGCATGGCCTTATCACCAGTTTGATAATTGAGGGCGATCATTTGTGAGCCAACATTCCAGAATGGGACTGGATTAAAATTGGACGAGTCCAAACGTTGACCCTTAGGGTAGACGCGTGTTATCTGATGGCGATGATAGGCCAAAAACAGTTCAGTATTTTGTTGTAAGAATTGTTTTTCCGCTTTGGTTTCGGGGAAACTGGACATTTCATAAAACACCCACGAGTGATCACGGAAAGGCACACTACGAAAATAAATGATTAAATCGGACATTTCCTTGGCCACGCGGGCAGTACGTTCTTTTTTTCGCCGTTCCGAGTCCAACTGGTTAGCGATTAGAGCGGCTTCCTGTACAGCCTTAATCCACTCGTAGGCCAAATCTTGATTATCAAAGCCCACCAAGAAGGGAGCTTGCGTAGACGACGTTATTATCTGAAGTATCAACAGAATGCCCGGCTCGTTGGATTCGTATAACGAGGCTACCGCTCCGTACAGCTCAATAGATTCGGTGCGAGCGAATTGTTCATTATTCAAGTCATCCATTGAATTGTTAAAATCATCAGCTGCCGAGTCCATGACCTAAAAACAATTTTTTTCTTTATTATCAAATTCTTATATTATGCGTGAAGCCTAAAAATACCTTAACATAATTGGCGGGTAGGTGGCGTTGTTTGAGGCCACCATAATCACCCTTCCACCACATGGTGTTATTGCGCTGGACATTGGTGATAATGGCATGTTTGGGAAAGGACAGCTCATCCGGTTTATTCGCCTTGTACGTGTATAGAGCTTTACAAACGACCCGTTCCTCCAAGCCGGGATCCATATAACTGGAAGCATCATTAAAGTCGGCATTGTTATCTGGATTCTCCAGAGATGCCTGGCAGGCAAATAATTTCTGCTTTAACAGCTCCTGCGATACCGGGTAGGTAAGCTTCACATTACGATATAACGGATTGCGGGTGTAGTGTTTGACCAGCGACACTAAGGACTCAAACTGATTCGTATCCACCACATACAAACGACCCTCTTGCATTATGCGGCAGTGCTTGATTTTGCGATTTATCGTGAAGGATATAACAAAAGTGCTGGAATTTTGTACAGATGGACGCACCAAAAATGAACCCACCTCCAGCTTCAGCAAAACTTGTTCGGCCTGTTCTTTGGTTGTATTCGGATGAAACCATTCTTGTGTTTCATGTTTTTTGGGCTGTGGTACAGGTTCCCGTAAAATTATAGAGAATTCCGAGCCGCGAAGCATGTTTTTGCGATAGTAGACAATTAACGAGTACAGAGAATCGAATACGAAATTATCTACCAGATAATATTTGGTGGTGCCGTTCTCGTGCTTCAGTTTGATGCGACAATGATTGGGACGATTGCGCCGCCAAAATGATAAACTGTAATCGCCCACGAACGTGGCCGACTCACGTACCAGAAATGTACCATCACCGAGATGTTTGTAGGTTTCCAGCAGTTGATCAGCTTCCTGGCGGCCACCTGAAGGGAAAAAGTATTAAGTGTCACTGCGTGAAAAGTGATTAACTCCCGTACGTACATACCTTCCAATTTACCATGAAACCAATTCTCCCCAAAATGCAGCTCATCGTTCACCAGGCTATCTTTGGCTTTGGGCATTAAGGTACTGCTTAAATTCTGATGGATGGCATTGTCATCATCATCTCCCGCTGCCGATTGTGTCTCGTCCGTTTCCGAGGAATAGATCAATTCCTGCTGCGTCAATACGAAATGATACAAATTCCAACTTTTGTCCACGGGATCCTTCGTATAGAGCATGCCCTCCTTCAGCACATTACGCACACCATCGTGATCCTCAGCGGAGGCACTAATAGATCCACGACTACCACTCGAATTGGTTGTGACAGCATTTGCTGTTAAAATCGCATTCTCCTCAAATTCCGGCAACTTTTTATGCTTAAGGATAATTTTACGTCTCAGTTGATGGGGAGAGGGCAACTGTGTTTCCGAACGGTCACAGCGTTGAGTCAACAGCATATCGCCAAACACATCAATCAGCGTTTGGGCCATATTGCGCTGCTGTTCGAGGGAGCAGTTCTGTTCAATGGACAGTATAACCGGATATTCGGAGGTGACAAAGGCATGCTCTTTAATGGTCTTGATGACATCGATAAATTTGATTTTTGAGGTGATCGTGTGCCCATGGAAAATGTACGGTAAATTGTCTGGACCATTCCAACAGTCCAGTTCTATGCAGCGACAACCCATACGTAAGGCGCGCACATATGCTTCGCAGGAACTTTCCGATGAAAACTGATCACCGGTTAGGTAGGTGTTGTGGGATGAAGCGATCCAATACGCTGACATGGGTTGTTTCATGTCCATGTACACTCGGTCGCATTGCTTGTCCCACAAATCGTTATGTTTGGAGAACAAATAATCGAGAAATTCGTCCATAGTGAAATACGGTTCTTTTACTTCGCGCTCTACATCCTGAATGAAGTCTCTGATGAATGTTGACACGGCATTGTCGTCATGTGCCATGAGATCGTGTTGTTCTTGCGACAGGAATCGTTGAAATTCTCTAAGAGTTACTGTATGGCCGTCCTTTGAATAATCTGCCTCTCGGTTTATGGTCATGCCATTCAGGAGTTGCTTCAGGAAACCGGATGGTTGTAGCAGTTTGCGATACAAGCGCGCAAAATCATCGAAACGCAAATCGTTTTTGCGTCGGATGTCCTCTTCGGAAAAGTAATCCATCAGTTTGGTGGTAGTCATTTTACAGCTTACATTGCCCAGAAATGCTTTGAAATCTTTAACCGTAACCTGGCCACCCTCCTTCGAAGACGGTCCGCCAACATTTTCGATAGCATAGTACTCGCGCCTTAACCAACGTTCCACTTGCAACGGATAGGGAGCATTAATGGTGTCTTGCACCATGTAACGTAAACCCTTTACCCAATTTTCGGCCTCTTGTTCGGAAAATGCCACCACCGAGAATGTTTTCAATTTGAAGGAGCTTCCGTGCAATATCACGAAACATTTGCCCGGCTCGAAACGTTTCGCTTCATCGGGACAATTCCGAAACTCTTTAGAATCTTTGCCAGTGCGTATTTCTTTTACTTCGCGCAATTCCAAGGAACCTTCATGTTCGATTCGGGTATTATTAATAGCTGGAGACCATAATAATTGTCTAGTTTCACGTACCAAAATTAAACGCCTTTGTTCGGGCCTTCTCTGCTTACTGTACAGCTTTGTTATCAGAGTGCCCCTCTCCAGCATGCATATAATTTGTTCCATTTCACCTAATGTGGGAACACTCAACGAACTGAAGCAATTTAACATTTTCACTTAATTTGCTACAAATTTCTAATTTAAATTTTTTAGTAAAGTTAATTGCCCTATTTATCATATATGGATCTAGTGACTTCCTGTCCAAACACTATCACAACTTGTAATCTTTTATAGATTTTCCGTTGTCTTATCAATTAATCAATACTTTTTATAATTCAACAATTCATTTTTCTATTAAGTTTTAATATATAAATAAATATTTTTTCCATTTTCTTTAATTTTGTATATAATATTAAGGCACTTTAGTTAATATTTTGTATCTAATTGAAAAACTATTGTTACTTGAACGACAATCACAATGGAGTAACAACATATGATATAGTGTCTTTATAATATAGTCGTCTTTCTCTTGGAAATTTATATTGTGAAATTGTAAATAGATTGTATCTCTATACATCCCCGTTTATTTGTAAACCAAATAAACAGGGATGTATAACGATACAATCTATTGTTATTGTTTACAATTTCATATATTATAAATACACTATATCATTATTTTACACAAAGTTTTTATATAGACAGATATTCTAAAATTAAAAAACATTGTATCCACTAATAAATTTATATATATTTCCTTGTATGAAATAGTAAAAAAATGCTTGTACATTTTATATAAAAGGAATTTTTATACTTAATGTAAATGCTCCAACACAGCGACCAACTCCAGCTTTTCACCACAATTCCAAAGGATAGTTTTTGTAGAAGTTTCTCTCACAGTTGAAGTGAAGCAATGAGTACCTCAACATATTTATTGTGCTACCAGTCTTTTCATCATCAGTAGCTTCAATCTACACGGTAATAGCAATCACGAGAAAATTGTTCACAATCCTCATAGGGTTTAATCATGACCTCATTAGTCTCTAAATCGTCCTCTTTTACACAAGCGCAACGAAAGTTTTCATTACCAATTTCAAAGAGTTTCCTTGGATAGCCAATCCAACCGCGATCATTGCCACCACTGTTCGATGTACACCAAACATGAGAACCCTTCTCTACTGACCATTCAATATTACAATCAGGGTATTTTTGACGTATATTTTCTCTATTTCTCTTGTCCATCTCTGCTTGTTTGGCTAAAGCTCTGAATTTATGATAATAGTCGGTGGGCTGACCATCAACATCATAAAATCTGCCAATTAATTTACCCTTATAAATGTAATCAGTCTCATAGAATTTTTCCCAATTGACTAAACTTAATATATCACCCGCACCCAATGTTAGCACATTGTCAGCATCTTCTGCCACATAATTATCGAATTGGCCTGTTACAAATGATACTGAGGCGTCACGTCCTGCAAAATAATTATATGCACAACCTGGTCCATAATGTTTGGCACCACGTGTTACATTGTACACGCGGCCCAATAAAGCCAAAAATATCGGTCGATTGTTGTCACCATTAAACCAGGCCAACGATTCATTTGTGAATAACTCTTCTTTTATATATTCCGATTTGATCTCATTGTTTACGTTGGCAGTTTGCTTTATACGGATGGGCAAGTTATCGTAGAATAAGGCCAAATAAATGCCGAATGTAATGGTCAAAACTATACCAAAGAATTGTACATTACATATTAATTGTCTTAACATTCTCTAAAATTTTTAATACACTTCGAATTTGAAAATTAAATTTAAAAAAATAGGTACCAAATAAATAACAATAGTAAAAAGTGTAAAAACAATTAATGTGTCAACTATATATATAATAGTTGTTTTGTTTATGGGCCATTTCAAAGGTTGCAAAATTTGGTATCAGGTGTTTTTCAAGAGTGCAGTCAAGTTAATACAGAAAGTTTTAGAAGAGCGGGTTTGAAACACAAAATGTTTTATTTACAAATGCAGTGAAATGGAATTAAAGAATTTATTGCATACAATTCGTTTCGTTGGAATGGAAAAGGAAAAAAGAAAACAAAAATAACTAACGGCATCTTGTAAAGGTATATAAAGTTGTGCCATCTTGAGAAGGCAAAAAAGTTTTTGATGTATATGTAATAAGGCGTTTTTTTCAAATTACTTATTTAAAGCCTACATAAAATTAGAAAAACAATAGAATAGCAAAAAAAATTTAGAAAATATGAAAATCGATTTCTTTTATAACTAATTTCTAAAAAACAATTTCGGTTTCGAATTGAAATCGATTTTAATCGTTTTTGAAGTTTTTCATTGCTTTAGATTTTATTGTCAAAATTAATATCACTCAATTATTAACATTTGAATTTTTTAATATTTTTCTACCTAATTTTCGCAAAAAAACCAACGGTATATATATATTTCTGTAAAGAATTTTTACTTTTATAATTCGAAAATATGGATAAACCCACTAATAAGGTACTCTGCGGCTAGATAATTGTAAGAAAATATAAATAGAAAAAGTGAAATTTTTCAGAGTTATGTATCTTCAATATCAACAACGGGTACCGCCACTGTTTCGCCACCATTTTCAGATACCGTGGATAATGTGAAATATATGAAGTAAGAATACAGAATGAAGTTTTCTTTTCAAATTCATACGAATGATAAAACATTTTTTCTTAGTCTAAATTTTGTAGACAATTCAGAATCGTCTAGCCAAGCCAAAGATGCCATGTTGGAATTTCAAAAAATGCAAAACCGTAAGTAGCGTTAAAGCAAACATTTCAAATTTCAAATTTCGAATTGATAAAAATACATGAAATAATTTTAGTGAATTTTGATCAACAACAGAAATCGGTAAAACCTCCTCCCAGCAAAATTCTACCCACCGCTCTACCTTTGCCAAACAAGAAAAACGACACAACTGTACAACTTACCGAAACCAATTTAAAATGTAAATCGTTAATGGATATGGGTTTTAAGCCGAACGAGGTGGACGGCTGGGAGAATATAGTGCAACCGCCTAAAGACAACCTTTACAAATTGTTAAAGAAGATGATCGATAATCATATAAAACCGAATGTACAAATACGTATAGGCACCGTTACCTTCAACTGTCACATGATGGTATTGCAGTGCTATTCGGATTTCTTTATGGAATGCAACAACGAGGTGTTGATACAGTTACCGGAAGAGAAAATTACACCAGGCGCCTTTATGATGGTGTACGACTGGATGTTGGCTGAAGAACCGTTAGTGCAGCGTGAAGGCATTCTTGAACTATTCAATGCGGCCAATTTTTTACGCATTAAAGAGCTAATCAATCAATGTTGGCTGTGCCTGGACGATGATGTACGATTTCGTGAAGATACCGCCTTCTTGCTGTACTTGGAGGCTCGCAAATATGGTCTGGAAAGCTTAGAGCAATTGATGCTGATGCGAATTTGTAAATTCTTCTTAACGCTGGTGGCCTCCAAGGAGTTTTTGACATTATCCTCCAAGGAAATTATCACCCTATTAAGTTCAAATACAATTGGCGTAAATTCAGAAATGGAGGTGATTAGCAAAAGTTATAAATTTGTAATTGAACAGAACTTAACATCTAATTACAGATTTTTATGGCCGTGGCGCGATGGTTGAACTATGATTGGGAGGAGCGTGAACAGTATTTGTTAGATATTATCAAGACGGTACGCTTCAGTTTAATGCCGCCTTGGTTTCTGGTGACCTTGACCAAAACTACCGAGTGCCTTGAAATCGATCGCATTTCGAGTCATCCAGAGGTCAAGAAAATGCTCAATGATGGCATATCGTAAGAGTTAGCACCAATATATAGTTTTTTTAATTTAAATAAAGTTAAATAATTTATTTTTGTTTCCTTCTAGTTTCACCACCACTCAACTGTACTATGGCGACAATAGAGAAGAATTTCTACACTTTTTAGAACGTTATCAACTGGTTGTGCCCATGCAACGTCAATGGGTGTATGATCACGAATGCAATTATCATCATCGCCTCGCGTGTCCCAATATGCAACATATCACGTACAAGTCATTCCTGGAATATTTGGAGATGATCCAAGCAATCGGTAAAGACTATTGGCGCAATTTAGAATTGACCAAGACCTGTGATAATGGCATGCCGTGCTGCGTACGGTCCGATGGTCGTAAAACGGTTGAATCAAATTTAGTATGTTAAAGAGATTATTACACTAAATCACACGTTTCTTGTTTGGAAAATTCTTTCTTTTTTCCATCAACTAATTTCTAAAAATTCTCCCCCTCTGTAGTAATTGTAGTATTTTTATATAATTTCCGTCCCTCTCCAATTTAATGTGAAAGAAAAATTATTGATGAATTGAAAATTATTTTGTTTGATGAAATTTTTTTTGTATTTTGTAAATTTTGCTAAATAAATAAAATTAAATAAAATTCCACTTTTTTTAAATAAAAATAATAAAATTGAAAGCTTTGTTTTATTAAGACTGTGTCTTTGTCTTTACCTTTGCAGACGGTCTTGAGGAGAAGAAAGAGTCGAGATCAAGGCATTCAATGTGAAAATGTCATGTTAAGTCATCGCCGAAGTAATATGAGTTCCAGAGGTGAGTAGTTCAAATGATCAAGTAAAAATATGGGCTGAAAATTACATCCAAAATATATTTCTATTCTTGTAGGGTGTGGGGGGATGGGGTGTTTTTGAAATTTCTAAAAATGTTTCTTAATTGGGGGTAAAATTTTTATAACTGGGTGGGTAAGATCGGCAAGGAGCCATAAATCTACTAAGTACCGATGTTTTATTCAAAAAACAAATACGATCACAAAATATTTCATATTTAAGAGACTATATTAAGTTTGATATACTGCTTACAAATGTATAATATATATCAGAAGAAGCCCTTGGGATCTTGCTCAATATCAAAATCTGCTTTTAGTTTAAGTCTATTTTGTAAATGCTGCACAATCAGTTGACGTCTCCGCTCACAATGTACGAAAATTTCTCACTAATCCATAAATAAGGTTACAAAAATGATATTTTGTACCCACCTTAACATTTACTTATTGGTCGGGAATAAATAATAACCAAAGACACGCCCACAATTTCCAAAAAAAAAAATCATTTATATTTTGTGTCCAATTTGACGTTTGAGTTGATCCGTTTCTTACGTTTTATTAGCTAGTAAAACTAATCCTATTTAAGTCACGCCCACATGTTATAATAAATATGAAAGATATGCAAAATTTGACCTAAACCAAATATAATTTCTAACCCTATCTTTACTTAAAACCAACATTTGAATTGATATCATCCTGCCCGTCTGTCCGTCTGTCTGTTGTCCTTTTAAAATTTATAGGCAAGAGTTTGGTCAAAATTTTCAAGATATTTCGATGAAATTTGGTACAAAGGCGTATCTTGACATGTACGTTCTTGAAAATAGTTCAAATTGGACCACTTTTAGAACCTCTTCCCATATAATAATTTATTTGAAATACGTCTTTATATAACAAAAAAATAGCAATTTTTAATATATTTTGAAAATTTTTTGTAAAGTATTGCTAAATAGATTAATAATTGGTTGTGTGTAGTTTGAAGCCGATCGAACTATTTTTAGAATCTCTTTCTGTATAATTATATTTCTGTAGATAAAAATTTTAAATGACAATAAGTCACGCTTAGTGAGTGATACAACTAAACTAATTATAGCATATATGGAGTGTAGGGTATTAAGTGGTCCTTTGGAATCGACTTTATTTTCATTTTCTTACTTGCATTTTCCCTCAGTTAACAAAACTCAAAGTAAACACAGTAGCGCTGTATATAAACGAACACCACGTGGTCATCCCAGATACGCCACCTCAATAAGCAGCTATTGCAAAACGGAAACTGAGCCCGCGTTGGATAATAATTCACAACAGTTCCATCCAATGCCAGATGAGACCAAATGTGATTTCGTTCAGTCAATCGCAAAATACGAAGCCAACGGCACCAACACCACCAACAACAATGCCAGTGCATTGCCAAAAGAAAATGGCAACCAACAGCGCAAACAACCACAAAATCATTATCAACAACACCATCAGTCTCATCAACATCATCATCGACAACAACAGATGACGTTAGTAAGTCAAACGAAACGGGCGACCAATAATAATCATACAGTGATTTTCAAAAATGATGCATCCGTCGGTAACGATAATGGCCCTGAGGGTACAATACAAAGAAATAATGTCGGTAGCGGTGGCGTTGACACAAATGCTCAAGTGCTGCTGGATAATGTTAGTGATGATGCCAATATTTTGAATGTATTAAAAATGGAGAATGTAACTGAAGCTGAAGTTGTAGCAGATGTTGTACCATGCGATAATAAAAGAGACCTTCTTAAACAACAAAAAATACCGAAAGGGATAAAATGGGCACAAAAGTTAAACAGGTACTCGCAGGTATTTTGTATTAAATAAATATTAACCAGAGACTATTACAAATGCACACGAACATTATAAGCATATGTGTGGATTACATACATCTGTCACAGTTGGGGACAATTATTTTAAGTGTTTATGATTTTAACTGGAATAAATACAAGTTTGTTGCGGTTACTTATCCATTGTCTACAGACTTTTTATGTCCTCCTTATAAGATGCGCGATATACTAAGTTTATTATTCCATTAGTGTGTCCGCATGTCCGTCTGTTTTTGGCACTCTCTCTTGGTCGTACCTTACGAGATATTGAACTAAAATTTTATACAGAAACTTTTTGCATGCTGATCGTTATTTAAAATATGCTTAAATTGCTCAAGAACCACGTACTCAACGAACTTTCAAGTTCATACGTACTACATACACTTTTATAGGGCGTAATAATGTACCTGCCACACCCATATTTTTATGTACATTTGGAGAGTATTTAAGAGTTAATTTTTTTACTTGTTTTAATTATATTATACGCTTCCCCAATGTTAGCATTTCAGATTATAAAATTATATTAATTGGTGGCATCGATCCATATTGTTTACATTGTCAAAACGAACAGCAGCAACAACAGCAACAACAGCAACAACAACAACAAATACCAAATTATGAACTTTTAATTCAACCACAACAGCGTAAACGTATGCTCACGGCTGATAACCTGACTCCTCACACTAACAACATCAATAATAATTTTAATACTACTACCACTGCCACCACCATTCCTCGTACCGTACATACCGGCAATAATAATAATGCCTTCAGCACAACAGCCCCAACCCCGAACCTAAATGCTAATAATAATAAATTTCAACAATTTGGCGACCAAGTTCTGTTGTACGATGTTTGTAGTATGGAATGGCGTCATTTGTCCCACATACCACTCGGTTCCCGCCATCATCATGCAGCCGTTTTATGTAATGGTCTAATTTACGTTATTGGTGGCACTAAAACAGCACTTGGCTGTACTAAAAAATCGGTTAGTATACAATACAAACGTTGCTTTATATTATATTATATTTAGTGTGTCTTCTGCCAAGTATAATTCTTCAATTATATATAATATATAGTGCCAATGCCTGGTTAAATTATTAAGCGTTTAACATTTAAAGTTAGACAAGTGAAAAGAGGTTAGATATGGATTGGACCTAATCTTGAATACTTACAACCTTTAAAACCGTATAAAGGTTGTGATAGATGAGACGGCTAGAGTTGAATGAGTTGAATGAAAATACGCTTAAAAACTTTAAAATCCTTTTTTACTATTTCCCTTTTTTAACAAAGATCTGCGCTTAGAAGATGTCTCCTATTAGTCAGCGTCATGCCGATCTTACCCTATTAAGGAAACATCTCATCACCTTATTATGTTATACGCGAATTCGACTGTTGAAGGTATCGAACCCGTGCGATCTTCCGCATTAGAGCTAAATGTTATGCCTCTATCTAGCCTATGACGGACGGCAATTTGGGGAGAGCCATAATAATTAATGACTACCTTTTTTGAAACTCCATCCCAAGTATTCATTAAGACTAGCTTCTGTGCTGAATATCTAAATTGATGCCCATTTATCCAGATTTATCGAATCTATAATCTCTCTTCATTCTTCTGAGATTTTCTTATTTAAAACCTGCCTAACATTACATTGTTTCTTAACTTTACTATTTTTTTTTATGCTGTTCAAGGTTTTCGAAAAGTCCGTCTGGTGTTTTAATCCAAACACATTGAAATGGGTATTGGAGTGCAGTTTACCGGAATCGCGAAGAGATTTTGCTGTTATAGCCATCAATGAGGAGACCGCATGTATGCGCTGTAAAGAAAGTAAAGATCCCCGCCTTCATGATATTGGTTTCTTTATAATTGGAGGTGAAGGTGTAAATGGGACGGCTCTTAGTTCCGTGTGGTTTTACAGTGTACGTCGTAAAGTATGGTTGAAGGTAAATAGTTAATAATTTCATGAAATAAATCAAAATGTCAAGGAAGAGTTTACTTTTTATACAGAAAGCTCCATTAAATACAGGTCGTTATGGTTTGGCTGCTGCTATAGTTAACAATGAAATTTGGATAGCTGGCGGTATAATCTGTGATAATAATAATAATCCAAATATGGCTGGTGGTGGTGATGCTGATAAAAGTGCACCAAAACAAATAATCACGGATACAATTGAGATTTATAGTTTAAAGTGTACTCATGAAGTGGGCAAAGAAGGCAATGGTGATGATGATTCTTATGCTGGTCGATGGATTAAATCTTACCTCCGCTTACGTAGGCCTAGGTAAATATCTGTAGATTTTGAAGTGAAAGATAGTCAGCTTTGAATAGACTCTTAGATCATTTCTTTATAATTAAATAAGACCATATAAAATGCCTGATCAGCATCAAAAGGGGATATTTAAGATTAGGCCTAAGCCAAATTTAGTTTTTTTACTTGTTATAAATTTATTTTGTAAATGACAATTCAAGTTTTTAATTAATTCATTGAATCATCTAAAATGAAGATTTAATTAATCAAATAAATGAAGATTAAATCAAATGATTCATTGACTTAAATTCGATGATTTAGGATTCATTAGCTGTTTAGAAAAAGACTTTATTCATGATTTCCATTTAAAGAATTACAAGTCTGCAAATTGAAATCAAAGAATTACAACTAAAAAGATTTAATTTAATTATTTTTTAATTCAAAGAATTAAAATTCATTTATTTAAAGAATATTGAAATGTTTGGAAAACTGTTAACTCATTTCACTATTCATTTAACGACCAAAAAAATCTTTTATTTTCTTTCTTTTGTTTATTTCCAAAAGATTATTTGGCAAATTATGTAAAATGTCTAATGATGACCTTTTTATTGTGGGTGGCATTGGTTTCAATGAGTTGGGTATACCAACATCACTCTCGGCCATTGATCATTTTAATTTTGAACAGCACGAATGGCGACATTTTGCCGATTTAAAGTGGGCCAGGTATAAAATGATTATAAAAAAATCTATTTTCTTGTTTCTTTTTTATTAAAATAAAGTTTTTTTAAATGTTATTTGAATTGAAATATTATCCTCCAGACATGGTCATGATGCTGCCGTAATTAATGATTATTGTATAGTTGTTGTGGGTGGAGTATCCACTATAAAAAAACATACCTTACAAAAGGTGGAAATATTTTGTACGAAATTGCGCAAATCTTTAAGCGATCTACCGGATCTGCCCTTTCCATTGTCTGGCTGTGCTATTGTGGCTTTAGCAAATCAAAACTAAATGTCTGTAAATATTGTACAAGAAATGTTTTGTAACAAAACAGTTGATTTAAATAAATGGAAATTAAAAAAATCAATTTGAAAATATTTATTGTGTTGATCTCTATATAATTATTTTATTTTATTATGTACAGAAATTGTCATAAAATTACAACATTATAGACTGTAAGTAAACTCTTCCCACTGTAGGAGACGGATTTAAATCCAGCTGAGGAAAAAAGTAAAAGAGTTTTATTGTCTGGTATTTGAACTCATGTGTCGGGTTGGATTGGTAACCCACCGACAGTTAAAAATATTACCATGAAAGTCGAGAATGAGCATTTAAGGTTGTAAGCTTGTAAGCCATATATTATTATAATAGACTGGAATGTATTGATTGCAGTAACCATTTTGTTTCAAGAAAAAATTTAGAAAATCCGTTTCTTTTGCAGCTATTTAAAAACCTGCATAACGTTGAGTTATAATAACGACTAAATTTGATATGATTTCATATCAAAATTGGTTGTGGATACAGGACGAAATCGAACGATTCAATAATGAAAATATTTTCTATTTCATTTACCCTACATTATGTTGAAACATTTTCTTTTAGAAATATGCAACTTTTTGTATTCTTATAATATATGCAAAAAACATACTTAACCTTGAAATTTAATATTTTTTTTTGTTTTGTTTTTTTTATTTTACATAAAAAAGTAAATGCATATAACTTGAAAGGTGCAAAAATAGAAACGTTAGAAAGAAAAAAAAAAAAGAAAAGAAAAAAGAAAAAATTATAAAGTGTTCATACATAGTCATTGAAGGGAATGAAAACGTGATGAGAAGCCTTTTAATAAAAACAAGAGGAAATGTTTTAGTTGGACAAGCCCAACTATTGAATACCCTACACCACTTATATGGGAGGGGGTTGTAAAAATGGTCCAATCGCATTAAACTTTAGTATGGTTAAATATAAAACCAATTAACTATTATTCACATTATTTGTCAAAATATATTAAAAATTGCGAATTTTTGTCATATAAAGATTAATGTAAAATAATAGGGTTATATGGAGAAGGGTTCTAAAAATTGTCCAATTTAAACCATTTTCCTTAGTACATAACTTTGGGTCAAAGTAGGCACTTGTACTAAATTTCATTAAAATATCTCAAAAAAATGCAATCCATAGCTTGAGCACAAATTTATATGGACAGACAGACGGACATGGTTAAAACGATTCAGATTTTGTTTTTGAATCGATCCTTATGTGTGGCTTATTCCGTCTAGAAGTTGCAAACATCCGCACAAACTTATCATGTCCTTTGCCACAAGTGGTGCAGGATATAAAAAAAAACGTAAAAGTAAACAATGAAAGACCATCATTATTATACTACCGAAACAAGAACAAGAACAATAACAACAATATGTTATATATATATATATATATAATAATGTTTTTTATATAAAATAGCAAAACTTGAGATGCACTTTAAATTGGTATGTAAAGCACTAGTACATGACAAAGTGACGGTAAAACGCGTACCTAGACAAAGTGAAAGAAAAGTTCAACATTGCACTGGCAAAATACAATGTTATTTTTGTTGTTGTTATTATTATTATTATTATTGTTATTGTAGTGAATATCAACAAAAAAGATGACTACTACTACTACTACCACTGTTGTTGCTGTTGCTGATGCCAGTATTAAGGGCAAAATATGGATGGATGGATATAATGGGGATAAAGTGAAACGTGCCAACTAAACAGTAGAACAAGAATTGTTTATAAATTCTGCTCAACTACGCAGATAATAAATTCTGTATTACGTATATAAAAGAAAACTATAATAAATGTTAACTACGGTACACGGTTACACAGTGGCCAGCATTATAATTCAAACTTATTTACATTATATATGTATTTTAGATATATATTTGTGCAAATAAATAATAAACTGTAATAAATAATTGCAAAATTTCAGTTTTTTATTAACAATACAAATATAAAAATTCATCTTTATGTACATAGTATCAAAATCTAAGCCGATTAGGAAATGTCTGTACGTTTGCCTGTTATTGAAATGGTTACTATAACAAAGATTGAAATATTATCATAAAAATTGGTTTATAGGTTATGTATCTTTTTAAGTCATGTAGTTAGTTTACTATTTAAAATCAGTTAAAAGCCACACCCACAAATGGATCTTTTTTGAGCTGTTTACATATATCGACAGAAAGTTATTGTACTTTTTGCTACTGCTACTGAAATAGAACAAGTAAAAAATATATTTGGTTGAAGTTAAATTTTGAACACCCACCATCAATAGCAGTAAACTTTTCCGAGGAAACTATATCTTCTGTACTTTATAGGTATTATGAAAAAATTTACTTAAAAAATTGCTTCTTTTCAGTTTTTTTTGTATTGTGGGCCATTTTGCCCAGTTTCCATACCGACTTACATAGGAAAACTTTACAATTTTTGTAACCAGTAGAGTGATTACCTTACACACGGAGGGAGGAATAGAAAGACGTTGCAAGGTCCCCTCAGTGTTGTGTGGCGATTCAGTGATAATAAAAATATATTTTAATTTTTATACCCTTTAAAAATGTAATTTTAATAATTACAAAAAAAAAGTTAATAAAAACTTTTATTAAATTGAATTTTTTTTAAATAAATTTTTTTATTGTTATCGATTTATTGTGAATTTCAAGTCAATTTAAGTGAAATTTCTTTAAAAAATTTCAAACTGTAATGCTTTAAGGCAATTAAAGCCAAATAACTTCCGCTTTAAACTTTTAACAGACAGCTAATATGTCTTCTGTAAAAGTTACCTCAGTGCCAGGGATATAGAATATAATTTAATATTATTATCTAATATATAAAGTTTTTCATTCATTACAATAACAAGTCAATCTAGTTTGTTTATATATGTAAAATACTAGTTAGTTATTTATATATATTTGGCTATGACGAGCAATTCAAACAGTTGCCAACACATTTTCAAGGTCAGTTTTGCGAATTACGGACAATATTGAACATGTTAACGATTTTCTTTATATTTTACATTTTATAAACAGATAACCAGTGAAAATTTTTTAACTTCGTCTTATATATGTAATATCTAGGTTGTAATGAGATTTTTTTTAAGATTGGAGTTTAGGAGAAAACTCATATAAGAGGAAGCAGAGTGACGATCTTTTCTCTCATAAATAGAATTTTGATTCAATACAACTATTTTAATGCAAAAACGATTTCCGGTTAACACAACCTTCCGTATTAGAGACCCAAGTATTATGCCTTCGGCTAGTGCAAGGGACAAAATTTATGATTTTTTTCGTATTAGTCAAAATTACTGTAAATCAGAAATGAATTCTAATCTATAATTGAGGCCTTCCTATAGAATCCAAATGTATTTAGATAGCAATAGCATTGTTTAATGTTTTCAAAAAGTGACAGGGATTGTACAGTGCTTCCTAAACCAATTCCACCATTTCAATATACGTTGAACACATTTAATGCAGAGTATAAAAATCGATAATCATTTCAAATAGACAATGACACAAAGAATAAAGAAAAAACAAGAGAAAATGTTATGGTGGGTTACCCCGACCTATATCCTACAACATTAAGTTCCATAAATTATGCTGCAATTAGTTTGCAAATTAGTTGTGAAATATTATTATATGAAAGGGGGTTCTAAAAATGGTCTGATTGGGTTCAAATTTGGCACAATCAAATATTAAACCCATTAACTATACTTCACCAAATTTTCCACAAGTGGTGCAGTGTATAAATACAAAGACTTATATGAAATTTAAATAAAAATAGTTGTTATAAACGATAAGTTTTTTAGTGACAAGTTCACACCTATAACATAGTTTAGTTGAATTTTTTATATGGTCACTCAATATTTGAAATATCTCAGACACATACAAATGAATAATGTATAGAAGGACACAGAGAAAGTGATCAACCTTGAACTTCTTAATAAAAAAACTTTTATATTAAGCGTTAGAAGTGTAAAATTTAATAGTTTATCAAAAGTTGTATTAATATCAAGCATCCAATTTAGCTAAAAGGTCAGATAACGTTACGTTCATATGAAAATCTGATGAAGTAATCCGAAAGGTTAAAACCTTTTAAATTATACACGGGATGGACAAAATAATATAAACACCGGAAATGTATTTTATGGGATTATTTCATACCGGATATTTATTTATTGATAAGGTACAACATTGCATGGTGTTCTTATTATTTTGTCCATCCCCTGTATATGAATGGTTTATTTTAAAAGTAGCATAAGTTTTATGTTAAGACTCTTCCTTCTAAACTTAAGACATTTTCATAATAACAAAAAAATATATATATATATATATTTGCTAAATATTTGTTCTTTCTCCTTAAGTCCTCAATAAATAAGTAAATTAAGAATGATAAAGAAAACTTTCATTTATTATTAAAACATAATAACTGTACAAAGTAGTCTTTTACCTTCTATTATGAAGAGATGAAGACAATAAAGTCATCCAGTCATCCAAACAAAAGACTTTAATTAATACTTTCAATGCCTTTTCTGTTATGCGCATATTCTTACTGTACGAGTAGAGTAGAACAGTCATCTTCAACTGAAAGAGGAAGGGAAAGATAAGAATAATATACCGTTCAAGTAAACTATTTGCGTATGTAGCACTTGATAAAATAATATTATTTTAGTATACATACCTGTGTACCTACGCGATTTCAAACGGGTACCTCCAACTGAATAGACATTTGTTATGAAAATATGAATTTATATCAACAACAACTTTGGTATTTAATTCATAGTTGATGGTTGTGGTGGTTGTAGCAGTTGTGGTAGTTTGTAGTGTTTTTGTTAAATGCCCGGGAAAAGCTCTAGCCTTGAAAATGTCAGAGTTCAGTCAAAGAAAATATGTATACCTTACCAGTAAAGGTATGTATATGTAATATTACGGCTATATTAGGGAATAAAGTGTTATGTAACATTATAGGAATATAAGACAAGCAGCATTAGAACATTCATGTCAGTCTATCAGGTAACAACCTGTTAGTATTAAAAATTTATCTTTTATTTTACCCATCAGAATGGGGGCGGTAGAGACTCCATGACGCATATATATATTCTTGTCCGTCCGTATGTCCTTCTGTTGAAAATCTCCATTTTAAGATAATCAGCTAAAAATTTAAAAAACTTACAGTTTTTTTTAAGTAGATCGTTATTTAAATTGAGCAAAATTGGTCAAAAGCCACGCCTACAATGGACAAAAATCGATTTGTTTGCCACAAATATTGAACTATGATTTTGGAATTTCGTAGACATATTTTTAATTACATTTTTCGTCGATGTGTGGGCGTGTATGTTGTTGGACCACGCCCACAATCAACAATAATCTATTACAATCTGTCACAAAACTTGACCTATGAAGTTGACATATTTAAAATTATCCTCAGATTAATTAAAGGGGTACTCAGCTTAAGGATCGACTTGTAAGTTGATACATTTACTGTTAGAAGGCACAATCATATACCTGCTACGCCCACTCTTTCTGTGTACATGTGGAGGGTATTTAAGATTGGTCTTATAACCAAATTTAGTTTTTTTTACTTGTTGTACTACTGTTGTACTCTTCTGTGAAAGGATTTCATTTTCATTATTTACCTAAGTTGTGTAGAGTTTACAGAAGCATCAAAAGGAAATATTTACATATACTTGAAGGGCATATTTACTAAACAACCTAATTAGCTAAAAATCCTATAATGAAAAGTATATAAATCCCAGAGAATATATACAATCACTATAGAAGTGAATAATGTGATAATTTCATGATATTTAAAATTTAATGTAAACCAAATTTAGTTTTTTTTCGTACTTGTTTTAATTTATTTTAATATCCACAAAAATGTGGAGCCATAGATTATTTCAACATACACGTCAACACACAACTGTTGTATTTTCCCTATGGGTGGTCGTCTGTTTCTATCACTATCACTCGTAATTGACATAATCCTCTGTGTGGTTACAATTTCATTTTATTCATAATTGAAACATATTGTTTATGTGCATACGTTATTACTGCACATGTATATACTATGCATACATATACTCTTTGTTTACCCCATAGAACAGGGAGCATGTAACATAATATTTATTATGTTTGACCGAATAATAAAAAAGTTAAATTTGTCTTGAATATCCACCATTGAGGCAAGGAGTAAAATTATCCATTTTTGATTTTTTACAGCCTCCACATAGAGATATGTTAAGTCTGTCATTCCATTTGCAAGATTCAAAAGGAGACGTCAAAGATCCTACAAAAAATATATATTATTGATCAGCATCAAAAAACGAATCGATCTAGACATGTCTGTATGTTCGGAAATCCGTAAATTTTAAAATATTCAGCTAAAAATTGCTATATTTTCTAGTTCCTGCATGCAGTTTGCTATTTAAAATGGGCTAACTTGACCAAAAACCACGCCCACAATCGATAAAAAATTTGAAAGTTACAAAAGTTAAAATATGAAATTAGAATTTAGTTTAAATATTTATAATTACCCCGTTGCCATGCCGAAAATGGGCGTGGCCCGATATCAGACACGCCTACAATCAACAAAAATCGTCATAAAATGTCATAAAAATTGAGTTAGGAAGTTAAAATTCAGTATACATATTTACAATCACACCATTCAACGATGTGCCAAAAATGGGCATGGTCGAATATTAAACACTCCCATAATCGACAAAAATATGTTACAAAAATTTACTGAAAATGGTGAAATTTTGTTTTCATATTTATAATAACCATTTTGCTCAATATTCAAAAAAATGGGCGTGGTCTGATTTCAAATACGCCTACAATTTACAAAAAACCATAAAGCATTTAGCGTAAAACACGACTTGCAAGTAGAAACTTAAGGAGTAGAAGCAGATAAAAATTAATTAAAAATAAAGACTTTTAAGCGTGTTTTACATAATTTCCCACACTTCCTTGTTTGAAGTCACAATCCAAAAAAAAAAAAAGAAGAAGAAAACAAACAAGTTCAAAAGTTTTACTTGCAAATAAAAACACTCATACGCCCTATGGTTAGTACGGAGCATATACCAAAGTACACATCAAAACAAATTAATTCAATTAAATGTGTGTGTGCATGATATTATTTGTTTAGGAGGAAACTTCACCAAATACAAGGTTGACAATTGACTTAATTTATTAAATCAACAAACCAAACAGCAGCACAAAACTTTTTTTTTGAAAAGTTGAAAATTTTTAATAAGGGGAAAGTTTTCTGTTGGTGACCTTTAACATTTACAACGCTACGGAGCTACGCCACCAACCACATGGTAAATGCCAGAACGTAATTGGAAATACACAAATTTTTATAAATAGTATGGAATATTTTTCAACACATTTTTCACATGTTTTAAGTTGCACATGAAAATTGTTTGTTTAACCAACAACGGGGATATTTCAACTCTACATATTTTATGTGATAAAATTTTCGTAAAAAGTTTCTCTAATACAAACATTTTTATATACAAATAAAACATGCATAAAGCAAATGGGAAATTATTATAATAGTTAGGGGTAAACTGAAAAAGAACATGTAACAAGTAACGAGTAAAAAAGGATCATATTAGGTCTTTTCTTTTTCGATGATGAACAACACGATACGTAATTTTAATAAAGAACTTAACCAGAACCTACCATGCCCCTTGACTCTTTCACAAAAATTAAAAAAGTGTTCAATTTTCATTAACTTCAGATTAAGATAAGACATAAACAAAGTAATGGTGTCACATAGAAAGCAATGAAATTGTTGTCAATAAGTTTTCCCCCCTCCTTTACACTCCATATGGTATAAAATATATCATGATATAAAAAAAAATACATAATTTATATATGTCACGAGTTAAGCAGTTACGAAACAAAAATAAATCATGAACAACTTGTTTACATATTACGAGTAATGTTTACAAGTATGGTGTCCCAGAAGTTGATATTTTGTACAACTACAAGAACAAGATTGTTAATACGAAAAAAGTCCCCAGTTACGTTTGTATGCAAAATGATCATGTTTACTGTTACTTTGCTGTACAAATGGTAGATAAATTGACAACAGCAACAATAACATTTATTAAATCGCAATATTTTCCCTCTCATTCTATAAATACTCGTATATACATAGATTGGAAGAAGGTTTAAATTATATTGTTTGTTTTTAATTTAGATAATTGGGCATCTAGGAATTATCTTTAATTTGAAAATTTTAAAATTATTCACTTAATATTCGTTCAAGTGGATGTCCCACATGCCTCGTGTAGTAGTAGTAGTGTATGTATCATGTAAATATCCGAGTTAATAAATAAAATTTTAATTTCACTTAAAACACTTTCATTTTATTATTCTCGTATACGGGAACTAGTGATTTTTTTTTTATTATGTTATATAAAAAAAAAAGGCCAACTAGAGAGAAAAGTAGGTCATTTGAGAAACGCACGGAATTTTAAGGATTCATTGTTTTTTTTTTCTTTTAAACCTTATACAAATACGTAGCATACGTGCGTCACCATCAGGTTGTAATTGTAGTTTCTGATGATTCTTTAGTTGTCAAATTAAATTATATATTGTGGCGGCTTATTTTACATATATGTGTATGGTAAGCGTAATACATTATAAGCTCATTGCACGCGGTTTTTTGTTGCATTTTAAAAGGTTTTTATGTATTACTTGAAAGGACACAACACAAAAATTTATGTATTTTCGTGAGTATACCGCATCAAAGGGTACATTTTTATATTCTCCTGATAACACAGTTATGTATTAAGTTTGTAAATTCTATTTGTAACACCCACAAGTATATGTTGGAGTATATATAGAAAAACTAAATCGGTCTAAATATATCCGTCTATACTTCTGTTTATTGTTAAAACTCACAAGATTGTTAAATAGAATTCAAAATTTTATGTCATTATTTTACATTTTTCCCGTAAATTTCTTTAAATTAGGCAAAATCGATTAAGGGCCATGCCTACCATGAATAGAAATCAGACAACCTATGAAGTTAAAATTTGTTGCAGATATTTATAACATATATATACAAACACTTTGGTCAAAAGTGAGCGTGGTTATATAATATAATAATAATTTATGTAAGAACATTTATTGTGGTGCCAAAAAGAGGCGTGTCTACTTCGCAACCACGCTTACAATTTACAAAAACTTTATTCGGCTTAAAATATGATTTTGGAATTATTATGTAGTACATACTCCTTAAGAGAGTGTAGTTATATAGCACTTAAGTCGACATTGTATAAATCATCATGGAGAGTTTAATTACAAAATTTTGCGGTTAACTCGGGTTTAATCTTAAGTTAAAAACCTAACCGCTAGTTAAATGTTATTTTAACAAGGGTTCTTCTTCCATATTAATATGGAGTGCACTGTATTTTATCTTTATATATTTTTTTAAAATCGCCACTCAAACATCTCCAATAAATTCATGGCAACGAGCCTGTATTACCCTTTAGATACAGAAAATTTGAACAAAATCAAAATACCCCTATCATGAAGAGTTTAATTACCAAATTTTGTGGTTAACCCAGGTTTAACCTTAAGTCAAAAACCCAACCGCCAGTTAAATGTTTTTTTAACAAGGGTTCTTTACAATAGTAAATCTTCCTTATTAATATAGAGTGCACTGTATTTAACTTTTTATATTTTATTTATTTATATTTTATCATGGAGACTTTAATTACCAAATTTTGCGATTAACTCGAGTTTAACCTTAAGTTAAAAACCTAACCGCCAGTTAAATGTTATTTTAACAAGGGTTCTTTACAATAGTAATTCCTCCCTATTAATATGGAGTGCACTGTATTTTATCTTTATATATTTTTTTAACATTTTCAGGTACGTGCAGATGTAAATTTATATTGGGGGTGAATTTTTTATGCGTTATAAATATTGAGGCTTTATGATTTGAGCTCAACGGCTTCTACATTCACAAGCCGCATATTCTTTCCTCCATAAAATTTCCATTTAATACATTTAATTGCTTGGTTCCGGCTGCGTCTCTGTTTGCAGCGTTAATTTTTAATATGTTGTGTAAATTTTCATCACCAATAACAATAATTTGAATTTTCCAAGCAGCAGTGGTAAACGCATTATTACGTGTAGATAACTGTGACCCACATTTTAAGGGGTTTATTTGTTTATATGTATGTTATGGGGTGTACAGAGAGCTTCGTTATGTACATAATCTATATTTTTAAATAAATATACACCTCTCTATGTACACCCATAAATAAATAAAATGAAAACGAAACGAAAATATTTCTATTTTGAAACAAAAGAGAACGACTTGAATAAAACCTTATTTACGGTAATTGTATATGTTGCATAATAATATATGTACAGTTATGATGTTACTTATGTATAAACATTTACCGCAAACACTAATGAAATAAAGCACAACCAAAGATATATACTTAGGTCGCTTTTTCTCGGATACATTTACTTATCAAAGGTTCCCCACAAATCATCTAAAGCAGCTTTGATATGTTCAACATTCCATAAGTATCATACAGACTCGTATGTACGCACAGTAAATTGACGTCACACACACTTGCACGTTAGGCCTCCTGGCGTTACTGCTGATATATAAAAAAAAAAAAACTAACAAACTAAACGATTTGTTTTATTTTTGACGTCATAGCGTCTCGTTTATAAACTCCGACCAGTGTCCTTACATTCGCCTCTCAACACTGTGACGTATACGATTGTTCCAACATTTTCATCTACATGTGAATGTGTTCGCATGTGGTTGTGTTTGTGTTTCTCTTTCAAGGTAATACTCTCTCTTTCTCTCTTTGAATCTCTATATTTGTTGTAACATCCAGGAAGAGAAATATCGTCAACAGTCATCTTTAAGCAAATGGTTACAATTTTATTACTACTCCACAAAATATGAGGAGTATACTAAGTTCAACATTCCATTTGCCACACTTAGGAGAAGGTATTGAATACTCTAGCAAGTTTTTATATTCCCGATCAGCATCAGAATTTTGAAAATTTACCTGTCCGTCCGTATGTCCGTGACAATATTTTTCTGTTAGTGGCATTCTCACTGTTCAACATTTTGACACAATTTTCAAGTGAAATTTTCTAAACTAATTTGAAGTTTTTTTTTATATAGTTTGCTATTTGAAAGGGGCAAACTAAGTCAAATGCCACACCCACATTTAATGAAAATAAATCTCGAACATACTTATATCGATTTGCCAGAAATGGGCGTGGCTATAATTTACAAAATGAACCATTCTTGGCGCAGTTTCAGTATTTTTACTTAATAGGTTATATTCCTACTACATACTACATACTCTATTAATGGGTGCAACTATGCACCTGCCACACCCACTTCTTTTATATCGTTGTGAAGGGTATGTATATAATTTGCCTTATGCCAAATTTATTTCTTTTCTTGTTTTTTTTTATATATTTTTTTAAAGGGACTAAAATGTGTTTGTCAGCAAGTAATGCTGATGCTAATTAATGTTTATATAAGACTATATTTAAAAAGCTTTTTTTAAATAACAAACACGAAATATTTATATACTTTATCCACAAAACAGATTCGATCAAAAAATATATCGACATGGTTAAATCGATATGTTGGTTATGTTGCTCTTTAGCTAAACTTTTACTTTTCACTTTTAATTTTTGTATACAGATCGCTATTAAAAATGGGCAAAATCTGCCCATAATCACGCCTAGAATCAACTTAGTTGAAATACATATATTTATAATTGTCTCCTTCATCAATGTGCCAAAAATGGACGTGGTCTGATAACAAACACGCCCACAATCGATAAAAACCTATATATCTGCCATACAAATTGATCTATGAACTAGAAATTTGATAAGTATATCTATAGTTATAGCGTCCATTGAAGTGGCGTGGTCGAATAATAGACGCGCCCTCAATTTACAAAAAACCATACTCTACCTAAAACTGCACTTGCAAACTGTTATGTAATACATACACTATTATCTGCTACGCCTACTATTATAGATGTGGAGGGTGTTTAAGATATGGCCCAAGCCAAATCTAGTTTTCTTACTTGTTATAATTAAATATGTTTTAATTGTTCATGCAGAAAAGTTTTTGATTCTTTTAGAGTTTAATTTAATTGTAATTTGTTTAAATAAACAGCAGTTATTTGAATATTTTATATAAAGTATATAATGATTGATGCTTGATTGTAAAAATTTTAATTGTTTTATTTTTGGTTACCTGCAAACAAATAAGTTATATAGCGTGTTATTGCATTTAAATAGAAAATTATAAATAAAATAAAATTTGTAATACATAAGCATAAATGTATGTATATAGATGCATTCATACGTATAGCATTTGAGATGGTAGATACATTCAGTGAATTCATGAATCCCTTTTTTTCCAAGCAAACATAAGCTGTTTCATATTGTATGAAGTATATACAATTTATATATATACGTATACTCTATATAACGTGCAACAGCAAACATAAGCTGTTTCATATTGTATGAAGTATATACAATTTATATATATACGTATACTCTATATAACGTGCAACATAACAGGCATTTTATGTACTACTGGCATCTATGTATGTACTCTGTAAATAGTAGTTATCTTTTAGCTGGTATGGATCAAGTTTGACCTATTTAATTATTGCTCTTTGCTTTTATCCACTGTATACATAGTAAAACATATTTTTGTATGTCTGATTGTATATGTATATATGTATATTTTTTTATATACTGTGTGTATATATGAACGAGAGAAATTGAATAATTATATTAAATATATTTTAACATTCATTTAAAAACTGTGAGTCAAGGACAACACTTGAAATCAATTTATTAAGAATTGATTTTAGGCACTAAATAAAATGAAATAATAATTCAATTACTTAACAATGTAACATTAATGAATCTAATGATAATAATACTTTGAAAAATGTTGCTTTGTATATAGAGATAGTTCCATAGATAAATCATAATTTATATTAAATAAAATTTTTTCATAGATTAATTTTTTAATAAAAGCAGAGTTAACCCTTGATAGTCATCATCTATACCTTTTTATCCAGAAGAAGGACTCATAGACTTTATTTCATATATTCCCCTAAGCCTTTCTGTAGTAAACATTTAGATCTACAAAGATTTCCAGCTTAACATAAGTTTCAGAACTTTGGTTGATGAAAATCGATCAATAAGCAATAAGCCTTCATTCCAACGAAAATTGAAAGAGGATTTTTCTGATTGTAGGCGTGGCCTTGATCAATTTCGCTTAAATTTGAAAGCAAGGACAAATGTTGTATTTGGCTTAAATCAGATCTTGTTTAACTCCTATTAAACTGCAAACTGTTGCCATTTACTCAGGCTTTATTTCATAGCTTCAGTTTTGTAATCGAGTGGAGAAGATATTTTTATTGTTTGGGGGCGTGTCTCTTAACCGATCCTTGCTTTAAATAGGAAACTATTTACTTTAATAATGTCAGAATTCAATTAAATTTAATTTTAATAATTTTACATAATTTTTGCAACACATAAGCATCTCTAAATTGAAAGATATTACTGATCAAGAATATATACAATAGAATATACATGCATATATACTATTTACTAAGGCAAACTAAATATAATTAAATTAAAGGAAATATAAAGGATATTATCAGGATATGATTGTTAGTTTCTTCTTAGCTATTTGATGGTAAAGTAACTCTTGATGGGGAACACTTACGTACAGTTTTGCTATCGTAAGCCAGCATTCACTTGAAGGTCATACATATTCTTTCTTCTATTGTATTCAGTTTAGATATAACTATATATATATATATATATATATATATTGTGCAAAAATGTGTAAAAAAGTTCCTTTCAAAGGAAAATGTAATAAAAAACTTTTTAAATAATTCAATTTAAATGCATGTGTAGTGTTATGCCTATTTTATATACATATAACATATATCGTATATATAAAAATGCAATTTCAGATATTTTTTGGGTACAAAAATCCTAAAAAAGGTTAAGATTATAATCAGTTTAATATAGCACTTGCGACACTTAAGCGAAGATTTTATAGATTTTATATAAACAGGGTCTGGAAAATATGCCAAAATCTCTTCGAACGTTAACGGTAAGTTAACTTCAACAGCTCGTTGCCATTCATTTATAGCGTACATCTCCTGAATGCTGATTTTTCTTTTTAAAGAGGAAAAAACTTATATAAACTTTGGTGCGTTCCATTATCCCATCCATCTATATTCGAAAAATGGGTGTGGTCGGATAACAGTCACGCCCCCAATAAACAAAAATCAATTTATCTCCCAAAAAAATTGAAATGTGGTAAACATATATATAATCATCTCTTATCCCTTATTATCCCTTTCATTGTCGAAAGTGGGTGTGGACGCATCAACATCACTTCCACAATTTACAAACAACCTTATAAAACGTAAGACTTGACTTGAAAAAGGTCCTAATCATGTACCTGCCATGCCCACCGCTTGTAAGTAGATGTGTAGGGTATTTAAGATTTGCCTTAAACCAAATTTAGTTTTCTTATTTGTTCTATTGTACTCTTAGATTTTTTTGTTGCTTTTTTTTTTTTTTTTTTTTTTGATAACACCACAGATGGTGATGCACTTCACATTTTATGGGAACCGAGAGTGTTGTGAAAAAGAAAAACGTTTTTGCTTTGAATGCCCATGTATTTTATTCTATATATGTATATGTTTGGATATGTTTTACTAAAAAATCGAATAAAATGTTAAAGGTCACAACATATAATAGAACAACAATATTATAACAGCATGAATAAAAAAGAATTTAACTGAATTGAAGTGAAGTGATGGTAGAGATATTCTTTCTCTGTGATATTAAGCTTCTTCCTAAAAAACAAAAAACAAAAAAGTCTAACACCCCAACGACTCAATAGGTACCTACACTAATATGGTATGCATAAGAAATTTTTTCAGGGTGTTTGAAAAACGTTTTTCTGGCATTTAGTTGCATGATGAAGGTGTATGTGTAAATGTGTATCTATCTATGTTAGCAGGTGAACGTTTATGGTAAATGCTCATCTATGTGTAAAAGGTACATAATGAGCATGTAAAGCCATTTCAAATTTATTGATGAAAGGTCAAATGTCATCTATGTACATACAGTATACATGCAGGTAAATATCACACACTTTCTTCATATATTACGTTTTCACTGGAGACCCTTAGAGTACTATATATTACATAAGTATATACATATATGTACAAATACAATATTTTATGAATATAATAATTTTCTTTATATAGATTTCCTTTAAAATGAATCGTTATATGAGGGAAGGATTTTAAAAACGGGGAGGAGTTCTAAAAAGGGTCCAATTTGATTCATTAAATTAGTGCCACACCTATTAATTATATATTCCTGAAAAGCTAGAGAAATTTCCAAACGTTTGCTAAAAATTTGACTAAAATCGGAGCAGTCCTTTTCAAGTTATAAGCCAAGCAAGTTCACCTTCATTCGTGTGGTCGTAATTTTGAAAATCGTGCAGGCGCCCAGAATGGCTTAATAAGCAAATCTTGATTAATGACATTTTTTAAAGTCTTATAACTTGGAAACGGCTACACCGACTTTGTTCAAACTTTTTGTGAAAGCTTGTAAATTTGTTCAGCTTTCAAATGAATTATTATATGGGCGTGGCACTATTCATTTAGTTAGTAAACGACATGTATTTGTCTCTGACATATCCTTCTGAGTGTTGCAAACGAAAGAACACATCTAGTTATACTCTCGTCACTAAGGTGGAGGGTATAAAAAATATCATAAATGATACTGATACTGTTATTAATGTCAAATGCCAAAACAAGTTGATTAAAATGTCCGGCATATCCCTTAATTTTAATGAAATTTTAGCAATTTTTAAAAATCCACTTTCATTTTCTAACAATTACACATAAATAATCCCACTTATAGAAATGAAATGAAAACTAAATTGAAAATAATGCTTCTTAAAATGGAGAGCTTTTAAAGTTTTAACGAAATAATAGAAAATAATGTGTTAGCATTTTGTATGGAAGTAGTAAATTTTTATTTCATTATTAAATAATGAGAATTAATTGAAATTATCGGAAATCTATAAACACCCATTAAGCAATGGAGAGGGAAACAGAATTTGTATGAAATTTTTAATACAATTATATTCAATTACACATCATCATCATCATCATCATCATCATTATCATCATCATCACCGTGTATGATTATATTTTTTTTTCTTTTTGAATGACTTTGATTTTAATGTGAAGATATCACATGTAGATAATTTGTGTTTATATTTTTGTTTGTCTGTAATTGAAATGAGTACATAGTACAGAAAATAACAACAAAAACAACAACAACAATACCAACAAACTGAAGCAATCATTGAAGTAATATGAAATGTACAAAAAAATTGCACAGCGGAAAATTGTCACATCAAACAATAGACAAATAGGCAGACAGGCAGACAGGCAGACAGGCAGACATTCGCATATAATGTACAAACGTAGATATGCTTTATGTGTAGTGCGGTCATAATTGCCTATCAAATTATCTCATACCAAACACACATAAGATGAACGGTGAATATAAGGAAAGGTGACCAGATAATAAATATGTTGCAATTATAAAAAATATATTAAGTTTTAGGGATCCCACAAAGTACATATATTTTTAATTAGCACCAAAAAATGAATCGCACTAGATATGTCCATCTGAATTGGCCGTCTGTTGTTGGCATTCTCATGGTCATAAGTTTTAATATAGGTAAAATTTTGTACAGATATATCTAGTAACTACACTCTAGCTATTTAGTTAAAATAAGTCTAGAACCATGCCCACAATCAACAAAAATGTAATGTAATTGTGACAAAAAAATTTAACTATAAAGTTGAAATTTGATGAGCATATTTATCTATAATAAAAGCGTACATCAAAGTGCCAAAAATTGGGCGCAACTGGATGACAGATACGCCTACAATAGGCAATTGATATATACAGCCACGCCCATAAACTTATATATATACTTAAAATGCTAATTTCTATATACAACTGGTCACCTTACTTTTGTAAATTGAAAATATTACAATATTAGAAAATTTCTTTGCATAAAAGTTTTTGTTTGTTCAACTCTTTGACTGTCTGTCTCATTTCCCTATTACGCAAAATATGTATGTCTTTTTTTTTTTTTTTTTTTTGCATAAACATATTTATGCAAATGTACATGTAATGATTTTAAAATTTTCTTTCAAGTTCACCACATACGAGTACATTGATGAAAAAGGTCAAAGTCATTAATGTGCTATAAAAACGAGCTCTGTCGTGTGCCAATTTTTAACTTATTTACATATCACTGAATACTTATAATACTTGTGGTTTATGATAAATATTTTCTTTTAAACACACACACACATACACACATACAATGTTCAGGTATATAATATTTGCTCTATTTATTAGCTATTAAGTATACAACCGTGTACATATATGAAAATATATTTAGATTAATGTTGCAAGTTTTCATTTCAAAAATTTACTAATTATCGTTTAACACTTTATAGCGCATAAAAGCAACAGCATGTTAATTGATTTATTAAATATATATTTATTATTATTAAACATATATTTTAAATAAATATTCTGTTTAAAATAAGAACAAAATTGCATTTACAACCAAGGTTTCATTATAGGTTACACATAAGATGGGGGGTATACTAAATTTCTCATACCATTTAAAATAACCAGAAGAAAGCGTCAGAGATCCTACAAAATAGGGTCTTCATTAGCATCAAAAAAAGAGTCGATCTAGACATGTATGTTTTTTCTTGATATTCTTCTAAAAAAATCTACTTATCTGCCAAAAAAATTTGTATACAAAAATTAAATTTAATCCATTGATGTGCCGAAAATGGGCGTGGTCGAATAACAAAAACGCGCCAATTATTTTCAAAAATCGTACTCAGCGAAAAACCTGATTTTAAACCTGTTACGCAATCAAACATTATTAGAGTGCGCAATTAAGTACCCGCCAAACATTTTAAATGCTGTACTCTGAGGCTTTAAAGGGGAAAAATGGAACCTTACACCGTTTAATAAGCACCTTTAGTAAATTAATTTTTTGAAATAGATTTTACATAATTTCGAATCTTTTGTGGCCTACCCCTTAAGAGCTTAGTCTGGGCACATTTAAATCTGCCACTGATTTTAAACTATTCCGTTAAGATTCATGTAATGTTGTAATATTTATGTGATATTTCACCTTAACAAAAATTGATAACACTTACAACCGTACATACACCCCTCAACATTATATAAAAACTTATATCCATTAAAACTTTTAATGTTTGACCTTTTCTTAAACTATTTGGATGGTTTTTTATATAAAAACAATTAAGAAAACTAAATTTGGCTTTCGGCCAAATCTTAAATACCCTCCACATCTACAAAAGTGGGCGCGACTGGTATATGATTACTTCCTCTAATAGTGTACGCTTTACATATCAGCTTGAAAGTCCAGTTTTACGTGGAGTATGGTTTTTGTAAATTGTAGGCGTGTCTGTTAACAACCACGTCTATTTTTAGCACATAGATGGATGGAATCTATCGTATTTTAACTTTATAGGTCAATTTTTGTTGCAGATATATAGATTTTAGTCTATTGTGGATATTTTCTAGGATCTTCAACAACTTCTCCTAAGTGTCACAAATAAAATGATGAACCTAGTATAATCCCCATCTTATATGGAGGATATAAAAAGTGCAGAAATTTTTGTTATCATTGTTAGAAAAGTTTTCCTCTCCTATTACTCATAAAATATATATCGTTTAGATATTAAATAAAATTGCTATTTGTTGAAAGTTTTACGAATTTCGTTTTATTGATTTTCAAAAGAAACGCAGAACACAGAACTTTTATTACATATTTAATCTATTGTACAATTGTTGATAAATGTTTAACAGCTAGAAGGGGGGAATTGTATCAATTGCTAAACTTACACGTTCTAATGAAAGCCTTTAATGTATTTCGCTCCAAACTGAGTTGACAATGAAAAGTTAGTGGTGCCAGAATACCATAATAGTACTTCGTGTATTGCTTATTAGCAATACGTTATGAATTTTTGCTTTTATAACATTTTTACGCTTGTGTTCAAATCAACAAAATAATTATAACATTTTATTTTCATTTTAATTAACCATAAAACAAAATCGTTATATATTTATTTTCAATTATTTTTTTAATACGTGTGTTATACATTTATAATAAATACATTTTTGTAAAGTTTACTGAATACATTTACAAGTACTTGACTTAAAAGCTGCTTAAATAAAATTAATTTAAAATTTAGAAAGTTCTTGATGAACTTATTTTTATATTTTAAACAAAAAAATAAATATATAATTAAGTCTTGCATTTAATTTAATATTAATAATAATGAGATGCGTGTAATTATAGCAGTAACCCTCTTTAAAATAACCATAAAAACTTGTAAAAAAATACGAGATAAACGCTCCACTTTTTTGCGTTATCTATGAGGATGACGTGTATAAAAATTCGTTAATTTTTAATGAATATGTAAATATGAATAACGGTTTATTACACAGGTTAACTATTCATCCAGTACAAGGATGTGTAGCCTATGAGGGCACAGTTTTTTTTTTTTGCTTTAATAAGCACAATAATATATATATAGCAAATATACAAGCAGTGGACGTATTGGATAATTTTTAAAACCCTTTCCCTTATAAAGAACTATTTTAAAGACAATATTTAGTGTGACGAAAATTCGTAATTCTTAATATTTTTTTAACAAAATTAAATGAAGATAAGTTGATAATTGGTTTAATAAATGACTGTACCAAATTTAGACCCGATCGGACCATTTTTGGAACCCATTTCCATGTAACCTTTACTGATCCCACGAAACTAATTGTAGCATAATATGTGAAACTAATGTGGTGTAGGGTATTAAATGTTCAACTATAACATTTTCATTTGTTTTTTATATAAATGAATTTCATTTTTTCTCTTTCTTCCCCATCATAATATATAAAATTTCATTTTCTTAAATCTTATCTAAACTTATTTATATAAATTATAATTTATATATATGTATATATACTCCTCTTCTGATTATATGAAGCAAAAGATAAGATTTTTTAAAATCTACATACATGACTCATTATATAATATTTAGTCAAATTATGCATATACTAATAACGAATCAAATCACGTTTTAATCTTATTTTATAACGCAATATATTCTGTCAGATAAAAAAATGTAAATTTTCAAGGCCTTGATATGATCAATAACAGTTTAACAAGGACAGAACAAACTAAATTGCGTTTAAACCAAATTTTAAACACTCTTCATATATGTATACAAATAGTGGGCGTGGACATGATTACTTACCTTCTAATAGGATGTACATTAGGTCTCAGCTTCAAAAGTCAAGTTTCACTTTTTATTAAGTTTTCATAAATAGTAGGTGAGTTTGTTATTCGACCACGCCCATTTTTGGCACAACATTGTATGAGGTAATTATAAATCTGTGTACCAAATTTCAACTTTATAACGTAGCAAATAAGTAGATTTTTATCGATTGTGGACGTGAATGTCATCCGATCACGCACATTTTTGCCAATCAATGTATAAAATAGTTATATATGTACATGTGTAGCAAAATTTCAACTTCACAACTCAATTTTTGTAGCAAATAAATAAATTTTCCTTAAATGTAGGCAATTTTAATAGTCTTCTGGAAACTAAAAGAGTTTAAATAAAATGTCGATTCTATTTATGTCAAATTGTACCACTGTGATATTGCCAACAAAAGTAAGATACCCAGACGCACGGACACATTTAGATTGACTCAGTTTTTAATCCTTTCTGACTTGTTGCAAATAATGTGACAAACTTGGTATACCTCCTAGCATTAAGATGGAAGGTATAATACATTACATGTGACCCTTAAAACTGCGTCGTCACTTTTACGGTAGAATACGAGTTATATTAAATTAACTTTTCATGAGACACTGCGTACACAATGAAAAATGCAAGAAACCTTACAAGTATTGTAGCTACTGCGTACTATTTTATCGTTTATAAACAGATTACACTTGACACTTAGAGGGATTGCTTTGTAAAAAAAAAAAAAAATATTTTTAGTTTTCATAAAAAACACAGAACGTGCAGTTTTTCCAAAGAAATTGATATAAATGGAATGGATTGACATTAGTCAATAATGATTAAAGGAATAGATGCAATAAGTACAACATGTGCATACACGTGCATTTTCCTATAATACCAACAATTTTTATTGACCTGGCTACTTGCAAGACAATGTTTATGTCATAGCATATGTCAGCATGCTTACGTTCTTTCCAAGAAAATGTTTTGTTGTTAAATTTTTTATAATTCTGTATATAAGAAGGATTTAATAACAAGCAAACAAAACACCATCTGACAATATCTAAATGTTTTTGAAAATGTCAAATTATTATTTTTATTTAAGAAGATTTCATTTCATTTAAACGAACCGTACAGACAACCTCCCGGAAATTGGTAATTTCATATTAACTGACCTCGTTTAATCTATTTACTGTATGCTGGGTAGACAAACATACGATAAATTAAATGTTTGAATGGAAACAAATGGTTGGATAATGTTGTTATTGTTGTATTTTATTTCACAATTATCAATTTTTATCGTTTTGATTTAGTGGCAACAGTAGCAGATGCAGCAGCAGCTTTAAATGAGCAGCATCCGTTAGACAACAAAATTGAACAACAACAACAACATTAACAATGTAACTACTAATGAATTTTATTTATTGTTTTTACATAGAATCCTCTATCGTGAGAGTACGGAGATTTGAGATTTGCACTTTTTTCGCCGTCTATTAATGTTAGCGAAAAGGGACAGAACAATACACACAATAAACAATTTCATAAATATATTAAGTAAGTTATAATATTGGTAACAATTTGTTAAAATATTAACAAAATTATCTTCTTTAATTAAGTTAAACGATCACTATTTCTTGCGTTTTCCATAAAAGCCAAATAAATGCCCCCAAGAAATGTTTCTCTAACTAAACGTCTAAGTTTGTCACAAATACATTTTGCTCTGCAATTAATACTATTTGGCTATCTATCTTAGTTTAAAAAAAATTAATACTTATATCATGCTTATGCTTATTATTATATTAAAAGTTTTAAAGCTTTTTTATTTTTCCTGCAGTATTTATAGCACTTAGTGCGATAGAATTTTAAAATATTCCCTTGTTAAGTACGAAAAAATTAAAGATAAAATTAGAATGGAGGGATGGACAAATGTTTTTCCATTTTCATATATAAAATAAAATATTTCACAATTTTTGTTATTGTTATTCTATTGTAGGGTATAAAATTTGCGAGTTCATGTTATTCTCATATATTTACATACGTTTATTTTCATTACATATTATTAATTTTTTAAATTCGACCTTTACATAAATCACTTTTATATATATTGTATGTACATGTATGCGTGCGTAAAAATTTACATGCATAGGTAGATGTCTCTACATGACATTGAATGTTAACTAAAAGGGGTAAAGATAGACAGAGCAAAAGAGAGAGAGAGAGAGAATGAAAATTCTCACTATTATCAACATCACAACCATTTTTTACTGTTTTAGGTATTTAGGGGAGTGTTTTCCATTCCATTCAATCATTCATTGTTTTAGAAATAATTGTACAGAAAAAATCTTTCTATTCTATTTTCTTTGGTTCACGTTGACGATATAAACACTCCAACAATCAATCTCTTAAATAATGAGTTCCAGTACTTCGTCCGGTGGTTTTATACCAATTTTAAAATTAAAATTCATTCATTTCATTAAATAATTAAACATATTTAATTAAACTGAGATGGACATGCAAAGATTTTTGGAAAAAAATATTATTTTGTTGTTACTTTGTATAAAACTTAATGTTTCAATGAGTATGTAGGGTACCTATATATAGCACCGGATATTATATGATTAAAATGTGATTATTTTATAAAAAAAAATTGTCACAGTTAGCGGGCTTTTTATTAGAAATGTAATACTACAATTCTCAACAAACAAACAACTAATAAATATATATGAACGAGGGTTGGTTCGAAATGGTACTTTTTGTTTCAAATTTTCAATATTTATAATCGTACCGGTTCAATTCTAACCACAATTGTAATTTTGTTTAGCCAACAGAGCAAATTTTATGTTAAATGGGTTTACAAATTGAAATAATGGCTTTTCAAAAACATATCAGTAAAAAATTTGACCCTTCCACTTAAAGGAGAATATATTTTATGACAAGAATCTATCCATGATCATCTATGGCTATTCTACATACATATTTGTGTCCCTTATAATCAATTATTTTATTAATAGATACCAAATCTAGAGAATATTAAAAAAAAAAATTAAATAAAAATAAAAAAAATTGTTCTTCTAAGACATGATGATTCTTCGTTATATAAAAAAAAAACAATTCTATTCCCCACAATTTTAATAGCCAGCTATGTGCCTGTCCATCAGTAAAACTTTACCTAAACAATCATGAAAACTTGTAATAATTTCCATAAACTTTTATTGCAACCTACGTAAACTAAAAATTACAAGGGTAACCTAGTGTTAGGTATAAAAGCTGATGTGGCCAGAGAATGGTAGGTAGTAAATTTAAGTGATCAGTGCGTAAGTAAGGTCAGTCTATTGTTTTACAATATTGTAGGACGTAAGTTATATTTTCTTCTCTTCCTGAAAAAAGCAAAATGTAATATTATTCCAATCAATCGCCGACTAAGTACATAATTAACATGTTCGATCTGCGCACAATTTTATTTATTGTATAAATTAAAGTTAAATAAAAATTGTGTTCACTACTGTAATATTTTTATTTTTATTTTCATTTTTTTTTTTTTTTTGGAGGTATAAATAAAATGAAATTAAAGGTAATATGTATTGTTTAGATGGTAGATAAATTATCTTGCGATACAATAATTAATTGGTTAGCCGGTGTAATGTAGGTCTTGCAAAAATAAACACCTTTCTATACAGTTTGATAAGAAAGATATAGATGCCAAGCATGTGTTCTTCTCCATTGCCTAAAACAGCAAATGGCAATGTTGGAACACACACTTATTGTTTTGTTGAATCTAGAAAATTTGGCAACAATTCAACAGAAAAAACAGCATCTATACTCCTCCTCCACCCTCCGCTCCAGCTCCAGCAACCAACGCTTACAAGGAAGATAATACATTATCATTAGCAGCAGCATAATATTAAATATTATAGCCAGCCAGCCAGCCAGCCAGCCTTGCCATCTAAAAGACCCAACTAAACAGGGTTGGGAGACGGAGGAGGAGTGATTGTCGGGTGTGTTTTAGTACGTAGGCATGTACAAGGGTGAAGCCCAGGGACCAGCCTTGTATTATGAATCGTGCATGCCAACAGTACGGGCTGTTGGTATCTTTGGAAGATTTCACACCACTCGGTCGTATGCCGAAAAACAAAAAAAAAAAAACAAAAAACCAAGTGAAAATGTTATACTTCGACCATTTAATACCTTATGCCATTTAACTGCTTAAATTATACTACAATTACTTTTCTTGTATGTTTAAACTTAATGGTAAGAAGTCTCTTCCTGAGATATCATTATATGAGTTTCTTTCTGAGCTAAGACATATAGCACAACTTTACTTGGACAGACATATGGACAGTTAAAACGATTCAGATTTTAATTCTGCATAGTTTGAAACAATTGAAGATGGTTATGGCATATAGCGTTTAGAAGTTACAAACTTAATATACCCTTTGCCACATAGGATGCAGGGTATAAAAACTCAAGCTAATATTTCTATTATAAAAGTACATATTTTATACACTTAATTAGCTAAACAATGAAAGCCAGCTTTAAGGTTTTTTTCTTCATACATAACATGGCCAACATATTATATTAATGTGGTGCATGCAGGGTGGTGGTGGTGGTGGTGGCTTAACTTTAATGAAAGCTGTGATATATACTTAAAGCATAATCTAAATGAGGAAAAAGTGAATCTTTTTTAGTTGAAGCTAAATTATTATATTATTATATGTAGGCAGTACTATGGCTTGAGTCAATATAAGTAAAAAGCTTCTAATTATACCGTCCATATAAACGGGAAAATATATAAAGTATTTCAAATTTTATAATACTTAGAAAAAACTGTCATAAACACTACGATTCCGAGTAGATCTAGACATGTCCGTCGCTCTGTCTCTCTTGTGGTGGCATTTGCGCATGAAATTTTCTACAAACAATTTCCGCTTCTAGAGCGAAGCTCCCTTAAGTCCCCAAGTGCCATAAATTGCCAAAGTTTCGTCTCTCTAAATATTCAATTAATCTAACATACAAATTAATTTCATTGTTGGCCTTGGCATGTAACAGCCTTGCGCTTCTCTTTCCTGTACCTCTTCATTATGAATATTTTATTTTTTGAATGTAATACAATATACAAGGATACTTAACTATTAATATAAGTAAGTGTATGTAATGTTGGCATTTCTTCTTCGTCTTCTTCTAATAGCAATTTCCTACATTTCTCCTTCAAAGTACCAAAGCACGGGTGTGGACTTGTTAATTGCATTATAAATTTTAAAATCCAACTAAATTTTGGCTTAGGTCAAATGTTAAATATGCTACACATACAACATACAAATAGTGGGCGTGGCATATATTTAATTGCTCCTTCTATAGGTTACGTATTATAGGTCAACGTTGAATTCAGCACAAAAAACGTTTTGGTGAAATGTGGACATAACTGTAATCCGATCACGCCCATTTTTGGCACATACATGAATTAGATAATTATCAATTTATATACCAAATTTTTATTTTATAAATAAATTTTTGATTTGCAAATAAATAGATTTTTTCGATTGTGTGCGCGGTTCTCAACCGATTCTGCCCAATAATCTGTAATCTCAATATCTCAAATTTTATGTCCATGTATATGTCAACAATAGACAGACACCCAGACATTCAGGCGGACATTTCTACTTATGCTGATCAACTTTGTATATGCTTTGTAGGATCCTTGACATCTTCTTCTGTTTGTTACAAATGTTATAACAAAACTTAATATACCCCCCACTACTGAGGTGGAGGTTATAATAAGTTTAGAGATAGAAAGATTTACATATAACACACATACATAAAAGCAACGAAATACCACTAAACTTTGTTACGGAAGCAGTTGTCTTTTTTGCAAAGTAATCGTGTGGTATATAAAATGTTTATATGCATAAACTAAAAAAACTTTACGATTTCTTTTTCAATTTTTCTTATTTTTCTTTATATAGTACAAAACCCACAACACTATAAAAATGAAGAGTGGTCATGTAATAAAGCCATTAATGAATCAACACATCTCTAGCTGAGTGAAGAATAATAAAATAGTTTTTTGGTTACGAAAATATAACATATTGGGAAAAAGTTAAAGAATATCCGCTGAATCATTGATTGAAGACATGCAAAAAGTAGCACATCCAAAGCTAGGTCATAACATAGTAACTGTAAGCTGTCTTAAATGAAGGTAAGCAGGAGTACTTCCATAAAATATAGTAGAAATATCGGATTTTTCAATAGAGACATAACAAATTTGTATATTAATACGAATGCACTTTTAAAAATTTTTTATAATCTTTGAACAGTAAAACATCAGTCAAGATTAACATTTTTATCATGCTATAGATTATAAATGAATAACCCTAATTCGGAGTGGGTGATTGCCACTTTAAAAGCGCTCACTCCAATTTCAAAATTATTTTCAGCGATGAAGTTCATTTTTAACTTAATTGTTTTATTAATAAGTAAAATTATGCATTATTGCAAAGCGATAAATCCATAAAAGCTTTAAGAATCTTTATTACAACTATAAAAAGTGGCCGTGTGGTGTAAATATCATGCCGGAAGTGTGATTGGATCACATTTTTTTAATTGAAAAATGTTAGCTGGTCTTCTAAAAGAAATTTAAACTTAAATGTAAAATATATACTATAACTGACGTAAGTTTCAACCCAAAATTTTACTTATTCTGTATTTTATTTAAATACGAAATTGTTATGTTGTTATTGAAAATTTATTTACATATGTACATTATAAGTTATCTGAAAGTCTAATTGATTTAATAGTTTTAAATGGAATGTCATGTTTAGTATAATCTACACTGTAATGTTAAATGTTTAAAAAGGTATTGAATGCATTATTTCACCAATTTCTCGTTCACAGCTGTATTCCACTCAATATTGAATAATCGTACATGGATTTACATAATATGTCGACTTAATGATATGTTGACATTTAAAATAGATTCAAAAATTTCTTTTTTTTCTTTTTTTTTTTTTTACTCTGCATTATATATACATACTCGTACATGGTATGCATTATGAAAAGAGAGAATGCAACACTCTGTGATTCGGTCTCTTTTGAAATAATCCCCAATTGAAAATTTAGTTGTATGTTTGACATTTATACACACACTCACTCGCTCTCTCACTCTCTTCCTTAGTCCATATACATTATTTTTGTGTTTGCATCTATACATATAATGTGCGTTATATTGAAACATAAAATATTGTAAAAGGAAAATTCTATTTGTGCCACTAACACATTAACACAAAACCACATAAAAATGGCTACATGGCATTTTTTCCATTTCATCCATTTACACACCAACACTGTCGGTAAAAATATTGTATTCCATTAAAATAAAAAGTACAAAAAAGAAGAGGAAGAAAAACTATAGAAATATAAGTCAAAAGGATAACATCACAATGTATGAGTGTACGAAGTATTCCATGTGTACACTATGATATATTTACACAAAACTATATGAGTTGGTGTGTTGGTGTGACGAGTGTTCTATTTATAAAATACGAACAAATACATGAAATCCTATGTGTAAAGCTTTTACGATGGAAAAAAGCTCTTTTTGCATCTAATATGTGTATGACCGAGTGACTGAGTGTGTGTGTGTATAGGGATAAAAATAATATACATTGATAGAATACCAATATGTGTATATATATGTGTATGCGTCGAACATTATTGCAACGACCTACTAACACTATCACACAACACAGTTTTGATAACCATCATTATTGCCATGCCTGCCACACTACACTACACTACACACTCAAAAAACAAACTCGTCCGCATACATACACGTGTAGAAGACCTACATAATACCTTTCATATAACAGTATGTACTATTTGGCGTTACCGTTACCATTCCCGTATACACATAGTGACGATTTGTTGTGACGACTATACTGTATATAGTGCCGCTATACAAGGCAAGTGGAGTAGTGGAGGAGAAGAAATGATTATGGTGAAAGTTGTATAGTTATGGTGTTGGGGTTGGGTAGTGGGGATAATGTTGTTCATGTTGATGATGATGATGATGATGATGATGGTGATTATAAACTATGTGACTCGTTGGCATTTTCGAATTGGATTCAAAGTTAGTTTCATTTCTCAATTCAGTTACTTGTACGCCTTTGAATGCTTCACATCTCACAGTGAATCTATAGCGGTTCTCTATAATAATAATAAATATATAAAAAAATAAAAAAAACAACAACAACAATTTTTTAACAAAGAAACAAAACAAAAAAGTAATAAAAACAACAACAACATAACATCATCTCTGACTGAAAACGCTTAGGAAAACCGTTAAAAAAAACACACAAAAAAGCTCAATTTTAGTATACATACCAACACAGCAACAAAAAATACCATCAAACAAAAGTATGTGTATTCTGTAACTTAAAAAAAAATCTTAAAAAAGAATATAATTGTTTAAATTTATGTTGTAACACGTTAACGTGTTACACACATGCATTTATGCATTTGTGCGCTATTACGACTTGTCCCTTAAATATTGTATAATTGCTTGCTTATGTAAGAGAAGTGAAATAGCATTTTTTTTTTTTTTTTGTTAATCAAATCAATGACTTAAAAACTAATTATTACTATATATTTCTTTTATATTATTATGATTTTTTCTTATTAAATATTATTATTAATAATTTTCTTGTAAAATAAAGTGAAATGCTTTAATATTTAATATTATTGAAATGAAAGCTTAATAACGTACAGTGTTCAAGGATAATGTAACCTTTCAAAGAAATTCATAAAAAATACATATACATTGGGAATAAGAAATTTATCTCCATCATTGTTAAGCTTTGTATGTCCCTTCTTCCATTCATTTTTATACTCTACACATAAGATGAGGGTATGCTAAGATTGTCATTCTCTTTGCAATACCTAGAAGAAAGTCTCGGAGCTTTAGCATTAAAAATTAAGTCCAGCTAGACATAAACGTCCACGTATTTATCTGTTGTTGGCTTTCTCTCAGTCGAATTTTGCGCCAAATATATATTTTTGTAATTTTCGAGTGTGTTTGTTATTCGCCCACGCCTATTTTTGGTATATTGATAAAAGGGCTGTATACTAAATTTTTGTGTACACCTTTTTTAAAATAATAAAAAAATTTTGAAAAACTTCAATACATTTTGATTTAAAAAATTTAATTTTTTTTTAATTTCTTTTCAATTAAAAAAAAATTCAAACACTTTAATAATAAAAAGTTTATATAGAAAAAATTTAAACTTTTTTAAAATACGAAAAAAAAACTTTACTTTTTCAGAAATGAATTCATTTTCATTTAGAGTTAAAGTTATTTACAACAACGGGACAGTTTCTCAAACTATATAAAAAATGTTAAAATTTTTTAAATATGTCTAACAGATTAAAAAAAAAAAGGAAAATTATGAAATATTGCAATTAGCGCACAGTCAATCGTTTATATTATTAACCCGTAATAATGATGATTAATTGCTTGTGTTGTCCACTCTATGATTGTACAAAACAAAACACTTTTATTTATTGTAAATTTTACAACTTTTCTCAATACAAAAAATAGTTAAAGTGTCACATCATTCGATGAGATGTTATCGTTGGGAAAGGTGTTTTATTATAGTTTGTTTCTGTCGGCCCCTTTAATTTAAATATTTTTAATAATAATTTATTTCTTTTTATTAGAAAAAAACAAATGAAAATGTTAGCCCATTCATTTAATACCCTACACCTTTGATTCTACATATTATGTATAAATTAAAAGTTGTATCAGTAAACGCCAGGTATTGTCATTATTTCGTAATACTTTATAGTATGGAAAGAGGTTCTACAAATGGTCCGATTGAGTCCACATTTGGTACAGCTAATTATTATATAAATTAACTGTTCTTCACCAAATTCTGTCAACAAATATCAAGAAATTGGGATTTGCTCCAAACTAAAGACTTTCTTTATAATAAAACTTTATATGAAGACGGTTTCTAAAAATGATGTGATCGAGTTCAAATTTGGTACAACAAATTATTTAGTCAATTAATAATTCTTTATCAAATTCTGTCAACAAATATTAAGATATGCAAATGTTCGCCATATAAAAACTTCATTTATGTTAAAACCTTACATGGGGAGAGGCTATAAAAATGGTTTAATTCGGTTCATTACAAATAAGGTTTCTCTTTAGTTTAAGAGAACCTTAACCTTAAATCAAATTTCGTCAAGAAAATGCAAATTTTTTGCATAATTTTACTTGGACAGACGGACATTTTAAATCGATTCAGATTTATTTGATTCTTTTTTATATGCATAAATAGTATATTCTTGTATCACCTCATAGTGTAGAGTATAATTAAAAACAAAACAATTGTTGCGTAAGTTAGTGAGTGTTGTACCTATATGGGAGCCGCTCTCTTTTAGCAAAGCACAAAAAAAAAAACGCAATAAAAGTGAAATTAAGTAGTAAAAATAAAAAGAACGAAGGTGCTCGAATAAAAAAAAAAAAAACTATAAAAAACTTAAAGCAATAACAAATGACAACATTGATGACAATTTGTTTTTAATCTGTCATGCACGCAACTGAAAACCTTAATGTATAAAAATAAATTGATGTGTATATAATATATATATGTATGTAAGTCATTTACATTTTTTATTTTAATAATTTTCATAATTTCGAGGATAAAGAGATTTATAAAGTTTGCTATTCCATTTACAATTGTAACAAGTAAACCTCCATAGAGGGTATATAATAATGTCGGCATCATTTAGAAATGTCCACACGTCCCTTCTTCAATTTTTTGTAGTTCTCAAGTACAAAAAATGTTGTTAATTACTTGAAATTGTTTGCACGAATATTTCTACAATTATATAAAATTGAGGGCGTGATAACAAGGTTAGAATTATACACTCGCTATTAGTTCAGTTTTAATTGGGGTGCTAACGACGACTTAACCCAAACTATTGCTGTGCTCTTATTACGTTTTTCACTTGTCACTTTCGAAAAACAAAAGGTAAGCAATAGAATAATATTTGTCTAATTGTTAAATAAACAGCTATTATTCTCCACTACAAAGTCACTTGTTTACATATTTACCCATATGTTATAAGTCTCCACACATACACACACATACACACCCCCTATATTCTTCTTTGCAATGCATAGAGATAGAAATTCTCTCTCTCTCGCTCTCCCCCGTTCCCATTTACATATAGAAATAGAAATTTTAGTTATTGTACTCATCGATTGTGCGGTTGTTTGTTGGTGTATGTTGCTGCTTATTATTCTATTTTTTTTTCTATTTATCTATTTTCTAGTAAACGTAGTACAAGACTTAATCGGTTTTTTTTTTTTTTTGTAAAAATATTTCAGTGAGTTTAGTTTTTTTGTTTGTTTTTTTTTTTTTCGTACTCACAAGCCCATCATTCAGCATTTTTAACAGAGTACCCCCAAATAGCACAACACAGTATACTCGTGCTCTAGTTTGCGTTGAACCACTAAAGTATTCTGTTGTCGTTTGCCATCGCTAACAGTTGTCTCTCATTGTCTCCGTTATCGTATCGGTCGTGCACAATTTTTACAACAAAACAAAACAAAACGTATTCAAAGCAACCGTATCAGCTTATTATTATACTATTAGTTATTAAATGTAAATTAAACGAAAAAAAAAAAAAAACAAATTGCTGTACAACAGTGTGTTTGTGCAGTGTGTACAATAAAGTAAGAATAAATAAAAATCGTATAATACAAAAAAAAATTCCATAAAAAATCAGCTGTTTTTACTAATTATTAATTAGCATTGAATTTTTTTTTATAAAAAATACTAAATAAAGGAAATTTCTTTATAGAAATGGAAATAAAAAAGTCTAATTTTACAATTTCTTTTATATAATCTTTTGTTATATAAAGAAATCCTTAATAATTTGTTTAACATAATATCACTCATACGTCAAGAGAGCCTGTGTCGTATTATTAGTTTATTATAATTGCGTTTTATACCAATAACCAATGACAGCTATAAACGTCATATTATTGCATATTTTTGTAGTTATTCGATATTCAACCTTATATCCGTAAGTGATAAAATTTTAAAACATAAAAATTAATGAACGTTATCATACCCTACAACACTAAGTGGCAAAGGGTATATTAAGTTTGTGTGTATGTTTAAAACTCTTAAATAATAAATCTACAGTCACCTTAAATTACACCGATCGAATCAAACACAGAATCACAGAATCACTTTCAGAATCGATTTAGCCATGTCTGTCTGTTCGTCTGTGTGAACATGTGAATTTATACACAGATCTACAGATCACATACGTTAATTGGCAAAAATACGACCGGTAGCTTGCGCACCAATTAACATGGATAGACCGACAGACAGACGGACATGATTAAATCGATTCAGAATTTGATACTGAATCAATTGATGTAATTAAAGGTGGGTGGATGGTAAACACGGGGCCGTTTTTACTTTTCTTTTGCTCTTAAATGGTGAAAGGTCGGATCCCTTTTTGTGAAATTCAATTTACAGAATGATTAGTTTAAATAACACTGCGCTATATAAAACCTTTGCTTTGTGTTTTTTTATTAACTATTTCATATAAATGCTAATATAAAAATTTAAAAAAAAAATTAAGATAATGACGTTAATAGTAAATGATAAACGCTCAATGAATAGCAAAATCAATAATATCTGGGATATAATCGTATCAACAGTTAATTTACTGTGTGTGTGAGTATGAATGTGTTTGTGTGTGTCATTCACGAATTTATTGGATACACTCTGTTAAATGTAAGTTTATGTTAAATTTAACAGAAATGGCTGCCATTTAAATACACTTGCATACATACATGCATAAGTTTAAGTATACATCAGCATACATATAAAATTACAGGATGGTATGTATCGTAAATGTAATTTAGAGAAAGTGAAAGACAAGCTAATGTAGTAAAGCAGCAGGAGTAAGTGAGAGTTTACTGGTATGTAATCATATACCAAAACACGCGTACATATATACATGTATATGTGGAAGTGTGTGTACACATATATGATATATAGACTATGTATATAAAGATGTGTGTGTGTGAGTGTGTATTTGTTCTAAATGTGGAGTATATTGTGTTTAATGCGCAAACTCCCTTAATGACCGTTATGTCATTGTTATAATGTACTGTATATATATGTATATACATATATATATACATATATATATATGTAGTGCGAAAATGGTTTACTTTTTAAATCCAATAACAAAAACAACAATTCATTCTCTACTCTAGTAACATACTAACCCATACATTCTTATAACAAAAAAAAACGTTCGTTTGTAAGTATGTAGATGTAGATAAATAAAGAAATAGTAGAAATTCTTTTCAACAACCAGCCACACACAATACATACTGCATAAAATACATTTATGTATCTATAACGGTTTAGTTGTCTGAATGGGGTATGTAAAGGAATTTTGCTTTCATTTCTTATGCGAGATATGTATGCACCGTATGCGTCGTAATGTACATATTGTGAAAAGACAACAAAAACTTAAAATTATTTAAATAGAGAGAGGGAGAGAGTTAAGGAGGGTGGCAAGAGAAAGATAGAGACAAAGAGAGAGATATATGTAACTTTGTAATTTGGATGATGAGAAAATTTGATGCAAGAGTACGATAGGAAAAAAAGAAAAAAGATACATTTGAGTAATTTATCCACTACCACCCCCCTCCCCGCTCGCTTTTTTTATACTTTCTTCATTCCTTTTATTTCTTTGCTTTACTTTAAATAATAAATACATTCATTTATTGTTTATTAATAGGATTCTAACTTAATAAAGAGACCCGCACACACAGAGAGACAGAGAAATAATGTGTTCGGTGAATTGATTTTATATCAGCTGATATTACGTAGAACATGATCTATCATTAAGTGGAACACATAGCGTAACCATGAACTTGTTGTAAGGTGGGGGAAAGGCTGCTTGTTTTGTGTGTTTGTTTGCATGTTACATTGTCATTGCAATTAAAAAAAAGTTCTATTTTTAAACACATTTCTACCTTAGATTGACTTCTGTCTAATGTGTGATGATAAAAGTAAACTGATTTTATAGGTATTTATACATTTATGTATATAATCGTGTGTTTATAACTTCAGGGAACAGTGAAAACAAAATCTTAAGTCACCTCCAAGGACAGTTTAAAAAGCTTTGTTTCAAAGTTAACATGAAATAGAAAAATTGCCATTTTTTTTTAGTGAATTTATACCAGTTGTAACATTTTCGTAACCTTTTTATAACCTTGCACCCTATGTTGCAAAGAGTTATCTTAAGTTTATGCAGATGTTTGTAATTTCTAAATGATAAATGCTACACCTCCACCTACAAGTACACCCATCAGATTGAAAATCTAAATTGATTAATAGAACCCCTCTCCATATAACGACCCAGTATAAAGGAAGTCTTTATATGAAGAATAGTCGTAATTGTTAATATTTTTTAACAAAATTTTGCTTAATAATTAGCTTGTTACAGCTAATGTACCCGATCGAACTATTTTTAGACCTGTTTTCCATATAATGATATTTCGAGAAGACACATTTTTGAGGCTATTAGAGATTTTTGTTGGGTATGGACATAGTACTTGGCCGATTTTCCCAAACGTACAGATACTAGAAATATTTGTACAAAATTTCAGCTCAATACGGACATACGGACGGAGTTATCTAGATGGACACAGTTTGTGATGTTGATTAAGAATATATATGTAGATACTTTGAAAAATCTTTTGACACCTGCTTCTGAGTATTGGAAATAGAATAACAAACTCAGTATACCCGCATCACTAAGATGTTAAGAAAAATTATAATTATCTTAAATGAATTGTGTCTGCTGCGCTTAAATTTTTGACGCCCACTTTTTAACATTACACACACTCTCTCTCTCTTTCTTTCTCACCCTTGCAACACATATATTTCCATATACATTACGTTTGTACCAAAAAATAAAATCAACGACCAAGAAGGAAATAGATGTTTAAATTTTATGACTGACTAATGAAATTAATGAACAGATAAACAAATAAAAGAGAATATCTTTAAACTAAAAATAAATCCTCGCACAAAGAGCACAAAACACAACAAACATTAAAAAATAAATAAAAATAAAAAAAAAACAAGTAAAAAACAAATAATAAAAAATTAGGCGTATGCCCAATCTAGCAAGCCCATCACTTTACTATTTCTCCAAAAAAGGAAAAAATATTTTAAATATATATAAATAAATGTATCTTGGATTTAATTAATTTTTGGGCGTGGCAATATTAGAATTTTTTTCCAAATTCATCATTCAGTTATTTTGAAAAAGTTTCTGTTTTACACTCATCTAGTTGGCAATAAATAAATCGTGGTTAGGCACGCCCATTTTAGCTAATTTTATATATTTTTATAATATCATTTTATAAGTACAAAGGAAAAAAATATCTGAGAATTAGATTTGTTCATGATCAGATTCTTAATATATAAAGATATACATCTTCTTTTTAATATATCTCCCGAACGCCTTGGTCAATTTTTACTATTTATATACCGTTAGAATGTATAAATAAAGTACTAATTTTGCTTTTCTTTAAAATCGCACAAATTATACTGGAATCGAAACTCAGTACACTGAACTCTTTTAATAAACTTGTGGGCCCATGCGTGAACCGATTTTCTCCATTTTCAATTAGATACTATGAACGTTGTAAATATGTATACATATTTCAGTTCGATATCCAAAAATGTGCGATTATAAAAGTGTTAAAAGGCACAGATTTAAGACTTAAAAAGCTATTGAGGGCACGTCCTTGATTCGATTTTGTCCAATTGCTATATGAAACCGTACACAAACTCGAAGATTGTGTGCGTTAAACTTCTGCACGATAGCTCAAAAATGCATAGAAATTCATACAGAATAATATATATACTTTTGGGGGTGTGGCAAGCCCCCTTCTAGTACTTACAAACGTTTGACCATAACCAATATACCCCCCTAATCATTATGATGATGGGTATAAAAACACAAACAAAACACAGCATGCAAATTTAATTAACTTTAACTAACTAATGAGATTTTCAACAAGAAACAAAAACGAAGATAATAAAATTTAAAAAAAAAGTATTAACAATAACAATAATGGAAATGAGTTGTAAAAGTGATTCGTTAACTTCAGGGCACCAGTTACGAACTTGATAATTATAATATAATACAATTTGTGTTGTTGTGGAAAAAGAAGATAACAAAAGTACAGCACAAGGCAAAAATTTTTGTTTATAGACTCACACACACGCATAAACAAATGAACATAGAAATGAACTAATTTATGTGGACGTATGGTAAACACTCTTAATATGCCTCAAATTGTTCTTATTCTTATTTTTGTTAATATTGTAAAATTTGTTTTTGTAATAGCAAAAAAATGTCTAATTAAAACCTTGAACTTTACTCTTTCAAAACGTATTCGAAGCCAAACAAATGTATAACAAAAATATAAATTTAAATAACATTAAAAAAAAAAAATTGTGATTTATGAAAAAGTGTAAAAATAGTAATAAAACTATGATGATGGCACAAAATGAAAATTATTTATAAAAAAAAATCACTATTAATAAAAAAATAAATTATGCGCAACCAGACAGTTTAATAGTTTGTGTAAAATTCCGCACTATTATCTAACGCCCAATATTCTTTTTAATTTGTAGAGATTTATATGTAAAGTAAACAAACAAAAATAATATTTATTGGACGAATGGATTGAAGTTTCATTTTCCTCACCCGAATATACAAATTTTCCAACATGAACAGAACAATTGAAATGTCATTTATACAGCACATCACTTTTCGTTTGTTTGTTCATAATATTCAGCAACAACATGAAAATTAATCAAGTTGATGAACTGCAATATATGGAATATATATGCGTCGCTCATTTGCTAAATATTACGCTTCTTCTCAGTTAGAATAAATATCCATTTACCTGTCATATGATTTTATAATATGTGCGGATGAATATTGTATTCTTCTTATTTGAATATTGAAATGAATTTGTGGCTTTTTTTTTTAATTTTGTAATTGATGTGCAGTTGAAAGGCAATAAATATTTCTAATGTACATTTTTGAAGGAATTCTTTTCATATTCGAATCCATTCATGACGTTGTTAAATGAATGAAATTCTAATGGATTGATATTCGATTTTCGATAGAGATGACATCGATATTAAAATATTAGTTAATATTAAATTGCTTAATTATGTAGTACATTTTCAATCACTACAGACTAACGACTAATGCAAAAATGAATAAAATCTTGCTTAAAGAGTTATAATTGGTGTTCATATTATTTTGTCCATCTTCTGTATATGTATGTATATACTTTGTAGGTTCTCTGAAACCTCTTTCTGGATGTAAAAAATTAAATGATAAACTTAGTATATCTCCCATCTTACGTGGAGAGTAAAAAGATACGCCTCTAATTTACAAAATATAAATAATGGCTGAGTTACTTGTCTCCAAGAGAGTAAGCAGTCATATAACTGCCTCACTTTTATTCTAACAGCAAATAATTTCAATTAATATGTTTACCATCGAGGCACATAATTAATGCATGATATATATTAACATAATCAATTGAAGCTTCGGAAACCACAACTAAATTTTCCAATCACTCACAATTTAACGATTTAATTATATGCTGTCCTTATGCGCCCATTTTTATATGCACCATTTAAATTTTTTAATGTATAACCATTTTCAACTTATGACTTTAAATGTTAATCATACTAAAGTGCTCCTAAATAATTGCGTGTAAAAACGAAACACACGTACTCGTACATAGTAAAAAAGAATACAAAACAATATTGTTTTCAATTAAAGACACGTGCGTGTCGGTTGTTTTTGAATTCACAGCTGAATGATTACACTGTTGTACAATGTTATGAGATTATAAAAAGCTCACAACAACTAATTGAAAACTATCACAGACCATTTAGCTGCACAACAATAATAATCCGTATAAAGGAAAAAAAAAAAGATTTTGGTTAAAGTTATCTAAGAGACGGAGAAGCAAACATATTCGTTTAAAAATATTGTATAAGAGGGTAAATATGACTGTGTCAAAACTTTTGCAATAACCAAAAGAAGGCGTCGTAAAACCCACAAGAAATATATATTCTTGAACCATGTCTTTCTTTCTGTTCGACGTCCGTGTAAATGTGTTCTGTGGTACTTGTATAATTTACAAAAAATTGTCCCCAATTTCGACACCTCGACTTGAAAGAAACTATTAGAGAATGGTAAGATGTATCTGCCACTCCCACTGTTTTTATATGGACGTTTACTTGTTTTATTTAATTGTGCTAAAGAAAATTTTCCAAAGAATATTAAATGGATTTAATTCCATGAAAAGCATTTAACCTCCCCCAAAAAAAGAAATAAACTAAAAATAGCAAACACTGCATTAAAATGGAAATTCTACCTAGCGTTCAGCATTCATCTTTGAAGTGTTGAAAGTAAAATACTGTCAATGTCGTCATCGAATGTCAAGAGCGCTATTAAAGTGTGACATTTTTATGAGAATGCTTTTATGTAGAAAATTACCTGTCAAATATTTAACGAGTCACTCCTCTATTATGCATTTTAATTAAATTTCTAATAAAGCTTAAAAAGAGATTATATTCTAAAATGGATTTTTTAAGATGTCCGTATATCTGTCCATCTTAGAATTTTTTTTTTCAATTTTTTATCAAAAACATTTCAAATTGATTATAGATTACTGTCCAATTAAAAGAGAAATATAGTCAACTAATGAAACAGTTGCATATATGTATATGTGTACATATCACTCAATAAACTTACTTGATACAAAAAATATGCTACGTCACAATGCTGCAAAAAAATATATCATACATATATAAGAAGAGAATAGTATTCTTGTTAAATACATTTACAAATCAAGCACAAGGAAAAAATCAATTCTTGGCAACGTTTTACAGATTCCTTCTGACAAATGCCAAAAGGGAGACACAGTATAATAAACACATGAAGAATAATGCCAGAATAACGATATTATAAACATTTAAAATAAATATTTGCAACAACAATAACAACAATAACAAGAAAATATATTATGTAACCGTTTCCATAAAGAGCTAAAAAAAAACCTTTTATTACAATATACGATATAAAATACATACAGATATATTGTAATAAGTAAATTTGGTTTAGGTGACATCTTAAGTACCCTATATATCAATAGCTGATGGATACTAAATTATATCCATTACCTATCAATTAAAAAATCACATTCTGTGGCAAATACAGTTTTTTTTTTTTTTAATTGAAAGCGTGTCTCTACCTATTTTCGGCACATAGATGGATTTATTAATTATCTAATTATTGTAGCTCAATTTTTTCCGATTGTGGGCATGGCTCTCAACCGATTTTGCCTAATATAAGAGACTAGGCAAGTTTATGGACAAAATAATCTCAGCTGAATATCTTAAAATTTATTACGATAAACGATCCAAAAACAGACAGATCTACTGATGGACATAACTAAATTGTTTCAGACTAATTGAGAGGCTTATTATCATTATATGTTTATATTTTGTAGAGCCTCTGAAGTCTCATTCTAAGTATTGCAATTGCAAACTTAGTATACCTTTTATAATATGTGGAGGATATAAAAAATTAATAACATGCACTGCTCATCATAACTATTTGATGGCTTGTATAAACTTGTGACCGTTTTTTTATGGTTATTTCTTCTCTTACATTTACATTTATATGAAATATTTACAGCCTTGTTCCTGTTTTTACTCATGTGACAGTTTTGCCTACAACTCTCCACTGAATAAAAAAAAATGAAAATATTATAGCCGGTTGTACTGGACTTTTTAATACTTTACTTTACTTGAATCCTTAAGTTATACTATAAGTAGTTTAGTTGTAAAAAAGTTTTATATAATTTTTTATCTTTGATTAAAATCCTTTGAAAATGTACGATATCGATTTTGTTCAGCCAAGTTTAAAAATATGGAGTATAGGGGAGAAATTCAATTGGAATCTGTCAACCTTTACATTGCAATAAAAAATATAAATGTGAATGTAATAAAAGATACAAAAATATAATATGCAAATGTCGTAATAGTGAACGGTGATGGCATCATCGACTGCTATGCGGTGATATCAATAATTTCTGTCACAGTACTTTTTATTTATATCAATTAATTAATATTTGCTTTAAGTCTGTATTTTAAGTATTACAAAATAACCATATCTGGCTGAATTCAAATCTTGAGTACCCACCATCAATGCATCAAAACTTCCGAGAAATATATATGTCAATATATATTCTGAACTCTCTATATAGGTACTATGGAATGTTTACTTAAAAAATTGTTCCATTTTCAGTTTTTGTTGCATTGTGGGCGTGTTGATTGGGCGATTTTGCCCAACTTTAAAAGCAACTCGCTTATGAAACCAACAATTCTGCCAAGTTTGGAACCAGGGAAAACAGTAGCACAGAACACACTTGGACAGACGGACATGTTTAGTTGAACTTAGTAGTCGATACTGATTCATATTATATACATATTGTGAAACCGACGCCTCTTTTGGGTGTTGCGGATAATGTTTTTGACAAAGTAATTTATACCCACATATACGATGGAGGGTATAAAAGTATTTGTTCAAGCACTTGCTCGCTTACTTGCTTGCTTTCTTCTATAAAAGACATTATTGACATAACAGTTTATATTGATTTTATTTAAAGAAGAAGAAGAAGCAGTTTTTACATAATTAAGAAAAAAAATCTGTTGAAACCTTTAAAATAAGTATTTAACGCCTTTGGCAGTTATATTATTAAAGGTACTAAAATTAAAGCCAAAGCAAAAGCAAAAATAAAAAAAAAAACGAACTCATTAACATTTTTATGGCTTTTTACATGGGCAATATAAATGCCACTTGCGCTGTAGTCGCCCTCAAATCCGAGTAACAGTAGCATAGGGATTGCAAGAGGTTCTTATTTAAATGCAGGGTACTGGGTGTCTAACATTCAAATATGAAGAATTCAAGGTTCGCATTAAATTAACGCGTACATACTCACATACCTAATTCATCATTTCCTCACCATTTCCTCTTTATGTTTGTAAATAATTAAAAAAAAAAAAAAATTCAAACATAGACAATCTACGAGTTGATGGTCAGCATGTTAGCAAAATTGGATCACATGAAAACTATTCAAGGTTATATAAGTAAAGGGCCAAATGATTGCAGATATACAAATAACAAGTATGAACAGAAAATTCATTTATATTTTAAGACATTGGTATACAGTTGTTATGCATTCGGTTAACAAAGACTTTTAAATACCCAACAGAATGGTTTCACAGGGACAAAGTGAGACACAAGAGACAAGAGATTCAATGAATTCAACAACAATTTAAGTCTAACCAATAAATGGAAAACATTACTTGCCTCTGGCATGTTTGTTATATAATTATACCGTGTATCACATGTAGCACAGGGTATATTAAGTTTGTGGGTATGTTTGTAACTTCTAAATGGCTAATGTCATACTCACCTTAAATTATACCGATCGATTTATAATCAAAATCTGAATTAACCTAAATATGTCCGTATGTCCGTCTACATTCCACGTAAATTAGAGCCACGAAGTTTCTTACAACATCATTAAATCGGCGATAAATCATAGATAATGTAAAAGTTAAGACTTATTTAATATACTACCACACTAATCGAAACAGTGAAAATTAAAACAGCTGAGAATGTAATTTAAATTAAATTTTTATATATAAAATATAATAAAAAAAAAGAGATTGCAAGTAAAACAGTGATATTTGGCTTACACGAAATCTTAATTACCCTTCAAATCTATATGTAAAACGTAAGCGTGGCAGATGCTTGCTCAGGACTTCTAGCAATTTGGAATTATAGGATTTTAAAAATTGTCGGCCACACCCATTTTACTATATATGAGCTTGAATTTGTTATGAATGTGTGGACAAAACGAAACAAAACCGAAAACGGTTTTTTGTATATTGTGGGCGTACCTGTTATCCGGTCCCACCCATTTTTGGCACATCGATTGATAGGATAACTATAAATAAGTTCATAAACTATATATCTTAAAATTTGCGCTTGTTGGAATGCCAATAACAGACGGATACACGGACACATATGTCTAGATTGACTCAGTTTTTGATGCTGCTGATCAAGAATATATATACTTTGTACGCCTTCTTCCAGGTGTTGCAAACGGAATGACAAACCTATGTGGAAAATATAAAAATGTAGAGTCGAGTAAAAATACCTCGGTTTAAAAATTTTTTTATATGAAACGTACATGACTCACAAGTCAACACTTGTTAACGACATCGACCTATTTAACTACCTCTTTAGTAGAGTAATAAGAGACATGAATAAAATTTGTTTTATTTAAATGATGCACAGAAAAACTCTTTCATCATTAAGTAGCGATATCCTGCAAAGGTTCGTTAATAATATGCCTTTAAAGTTTAATTAACTAAATAATTTATAGTGACACCATTTTGCATGACGAGTTGTCATGTAAACAATTTCATTATCGTACATATACTCGTATATTGACTTGCACACATACGTAAATGACATGTTACAAGTATATGATAATATAGTATATTTAAAATATTAAGTGGACCATGTGTTAATGTCAGTCAGTATTTATTATTATTTTTGTTTTGCGGGTTTTTTTCTTTTTGACCCAAAATAACTTAAGCAAACATTTACACAAGCGCCAATTTTAACAGACACAAAAATAAAAAAAATAAAAAAAAAAAAATTCAATGCCAAAAATTTCCTCATAAAAGAATTTCAAGCGGAGGCATACAGAGTGTGGCAATGTGATTATTTTAGTTGTTGTAGTAGTTTATGCATATTTAAAATTCTAAATTGAGAAAAGTGAAAATTATTGGAATTATTTTTAGAAAGCATTCTTGTGTTTCTTCTTAGTATGTAGGTGTAATGTCTATTAAAACAAATAAAATATTACATCACAAACTAACTACAGCTACCCGTCAATTAGAGAGACAAACAAATAAAAAAAACTATATTTAGATCGGGCCAAATCTTATACTAGGACCCATCTTTACAAGGAGTATATGTTTTAAAGTTTCAACTTTCACTCTTTTGTGTATTGTGAGTAATAGGGAAAAAAAGGAGGAGGGGTATACTAAGGTTGTTATATATTCTTAATTAGCATCAAATCTGTGCTAATTTACCAAAAAAAAAACTACTCTGCCGAAAACTTGACCTTCGTTGATACTTGAGTTGTTACGTAATATATGAACTATTAGAAGGCGTTATCATATACGTACTATGCCCACCCCTTGTACATACATTTAGAAAGTATAAATTTAATTTAATTTAGTTTTTTCTACTTGTTTAATTCTTTAGATTTGCTTAAACTGTTGAATGTGCTGGAAGAACAAGAGGTCTCATAACAAACGCTGATTAGAAAAGTCCACAAATAACGCCCACCATTCCCTTAAAGCAAAATAAGAATTACAATAACAAAACAAGTTGATGCCAAACAAAAACAAATAATAGAACAAACACAGAAACACATAAAAGTAACGGATTAATCAAATTCAAATTCAGAACATCATTTAACTACCAACTAAACAAATAAAAAAACAAAAACCAAATAAACATCAGATATTGCTAAGTAGCAGAAAACGTAGAAACTCTACAAAAACAAAAACAAAAATCTATAAAACCATTATTATAACAACAAACTATCACGTCACACACCAAATATACGAGCAGTACATGGTGAGTGTGAGTGTGTCATGAAAAACTAAAGAAAAGAGAAAAAATCTACGCTACGTTTATTAAATTTTAAACAAACGAATAAACAACGTGCGTGTGCTATAACGTCATTGTCATCCATGCATAAATATAGACTTACCCATTAATTACACCTACATACGTATATAATATAGATGAACGGTAAATACAAAAAGCCCTCATTTACCAGATAAGCTGATATTAATAGAACACCGATACCGACACATCCAGTAACAGCAAAAAAGAATATCGAATAATCTACTTAATTGTGACGACGATAAACGAGCAATAACTATAACAACATCAAAGACAACAACAGCAACAATTAAACAACTAGACGAACTTCAACTAATACCAAAAACAAACAAAAAAACAAAAAAACCAGCAACGACAACATGCATCTTGAAATTCAAGTGGCATTAAATTTTGTTATCTCGTATTTGTATAATAAGTTGCCGCGAAGGCGTGTCAATATATTTGGTGAGGAATTAGAAAAAGCACTAAAAGATAAATTCCAGGGCCATTGGTACCCCGATAAACCCGTTAAGGTAAATCTACTATAATTCTATTAAATAAAAATAAATTTACAAAAATATTTTACAAATCTTCTTCAGGGTTCTGCATTTCGTTGCCTGAAAACAGGTGATCCCATAGATTCTGTATTGGAACGAGCGGCCCGTGAAAGTGGTGTTCCCATTTCAGATATCCTAGAGAATCTGCCAAGTGAGCTTTCAGTTTGGGTAGATCCGGGTGAGGTGTCTTATCGCATTGGCGAAAAGAGTGCTGTTAAGGTAACCCAATCATTCAATCATTACCTATATTGAAAATATATAACTTATACAACCATTTCCTTTAGATTCTCTACTCTGAGAATAGTGACAATCAAGAGGACAGCAATTCAGCGGATCGTGAAGTCAACAAAACATTTAATCCTGAAGCTCAATGCTTTCGACCTATTGATGCTGTCAATACCAGTATGAATAATTTGAGTTTAAGCCCCAAAACATCACCACTGACTGGTTCATCTCCTTTATCGGCCACCTCCAATTCGCCTACCTATAAGGGTAGCCCCAACACAGCTAATGCTGTTTTAAATGGCAGTTCTTTTATGCAACGAACCCAGGCACCTTTAACATTTACCACCGCTACATTTGCCCAAACCAAGTTTGGTTCCACCAAATTGAAAACTAGCTCCAAAAGAGCCAATAGGTAAGTAAACAGTTCTTCGGATTAGGGGAAAGTGTAGAGTTTTAGATTCAAATTTAGTTTTACGTCGCAAAAACTTAATAAGAAATGCAATAAAAAGCTGCTTAAAAAAGAAAGATTTTAAATTAAATTTGAAAGTAGACGAATTTACGGTTCAATAGAAGGGAAGTTTTTTTTTAATATTTAATAAAAATATTAATTAAATTTCATTGGATTTAAGTTTTTATTGTAACTTTGTAGTCATTCCTCGTAATAACGGTAAAAAAAAGTTCTACTAAGGGTAAATAAAATTCATAATAATCTGAGGACAGAAAAAAATTGTTCAAAAATATTCAAAAATTTTTCATTTCATTTACAATTTGCAGCAGCTCCTATCGTATGTCACCCACTGAATTTTCCAATTATATTAAACAACGTGCAATGCAACAACAACAAATGCATCATGGTCCTGGTACAGCAACCGTACCAACCAATGGACCGCCAGTACAGCAATCAAATCATTTTGGACCAATTGGTCCGGTATCACCAGCTCGTTCAATCTCACCCAATCCCCTATCATTGGGTATGAGTCAAAATAGTGGCAACGATCCGTTTTATTTTCCCAGTATGACAATGGGCATGTATCCACAATTTAATGGTCATCATCGTCATATATTTGATACACATGGATTCCAAACGGAAACTGGTAATAATTGCAATTTGTATGGTGGACCATTAAGTAATGGGGGTGCCGGTGGTAGTGGCGGTAACAGTGTTGGTAATGGTCATAGTAAGTTCAGTAACTTTTTGGAACCACATGGATTCTTCGGTTTGACACAACATTTACAAACACCATCACAACAACAACAGCAACAGCAGCATACATCCCCTTTACCTAACGGTATTATAGGTGGTAAAAATTGTCATGTCAATGATGTCATCACAACTAATGGTGGCGGTGGCAATAATAGCGCTACAAGCACCAAGGATATTACTATAAATGGCACGACTAATGTGGTGAATAATAATAATACAGCCAACATAACGGTAACGGTAACCAGTGGTGACAGTTCAGTAACCTCAATGAATGACCGTCAAACTGTTGGCAGTGGAAACAGCAGCAGCAATTCAACAGAATCCAATATTAGTTCGACAGCTACCAGCACAAACTCTAAATTGATGGATAGCATTAATTCGTTTTATTCGAATGCTACCGGATCCTATCAACAATTATTAGTAGCTAATTAAATAATCATCACCGGCAACAACAAGGCAAGATCAGATAAACAAAAAAAAATTCCACTCATTTGAAAGTCAGTTCAGGGAATGAAACTGGAAAAATGGAATGGACTGGAATTGTAAAAAACAAGAAGCTCTCGTACATGGCAAAGGTATTGGAATGGTATATTTCAAAAATATAGAACATCCTCCATTTACATGATGGTTGATTTCATTTGTGGGTTGTAATCATTATTATTATAATTAATCGTTTATTCACCTGAAACATTTTTAAATCGATTAGCACTACAAAATGGAGCAATAACTGTTTTATACTTGACTCATTTTTATAACGAAAACTTTCTGTAATAATTTTTCTTGTTTTTCTTCTTCTTTCTTTTCTTTTCCTTCACTTTGCTCCCTTTATATTTTTATTCAATTAGTGTAGTTATATAAAAATATATATGAAATAATTATTATGCAACTACTACACCTACTGCATTGGCACTGTCGGTACATATATAAATAAAAGTGTACATTAGACATATTTACAACTATGTCGTACATTTAGTATAGTACCCGCATCTATATATATATATATGAAAAACAATAACAACAACAATAGCTGCAACAATAAACTACATAAATCAACCACTAAAAAGAAAAACAATGCATACACACCTAAATACACCCACACACACATACACACATATGTTATATATACATATAAACATATATTTTTTTAAACGCTTAATAATAACATCGTTAGTGGAAATATAACAGAAAAGAAAAAACTAGCAAAAATACAAAAAAAAAAAAGAAAAATACAATATTTAGTCAATATAATGCATAGAAAATGAGAAAATAAATAAAGGAAAAAAATTGAACATAAGTTATGCTCCAGTATAATTTACGAAAACAAAAACAAAAAAAAAACACTTTTGTGACTAAACATAAGTACATACATAAACTTTTTTTTATTACAACAACAACTAATATAAAAAAACACAAAAAATGAATAAGAAACAAACAAACAACAACAACAAAACAAAAATCGTCTATTTTTTCACTATTCATTTTTATACACATTTAACAAATAAACTGTAAGCTACATTAAAAAAAAAAATATTAAATAAAAAGTAAAAACAACTACAACAAACACAACAATAAATGTTTATATATACATATAACAAAATTTTAATAATATCATTCAACGTTTATTCAATTTATTCAATTGAGTTGATTTCTCAAAATACACAAAATCTATAAATAATTATCAAATTAATTAATTAATTAATTAAATTTAAAAAAACCAACAAATTATTAACATTTTATACTGCTCCCCTATTATATATATATATATATATATATATATATAGATATATACAGGGTATGGACAAAATAATATGAACATCATGCAATATAGTACATCTTCTTGTATGTTGGCAACACTGCCAACTTTAGCACAGTTTACACACCAAGTCTTATATTATATTTATTCTTCAAAGATTAAAACAAGCGATGGGTGAAATATGTGATCTCTCGGACTTCGAAAGAGGGCAAATCGTTGGTTCTCGGTTAGCGAAAGCATCTGTAGCGAAAACAGTTGAATTGTTTAACGTTTCACAAAGAATAGAATCCACGGAAATTACAACATATTAAAAACATGATAAAACATTATCGTCAAAGACACATAGTCGGCGAAACTAAAAGTTAACCGACAGAGATCGACGAACATTAAAAAGAATTGCAGCCAGACAAAATAAAACTACTACGGCAAAAATGACAAAAGAATTCAACACTCACTTGATTTCGAAAAAACAGTATGGCTGAAAAGCTAATTATGAAAGGGCTGCAATTGCGAAACAATGAAATATGTCAGGTATTCATATTATTTTGACCCTCTCCTGTATATACATATAATTACAGTCACCACACAACAACACATGCCTCAATCTCAAACTCTAGATTATACAAGAATATTATATTATAATAATATTTATACCATAAAATAAATGTATGTGGTAAAGTTACATTTTTTTTTTATTATCAAATGAGTATAATCTAATCATGTAGTAAAATATTTAAATTAAATAAAATTTTGATACACTTCGTACTTTAAGTTGAAAATGCAACAATTACGAGAAAATGTTTGCAATAAATATTTGATCTGTTTGTGTCAGAATGTGCCGTAATAATAATAATTGAATTGAGTATAAAATTAAAATTTATAAATTCATAAATATTTAATATATAACAATTACACGCGATTACTGATTCAACATTATTGGCCGATTACAACCACCTGTAAGAGAAAACGCCACGAGCTTCAGTCTTCTGCATATCTTCTCCAGTTTTGAATTTTTACAGAGCATTGGTCTCTGTTCCAGAGTTTCAGTCCACCTTCCTTTCGGAAAAATCTGAAATAAAATCTGAAAAAATTCAAAATTAAGTACTCAAGTATTAATAAATTTATAAAACTATAAACCGGCTTCTATAGGGGACATTGTTCTTTTAGGTACCACGTTAAAATAAATGGGTAATTCTGACACAGACATCTGCGGACTGTGCTCATACTCTGCATACTTACCGTGTGCAGAAACAGACATTCAAAGAAAATGTGAAGCTCTGAGTATAGGAAAGTCTTGAACTTTTTTAAAACTTAAAGAACTGAGGGCACCGGCTTAGGCAAAAAAGGTGGTGATGCATGGTAATGCTCTGATATAATAATAAACTAATAAATTTAAAAATTTGACTGTTTAAGCAAATTTTAAAAATTAACTTAAAGTGAAGAGTATCAATAATTTGGCCTTTTAGTCAAATGCGGCTTCTTTAGCGTTTTATAATATATTTTTTATTAAATATTATCTTATTGTAGATATTAATATAGTTAAATATATTTTATTGTTTTAATTCATGTGGTTTTTAATAATAATAATACTTTTTTATAATGTTTTCCAATTACAAATAATAATTCAATGTTTTTTTTTTAATTTAACTTTTAAAAAACAAGTTTTATATATTGTAAAAAAATCTTAATGCTTTATATTATTTAACAATTTTTTTTACAAAAATCTAGATTTGTTAAATAATTTTTTTTTATAATTTTTTTATATACAAAGAAAAACATTTCGTTTTTGCCGTTGCTGCTGGGTAGTTTAAGTGACTTTTTTTCAATTTTTTTTCAATTTTTTTTCAATTTTGTTTTCTTTTATTCAACAAGCTTATATAACGTAACATAATAAATTGAAAAATGAAATAAAAAAAAAGAAAAATAATCTACTCGATCTACCTATAATACATATGTGTATGTATACACTTAAATATGTATATATAATAATATATACAAAATATACTACAGTACGTGTATATCTGCTCTAAATGGTTTAATATTTTTATTTTTGATAAATTATAATAATGTTAAATGAAATCATTTTTTATGTAGAAATTTTTATACGTTTTTATACATGCCTCACATAATTGTTAATGAAATGCTATGATAAAGAATTTTCAATAAAAAAAAATTATATAATCGTATAAACACTATTGCAAGACAAACATTGTTTATTTTCTTCAATCATATTTTCAGTTAGTCTCTTTCATTCGCAATATTACGAGAAAAATTATTATTATTTCAATCATCAAAACAATAACGTTTGCTTTCCTTTTTAAATTTACAGTTAATGTTATAGGGAGGGTAGATTTTTATAGCAAAAATGGACGACCCTCGATCTTTTGTTTATTCCACTTTTAGAATCATGTACAGTATTGTTAGTCGGTTCAATAGATTCGCAAAATTGTGGCAATCATCTTTTCTGAAATATAGCAAGAGTGACAACCAAAATTGATTGCATTAAAATCCATTATAAGGCCAACCCGCGGCCGCTTTGTCAGGATACCCTTAAATCGGTCTCTAAACCGAAAAGGTATTTCAAATAATTGGCCCTCCAAAATGTAAGCTTATATCGCTCTTTTTCAATTTTATTTCTCTATTTTTATGACTGTGACAGATTTTTGTCCACCATAAATAAGGCTGCCCTCTTAATTGGGGAAAAGCGCTAATGTCTATAAAAAATTTAAAATGAATAACTTAATTTTTGACATCGTAATCATTTCAACAATAGAAATGAACAGATGAAAGTGATTAAATCGGCACAGATTTTAATAACGGTTTTCTACTGGTCTAATTTAATGTGAAGAGCCCTTTCGAGAATTAGTTATCTTGCTTCTGTTGAAAACTTATGCGCGCAAATTTTAACAGATAAAGTTTACGCGCTAAATAATTAAGTCCATTACCGAACTCGCGGTAAAGCCCTAGTAGCAGGGCTTCTTTTTTGTGGGTAATGTCTTGCTAAAAGGACTTTCCTTTTTTTTTTTTTTGAATGTACAAATGGCATGAGCTCGGTCCATGATGTCTAGAAGCTTGAAAAACCGATTCAAGCATTTGACGTTATGATTATATATGATAAAAATTAAACGATTGTCAGCAACCCTTTCATACGTCCGTCGAATGTAAAAGTCAAATGTGCACTGAAACTAATCTAATTAAAGTGTGAAACTGAAAAATTAAAAATTAGATAAAATATTCAAATTTTATTTAAATGTTACAAATTTTAGACATGAATTAAACTGAATCAACTTGTGAAACCATTATATAGAACAAAGTAGAAACTAATCTTGCATCAAGACATCATTTTTGAAGAAGTAGTACTCAGGTGAATGAAATATCTAGAAATTGAAACCCATACCTGGCAATAAACATGCATAAATTCAGAAAATATTTCACACTGAAGATATTCCAAACATGAACCGATCTTATAAAATTTAAAAATATTTTGACATGTAAAAGAAAACTATCAACATAGTTTTAATATTAATTAGAAAGAATATATTTGGAGCGTATGTGCTTACCATGAAATGATGTAGTAAAGTAATCGGTGGACATGCGCCCACCAATATTTATGCTATAGAATATTTTTTGTTTATACCATTTTTTATATTATTTTTTCATATAAAAAAAGGCAATAGTACTCTAGTAAAAGTAACTCTATTATGATATGACGTTTCAAACAAAAACATGCTTAACTTAGTACAGAGAAATACCCACCAGCTGATACATACATATATATCATATTTATATATAGTATATATGATAAAACTTATAATTAAAATAATATATTAACAAAAAAGAAAATTAATAAAAATGAAACTTAACAAAAAAACTTTACAAAATAATTGAAATTTTTGTGTTGTTTGTAAAATTTCACGACTTTTAAAAAAGGAAAAAATAAAAAATGGATTATAAATTAATTTTGGGAACACTTTTTTTTTTTTGTTCAACACTAAAAGAATACTATTTCCATAATCTAATAAATATAAATAAAAATAAATAATATATGTGCTGGAATATTTTTACAAGTATTCAGTCTTATTATGTAAGCTGTCGTCTCTTTAAGTTCTTCTCACCTTAAATACTCTTTGGTGTCAGCAAATTTCGTCTAATATTTGGTATCATATAATACGGACTAATCATTATTCATATCTTATTTTAGATGGAACTACAGCTACAGGAAAATATAGCGACTAAAGAAGACGACTAAACATTAAAGACAACAGCGACGACGACTTACATAATGCTGCTTATAATACTTGAAGAATTGTCGTAAAACATTAATTCATTAAAAATTATGCTACATGAAATATTCAAAATGGAATGGATATGAAAATTTAAATGCCTATATATATATATATACTATCCATAATATATTGTATGATCTCTTATGTTTCAATACTTTCTGTCTTTTAACATATATTGATGTGTAGATATATAAAATACGTGTACTTTAGCATTAGATTTCAAAAAATGGAATTTATACAAAAACACCCAGTACCTTGTCCATCCGAGTATAAATCGTGCATTGACACTATTCACATATTGAGTTGAATTTACATTTATTTTTAGTTTCTATAAAAAGGCAGTCTTTTTAAACTGGATAAAGTCTCTGCAGTCCTTGGACAGTGTCCTTACAGGACACTGATTCATAAGTCACATAGCCAGCAGGTACTCGGTATAATGAGTTCTGTAAGAGATGCAGAGATGAGGAAGAAGTTGAAACTATAAAACATCTTCTGTATTAATACTCGGCTCTGCAAGGAAAACACTTGGAATCGGATTGATGGAGGATCTATGGTCATTAGCAGATGTGAAGATTTTCGATCTCAAACTATTTATAGCTATCCTTGGATAACTCTTTTGAGCATTACGGTATTTTTTTACGGGTAAAAAAAAATTCTCATAGTTACCAAAATATTGCTACAATATAAAAATTTTATTATAATTAGCCCATCCAACGATGTGAGGAAAATGTACGGTATTAAATAACAGTAACATTTTATAAGATATAAAAAAATTTCGGTCTCTAAATTGTAATGTAATATATATTGTTTACCACGCCCTCAATTTATGCCAAATATAATATTTCACTTGGCTTTTTATATCCTGCACTTGTGTTATAGGGATAATTGTAAGTCCTAGGCGGCATATGTCTCACCCATCTTCCGATATACCGATCGATTCAGTTATATTTTCTAAATAATTTGGAAAAGAAATCTTTATATGGCAAAAATTCTCAATTCTTAATATGCTATGACAAAATTTGGTGAATTCGTTTAATTAATTTAATAATTTACTGTGTCAAATTTGGACTTGATTGGACTATTTAAAGTTAATTGACAGAGATCGACGAACATTAAAAGAATTCATCTGTTCACTACCGCTGCAAAAATGAGCAGAACTAATCGGACACTCTACGAATCTATTCCGCAAAGAATTGCAGCTGTTCTAAAAGCAAATGATGGCCCAAAATCTTATTGCGTATGTCAGGTATTCATATTATTTTGTCAATCCCCTGTATAACAATATATCGTCATGTGACTTTTATATGACAATGACTCACGTTTACTGATACAACAGAACTAAATATGGCACAAATTGTAAAATTAAATGTAACTATAGGGTATTAATTGGTCGGGTAGAGCCTATATTATTTTAACTTGTTTTTATTTTAATTATTTAATTTATTTTATTCACGATTATATATTAAAGTTTGAGACTTGACGTAAAGATATTCAACGCTTGTAAACGATATAAAATTTCTACAAGAATTTAAATGTTTTAGAAATCGTATTAAAATAAAAAAATAAAATTAAAACACAAAATAAACTTAATTATTTCTCAATAGATGATGAATAATTTAAAAATACCAAACAATCAAATAAAATAAATAAAACTTTATCATGTATTCTATATTATACATTTAAACAATTAAAATTGAACTTTTTAAAAGAATATTTAATGTACCTTCATATAGATTGTAATTTAAGCCACTATGTTCTATATGTTTTCTACAAGAACTATTTGTAGTATTATTAATATAAACTTGTGTGTGTATGGAAAAAGAATTGATAAATAATAGACAAAATACAAAACATATAAAACCAATAATAAATTTTATACTTTTATACTTTATTAATTTGCAGTCTGGAATATAAAATTCAATAGAAAACATATACCTACATGCATTGCAATATAAGCAATAAAATACTAAATAAAACTCATTAATAAATAATTTAATAAAAGTATAAAAAATCTAAAGTAACTGTGGGGAGGTATAACATTAAATAAAATGAAATATCTCCTGCTAACAAAATGGTAGTCCAGTTATCTAATAATTTAGTTAGTTAATAAAAAAAAAATGAAAATAAATAAATACACTTCCAACAAACCTGAAAAGCAATTTAGTACTCTAGTGCGTACAATGTATTTATATAATTTAAAATTAAATTAAATTAAAAATTCAAATTCAATTATTTTTTTATTTTATTTATTTTATATATAACAACTAAAAGTAAAGAAAACTAAATTTGGCTTAGGCCATACCTTAAATATCCTCCACATCTACATACAAAATATGGGCGTGGCAGGTAAATAATTACACCTTTAAATAGTGTATATATTATGCATCAGCTGGATATGTTTTTTTGAAAATTGTAGGTGTACCTAATATCTGTCTACGCCTATTTTTAGCACATCGATGAATAGGATAGGTATAGATAGGTATACCAAATTTAAACTTCATAGGTAAATTTTTGTGGCAGATAGATTTTTGTCGATTGTCTATTATTTGACCACGCCCATTTTTGGCACATCGATAGATGTAATTATATATAATAGATATACGTACAAAATTTGAACTTCCTAGATCTGTTTTTGTGGCAGATGTTGATCGATTTTGCCCAATTTCATTCCCAATTTCGTGATCTGCGTGCAAAAACTAAAGGGTCTGTACAAAATGTCAACTCAATATCTCAAAAGTTACACCCACGTGGAATGCTAATAACAGACGGACACACGGAGGGTATAAAATCTACAATTTTATATTTGAAACATTTTATATTTAATTAGATTTCATTTTTTTGTTTTCTTTTACGTAACAATTAAAGAAAAGTTATTCGTTTAAAAAAAAAATTGCCTGCTGAAAAAAAGCTCTCAAGAATATAAATTATTTGCATATCACTCCGAATACAATAATTTTTATATATGTATGTATATATTATATAAATATATAATATATTGTATAAGTGATGATACGCATCTCTATGTATCATAAATTAAATAATACCATAGTTAGTACAAAAATATATTAATTTGATCATTTTCTATAAACATAATGTGTACAAATGTATTTCTATAATGGAATTGATTATATATGTGTGCATATATACGAGTATGTATTATTTTTGATAATTTCATATAAATTATTTTAATCAAACATGTCCATCCATCCGTCTGCTATGTATACAGTTAATTCTCTCTCTCTCTCTTCAAAGTAAATGTATCAATTCGTCTATTTGTGGGAGTTAAATTTAAATAGCAATGTATTATCTATCAGCTAAATATATTAAGTTTGCCTCTGTCAGCGTTTCAACTCTAATGAACAGAGGGACATACAGGTATCGATTGTTGTTTGTTTATATAAATTTGTGTGCAAGTTTTTTAGATATTTCGATTAAATTCGGTACAAGAACGTGATCCATGCATTATTGAAAATAAATTATATGAGAAAATTTGTAGGATCCTTCCCCTTACATTGTCTTTATATAAAATAAGTCTTTATATGACGAAAATTCGCAACTCTTAATATTTTTTAACACAACTTGGTAAATAATAGTTAATTGGATTAATGATTAGCTGTGCCAAATTTGGACTCGATTGGACCATTTTTAGAATCTCTTCTCATATAATACTTTTTCACGGAGTGACTTTTATAAGGTGTACAACTAAACTAATAAAACATTAATATGAACTAGGCGATTTAGGGTATTAAATGGTCGAGTATATGTTCACGAGTTATATTTTACATTTGAATTTTTTCATATTAATCTATAAATGATGTAAATTGTTAGAATGATTAGCCATAATTATTTTCATACAAGTCGATTCCTTTTATTTATTTTTCTATAACACAAGGCGTTTCAAATAAACATCAGTTAATCTTAATGCATTCCCATACACGTGTCTTACTCTAATCTATGTTAAAAATTGATGCTGATTTAACTCAAAAAGATATATAATAAACAAAAGAAAAAATCTTTACATTTTCAAGTTTTTTTTTTTTTTTAACTTTAAATTAATAATAAAAAAATAAATAAATAAAAAATACATGAAAATATAAATAGGAATATTTTTAAGTTAAAATAATAGCGAATAATTTAATTAGAACATAGAGTTTATGTAATATTTATTAATAATTATTCTAACCTATTGTGTAAGAACCTATTTATTAATAAAAATTTATAAATATTGCATATAATAAAACCCAAATATTATTTAATAATGTATAATGTAAAAATTTAATTATAAATAATACGAAAAAAAGAATTTATAATATTACAACAACAACAAAACAAGTTAAGTGTTAAAATTAGTAAAATATACCTTCTTTTTTTTTAAACAAAATCTCGGTGTGATTTTTTTATACATACATATATATATATAATTTTTTTTACAACCATAATTACACAAAATAAAAAATAAAAAATAAATCTCAACTATTGAACCTTTTATTAAAAACAAAATGTTTTCCTTAATTTTTTTATATAAAAAAAGATATTTGTGTTTTTATAAAAAATATATATAAAAAAAAATATCTAAATGTAAATTTTCTGTATAAACATGATTAAAAAAATATTTTAATAATAATAATCTTTAACGATATACTATTTAATACGAATTACGAATTTTTCATACTTATGATAAATCGAATGAAATGTTTTTTACTCATATACTCCACACAAAATACCAAAAAAAAATATAATAAAAAATCCACATATATAAAAAAATAATTATTTTTATATAATTGGCAAAAACAAAATAAGCTATGTGAAATGACAAAAAAAAAATTATAGAATATAAAATGCAAAATAAAAACACAAAACAAACAAAAACTTTTTTACTCAAATTTTATAAAAATCTTTTATAAATCTAAATACATGTACAACTTAAATGAGTGTTTCTTTAATCTGTCGCATACAAAAACCAGTTTCAAAATATGTATAAAAAAGCATAAAACAAAAGCTTAAAAATGTGTAAAAAAAGTAAATAATCCAATATCACTTAAAAAACTAATTTGCAAAATAGCAATATTCCACAAACAAACCGTAAACGTTTGTACTTATGATGAAAATAAACATATGTAAGTATGTATGTATACAAATCAACAGTAATCATAAAGACACAAGTATGTATGTATTTATATATGAAAATAACACATCGATACTACAACTTCTCTATAAATGAGGTCCAGAACCTTAAGTCCAATACAAAAACCTAATAAAACATGATTAAAACGAAGTGAAAATATTCGGTCAAGCCCGACCATTTAATACTCTATACCACCAATTAGTTTAGTGGTAAGTAAGAGCGAGTTATTGTTGTAAAATTCACTTTCTCAAAGATCATTATATGGAAAGTGATTCCAAAAAATTGGTTCGATCGAGTTTAAATTTGGCTCAGTCAATTAATTAACAAAATTGTACCAAAAAATATGAAGAATTGCTTATGTTCTCCATATAAAGACTTTCTTTAAAGTAGGTTTTTATATGAGGAGGGATTCTAAAAGTAATTTGCTTGATCCAATAGGTTTCCTTGTACAAAATTTCATCGAAATATCTTAAAAAATGTGACCAAACATTTACGTGGACAGGCAGATGGACATGGTTGAATTGATTCAGCCGTTGATTCTGAATTGATCGGTAAAATTAAAGATGGGTGTATTATTAGCCGCTTAGAATTTACAAACACATGTGGTGTAGGGTATAATCTACCCTATAACTTAACCAAGACATATTAAAAGGCTTAGCTCAGTAAAAAATCATGAACAATATGAATATATTCACAAATTAAATTAATTGGTGAGAAAAAATATTAATCCCTGTTGTAATGATTTGGAATTTGCTCTTTTAACAATATTTTACAATAAATTGTTACTTGTGATTAATAAATTTAAAAAAAAAAAAAAATTGAAAAATTACTTGATCGAAAAAATATTAATCACTTATAAATTTAAATAGATTTATAATTTGGCATACTTATCTACAAGAGAGATGATGTTGATCCCCATTTTTGATCAAAAAGATTTTTTAAATCAAGAAAATCTAAAAAATGCTTAATCGAAAAATATATAGATCATTTATAAATTTAGGTAAATTTATAATTTGGCACACTCTCTTTTATAGAAAAGGGCGTATTCATATATCTGTCATGCCCACTTTTTATGTATAAAGATGTAAAATATTTAAGATTTGGCTTCATGAGAAGTTCAGTTTTTTACTTGTTCGTTCCCACCTCATCTTGTAGAAGCTAAACTAAGAACAAGCCCATTACATAAAGTGGGTATATCCGTTAAGAAATGTACTAAATTTAGATTTGATTTGATTTTTTCGATCAAAAAATTTCTATTCCAGATTTCTTAATAATTATTCTCCATATTCAATATTTTCAATTTCTAGCTGACAGAGGAAGGTAATCATAAGATTAAAAGCATACAAAATGCTCTCAGAATGATTGATTATTTCTCATTATAATGAATACGTATTGCAAATGATAAGTAATAACATTTCTGAACCAAAAATGAAATTTACAATAATCCACACCAGGCTTAAATAATTTTGCTATATAATCCCCAAAATAAAACTACTCAATATAAACCAAAAACAAGAACACACAAACAAAAAAACGAAAAAAAAAAAAACAAAAATTATCTCAGATTAGACACCCACCAATTAACTGAAAAGACAAACTAAATAAAAATAACGTATGTATGTGCATTAGTTGGAAACTTTTTATAAAATAATAACGTATGATAGAGTCTACAAAGCCACACTTAACTCATGCTAGAATATATCGCAAACACATACTGTTATCAATATTCATGTAATGCATATATAATTTATACATGCATATATATAGTATATGTTTATATCAAGGTCAAATTAAATATTTGAAATTGGTTTCCTTACCAATCAAACATTAGAGGCAATTTTCATATTTCTATATAACGCGATTTTTCAATAAGAACATAACAATTTTGTATTTTAATAATTACTGTACATTTCATCATTTTTTATGATTTGTCAACGTCAAAATATTGATCAAATTTAACATTTTTATCATGGTGTAGTTCATAAACGAGTAACGTTTAAAAATTATGAAATATTACCACAATTCTGAGTCAGTGGTTGCAATTTCATCATCAGCAATGAAGTTCATTTTTAACTTAATGTTTCTGTCAATAAAGAAAATATACATAATTGGATAGTAAGATTGATGATGTGCTTGTCCATTACAATCATAAAAATTGATTATATGGTGTAGATTTCATGCCGCATATATGATTGTATCATATTTTTTCAACGAAGAAAATTCTCACCATGTTACAGCCAATGGAAAGGACTATCGTACCATGTTGGAAGACAATTTTTGGTCAGAATTGGATGGACTTGACATTAGCAATATATGATTTCAACAACGTGAAACCACATGTCACACAGCTGGTCAAATAATTGATCTATTGATGGGGATGTTCAGTAACCGTGTAATCAAAAGAAATGGCCACTTCACTCATGCGATTTTACGCCGTTCGATTTATTTTTACGTTAAGATGTTTTTGCCAACAAGCCGAGAACGTGTAACCATTTATTACCAACTTTCCGCATCCGATATAAGTGTGAAAGAGTTCTGCGATATTGGCTGCAAAGAATCGATTGCTGCAAACATGTTCGCGGTGGTCATATGAATAAGATCTATTAATATCATAGTTAAATGTAGTATGTGTACGGAATGTAGTATAAATTTCAGTCCAATAGCTTAATTATTTTGAATTTTATTTAAATACAAAATTGTCATGTCTTTATTGAAAAACTCTTTGAAAAACTCAATGATACGGACAATTATAAACTAATTTATGTTCATTTTGAGCTTCACATGCCCATAAACACATAATTTCTAGCCTTGATATATCTATATGCATATATATGTAAGAATATTTATATTGGAAAGCATTCCTATGACACAACATACAATATACTCATAAATAATCAGCAAGTTTTTCTGATTAATGCTGTTCTTTGTTATTATTACATACAAAGAGGAGGCACAAGTAAAATATAATTATTATAAATTAATACAGGCGCTACAATATGTACATGAATAATTGAATTTATCAAAAATAAATATTTAAAAAAATATTAAATTAAATTGAATTAAAAAAAGACAAAATTTGATATAAAAAAAACTGTTCAAGAGCAGCAGAACATTCATTCATATGTAAAAGTAAAAAGAAAAGATTTTACATTAATGGTATGAAACCATCATTCCCCTTGCATGCATGCATATAGACCACACTTAAGGTCAAAAACCAAAAAGGAAATAAAACGAAAACTGAACATATGTTTCGCATCCTTATCAGGAGCATCAGAGCATCATCTTACAAATAAAAAAAAAACAATAAAAAATCGAACGCAAACGAGTTAATTAATATTATATGTGTAATTCAATAATAATTCACACATAATATAACAACAACAACAGTAATATTCAATTCTTACCAACAGCGTACTATCGTACATAAGAGCGTTAACGACTTTTTAACTTTAATCCAAAAATAATTATTGTATGTGTACTTATTTTTTAAATTACCGTAAACAAGCAGACACATACACATACATAACTATTATAAACAATTAACAACCAAAGAGTATTATAGATAAACATATGTTTGCATATAAATAAATACGTTACAAGATGTACAGTTTGATTAAGTGAAGTAACCAACAGCAACAATTATAACGGCAACAGGATATTATTGTAGAATTGAAGAAGAAGAAAATAACACAAATACACACAACCGATTAATCTTATAACACCTTATCATATAAATGTTTGTATGTTATACTTTTTCCTTTTATACGATTTTCCTGAATTTCATACGTACATATATATATATATGTATATGTAAATGTAATTTGTAATTAATTAAAAAATAAAACATAAAAGAAAAGAGAACATATTATATAGAAAATATATATATATATATATATTATATAAATTGCAATTACTGGATGTTTGGTTTTATTTCAATGGAGAAGATTGAGTTAGAACATCTCTCAAAGCACTCAAAATGAATCTATAAGAGAATTGGAATTTGTTAACAAGTATATAGATAAAACAAGTATGCATTCCATACATATCATAAAATATGTAGTAAAAAAGTAGTATGTATGGTCAGAGACTTATAAATATTTATAAATATTTATAAGTCTCTGCTACGAAGTACTAAAAAGTTACTTTTGTTTCTCATTTTATTAGATCTTAGAAGAGTAACAAATATATAAAAGGTTTACAAATTGCAACGCAACATCACATATGTATATAAGGTACATATTTTTTTTTTTTTTTTAATCAATAATACTACATAACAACAGCATATGGGCTATTCCAATCCCTTTCAAATATACTCAATAAATCTCTTTGTAAGGTATTCGAACTATTAACAGGATTTTGTATATGCAGGCCAATACCGGCGGTATCTATAAAATAGTCACCTGACCAATTTGAGGTGCCAATGTAGGCTGCATTATCAGTAACCATATATTTGTTATGATTAACACGACTATACGGTATCTTTAGTTGATCATCATTAATCGGCACTATAAATCGACGCACCTCTATATTAATCCCATCAAATGATTCCGACAATGCTTTTAAAGATTTTAAGAAATTATCTTCAAAATTATTAGAATAACGCCACCAAGATATTAATAAACGTATAGACGCTTTATTTTCAATGGCTGCTTTTCTAATTGCATCATCTATTAAAGGCCAATATATTTGCGGTTGGGTAAAAATTACAAGTGGATAATAATCCATCACTGCTATATATACAAATGATTTTGCTTGAAGTATAGTGCTTACAATACTATCCAAATCATTAACACGACCTTTTGCTGTTAAAGGTGGTGGTGAACTTGATATCACCGCTTGATCGTTTGTGCTGGATAAAATGATAGGATTATAAAAGTTATATTTGGTGGAATATTTTATAGGCCATAATCGTGGTATGGAAGAGTCCTTACCACCCAAATACCAGTATGCTTCGAATATTTTATTGAAATCTTCACTCAAGATGGGACAATTAAAACCAAGTACACCCAATTCTTTGACTTGTGTGAGGGATCTCCAATCCATATTAGCACTACCCAAATAAAAATGTTTATTATCCGAAATCCATAGTTTGGTGTGTAAAACTCCACCGCCCAATAAACGTGTAAAATTTATAGAACGTACATCAGCTGCTCCTAATTTTTGCAATAAGTCGGTATCGAGGTTGGCAGAGACATCCGTTGGCACATTCTGAACAATACGAATTTTAATTGATTCTAAAACACCCATCGCTTTAATATCTTCATATATTTTTTCACCCTCACCAGCAGTTGTATGATTCACAACATCCACTCCTCTCATTGTCCAATAAAACGAGGCAATATTTAATCCTTTCTCGGTATGATTTAATAATATTTGCCACGCATCGTAAGTTGTAACAAACTGTGGACTATCTTCACTATAATTCAAGCCAACCGGTATACTTTCCACAATTTGTATGCTACATAGCCTTCCTTCAGCATTATTACGTTCAAAATTAATTAAATGTACAGCTCTATACTTGGTATAAAAATGCAGAACTGTGGTAAAGGCAAACACTACCAGCAAAAAACATATCGCCATATACCAAAGTTTGCCATGATTTTTTATATAATATTCTAAAAAGCTATCCACTTTTTTGCGTTGCATTATTTTCAAAGTAATGAAACACTTGTAACGAAAAAATGTACTTTACACGTAAAATAAAATTGGGGAAAGCACAAAATAAATTTATTTTGTGCGAAAATAAAATCCATTCTTAAAAAATTATATATGTTCATTTCAAAATAAAGACGGATAGTACATTTGGGAAATAGTTTAAAAAACTAGCATTTTGCACTAATACCAAAATAAAAAATCAAGGAAAATTTTAAATAAAGTGTGATTATATGTGCGTCTGACCATTTAGATTAAAAAAAATTAAAAATTAGCAAAAACTTATGTTCTGCAAGTTGGGCGTGACCAACTTTTTTATATATTTTCACCGGCTGCTGCAGGTTGCTTGCATTTATACATCCCATACTTTCAATTCGTACAAAAAATCCTATCAAACAACCCTGTCACTTTGATAATTGCGGCCATGTTTTTTTTTTTCCATCGACTTAACGAAAAGGGAAATTTTTCACTAGCTTAGTAGTATTTTGTGAACCCTCAGAGTGTGTTGTACTTGTATAAAAAAATTATCGACAAATTGACGAGTTTTGTAAGAGTACCGTATAGTTTTTTAATTTAATTTTTCAATTAAACTAAATAGGCTAACAAAAGCACCGTAAAAATGGCTGATGAAAAAAAGGTAAGAATTAATTCGTGTTTTTTATCTTATAAAATTGTATGAATAGATGGCACAAATATAAAAGACGCCGACAACATGGCGTTTGCTCCGCGCGTTTGCGGCTTTTATATATATATATATATATATATATATAAATATATATATATATCTTTATATTTGTACATAAAAGAAACTGGGGAAAAATATAGATTTTCATAGAGTTGAACCAATTTAAATTATTGGAATAGTGATTTGTGTATCTAAAAAAGATAAATCTTAAATATTTAGTGGGACAAACATAACCTAACTAAATGAACGCATTGCTTGGAAAAAAAAAAAACAACAACACAATTTCTCAGCGACTACTATGTTTTTATATGCTTCACAAAATTTGACACCTTACGTTTCTTTACCATAAAATCGTAAAAAAGTACAAATTCTTTTTATATTAGCGAAAATTCAGTATAATTGTTTATTAAATGTTTGTTACTTTCGCAGGGGAATGAAACTGAACACATCAACTTGAAAGTGTTGGGACAAGACAATGCTGTGGTACAATTTAAAATTAAGAAACATACTCCTCTTAGAAAATTGATGAATGCTTATTGCGACAGAGCGGTAAGTAAAATGATGTGATAAAAAAAAAAAACGAGAAAATTGGCTATAAATTGTAACAAAATGTAATAAATTGTTTGAAATTGCGTTTATAGGGATTGTCGATGCAGGTAGTACGGTTTCGCTTTGATGGTCAACCTATCAATGAAAATGATACGCCCACATCCTTAGAAATGGAAGAAGGTGACACCATTGAAGTTTATCAACAACAAACGGGCGGTGTTATAAACCTAATTTTTTTTATATATTAAAATTAACACTTAAACAAAAAGAAATACTACACACTTTCACACTCATACACAAAACAAATCTATCTAATATTCATAATAATAATAGAGAAACCAACAAAATTAATTAGAACAAAACAAAAAACAATTCCAAAATGAATTCATTGCGATGTGATTCCTGTGAGAGTGGTTCTAGGAGCAGCATTAATCATCTTTTAATGTATTACAACCACAACCAAACATTGAATATTGATGAAGAGGAAAAGAAACTTTTTTTTTCATTTGCAATTTTTACTCCTTGAATTATTCATATTGTGAGTGCTGTCTGACCTTTCCATAAAATTTAATTTTCTATTATATTGAATTATTTGTAATTATTTTAAACCAATAAAAACTGCGTATGAATTGCAAGAGTTTGTTGTCCCACTGTAGCGTGACTCATCATTATCATAGTATACATACACATACAGCCCAGAGTGGTACAGTCACAACAAAACCTTAATTCTCATATAAATTATTACAACAGCACCTCCCCCTGTTTTGTGAATCTGATGCTTAGGATTTCTAACGATTACTACACCCTTTACTATTCATAATAAACAACATTTTTAAATGATCAGCACAAAAATCGTTTATTTTGCAATTTAAAATAGGTTTTTGTACTCGCCACCTTATCCTATTGGAGCGGTATACTAAGTTATACTAAATCGCATTTGCACCCATCACTAAAATCGGAGAATATTTGTTATTAAAATACTCAAAAATTGGGGAATTGCTTTATATATTCTTAGTTTATAGAGGTTAATCAAAAATTAACAAAGTTCCAGATGCCCACAGTTATAAAGCTATAAAATTGAAAGTTAACTCTGTGACATTTTTCTAAATCAGTGAAAACGAAAAAAAAAAAATTACAATAAATATTAAATAAATTCAAATGGCATTTTGTGCAGCAGTAAAATATTTTCAATAAATGTTTTTAAAAGAGTGCACAATCGTATTCACGCCACGCCCATAGTTTACGTATAGATGTAGAGGTTTGGCCTCCGATAAATCTAATATAATGACTTTTTTTTTAAATAATAAAATTACTGAATATTGCACAATAAAATAGAGGCTTCATTTCTTTATGGCTGCGCCGCTCAGAGAAGCTTTAGCTCTTTCTTCCATTTGAGCTTTAATGTGTCGCTTGCCTGCCAAATGTTGTTGTAGCGACACTAAATTTGTCATACTGGTATTACATACTTTACAGTAGAATTGTCCACTTGGTGTACGGTACATGGACACATCGATTTGGTCGGTTGTTGTAGAGTCTGCTTGTAGCACGGCCGATAATAATGCTTGTTCGGGTGGCATTATATCAGAGTTTTCCACACTGAATTCCCCGAAATCGGGGTTAGTGATGTTGGTAGTCGGAGTTGTAGTGGGGGTGGTGGTGATAGTGTCGATGTTGTCCATGCCTTCTTTTTGCATTTTCTTCTTATGCCTGACCCCACTTATGTGCATGGCCATTTGTATGGCAGATGTTACATTGACGTTGCACAGTGGACAATACAAGTGATCTGCTCTAGCCTCCATTGGTACAATTGGTTGCTGCGAGCTAAGAGAAGCTGAAGTGCTAGAATTGGAGGTTTCCGTTGACGCATTGAGGCCATTAAATTCTTCTCCGATACCAAAGCGTCCATCTTTTTTAGATTTGACAGTTATTTTACTACCACCACCAGTACGTATCCATTTGCCCTCAGAATCGTAATAACCTAAACCTGAGGGTTTTGCCATTTTAGCAACAACCAAACGATGCTTACGTCCAGAATAGTGTTGGTTGGCATGAGCCAAGGACGTTAAATTGAGATCACAAGATTCACAATAATATGCTTCCGGACCAGTGGAACCTTGTTTCAGAAATCTTTTTACTGGTGGAGCCTCCATACCTTTATCCGTAAAGTTCTGTTAATTGAAAAAAAAAAAAACCATGTAGATGTATAATAAAAATCTGCCTTGTCGATTGCATACCCTTTTTAGCCACATCGTCAAGTGGCGATCGTGTGCTTTTGATTCATAATGATCCTTAGCACTTGACATTGAGTTCATTTTCGTTTGACACACCTCACAAGACAGGGGATGTATCAGCTTGTTTAAATCGTTGGGATAGGATATGTCACGACCTTGAAATATAACCAGAGTACCATCGGCAGATGTTTCCATTACCTTTTCAATTACCCCAGATCCACCATTGTATTTTCTTTTAACTGGTTTACCATGCGTAACATAGTTGCCATTATCGTGCCTGCCGGGTGCTACATAACGATTTCTATACCCAGCGTTATATGTTCTATCATCTCTGGCTGCTGTGTAATTGGTGAAATCATTACTGTCATAGTATCCGTATCCGTATGAGTGTTGTTGAAAATCGCAGCCAGTAAGATTAGGCGGTGGAGGTGGTGGCGGCACTAAGGCACCGTAGCCTGTAGTCATATTATAGTTCTGCACACTACTTGAAGGCAATTCGTCCGATTCGTTATTTTGCCTCAATGGTATATTATATGTACGCAAAAAATCGTAATTCATTTTTCTATTAATATTACTAAATTTCTTAAAGAACGATATTATGTGTATTCAGAAAAATACAAATCAAAATATACGTCTGCTGTCAAATAAAGGTGGCAACATTGCAGCACTGAAGAAAATATTCTACCGCCCTCTAATTGTGAACTGTTTATTCACCAGAACGATGCGTTGCTTCCTTTATAAAGACCCACTTGCTCCATAACACACCTTCATTGAAGAAAGGTTGTACAGGTTGACTTATATCCCCCAATCCATTAACTTTACTTTTTTTCCTTTCTTTTTTTTGTACAATTAGGTGGTAGCCTTACACGTTAGATAAGTTGTGTATAAATCGTTAAATTCACATCTCCAGAAAAAATAAAAATATACAGTTTATTAAAAGTTTCCAATAATAGCCACCGAATTTTATGACAATTTCTTAAATTATATATAACTAGTGTAAAATATATATTGCCTGTGTGTTTTATAATCATTTTAAATATTTTTGAATAATATATTAAAGCCAAAATGGCAAAGAAAACTTATGATCTGCTATTCAAACTGTTGCTGATCGGCGATTCAGGTGTTGGAAAGACCTGCATATTATTCCGTTTTTCGGATGATGCCTTCACATCAACTTTTATATCGACCATAGGTAAAGTAGATGTTTTTATTAAGTATGTAGGAATGAAATACTTGATTTTTATATAATCAAGGGCGTGGTGTTATGTAAATAAAGTGCTAATACATAAATGAATACGATTTTTACCTCTAGTTTATATGAACTTTGTATTCCCATAAAAGTCGTAAATGAATTTAAATGATTACAATTTAGCCATATATGTACAGTATGCATGTAAAGTAAATGTATCAAAATGTACGTGCATATAACTTTTATCTAGCTGTGTGCTAGCTAGCATTATAATATATATTTAAATACAATACGCATGTATTGCCTATCATTCATTAGAACTGTTTCGCTGTAATTGTTTGCAAATAACATGTTAAAGTAAAGTAATTAGTAATAGTAATAGTCCAATAAACTATGTATATATCATGAGCAATAATCGATGTTACCATATTTTAGGTATTGATTTCAAAATCAAAACTGTCGAACTCAGGGGCAAAAAGATCAAATTACAGATATGGGATACGGCTGGTCAGGAACGCTTTCACACCATCACTACATCATATTATCGTGGTGCTATGGGTATAATGTTAGTCTACGACATAACAAACGAGAAAAGTTTTGAAAATATCGTTAAATGGCTGAGAAACATAGATGAGGTAAGAGGCTGCTTTTATTATTAAAAAAAGTACTTCTTATCTTGTATCCTATTATTACTTACAGCATGCTAATGAGGATGTCGAAAAAATGATTTTGGGCAATAAATGCGATATGACCGACAAACGTATAGTTAACAAAGAACGCGGTGAAGCGGTAAGTATAGTTAATATGGCAACTACATTTTTTAGTAACTGTTATTTTTGAAGCTAAGTATTTTTGTTGTGATTGATTGGTTAATTTTCTTCATTATTAGATTGCTCGAGAACATGATATTCGTTTTATGGAAACCTCAGCCAAATCAAACATAAATATTGAACGAGCATTTTGTGAATTGGCTGAAGCAATACTTGATAAAACGGCGGGTCGTGAATCGGCTGAAAATCCGGAGAGAGTTGTAGTTGATCGTAGAAATAATGAAAAGACTCCCTCCTATAAGAGTTGTTGCTCTTAAGATATATACTTACTTAATACTGCTGCAATCTATAAAAAAGCCTTCTTCATCTCATGAAATTATTACGGCACATTTCAATACGTATACATACATGCATCAACATTTATGTAAAACTTAAATTATTCAATTTGATGGCATCAGAACAGAAACATTTTTAATAAGCACAAAGTTTGGAACGTTTTTGTTAACAACAGAACAAAACCGTCAGTCGTCAGTTAAAGTAGAACAGTGCTGCGTGTTATATTGATGCATGAGCTATTCATTACTAATATAATCGCACTCTTATTCCGTCACCCTAATATAAATAACGCTTTTTGTATTTTTCTATAAAATCGATTGTAACAATTTTGAAAAAATTGAAAAAGACATAATTGTGCAATTTCCAATTATTTTGCGCATGTTGTTTTGTGTATTTTTGTATCCCAATGTATGTCTGTATGTAAGCGAGTATGTATTATGAGTGTATAATTATAATGTGTGTACCGTGTGGCTTTTATCATTTCACTACAAACAGCTTTCAATGCAAATTCGGATCAGTTCAATCAAATATCGCTGCAAATAATTGTAGTAATTAAAAAAAGCCGCTTAGCTCGCCTCCCCTAATATGTAATTGTATTATTTTTAATGCTTTTTTTAGAATTCCTAGGATATCCACTCATAGTTAAGGGAACGCTTGTTATTTATGTTTCATATTTAGTTTAAAAGCAAATAAAACAAAAAATCTCTTGTATGGTTTCATGCAATTTTGAAGCATTTTATTCCCAATATTCAAAATGTTTTTATTTGATATTAAAATCTACCGCTACATTGTAGCTAACTTCACATCCAATTGATTACTGTGACTTCTTATCGTCAGACTTTTTCGTAGAAATTGTCATCACTTGATCTTCTTTGAAGTGCAGAAATACAAAGGAGAATAAGAAAACTCCAATCATCATTGAAAAGGCACTCGTATAATAAGGGAATGCGTTTGGAATGAAGCGTTCGTACTGTGTGTGCTCGAGAGGCCTTACCGAAACTTGTGTGGTGTTGTACAAGTGTGTGTAGCCGATTCGATCATAATTGACCTTAAATTGGTAAACGCCATAAACATCTGGTATTTTAAATTTGGCCTCGTAGCGACCATCTTTCATCGACTTCAAGGTGACACGAACAAACGGATCAATACGTACAAATTCCAATTGAATGTCGTTTGCTTTAAATGGTCGCCATTCGTCATGCACTAATTCTTCAACTTTTATAGCATACACAACCGGATCGGTAATTGTGTAGGCTTGTTCGGGTGGGTACATTTCTCCTTCACGATGATGCGTCACTTGAGCAACACGTAACCGCCCACTTTCCCCAAATACCCATTTGCTAATGGCTATAGCCGCTTCTTTATTAGCCGATAACTTATGAGATATTCCGCTTTGGGCATATTCTACCGTTTTGCTGAAGGCCTCATCAGAAAAGAAATATAAAGATCCCGAAAAGACAACCCTTGCATTGTTACGAGCTTGCAAAGCGGCAATTAGTAAAGTGGTGCTTCCGATTGCATGTGGATATTCCTTAATTGCTTGCTCAGGGTTATAACTATAAGCACTGCTCTCGGCTCTCAATAACTGCAATATTAAAGGATTCTCTTTATCAGCTACCAAACCGGTTCCACGATATAATAACGGTTTCTCGTCATCCTTTCTGCTGTCCCCAACTATCGCAGCGCTGTTTATTAAATTTTTGGCTGCAGTAAGAATTGTTGTGTGGTCACCCTTATCGGTCACATCGTAATGTATGTGATCAATGACATAGGCACCTTCTTCATCCATTTCGAAACCACATTCAGATGCGAATTCACGCAAACCATCACCTGATTGTTCATTACCGGCTACCAACACATTTCCACCATCATCCACAAATTGCGTTAACTTCTCTATATTCACCTCCCCACCAAATTCTTCGACGCTCGGTGCAAATATAATCAAATTCTTATACAAATATTCCCCATATCGTGATAAAATTAAACTAGCATCATCGGCCAATTTAAAGTTTAGTTTAAATCCTCTTTCTGAAATGATATAAATAGTAACCGTACACGTCATTGCCGGCTAATGCCAAATGCATACTACGTACCTTGTAAAGATTTGAAAAACATAGAATGAGTCTCGCGTATGGCCAAATTATCGAGTAGAACCAGGGTATCTCCTTCACTCTCAAGCACACCATCACTACCATTGCTGATTATTAAAAATATAAAAATTAAAATAAAATTCCTCATTTTTTCAACAATTTTATATTTCGGGTGATGAGATTTTAATATTAGTGACGACACTTTAAAGATGTGAGTTTCCCAAGTATACATATGTTAACGAAAACGTGCGTGAAAAAAAATTTATGGTTTGTATGAAAAAAATGAAAATAATAAACAAAAAAGTGTTAGAAGTACTGTGTTTGATTAAAATTGATAATTTTTTCTACATTATCAGTTAAATTAATTAATAATTCATATAAAACAGTGAATTTGTATGAAAGACACATCACCAATTAGTTGAACTAGTACTTGTGCAAACAACACATATCCACCTTTCGCATAAATGTGAAAATCGATTTAAGTTTAATTTGCAAAAGAAAAATATTGGAATTTATTGAAAAAATGGAAAATATACCGCGTACTCATGAAGGTAATACATTTATTAAGAGAAAAAGTATTTTTCATGGTTATTATACACAAATTATATGAAATGTACGATTTTATTCAAAATTTCTCAATAGATATTGAAGCACAAATAGCTGATATACAAACTAAGAAAAAAGAGATTCAAAAGGTGTCTAGCGATGGCGTAAGTTTGCTGGACAGTGGAAATTTTTACGATACAGACTTATATGATAATGAAAAACATACAAATCGTTATGAAGGCTATAACACATCCATTGCCGCTAACGATGATGCGGATGAGGATGAAGATGAAGGATTTTCGGTGCCACAAAAACGCACAACATATACTGCACCCAAATCAGTTCTAAAGGATGTGGTGCGGGTACGTAAATAAATTTACCGAAAATTATAAAGTTACGAATTGAATATTTTAGGGCAAAGAAGACATTGATCCTTTGGCTGATCGCAGACGGCCCACAATAGCCGATAGGGAAGATGAATATAAACAGAAACGTCGTAGAATCATTATATCACCGGATCGTGCCGATCCATTCGCAGATGGTGGTAAAACGCCTGATATTGGTTCACGAACATATACCGATATTATGCGTGAACAAATGCTCAAGGGCGAAGAGAATGAACTGCGTCGTAAAATTATTGAAAAGTCGAAAGATGGGTCTTTAGTAAAAAGTACAGCATCGGATGTACCCAAAGAAGGATCGCGCAAGCGAGGCCGCTGGGATCAAACGGTTAGCGATAGTTTTGTGCCTGCTAAGGTAGTATCCGGAACACCTAATAGCGCTTCAACACCCATATGGGAAGATGTAAGTGAGCAGGCATTATATGGAAAGACTAATGAAAACATGAGTGTTTGCTTTTTTCATGTAGAAAACTCCAGCGGACCATCGTTGGGATGAGACACCATCTCATAAAAGTGGCAATGAGACGCCAGGCGCCACTCCCGGTTTGGGCACGCGAATATGGGACGCCACACCCGCCCATGCCATGACTCCGGGTCATGAAACGCCAGGCCATGAGAAGTCAGTGCGGCGTAACCGATGGGATGAAACACCAAAAACAGAACGGGAAACTCCCGGACGCAGTGGTTGGGCAGAAACACCGAAAGCTGATCGCAGTACAGCCGATAGTGTGGCCGTTGAGACAACACCGGGGGCTTCAAAGCGGCGCTCTCGCTGGGATGAAACTCCGTCAAATGCTACACCTTCCATGACACCCTCGGCGATGACGCCAACCATGACCCCGACCATAACACCTCATGCCACCCCTAGTCATGCTACGCCATTGCTGACACCCGGTGGTACAACGCCGATTGGTGTCAAAGCTATGGCTATGGCCACGCCCACCCCCGGAGCTTTGGCTGCAATGACACCAGAACAATTGCAAGCCTATCGCTGGGAGAAAGAAATTGACGAACGTAACAGACCGTTTACCGATGAAGAGCTCGATCAAATGTTTCCACCCGGCTATAAGATTCTACCACCGCCAGCTGGGTATGTACCCTTAAGAACGCCCGGACGTAAACTCATGGCGACACCAACACCACTTGCCGGCACCCCGGCCGGATTCTTCATGCAAGTTGAAGACAAAAATGCCAAATTTATGGACAATCAACCCAAAGGCCAGAATTTGCCGTTTATGAAGCCCGAAGATGCTCAATATTTTGACAAACTACTGGTGGACGTAGACGAGGACAGCCTGTCCCCGGAAGAGATGAAAGAGCGTAAAATAATGAAATTGTTGCTAACAATAAAAAATGGTTCGCCGCCGATGCGTAAATCCGCTCTACGGCAAATTACTGATAAGGCGCGAGAATTTGGGGCGGGACCCTTATTCAATCAAATCCTACCCCTGCTGATGTCTCCCACCCTGGAAGATCAGGAACGTCACTTGCTGGTAAAAGTGATTGATCGTGTTTTATATAAACTGGACGACTTGGTGAGACCGTATGTGCACAAGATTTTGGTCGTTATTGAGCCGCTGCTCATCGATGAAGATTATTATGCACGCGTGGAAGGACGCGAAATTATTTCCAATTTGGCTAAAGCTGCTGGTTTGGCTACCATGATCTCCACCATGCGCCCCGATATCGACAACATCGACGAGTATGTGCGCAACACTACAGCTCGAGCATTTGCTGTGGTGGCCTCAGCACTCGGCATTCCCTCGCTATTGCCATTCTTGAAGGCGGTTTGTAAGTCGAAAAAATCCTGGCAAGCCCGACACACGGGTATCAAAATCGTTCAACAAATAGCCATTTTAATGGGTTGTGCTATCTTGCCCCATTTGAAAGCGCTGGTGGAGATTATCGAACACGGTTTGGTGGATGAACAACAAAAAGTGCGAACAATTACAGCGCTGGCTATAGCGGCCTTGGCGGAGGCCGCCACTCCCTATGGCATCGAATCTTTCGATTCGGTATTGAAACCCTTGTGGAAGGGTATACGAACTCATCGCGGTAAAGGTTTGGCCGCCTTCCTGAAGGCCATCGGCTACTTGATTCCCTTGATGGATGCCGAATACGCCAACTATTACACCCGCGAAGTCATGTTGATTTTGATACGTGAGTTTCAGTCGCCCGACGAGGAGATGAAAAAGATCGTATTGAAGGTGGTGAAGCAGTGCTGTGCCACTGATGGTGTGGAGGCGCAATATATCAAGGAGGAGATATTGCCGCATTTCTTCAAGTTCTTCTGGAATCATCGCATGGCCTTGGACCGTCGCAATTACCGCCAACTGGTGGACACAACGGTGGAGATAGCCAATAAAGTAGGAGCTTCGGAAATTATAAATCGCGTGGTGGACGATCTGAAAGATGAAAACGAACAGTACCGGAAAATGGTGATGGAAACTATTGAGAAAATTATGGCGAATTTGGGGGCGGCCGACATTGATTCCCGCTTGGAGGAGCAACTGATCGATGGTATCTTATATGCATTCCAGGAACAGACCACCGAGGATGTGGTGATGCTGAACGGTTTCGGTACAATTGTCAATCAGTTGGGCAAACGCGTCAAACCCTATTTGCCACAAATCTGCGGCACCATATTATGGCGCTTGAATAACAAGTCGGCCAAGGTGCGTCAACAGGCGGCCGATCTAATATCACGCATTGCCATTGTAATGAAGACGTGTCAGGAGGAGAAGCTGATGGGACATTTGGGCGTGGTGCTGTATGAATATTTGGGCGAAGAATATCCCGAAGTGTTGGGCAGTATATTGGGAGCTCTCAAGGCCATCGTCAATGTCATCGGCATGACGAAAATGACGCCGCCCATTAAGGACTTGTTGCCACGTTTGACGCCGATCCTAAAGAATCGTCACGAGAAGGTGCAAGAAAACTGCATTGATCTGGTGGGTCGTATTGCGGACAGAGGGCCCGAATATGTGTCGGCGCGTGAATGGATGCGCATATGTTTCGAGTTGTTGGAATTGTTGAAAGCTCACAAGAAGGCCATCAGGCGAGCCACGGTCAACACCTTCGGCTATATAGCTAAAGCTATAGGTCCGCACGATGTGTTGGCCACCTTGTTAAACAATTTGAAAGTTCAGGAGCGACAAAATCGTGTCTGCACCACGGTAGCTATAGCCATAGTGGCTGAAACGTGTCGCCCCTTCACTGTGCTGCCAGCCTTGATGAACGAGTACCGAGTGCCCGAACTGAACGTTCAGAATGGTGTCTTAAAGTCATTGTCGTTCCTTTTCGAGTATATCGGTGAAATGGGCAAAGATTATATATACGCGGTGTGTCCACTGCTGGAGGATGCTTTAATGGATCGAGATTTGGTACACCGTCAAACGGCCTGTGCTGCCATCAAACACATGGCCTTAGGTGTGTACGGGTTTGGCTGCGAGGATGCTCTCATCCATCTCTTGAATTATGTCTGGCCCAATATATTCGAGACGTCGCCACATCTGGTGCAAGCTTTTATGGACGCTGTTGAGGGGTTGCGCGTTTCGCTGGGGCCGATAAAAATTTTACAATACACTCTACAGGGTTTATTTCATCCCGCTCGCAAAGTACGCGATGTCTACTGGAAGATATACAATTCTCTATATATAGGCGGGCAGGATTCCTTGATTGCTGGCTATCCCCGCATAACAAATGATCCCAAAAATCAATATGAACGCTACGAACTTGATTATATGCTCTAAGTTTTTACTCCAACTGTCACTCAATATGTACTACCCGACAAGTATTCCCAATATAAAGTAATATTAAGCAAGGAATGGAAGAAGGCTTGTTTTCATTCAAGAGAGAAATGATATTTAAAAGAAAAAATAGGCCTGGTATTAATGGCTATGGCTAATAAAGTAAACTTTAAGAGGGAATGGGGGTGTTTGCAAGGCCTTCTATGTAGAAGCTTAGTAGTTCCGATTGGGGTCTGAGGTCTAACAATCGCTTTTTTGTTCTGCTCCACATGTAGCCAAGGGTACATTAACTTTTAGATGACCAAAAACCATATCCACCGATTCAGAATCGACATCTGCATTGATTTAGCCATGTCCGTCTGTCTGTCCTCGTATATTTGAGCATTTGTGAAGATATTTCGATGAAATTTGATACAAGGAATTGGTTTGATCCAACGAGGAACCCTTTTGAAAATGGTCCGAATTGAACCATTTTTAGAACCTCCCCCCATATAAGGTTTTATTATAATAAAAAGTCTTTATATGGCAAAAAATTGTTATTCTAAAAATTTTTTGACAAAATTTGGTGCAGAATAGTTAATTAGCTTGATAATTGGCTGTAACAAATTTCAACCTGATCCGACCATTTTGAGAACCTCTATCCATATAATGATATTTCACAAAGAGACTTGCAAGGCAAAGCCTCGCCTTTACTGTTAGGACTAAACTTTAGTATTTCCCACCACGTGAATGTGAAAAAATAATATGTGAGGCTAAGGGTGTAGGGTATTAAATGTTCGAGCTTGGTCAACTTTTTTACTTGTTAGTATAAGAAAAATTGCTATTGTCCTCTAAAGTGTTAAAAGAAATAAAATAAAAAAACATTAAATTCGTTGATTTCTAGTTTTTACGTTTTTTTTTTTTCACCTTATCGACAGTACAACAATTCTTCCATAATTGTAATCAAATTTTGTAAACCAAATATATAGTTGGTATCGGGCGATGCATCGTTGGCAGGAAAAACATGAGCAAAATCGATCATGCGTACTTTGACGAAACGCGTCATATTGTTGGCATAGTTGTGATGGATGTCTGGCGGCATTGTTTCATTTTCTAGATGATCGCCGATAGTGTTTACGAATTGTGTTGTGTGCGCATTGCCATTCGGCAGTTTCTTAGGCACACCATTATGCTGCGCGTTTTTACGTAACCACTGTATCATGTCATAGTCGTATATGAAAAGTAAGGAACTGGCATAGAAATGGAACAGTCTTTGCATGTTAAACCAATCTCTTATTATGTAAAGTTGCTTTAAAAATTCCTGAATTAGGGCTCGACATACGCTCGTTTCCGATTGTAAAAATAATGCTATCGTTTGACGGAATGCCAATGCATCCAATTGTTTGCCAAAATCTTTACCATGTTTTATAACGGTTGTCTGGTTTGTTAGGGGATTTTTTTTATAAATTTGAAAACCGGGTAAACAGAGTCCCAACGCTTTTTTACATTTCATATATTTTTCCTCTTCTACGCTGCGCTTCTGTGGTGTTGCCAGTGGATCCCAAGTACGTTGGCCAATTTTAATATCCATAATGCAAGGTTTATGTATGCCATGGCTGAGATCTTCCAATTTCAAAAATGTATGCTCTAAATCGTTAACCTGTAATTTGGTTTTTTCATAATATTTCGGTACTATACAGCGAGCTTTCATCAAAATGGGATCATTTGTGGCGTTTAACTGTTCATAGAAGCTTAACTCTCGTTCACCACATTGTGGTTTACCCAACGGTTTTAGCACACAGCCCAATTTTTCATCCTTCAACATACCCAAAGCTCTGTTGTCGGAGGAAAACGTATGGCCGGCCACTTGGTTGGTTAGTGGTGTAAAACCATCCGGCAGTAACAACTCTTCCACACTCATTGCAATATTAATGCTTTCGTTATTGTGTACGTGTTATAGTTGCTTTTCATTGACCATTTAAACAATTTTTCAAACTTAATTTTTTCATCTAGATAAAATTTTAATAAAAAAATATTAATTTTAGATATTTAAATAAATTTTATTATATTTACACAAGCACTTTGGTAAAATTTTTTGGATGTTTTTTCCAATTCAAAAACTCTTCCTATTAATTTTATAAAAATGTTGTTCTCTAAAAAAAAATCTCAATTACGGTAATTCTAGGTGAAATCGTAAATTATCAATTGCACCGATAACAGTTGAAATTTATTGACAATTTATAAGCACTAAATCGGTTATAAAACTTACTCATCACCACAGCATAGCATACATTGTGAATAGTATAGCGGGTAATCTATTGGAATTTTCTTTTACTTTTTTTTTTATTGGTTAACAGAAAAAGGACGTGAAAGTTGGATATTTTTTTTTTTATTATCTTTAAAAAGAATCACAACCATAAATCGTTGAGATTATTAGGATGGCACTAAATCCACAATATGAGGATATTGGTAAAGGTTTTGTTCAACAATATTATGCTTTGTTCGATGATCCACTACAGCGGGCCAATGTGGTTAATTTTTACAGCGTGAGTACAAACTCTTTCTTGTATGCCATAAATGGTACAAATAACACATGAATGTGTCGAAGTTTTTAATAAGAAAAATATGAGTCCACACCCATTATTTAACGCTTAAAGGCAATAACAATAAAAAGTGTAAATGTGGTTGTTTTTTTTAATGTGAGTGCAATACAAGTGATGTACACAAATCAGTAACATCTGCTTTATGCTTAATAAGCACGTTACTCTCCATGTGCTTGCATTTAATCTTTTATCATTATTTCTTTTGGCTTCTAGGCTACAGACTCATTTATGACCTTTGAAGGCCTTCAAATCCAGGGGGCTCCTAAAATTATGGAAAAGCTCTCCGTAAGTGTAACAACATGTCATGACATCATCTCTTATTATAATTATTATTAATGTAAAAAACTTTTTTTACATTCCTAGAGTCTGACATTTCAAAAAATAACACGTGTGATAACAGCAGTAGATTCTCAGCCCATGTTCGATGGTGGTGTTCTAATAAACGTTCTTGGCCGCTTACAAGTGAGTACGCATAGTTTGCTTACCTAGGTTGGTTTATATATATATATATATATATATTGATACGTATAAGGATTTAGCTTATAAATATGCCTTCTTAGAAACGTATATGGGAGATTGAATTAAATTAGTTAAGCTTTTATTATAAATACAAATTTGTATTAATGTATAACTTTTTGTAATATTTTTATATAATTTTTTGCCATCAATTTAAGACGGACGAGGATCAGCCCCATGCGTATATACAAACGTTTGTGCTGAAACCAGTTGGCACTAGTTTCTTTGTCCAACACGATATATTTCGGCTGTCTTTACACGACGTGTAGCAAAGATATTTACATTAAATTGAAATTCAATTCATGTCAACATTTTCAGCAGCATTATCTCTGTTAAAAAGATTTATTTAAAATTTATTGTTGTTGTTATTGTTGTTGTATGATTGGATTAGTGCAAATTATATGGAATGATAATGTTGACATGTTTGAATTAATTGTAAAAATCGTGGATGTGTTATAAGTTTTTATACTACAAAATATTCAAATCAAGGTTATTGTTATTTTAAAACAAACATATTTTAAAGACTGACATTTTCCATTTTTCTAATAGCATTAATGTATCATGATCTCATACTTCCCACTTACCAGCATGCTATTCTGGTTATGCCCTCCGCATAAGTTGAGGGGTTTATTAAATTTGTCCCTCTATTTGCCATACTCAGAAAGACGATCATATAAAATACATATATGTATTCTGGATCAGCATCAAAAACTGAATCGATCTAGACATGTATGTCCGTGTGTCCGTCTCTCACGATTGTTAATTTTAAGATATTGAAATTAAATTTGGTACAAAAATACTAGAAAGACTAGAAAGCTATTTAAATTAAGCAATAATGGTCTGGAGCCACGCCCACAATCGAAAAATATATTTAACTGCCACAAAAATTAAGCCATGAAGTTGAAATTTATTATAATTTTTTTACAATAACTCCATCCATAGATGCTATAACTCGAAAATCTATATAAAACTCGACTGAAAAACTGATATGATGCGGGACGGAATTGTATAACTGCCACCCTCACCGTTTGTATGTAGATGTGGAGGGTATTTAAGATTTGGCCTAAGCCAAATCATCAAACTTTCTTATACGTTTTACTTGTGTTCTAATAATTTGGTTCCTACAACGTTTTTATTATCATATTCACAATGGACATGTTGATGAACACGTCACTGGTGTAGAGTATTAATTAATCATTTAACCTGATTTTTTATCATATTCATTTATTTAAATATATTTGTATAAATATTTTATCAATTGTCTACTTACAGTGCGATGAAGATCCCCCACATGCCTTTTCACAGATCTTTGTTTTAAAACCTATGGGTGGTACGTTTTTCTGTGCTCACGATATATTCCGTTTAAACATACATAATTCTGCCTAAGTCAATGCCGCTGCTGCTGCTACTGCTGTTGCTCTTATATAGATTTTACAACTAATTCTTAAAATATAAAGTAAAAGAAAATATATTCATTATTGCACCCCCTTACACTCTCTCCTTCTTTCTTTCGTTCTTTCTATCCATATTTACGTTAAAATTACAATTAATTGTAATAAAGAAAAACGCAGTTTTGTTTATTTCTGCTTTTATTTTTATTGAGAGAAAAAAGAGAGAAGAGACAAAATCATTTTAAAGAAACGTTATGACTTCACATATACACAAAATGTAAAATGCTGTTAGTAAGCATAACAACAACAGAACAAAATCAACTACAAAGCTGTGTGAAAAAACAAATCATCCATAAACAATTTAACTCACCGTTTGGATTTATCGATTAACACGTTAATAGTAACAGTCATTAAAACTAGAAAAAAATATATAATGTAATGAAATTGATCGTATATTCCGTTTAATTTACATTAAAAATTTAATGCATATATTAAGTACTCAAAGCGTGAATGTAAATTATTAAAAATATGTTTAATGAGCATAAATATTATGATCTTTTCTTATCTGACGATGGCATTAAATGATGTTAAATAATGAGATACTTGAGATTTCTTATGGCAACTGTATAAGCTTAAAGAGAAGTCTTTGGATCGTGAACGAGATTATTGAGAACACATGCGTTATAACGGCTAATATGGATAGTGCAATGGAACCGTTAATGGAGGTGTACAAATGGTTATCACAGATGTTTTATACAGTTGAAGATGAAATTGAATAAAAGTGTACAATTTCTGAACAATCAAGTGCCATTGTTGTTGTCATTGTTCTTTATCGGCTTTTCATTAAAATCTGCGGCTACGATTATTTCGCGTTGAAGAAAATCCTTTTAAACTACGTATAGTGGTGCGTTGATTTCCTCTCGAATTTAATCCCAATGAACCATTGCCACTGCCGGCAAACTCCCGTTTACCCATGGCAGATGATAACACCATCAAGATTAACACTATAAAAACCTGTTAATTAAGGACAGAATTTCATTATCATTTATAATATATATTATTAATCAAATCCAACTCACCAGTGTCACTATGATGAGTATTGTATAGGCGTGAATCGTTATTGAAGATTTATTACTGAAATTGTTCACAGTTTTGACAAGAAGCTCATGGGTCGGATTTAGCTGTAAAGCTAAACGATAATAATGCATTGAGCCGCGATTGTCGCCGTATGCTCTTAAAATCTCACCCAATAAAAAATATTGACGCCACACTGTTTGTGTAGGACTTTGAAATTCAATTGATCTGCAAACATAACAGCATTCGAATACATACTGAATTTAATAATAGGTAGAAGAAGACAATAGAAGCTACCTGCGTATTATGTGTATGGCATCGTCTAAATATTGTAAATTAAAAAGAACTTTTCCCAGATTGAACATTACTTCCGATTCGGTGGGAGCAATATCCAAAGCACGACGAAAACATTTCACCGCTTCTGTGGCATCACCCTTAATGCGCCAATAGTTACCGATATGATGGTAAACTTTTGCAGACAGCGGATTGTCACGTCTTGCCCGTTTTAAGCGTTTCTCCAGAGCATCTAAATTAAAGTTTTTGTACGCCTCCTTGTCATGATGGCGTAAAAAAAAGTAGGCTACCTAAATAAATTCAAGTTTTATTCCAAAAATGTTTGCAAATATATTTAATATAACAGGAATTCTTACTTCTGGTTCGGGCAAAAATTTTGTATTGTTGCGTTTGGATAATGTTCCCATGTTAATAATATAATCATATTGTGTATAATTTGCTGGTTGTCCACAATTCAATGTTTCATCGTTGTCAATGTCAATGAACGACTTCAATGGCTTATTCGCGCCAAATGCCGTAAAATTTTGCAAAACACTATTTGCGTAAATGTTTTGCAAGGAATCGTATGATATTGGTGGTGATTTACGTAACCAAGTACCATCTTTACTTTGGAATTGTTCCGAGGCAACAATTATGTAGAAGGACTCGTCCTGCTTGTAAATTTCCGATGTTATGTCAAAATTGTGCGTTGCTCCGTTACGTTTGAGATAATGTACATCATGTGCGTCTGTGCTTTCTATTTTTCTACTCACAGGATTCAGTTTCCATTTGTTTGAGGTTTTAGTACTAGTTACCACAATTAGGGAGCATAATAGCACCAAATTTAATTTCATTTGTTTCATTTGTTTGCTTTTAACTAAATCCCCACAAATTTCTTTATTTCATACCGGTATAGAATTATTTTAAATATAAATAAACATATCAAGTGTATAAAGTGGACAAAAGTTGTTTATTTGTTATCATTTCTGGAGTTGTTAGAAAATAAATTATGAAGAAGAAGCATTTACTAAAAAATCTGCTTCCACGAAAAGTATAAAAATTGTAATACATTTGCATATTTTCAAAAAAAAAATTAGTAATTAATTTGCAAAAGAAAGAGAATTTACGAAAGAGAAGTGAAGTAAAATAGAAAAAAAAATAAATAAAGTCTTATTGTGAAGGAAAAAACGGTTTTTATGGCTTGTTGTTGCGCCATCTTTGGGAAAGAAAAACGTGATGTTTTCATCGTTTGTTTTTGCCTTTTTTAACGGTAATTGTTGATTTTCTTATTTGTCTCTCAGAATGAACTTCAACACCGGGATGTAAAAACTATTGTGAATGTTTATACATGTATTGTTTTTATGAAATGAAGAAAAAAACGCCAATTTAATTTTTATTTGCTAATTTTTATTAACATTTATAAAAAGCTTCTCTGCCGTAATAAGTTAGAGAAATATAATTTCATATTATTCAGTATAATTCCAAAAATTGCTACGCTTTATATTTTTGGATTATGTGAAATTGCATCACGCCTTAAATTTCTTAGTAGAAGTATAATTTGGGTTAATTTAATCGTACACAATATTAACACATAATCAGTATAAGAAGTTGAACTTATAAAAGTCCTTGCATTTCATTCATAAACTGTAAATAGGCGTCATCCTTTGATGCTTTATTGCTTTCTAGACCGGTGCTTATGTTTTCGGTATTATAAGGTTTAGAACGCTGACTTTTGCGCGTATCATCACGCTTTACTCTTAATGTAGATGGAACAAATCTTGTTACATCGGCGCTTAAATTTCTGCAAATAAATATAAACATTTCCGTTTAGTCTTTGGTTTTGAGCGGAAATTGCGAACGGATGGCAATGACTCACCTGATTTGAGGCTTTGCGGATATAGTTGTGATGCCTTTGCTGTCTTTGTTTAACTGTAAGTTTTTATGATGGTGTTGCATGCGAGGTGGCAGACCTGGTGGTGGACCAGGAATACGTATACCCATCCGAGGCATACTACCTAAGCCGGGTGGTGGACGAGGTGGATGACATTGTGGCATTCGCATGCCGAATGCATGAATCGCCGGTGGTCGAGGCATAGGCGGTCTAAAAAGCATTGGTGGCGCTAAACCATGCATTGATGGTACAGGTGGACCGGGTACCGTTAAATGTGCCTGAGTTGATGGAGCACGTGTTGGCAAAGGAATCTGACTACTCGCAGCAATAATTCCGCTACTAGTTGTGGATATTTGTTCAACACTTTTTGTGCTACTATGCGCAACAATTTCCTTCTTGTTGCGCTCAAACGTCTCTTCCGTTTTCTTTAATTTCCCCCCTTCCGTCTTTGCATCTTTGCCAGCAGCCGCTTCTTGTTCCTTCTTCTTATGAACATTTTCCATTTCTTTCATGAATTCATCAATATTTTGTCCGGAAATTGCTAAAATACGTTGTTGCAGGGAGTTCGGCTTGGTCACGACTTTACTTTTTGGCGTATATTTTTTCAGTACCACCTCATCGTCTTCAGCATCTGTATCGAGATCGGGCATTACCAACAGATCCGGCGGTGGACCAATTGGAACACCTAACGGATCTTTCTTTTTTTTATCCTCAGAACTTTCCACAGCTTTTGGCACCTATTACGTTATAAGCAAAAAAAAAAACAATGTCTGTGAGTTTAAGTAAAACTTAATTCTTTTTTACTTACGTTTTCATTTGATTTCTTTATAGTACCAGGTGGGGCACCCGGTGCAAATGGTGGTAAAGAAAGGGCTGTCGGTGGGGGAGGTAAACGTTTAGGGCCAAGCAAACTTGCAGGTGTTTGTGTAGTCGTAATGGGCGCCTGATTAGTGGTGGGCAAGGGTATTTCATCAATTTGAACACTCTGTGCATGCTTCACACTTTCGTAGTATTGCTGCTTTTTGAGACGTTTTTTTTCATATTCCACTTCTTTCCGCTTTAATTCAGCCCAATGTTCTGGGTCATCGTTATGCTATTAGACGTAAGGTATTCAAGAATTTCAATAAAACAAACTTTTATAATTATATTTACATATAAACGCATGACTCGATCAAATGTTTCCTTTAGCTTTTTTCTTTTATCCCGCAAAACCTTTTCATTAAGCGGTGACGGTTGCAGTACATTGTACTCTATGAGAGAAAGTTCTTTATCAATAATATGGTTATAAAGAAAAAACTAATCTTAGTTAACCCATTTCATCAATTTTTTCCATTTCATCCAATATCTGACTAGGATCTTTATTTTTTAATACAGCTGCACGAACCATTTGACGCTGTTTTTTATTCTTCTTAAGCTCTTTCTTGCGTGCTTCTTTTCCTGTAGGATGAAAGAGATAAAAAATGTTGGAAAAATGTTAAGACATTTTGATACACCACTACTTACTGGCCTGATCGGTAGGATTCATGTATTTGCCACTCTTGGTGGTATTAATTGAACGCCGCCCCATTTCGGTCCCTTTTTCTTATTAGCTATATTTTAATATTAACAATTGTTTAAAATGTTAATAAGATTATGATTTTAAATTTTAATTAAAAATTGTTTGCACCGCTGCTTCGTTTTTCGCCTATTATTTATCATTTTCGTATGTGTTGTATAAAATCACTGATGACAACTTTTATACAAAAATTTTAGTCCTTTATCGAACTGTCGAAATAAAGCCGGCAATTTAACCATCTCTATCTAATATTAAAAATTTGAATTTTAACTTTTATTAGCACGAACGAAAAAAAAAAGCCAGAAACGCCATCACTGCCACAAATTTGATCTCTGAATATGGTGTGGAATTAATTCATATATTTAAATTTGGGCATTTTATTTACAATAACGTAACGAGTACGGAATTTAATTATGGACAAAAATTGCACCTACAATTTAATCCAAGCTATAGATCCGACAAAAATAAAAATTCCAATCAGTAATCGTAAGTGTGGTGCATAAAAACAGTAATGATTGTAAGTTTTTTCTCATTCCTTCCTCCCTTTATCTTTTAGGATTCAATAAACTTACTTTGTCGTCCAATAAAAAGAAACCGACACATGCTGTACCTAAAGATTTTAGTGAAAGTCATAAAAGAGCCAGCAGGAACCTAATGGAGGAGTTATCGATCGTTGCAATACAACCAGAGAACCTATTATTGTGTAGTGCTCCACCAGAGCAGGAAAACGAAACAATTATTAGTATTATGGAGGGCCTTAGAGTTACAGAGGATTCCGACAATTTCAATCAAGCCACTGATAATGTTCAAAGCCAAGAATTGAACAACTCTTTAATTAATAAATTTATCAGTAAAACTGAAACAAAAAACAACATAAAATGTTCTGCTGAAGTATGTGAAGAAGAACTTATCTGCCTTTCTTCGGCGTCGGAATCTACAAATGTTAAAGAAGACTTTATTATCAGTCTGTCGGATTCTACGGGTAGTAATCCAAAGGAACCAAGTGAAATGTTGCTTTCCAATCAACACATGACGTTAAATCAAGAAAATGACGATGACAGTTTTAGCAACGAAAGAAACAAACGTCTTCAGGCCTTTCTGCGTGATGTTTCTTACCAATATGACAATCGGGTAATTGAAAATCTTAACGCTAAAGATAGTGAGGTTATAGTGGAAGCAAAAAGCTATAGTGATTTAACTAAGTCCTGTCAATTGGCCATAGCTGACACCGAGTCTATGACACCTGAAGATGACAGCCTCACAAGAGTGCCATCGGCCATTTTGGAACGTGAGAAACGACTATTGGCATTAGATGCCAATAGTCCGCCAACATCATCACCATACGTAAACAAAATTCGGGAACAGCCGGATAAAAGATTTTCGGAAGCAACAAAAACTCAAAATGAAACTAATATTGAGGATGATGAAAAAATAAGCCATATGTCTCATGTGGATGAAAGTATAAATTGTTCTGCAGCAGATAACACTAACAACTTACCTATGGAATCTATTGTTATATCGGAAACCGATGACGAATTATTTGAAAATGATAATGATTGTGAATCGAAGACAGAGAAAAGCCAACAAGAGACGGATAAAAGGCTTTCATCGAAACTCTCCGAAAATATCACTGTCTCTGAATCTAATGGAGAGAGTCAGGGGGCAATAACGTCTTCAGACGTGGATAATATAGAGATAGCAATGGGAAATATAAATTTATCAGCAAAAATTCAAGTTAATATTCATATACGATCAGATTTAATACAAAGTACCAGTACGGAGCAGTCTTCCTCCAACAGTGACAGTGAAAAAGTTGATTGTAATGATGAGCGATCGGCAGATGAGATGATAGAAACATCTAAGCCCGACCAGAAGACATCAACTAACAGTGAAAATTCCAATAAAACGAACAGCACTCCCAGGAAAGAGTCAAATATTTCAACAACGATCGAAGCGACTGAATCCGAATTCGATACATCGGTAGCATTTGTGTCGCAAGCTGAGAGAATATTATCTCAACTGTATGGCAAAACATGGCAGACACCCGAAGTTATGCGTACGCTAAAACAAATTTCACCACAGAGCAGTAAATTCGAATTGCGTTTAGAAAATACTTTAAATAATCAAAACAATAACACTCCCGTCACGCATAACTGTACAAAAAACAATCAAAACTCAATCAAAGAGAAAGCCTTGGATGACTTTTCAATGTGTAAGAAAATTTCAATTGACACATCATTCGAAAATATATTATTAAAGCATTTTATATAGTTTGCAGAAGTATAGATTCCAAATTGGACTCAACCCGTTACATTAGCAAGCCAAACGCCAACAATATGAATACAAAACGAATTGTTCACAATAGTGGAGAATTTAAAAAGCCGTTAAGAAATGTAGAAAGAAACAAAAATCAGCGTTGGAAATTATTAGTTGATAATGATGGTAGTGATGATAATGTAATCAATGCTTCAGATGATAGCGATGCTGATTGGACAGAGGAGAGTACAAGTCATGATTCTGAAAGTGAAGGTAAAGGAAAACGCAAAACTTCGGTTAAGAGGAAAAGTAAAGAGGATCTTATTTATTTGGATTTGTCCAAAAGAGAAGTAGAAGTACAAAAACAGATGCCCACAAGTCCGCCAGCAAATAGTGATGAACATTTTTTAACCGAATTACAAAAACTTGTACAAACTTGCCGACGCGAAGAACCAGCCAAATTACCGAGTGTCAAATCTACAAACAAAGGGAAATTGCGAAGAAAACTGTTCACGCCAGCTTTTGGAGATGAAAATGTTGAATTAGAAGAACGACAAGAACAGCTAGGAGAACTAACTCCCATAAGTAAAGCAAAACGTTTAAACACAAACGATGTTTATTTAGATGACAAAGGTTTTACACCTTTTAACAGTCGCGGTGTGTTTGTAAATAAACAACTGGAGGCGGTTAAAGTGGGTAAACCGATCTTTGAAATAACACCACCAAACCCACGAAATACACCCAAATTACCAAAATCAACACCCAAGTCGGTTAGCAGCACCAATACCCCGAAAACGTCCAAACTAAAGTCACAGACAGTTACCAAGCAAGCGAATATTGCTTTTAAATACAACTTCCTAAAATCATTAGATGGTAATTACGAGCAATGAAATCTTTTTTTCTATTAAACATGAAAAATATGAAATTTTCAGTTTGTGCCAGTAAAAGTTTTTGTCATCCCGAAGCCGTAGTGTATCGGGAGAATTATCGTACAAAAAAAGAAGAACTAGCCAAGATATTATACGATCTATTCAATGAAAAGCTGTTTGACAATAAACTGGTGGTACCATTTACCTGGAATAAGAAACTTTGTAACACAGCGGGTCGTTGTTTAAATAGAAAAAGGTATAAATAATATTATATAACGAAGATTTATATGTAAACCTATTGCATCATTGTAGAGGGGGTGTGAGAACTTGTACAATTGAGTTAAGTGACAAAGTGTTGACAAGTGCTGATCGTTTACGTTGCACGCTCATCCATGAAATGTGTCATGCAGCTACCTGGATTTTTAGCGGCGAGGGTGGTCATGGTGCCACCTGGCGGATGTGGGCGCAACGTGCAAATTCTGTATTCCCTGAAATACCAAAAATCGGCGTCTGCCATCAATATGACATTGAATATAAATATACATATAAATGTTCTTTGTGTGGTGCCAAGTAAGATCATGTGCTCTACTAAATACTTTATATGTTTATGAAATCATTCACTTTTTTTACATATATACCAGATCCAATGCCCATTCGAAATCGAAAAAAGTAGAAAATATTCGATGCTCGTTTTGTTATGGTTCCATTGAAATATTTTTAAATAAAAAGGATAAAGAGGGTAACATTATGCCAACGCCTGTAAAAGAGGCGACAGGATTTGCAAAGTTTGTTAAAGATAATTATAAAAAGTTTAAGCGCGGTGATCTCAAACATAGTGAAGTGATGAAAGCATTAAGTGCTGAATTTGCTGCAATGAAGAATGAAAAAATAACCTAAATATTAATAATTAATTTTAAGTATTACGAAATGTTTATTACATAAATTACTGCCATATTATAACAACAACTTAACTAACGCATAAGCTATATATGTGGTGGAATTTTATATAAAAATATTTTTTTAATGCGAATTAACATGTAAATATTATTTTAGAGGTTCAAAAGGTAATAAACAAAAGTTGAGATAATCAATAACAGTATTAATATAAAAAAGGCTTTGTTGTATCAATTTAAATGTACAATAACCAGAAAATATCGAAAAATGGACTTATATTTATTGGGTTTTAAGTCACTCATATCATTTAGCATGATTTTGCTGTTACCTCACCTAGAAAGTTTATTAAATAAATTGCTTACGGTAATGGCAACTCTTAACACAAATATGTCTGGTTTGTTAACTTTTCTTGTCATTTTACAGTTTTTATATTCATTCTAATTGATTGTTTTTTAATAGATTGAAAACTAAAGAATTACACGGAATTATTTTTTTTAATATTTAAAAAATATACGCGTTATACAATACACCAAATAACACATATAATACTAGTATGAAAATTGTGTTGTGAGCCACTTTAGAGAGAAAAAAATCTAATACAGAAAGAAGGCAAATTAACATGAAATATACAATAAAAAAATAAAACCATAACAACGTATTTCTGTGAATACTAAATTAGAATCAACTGCTATATAAATATATTTAAGGAAATTTTAAGTAATTTGTGTTGTTTTACAAAATCTTCATCGTTTGCTGAATTCGAAGATTCTAATAAAAACAATAAGTGAGAAATAGTTAATTTTGTCAACTATACATTTACATGTGGATACATTGGTTACGCTTGTGTATGTATTGGGTGAATTTTGAACACGCCATAAAAAATTATACAAGACAGTAGTTAATTATGGAATTTGAAAACACGCCATTAATTGCTGAATCCGCCGGTATAGGTAAGCGAACTCTTTAACAATCGATAGGAATTATAAAATGAAGCCATTTATTATTAATTACTAGATGTTAGTCATAATAAAGAAATGCAATTTGATTATAAATCTCCAACTATAATAACAACAACATCAACAAATGTGGCATTGACAGAACGACAAACGCCACCAAAACAAAACAACAAATCACATGATTTTGAACATCAACAAGTTACCAAATATCCAAAACCAATCATGTCGGCTGCAGAACGTTCCGCCACAAAGAAATCTTTAATTATATTGGCAGCTATATTTATCACCTCATTAGCGACCATGTGTTACATATACATGATATTTCCTGAACTAAATGAGTAAGTAGACCAACATTATAGAGCAAAAATTTACGTATAACTGTAATATAATTGTAAAGAGTTAAATTAACATAAATGCTCTCTTTGCCAATTTCCCAAATTTCGCCATTGGCCGTCACGTGTTACAAAAAACAAGACTAAAAAAAAAAAAAAAAAATTCCAAGTTCAATAGAGATGCATACGTAATCTAATAATAATTGCGTTCGTTTTCTTCCTCATTTTTATTGTTGGCAACAAGCATTTAATAGTTTATCGTTCACCAACATTAATTATTACACACACATACATCCGTATTAAATAGAATAAATATTTATACCCTACATGAAGTGTATGCGGTCGATTATAACACTCAAAATAAAAACAAGCAAGAAAGCTAAATTTGGCTTAAGCCAAATCTACAATTGTGGGCGTGGTATATATATATATATACATAGTGCGCCCTCTAATGGTGTGCCCAATTTTTGTGGCAGATATATCGATTTTTGTTGATTGTGGGCGTGGCTCTTGACCGTATTTTCCGATTTTAAATAGCAATCTGATTACAAAGACTAAAGTGTCCGTACAAAATATCAACTAAATATATCAAAATTGAGAATGCCAACAACAGACAGGAGTACACACGGACACATGGACGTACATGTCTCAGTTTTTAATACTGATCAAGAATATATATATTTTGTAGGGTCTCTGATGCCTCCTTCTATGTGTTGCAAACGGAATGACAAACTTAAGACTTATGTGGAGGGTATAAAATTATTATTTCTTTGATAAAAATGAATTATATTGGCGGCCGGGATTCTAAATATACATTCTGTATATGTGGCAGAAAAGTTGTGAATAGGTCTCGAAGAATATACAGATTTTTATTGGAATGCTTAAGGTAGTAAAAAAATTTCAAATATTGTGACGGACATAAATTCCAAAATTTCTTTTAGATCTGAAATTTTGGAGCACATTTTTAAATTAATATTTCCTTACATTGTTTCGTATGTATGTGCTTATCAAATATATTAAAAATAATTTTTCCAGATCTGAGAAGCAACACATGAGAATACCACGCGACATACAAGATGCTAAAATGTTGGCCAAAGTATTGGATCGCTATAAGGATATGTATTACTTTGAGGTTATGTTTGGCGTTGTCGTCACCTATATATTGTATCCTTTTCATTATAAAATTTGCCATTATAAAAAATGCATCAACAGGTTGTAGAAACGTTAAGGACATCTTATTGACCATTTTTATATCCTCCATATAAGATGAGAGATTAATAAGTTTGTCGTTCCATTTGCAATTACTCAGATGGTGGCGCCACAAGGTATATATTCAAAAACTAGACAAATATGTCCGTATGTCCCTCTGTTGTTAGCCCTCTAACACTTGTAAATTTTAAGATAATGAGCTGAAATTTTGTACAGACACAGTTATAATTTCAGCATGCATATCGTTATTTAAACTAGGCATATCTATAATTAACCCATTCATTGATGTGCCAAAAATGGGCGTGGTCGGATAACAGAAACGCTTACAATTTACGAAAAACCTTACTCAGCATAAACACGACTTTCAATACATGCACTATTAGAGGGCGTAAACATAAACCTGCCATGCCCACCGTTTTAAATATATGGCCTAAGCCAAATTTATTATTTGTTATCTTTTATGTATTTTTCTATTTAACTTTTTTTTTAACCATTATTAACTTTAGGAACAGGGTGTTGTGAAAATATTTTATAATAATTTTTTTTTTTATATTTCTACAAAAACGATTTATGGTTTTGCTTGACTTTCGTTTATTAAAAACGGTAGTTTACAAACATTTGCCATTCCAGGATCCCTATTCCTTTCCATATTATTGGGATTTTTATATCGTTTTCCTATAGCTCTGTTGCTCATCTGCGTTTGTTCGGCAATGGGTGCCACCCTGTGCTACAGCTTATCAAATTTGGTGGGCCGCCGTCTAATACGGCATTTTTGGCCGAAAAAGATTAACGACTGGTCCAAGCATGTGGAAAAACATCGTGACAGCCTTTTCAACTATATGCTCTTTCTGCGCATGACACCCATCCTGCCGAATTGGTTTATCAATTTGGCGGCACCAGTTATCGGTGTACCGCTATACACATTCGCATTGGGCACTTTTTTTGGTGTAGCGCCACCTTCCGTGTTGGCCATACAAACTGGTAAAACGTTACAAAAGATGAGCAGTTCAACTGATGCCTTCTCGTGGACATCTATGATTGTACTGACGGTGTGTGCTTGCCTGTCAATATTACCCGGTTTACTAAAAAATAAACTGAAAACAAAAGTTCAGTAAAAACAGACACTTGGAAACGAGACATTTGTTGTAATTGTAAATTAAGAATGAAGGAAGATGAAGATCAGGTCTCTAACAAGTTGTCAATAATTGTTAATTTTTTTTTTCCTAGAAAATCTAATTCCATAATAAACTACATTCTGTTAATCAACATCTAATTATAAGCGAATTTCCAACTGTATATAAAAATGTATGTAAACATTTAGAGAAAGACGCAAAGGCAACTGGCCTTTCTTTGGTGCTTTCTTTTAATGGAACGTACAGTTATTTGTGTAAGCAATCTGCCTAAATTAAAAACTTCTATTCTATATACGGTTTCTCTCCGTGTATCTTTTTTTCGCCATTTTTTCTTTTTGTATATTTTTATATATATATATGTTATTGCAGCAGTTTTCCAATAAATGTTGTGGTATGTGTGCAGTATTTTTGCATTAATATGTTTGTATAAATTATTGTGCGCATATGTAAAAATATATTTTCTAATCAAATTTTTAATATAATTTACCAAGAAAAAATTATTGCCAATACATATATATATTAACTGTTATAAACTATATAAAAAATCGTATTAAGTAAATTTCAATAAATAATATGTTTGCACAATAGGAAATATTCGTTCGATATTTTCTTACTTTGTGTGATGTATCGAAAGGTGAATAAATATGAAATGAATGCATTTTTATGAAAGTGGTTCAAATTCATTTTTTTAAAGAACACTTGAATTCCTTTCAAAATAATGCAAAAAACTCCTTATTTTCCATGCTTTTGAGAAAATGCATAATTTTATTTAGTTTTTCCAATTGTAATATTTCAATAATACAGACAAGTGTAAAAGTTATGAAACAGTAATGAGTGATTTAAATAAAATATATATGTCTCTTAAATACCTGTGATGTATAATGTTTAAATGTTTATTTATTCCTTTTTGGTATATCATAGAGTACAGAAGTGGATGGGATCCCAGAAATGTAGGATGTGGGAAATGAAAGTACGATTGGCATGCATATTAACTAACACACGTACGTATAACAAAGTTAATCACAAAATTCATTATGGAAAAACCTTGTTCAGATTATGCGTTTAAATAAATAATATAAAAAAAACAAAAAATTGAAATCTTTAAGCTTAAAAATAAGGGATTTGTTTTCTTCAGTTAGATTTTGAGTTTAGAAAAAGCAGAGGGGGATATATATATATATACCGGGTAAATTATTCTGAGGGTGTGAGATCACGTTCTTTCTCATTTTCATTGAGTATTTGTGATAGTAAATCGAATACCGGTTCGAATACTTTTTTCGCTCCAGTATTTGTAAGATTTTTATAATCAAACATATCGTGATGGCTAATGGTACCGTCCGCCTGTACCAAACCCTTTTCAATGTTTACGGTTTGTACGCGATTAAGGCCAATTATTTTCTCTTTAACCAGATTATTCACTTGAGTATTCTTATCACGTAATTTATTGGGTTTATGGCCACGAGGTAGTAAACTCTATTAGAATGGAACACAATTTTAACCAATTAACACTATATTGCATCCATTTACTTACGGGTAATACAATATATGTGTTTGGAAGTTTCGAACGTATTCTTTGGACAATCTCATATATGGCAACAGCAACATCTTCAGCATTATTCTTTACATTGTTAGTGCCTACGTGCAGTACTATTATTTTCGGTTTCACATTATCCAATTCGCCATTTTCCACTCGCCACAAAATATGTTCGGTGCGATCGTCACGTATACTAAAGTTAAGGCAGTGCATAGGTGCAAAATATTCATGCCAGGTTTCGGTATCCTGTAGTGTTTCCAATATGCAATCACCCAGAAATATTACATCAGGATCTTTTTCTCGGCACTCCAATATGAAACGCTGATGTATGCTATATGCATGGTAATTAATTGGTGTTATTTTAAATGGAAAGTAATTTCACTTTCTATGGAAACAAGTCATACTACCTCAACCATCTATTATCACCTTCTTCATCATGCTTTTGAGTGGCTATCCCACAGATATTCATAATTATTGTATTTTTCTTTTTAATAATTGTACGTAAATTATAAATAAAACAAATAAATTAATGAACTTCTATAAAAAAATATCCTTCTTTCTCAAGCCGGAAGAATTTTTACAACCTATAGGCTGCGATAAAAAAATAGTCTTCTTCTTTTCTTTCGTCTCAATTCACCTTGCAATAGGTGCACAAGACAATGTTTATTTTACATTGTGAATGCATATAACACATTGTGAATTGCAAACATGAAACGTTAATTTTACATAAAATTTTCTAAACTAAGAATTTATAAAAAGTTGACCCTTCTGTATTATTCTTATGTGTACACAAATGAATAAGAATTTTATGCAGTTACTTCTGGTGAGGATTTGTGTTTGTTCAAATGTTCTCTATGGGTTTTAGAATGAGTCCTTAACGCGGTTAGTTGCTTGAACTGCTTATCACATTGGATGCAAACATAAAGAGCTGATTTACAGTTGCTCTCCTTTCCACTACTCGGTGGGTTGTTTTTTTTATTCAATGCCTGTTTACAGTTTTTGCAAATTAAATCGGTATGAACGACGCGATCATGCAAGGTCAAATTCTTTAACGTATTAAATACAAAACTGCATTTAGTACATGGCCACTGTTTTTGTTTCTGATTGTCAATTTGACTTGAAATATCCTGGTTTGACTTTTTCGCTGCACCACAATAGGGACATTCATCAGTTATATTTGATGGAGACTTTTCTTGTTCTTCTACTTTGAAGCACAAACGTTTTTTGGGAGGTTCTTCATAACAAGCACTAGGTTCACTTTTAGGCAAATAGTTAGCGGCACTTGATAGCACACTGCTTTTATAAGTACCGTTACTATTACAGTTTTCCTTTTCTCGGTCGCAATCATTGAAATTGTGCTGTAAAGCTTTATTTAACATATTTTGTAAACTCTTTTCCATTCCCAGCGGGTTGTGATCACAATATTTTTTATTATGTTCACATGTAAAGCATTGACACGATTTAAATTTTCCGGCACTGTTCAGTGTATGTAGGGATTTGCCTTTATAGCATTTTTCTTCATTTTCATTTTGTTTATGACTAAACTTCTCTTTTGCGAGATGCTCACTCAGCGCGTTTCGTACTTTAACTATTTTGGAATCACCACTGGTAAAACTAATGAACGAGACATTGTTTGGAGTTTCCTTTTTCGGGATATCTATACTAATTTCATTGAATTTATTTTCATCAAAATAGTTAAACGAATCTGGCCGATCGGTAACAGTAATTTTGGATGAATATTTTGAAGAATTGGAGCTTGTAGTTGTATCGAATTCAGACCAATCCATACCATACAGTTCGTCAACGACTCGTTTTTGTGTATCAGTAGATAGTACATTTTTTTTGCGAAGGCCTTGTTCAGATTGAAATACTTTTAGACCTTTCGTTACTTCCTTTTGCAATAGATTCGTTACTCGTTTACGAGAACGTGCACACATTTTACGAAATTCCAGCATATCTTCCAATTTGTGTTTACAAGAGCGACATACAAAATTGGAGAAGCCATTTTTAGGATGAATATTTTGAATTGTAGCATCTTGTAACCAACGCCTTATGTGATAATCTAATGAGTTAATATTTTGTCGGTGATTCTGATGCATTTCTGTCAGGCAACAGCGACAAAAGAATTGCAAAGTTTGATGCGTTATGTTTAGCATTGCCTCTCTTTTGGTTTTTACGAATATTTCCATTTATGCGCCAATCTTCAGTTTGCTATATTAAAAATTGAAAATTTTGAAAGTTTACCAACAAAAATTACAAAGTGTGACGTAAATTTAATTTACAAAAAAAATTCATGGAGACGTTTGAAAGGGAATAAACATGTGTTTATTTAAATTAAAATTATTACGAACTAATCATAATTTAACGTTTATGCTACTTTTAGTTATAAGGTGCTTCCGGTTACATATAAAGTAATAAAAAATCGTTGCCTCTTTTATGTTTTAAACTATCGTTATGAAAAACATGAATAATTTTGAGATAAGTTAAAAAAATGTGTTATAATTTATATATAATAATAATATCTTTTACTCACACACTTTTTATAAATGTACATTCTTCCCTCCTATGGAGATATGTTAGCAACCGTTTTTCCACGAATGTTGCTCTAAAAAGGCTTAGTATAGCAACACTACAAGAACTTAAAAAGCGCGTAAGTAACAAAAATGTTTTAACATTGTTGCAATCACAACATTACGGTATATGTGGGATAAATATAAGTTTAATGAGTGGAGAAACTCTGTCCCCATTGGCAAGCAGCATTATTAAATTTTCATTATATTGGGGAATGAATATCGGTGTTTTTTTTTCTAAAACAAAAATGTTACAGTTATACACACACTCTAAATGGTAAAGTTTTATTATAATAAGAAAAATATATTATTTCGGGTATAAAAAATGGATGATAAAATATTAATGGCTGCTGGGGTTGCAGTAGCTGCAGTTGTGGGTGCATTTGTTGCTTGGGGACCATCTGGTAAATATTATTAAAGGAAACTTTTTTTGGCAACTACTTTAAAAAAAAAATGTGTTATTTAAGGATCTTCACGTTTACGTCAACAACGTGGCCAAATAGCCGGTTTACATAATTTTGGTCAGACTTGTTTTCTTAATACTTTGCTGCAGGCTTTGGCTGCCTGTCCACAGTTTATAGCCTGGCTTCAGTTATATGACAATGCAAGTCCCGACCGTAAAAGTCTTATAAGTTCTTTGTTAAACACTTTGGAAGTAATAAATGGTACGCATTGTACACTAAGAGGTGATCCTTATTCACCCGGTGCGGTCTTGAGAGCTTTGAATAGCTTGGGATGGATTATACCACAGGAAGAGCACGATGCTCACGAATTGTTTCACGTTATGTTGTCCTCTTTGGAAGAGGAAGCTCATCGTCCCAAGCAAGTGGGATCTTTATCGGACGCTTTACCCGATGATGATAATAATGATGATCAGCCCAATAGACCATCGAGTGCTATGTTAAGTGGTTTCCTCAATACCGAATATGACGAATCTACCGGGTTAGCGCGTTTAGTACGCTCGGAAGCACATACACCAGATTCTCCAGCCTCTGTTATTGAGCGAGACTTTACAATGGAAAAATCTTCACCCACTGATACCATGCAACTAAATCCTTTTGTTTCACCACTATTGGGACGCAATGAGAGAATGGCCCGATCACGTGAGCATTTAAATAAACGAGTATCAGGTTCTTATCGTTCTTTGGAACGTTTAAGTCGTGGTCCCGGCAAAGTTTCGGTGAGTAATTAATAATAATAAAAACGTTAAATATAATTTAATTGCTTGAAATGAATTTCCTTAGATTTGGTCTGACCAAATGCCCTGCCAGGTGCCACATCCATTCCAAGGAGCCATGGGCACTCAGATTGTGTGCAACGGTTGCGGTTTTAAGGTTTGTTCTTGTAGTGCTTTTTATTGTTTTTTGTTTTTATAAAATTTTATTTCTCACGTTTGCAGTCAACGGTGCGCTACGATAAATTTGATAGCATCAGCTTAAATTTACCACATCAAAAACGGGCCGGTCTCAGTTTGGGTCATTTGTTGAGTGACTATATCATGTCCGAGGATGTAAATGATGTCAAATGTGAATCGTGCAATGAGACTACCACACACACAAAGTCATTAACATTTGCCAAATTACCGGCTTGCCTCTGCGTACACATTGCACGCACCATATGGTTGCCAACAGGTCAGGTTTGCAAACGTTTGGATTATGTACATTTCCCGGAAAGCCTGTCAATGGCTCCCTACAGTTTTGTACAGCCTCACCTTAATAGTCAGGCTGCCACTCCTTGGGGTTCTACAATGTCATTGTTTTCATCTAGTTTACCGGGAAATACTTTGGGGGCTGGAGGCGACCCTTATAACAGCATGAATAGTACATTTGGTTCCATGTTTCCACGTAATCTGTATCGTTTATTGGCGGTGGTGGTGCACAAGGGTGAAGCAAATTCTGGTCATTTTGTCACGTATAGACGGGGAGCTCTGCGTAACGGTCATCGGTAAGCAAACAAAAATGAAACAAAAATAATTTCCTATTTATTATATTATATAAAACAGTTGGTACTACACTTCGGATACTGTGGTGCGAGAAGTATCTATAGATGAAGTCTTAAGTTCACCCGCTTATCTAATATTTTACGATCGCAGTCCTCAACGACCTTTGCGCTAAAATGTGGCAAAACTTACTTTTCACTTGAATAGATCTCTATGCAAAAGGAAAGAAATGCTATCTTTAATAGAACATTTATACTCGCTTTTAAACTTAAAACAAGTCTGCATGCATTCAACAAATAAGTATTTTGTAGGAATGAAAAACCTATTTATAAGTATACACAAATGCACTTAATGTTGCCTTTGCCGAACGAGATTTTGGCAAAATTCGGAAAAGCCTATTCCCTTAGATTTAAATATCACTTTAAAACAATGTAGTCAGTGTTTATGTAATTTGTAATTGCGGTTTGTGTTTCTCATCATAAATACATATATAATATAAAAATTTAGTTTAAACTTGGTTTTCGAGATAACACTTTAACATAACTGCTATAATCGATAACATACAGCTGTTTAGAGATGTTATGATGTAGCGGTAACAGCGGCTTATGTTCGTTGGGTATAAATATGGGATTAGAAGGTGAACGTTTGGAGCCCTTTACGGGTAACCAACCAGGAACGGGCTGTTTGTTAGCCACCATTAAGTTACGTATTGCTATATTTAGACCATACAGGGCCATAGCATCATCACGATATTCACTCATTAACAGATCATTTATAGTAAGACCATCAGCTGCAGAGGCAACATGTTCAATTGTACGAAAGTGTGGCAAGTAATTGGTATGTAGTAAGTGCACAATTTTATTCCTTTCATGGGTAAGAGATTCAACAATTGTTTCGGGACTGTGTACAAATTGTTGGTCCTCTAAATCTGCAATAAACTACACATTAGATATTTCAAATTGGATTCAATCACGTACAATTTACATTTTGGATTAAAAACCCGCCCCAAAGCGTGCATCATAGTTGTAGATTCATTTCTTTCCAACACTTCTAAGCTTTTATCTTTTTTTGATAATTTCTTTGATTTTTTCATCTCTAGCTTTGAAGGTTGTTTTATTTCCTTAAGACCATTACTAGTTGATCCTGTCAGAGCACTATAATGAAGATTAATTAAAGCACTTCGTATATCACCTTGAGAAGAGACAACTATTGAATCGATAACATCCTGCGAAGGAATGGTGTAAAGATCTTGTACTTGTGGCAATTGCATTAGGCAGGTAAAGCGTTTCATTGCTTTATGCATTAGGGTTGCAGCTATGGTATTAAAGTTTATATGTTGGATTAAAAATTCCTGTTTTATTTGATCCGTAAACAGGTTGCAATTAATATTTAGCTGACGATTTTTGGCATCAGTAACTATAAATATTAACGGAGCTTTGCCATAATCGCGATAATCTCTAAAAAAAAATTAACAGAATTATTAAGTCATAATACGTTTAAACACAACACTTCTTACTTTAGTATCTCTTGGAATTTTGCAGGATCTTTGATTAAAAAATTCGGAAAATCTTCCATCATTAATAAACACTTTTTATTTTTGACTTGCTCCACAATACTCTTGTAGCGCGATGCTTTAAATAGAAAATTTTTCACCAATTCCATTTGGGAGTTTATATAAGATTCTCCCTGGTCACCTAAATTATACACCACTTCCTGGTCTATTGGATTAACCCATTCCTGCAGGTGGTAGCCAAATTCTGCTGCCAAAATTCGTACCGTTGTCGTTTTGCCACAACCGGGTGGACCAGTTAGTAGACACAATTGTGCGGGTTGTTTTCGTTCCATAACCTGGCAGTGTAGTAACCATTGTTCAAGTTCGGCTACTTTTTTAGAATGTACCGCCAATTCCCCACCACAGTGGGGTGCAAAAGTATCTAACCAATCCTCTTGAATGAATAGTTTTCTTTTTTGTAGCGGTCTAGTATTTTCCGCTTTGTTATTGCCATTTTTTATTGTCTCTGGATTGGGTAATATTGGTGCTGATGAATGTCTGGTTATACGTTTTTTATTAGGAACATCACAGGTGGTATTTTCCGAAAGTGAGATTTGTCGAAACGCAGATTCCACCCATTTTTTCTGCTTAAGAAAAGTTTTATATTATGAGTTAATTTCTATAACTATTATAATAACCTTTCGACTGCTCATAATAAAAGACAATATTATTGTACAATTATTATCATGAATTAATTCAATCTTTGCATTTTCCTTTTGTTTATACGGGATTTAGTAATATTAAATTTTTTTATTTTCTGTTATAAGATGTGAGTTTACGGAGCCGGTTAAAACTATGTTGCCAGGGTATCCCATTTATACACAAGAAGAAGAATTATTTATAAACAAATTTTCTTCGCGTTGTTGCGTGTTAGCGCAGAGTCAACAACTTCACACCCTGTGTAACAAATAACTTCTTTCCGTATAACAGTTTTTGCCAAAATTTTTTTAATCTCCCATTAATTTGAAATAAATGTTTATATATTGTTACGTATGTTGTTTTATTACATTTACATTTAATAACATTTTCAGTGGGGTTTTATAATTATTATGATTTTCAAAAAAAAAAAAAAAAAACGTCTTCCATTTCGATAAAAATAACAGTAAAAATAACAAAAAATTTATTTTCACACATAGAGACATTTTTGGAACACATTCATTTCGTTTAATATTTTAACAAAGATTTTTCATGATTGAATAAATAATTTACAAGATTGTGTTTTTTATAAAAGTGAATGAAATGAATCTCATTAAATAAAACAAATTGCAATTAAGTGTAACACAAGTGAAATCTGGTTTAATAAATTAAAAGCAGTACTTGGCTAGTACTTGAAACGTGAAGGAAGATTTGACTTACAAGTCAATATTGAAATACATCTTCTATATACACATAATGTTGTTGTTTGTTGTAGTAATCAGTCAATATTCAATATGAGTAAACATTATCTTAGTGTGTTTCGTAATTACTAAATTAAGTTGTAACAATAATAAAATATTGCTGCTTCTATTCGTAAAAAATATTTAAATAAAGTTAATAAATTCATTTTCAAACTCTCACTATGATTTTTCTTTCAAATTATTACTTAAAAATATTTCTAAAATTTTAGTTTTTTATTTTACGTTTAATCACCAAACGGCTAAAAATTAACAATTATTGTTTGAACACAAACAGACCGGTTGGATCCCAATCGCTGTCCTCATTGGATCCGAAACTATCATCAAAATACCATTCCATAGTTTGGTAGACATGCGCTAATGATTTTGTCATCAAATGATCCTCATCCGGATAAACCTTCAAAGAAAATATATAACTTAAAATACAACAACAACATGCTTATAAATAAATTTATACCTGATGTTGGAATTTCACTTCCTGGTCAACTAAAGCTCTAACCAGCATTAGTGTATGCTCCTGATGGACCAGAGTATCGGCGGTGCCATGTATTAACATTAAATTTCTACCTTTAATATTACCCGCACGCATAGTTAAATCTGCATCCTGTAAGGCGTGTACATAATCACCCTTTAAAGGTATATAACGTTCAGTGAAGAAGGAATCTGAAATGAAAAAAATTAAAAGAATTTTTGGGAATAATCCTTAAGGGCAGACCACCTACAATGAAAGCCAAAGGAAGCGATAGGATTTACAGCTACACCACATAACAAAACTTGTTGAGAATCATCGATCAGAGTCATAGCTGTAGCGTAGCCCCCGTAACCCCAACCATAAGCACAGATACGTGAAGGATCGATGAATTTCAATTTGTCCCGCAAATACCTGTGGCGGCAAAGGTGTATTATTCAGTGAGATAAGCTATAAAAATGATAATACTCACGTCAATACTGCCAGTTGATCTTCCACTTCGACTTTTCCTAGTTTACCATGAACTTGAGTTCGCAACAATTCACCTTGATAGCCACTGCCACGTCCATCTATTTGAGCCACTATGAAAGAACGTTGACTGCACAAATACCAATTCCAGGTAATTAGAAAATGTTCATTTACCAACTGGGAACCGGGAGCAGCGTCACTGCAGGATATGTGGCGTAACAAAAACAAAAGAATAAATTAAACGAGGTAAGAAGTAGAAAAACTAAATTTTTGGCTTAAGCCAGATCATCTTAATTATATTGAACGTATTGGCATAAAGAAGTTCTATTCTTACATTTGCAATATTAAAGGAAAAGCCACCTCCTCATCTTCTCTCATGCCGGGCGGCAGATATAGCTTGACCTGAGCATGAAAACCATGTCGTATCTCTACACTGAAGGTACGGATTTGTGGCAATGCATACTGAGACAAACGATTCCGCAAACTATCGCCAGCATTTAATACAAAAGTTTTCAGATTGCTTTGTGTGTCCACCAGATAAACGCTGGGCGATTCGGGCCCCAAGCATTCTTGTATATAAAAGGAGAAGTTTTCACTAAAGGTGATTTTGTTGTAGAGACAATTCCTTGGTATTGTAAAAATACAGCCGACATCCTCTTCTAAATCATCTAAATCGTAACCGTATGGCAGAGCTCTGCAGTTGATTAGTTTAAAGGTAGCCGCGGTATTATCACAGGTCAGGCAAGTGGGTTGCGATGAGGTGATGTAGGTGCGATTCGTTTTGGTAACATTCAATTTAAGGCTGATCTTGTAGAGGTGTCTCTCACCAGGACGCTTCTCAGGAGCAGCCATAAAGTAAACAATTTCATTGGCCTCATCCCATCCCACAATCTCCGTGACCTCAAATCGGCCCATCGTCAATGGAACTGGCCTTCTATCAACAGACGATATAAAGACTACGTGACGATAATGGCCGTGTTCACCATCACGCACCGGAAGACGTTTCAACAGATAACCCCCCTGACTTATCTCATAGGTGTTGTAACCATTTGTTACATTTTGAAAGTTGGCACCATTTTCGCTGCTAGTATTGGGGGTAAAAGGAGGGTGGGTAGATCGTAAGGCTTGATTGCTGGCACGAACAGAATATACGGGAATTTCGGCTGGCAATACCCAACCATCGTTAATGGTTACCTCGGTGTGAGCTATATTGCAATGAAAATCTGGAGCTCTGCAGATAACGGTGGTGGCCTTCGTTTGGGCACGATTTGTTACCGTTACCGATAAATCTATAGGTGTTGCCCACGTCAGGGCACCTATGTAACTGCCATTATTTAGGTTGGATGGCAGTTTTATTTGTGTAGGAAATATATACTTGAGGACGGAGAGATTCACCACATAAACGGTGATGTTAGGATTTGTAGAACCAGCCTTGGGGTATCGTTGTGTAAGAACAGCTGGATATTTTAAATCATCCCCCATCCAGGTATACCTTTAAAGTTTTAAGTAATCGCACACATAGCAATTAAGGCCCAGCAAGAAAATGCATTTGTTGTACTTACTTGTACTCGCCAACCTCACTGTCATTGAAGGTGAGAAACGCTAAATATAAACCATCTGGAGAGAAGGCTATACTACTGCGTTTGCTATTCAATTCGGGCACATGCTCATACGTCCAGTCCGGTATGCCATTATAAATGATGCCCGCTTGACCTAATTTTGCCAACAATTTAAAAATAATTAGTTAAACAGGTTTAATTAATAATTAAATATTAAATACCAACCAGTTGCTGTTATGCGACAAACCAGTTCTCCCTGCACCTTCGGTTTGTAGTAAATATCATTTTCATAAACGAAAGCAATTGCTTGACTTTGGGCGAAGGCTCTATTGCTAGTTATTGTGGCAGCATCTGATCTAATCTGATTTTGATATTGAGGTGGTGTTGGTGGCTTAACAAGATTTGCTGCACTAACACCATTCGCCAAACTATTTAACAAAATACTGCCACTTGTGGTTAATGTAGGAGCGGTATTAAGGGTACTTCCAAAACTATCACTAAATGTTTGACTGGTGGTACTAAAACTAATAATAGGGTGAGACATATATTGTGATTGTTGTTGTTGTTGTTGTAAAAAGGGAGCCCACAGCACATATTGTAAACGTGGTGCTTCCTCTAAATTTTCAGTTGGTCCCAAAGGAAATCGATTTTCGCTTATCACCTCGAAAACATGATGCCTAGAATAACAAGTCGAGAATTTCAATTAAATTCTGAATAAACTGTAAATTGATCTGTTTCTATTAAATATATATACGGAAGATGATTGTTTATAAAACATCCTTGGTATAAGGTAGAAGATATAAAACTGATAGATACATGTTATATTGGAAGATATAAGAAGTCTGTCGTTCCGTTTGCAACAGCCTTAGAAGGATGGGGTCTAATAAGAACACAAATATAACAATTTCGATAAAGCTCAAGGAAAAAGGATACATTTAATTTAAGTTGTGCTTTGGTTGAGATCTATATACGTTAGATCCTGGATAATTTATTTTGACCAAAACGGCTAAAATGTATACTGGCTTTGTAACCAAAAAAAAACTTTGCATCCCTCAATATAAATATATTTTATCGTTCTTTTTGCAGCAGAATGAATACCAGGATGAACATCATCCAGTCCCATGTAAATGCTCTAGCCAGGATGATGTTCATTTTGGTATTCATCCTGGTTAGAGCATATACTTTGGACCAGATGGTCCATGCAACCAATATGAGTTAATTCAAAGGTGGCATTTTTATGCGAAGGACTATTTTACTTTTCGGCGTAAAGCTCAAACAACGTATGATTCATTCTGAGCCGGAACTCAAAGCGAACGCCTACACTATCGCAGATCTGGTAAGTTTGTCATTCTATTTACAACACCCAGAAGGAGTAGTCAAAGACACCCTACAAAGTATATATCATATATTCTTAATCAACATCTAAAACTGAGTCGATCTAGACATGTATGTCCGTGTGTCTATAAGTCCGTGTGTTCGTTTATTGTTGGCATTCTTACCGTTGAATATATTAAGATATTAAGATCGTTATATAAATTGAATAAAATTGCTTAAAAGCCACGCCCACAATCGACAAAAATCGATTATTTTGCTACAAGAATTGACCTATTTGGCACACATGTGTACAATTATCTTATAAAACAAACTACCAAAAATGGGCGTGGTCGAATAATGCACTTACCCACAATGTACAAGAAACTTTACTCAGCGTAGAACTGGACTTACAAGCAGATACGTAATACATACATTATTAGAGGGTGAAATCTGCCACGTCCATCGTTTGCAACTTTATATAGAAGGCGTTTAAGATTCGGCTTAAGCCAAATTTAGTCTTTTTACGGTCATTTTAAACTTTCAGACTCCCCCCAAAATTATAAACAATGCCGGACAATACCTTGTCAAAGTATATTCATGTTTTTCATACAAGTTAAAGTTCATGGGAACATCCATGTGTGTTCTATTTGTACGTTATTTATTTCCATAAGTTGGTTGTCTATTCAATAAGTGCATAGTATAAAGCCAGGTGGTGGTCTGCTTGTGGCACAAAAATATTCAGTTTATTATATTATTGGTTTTTTTTTCTTTTTGAAATGTAAATATTCTGCAAATGCACAAAAGGAGAATTCCTATGATATACGTGCCTGTAAAATGATTTTATAAGGTGTGTCTATGTGTCTTTCTAAAGTAAACAAATTGCCTTGAAATGCATACCTTGATCCCTCCGCATTGCTGTCGGATTGCAATAATACATATTTGAGATCTGGTGAAACTAAGAATGATTCAGCATTCAATTGTCTCTAATTGAACGGAACAATCCATTTGTTGTTGCCAAGTACACAAATAAGTAAACATGTAAGTGTAAAGAAAATATTGCAATTTCTAGTTAATTCATTTACCCACGGAATGATTTTGCATATAAAAATATTTGTATGATATGGAAAAAGCAATGCCAGCAACTTACAAAGGTTGTGTTGGTCATTAAAATACGCGTTGTGTAATTAGCTAAATTTAATATGGAAAGACCACCGCTGGGATCACGAAACACTAATTCAGTATCTGTAGAGTATAAAAACAAAAAATAAATCAATCAATCATTCATTCAATCGATCAATCGACCAAAGTGCAATTATAATAAGCGAACTATTACTAAAGTATGTAATTTATAATTCTATACTGTTTACTTACCACCATGCCAAGAACCATTAAATGGCTTCCATTGAAAACGTTTACCTAAAATATCACTTAATGTTAAACGGCTGCCACGTATACGTAAACCTTCATCCTCTTAAAGTTATGCAAATAAACAAATGAAGTTACGTTAACTAGCATAAGCAATATAACAATTGATCTAGCCAATTTTACCTGGCGTTAATAAAAATATTGAGAATATTATTAAACTGAAAACTGCTGCTATGACCAGTAAGGCGATAAAAATGCCACGCCAGTTGCGTCTCTCCGGTGATATGGCCACCAATTCCTGTAATATAAGAAAGGAAAGAAAATTCTGTTTAATTGTATAACAGATTCATTTATAATAGTTAATAAACTGTTTTAAATTTCATCAATCAAAATCTAAATGGCGAGTCAATCAAGATCCATCATAAGCTAGCTTTTCATTCTTACTCTGCTTGGCTTTGAAATTTATTTAATATATCTGCTACTAAAATCGAGTTATAAATTTCAATTTTGGTACACGTATCTCTAATTATCCCATTTATTAATTTGCCGAGAATGGGCGTGGTCGCATAACAGAAACGCCCACAATTTAGAAAAAAAAACATATTCAGCGTACAACTCGAATTGCAAGATGATACATAATATATACATAATTAGAGAACGTTTTAATGCACCTGCCACGCCCACTCTTTGTATGTAGAGAAATTTATTTCATTTAAATTATTTATTAGGGCAATTACTGCATCGTCAACAACTAAATCATTATTTGGAAACTGTCTTATAAAAATATTGTAGGATAATAGTTCGTATTGCGGTACATTTTTGTATGATGGCCTGCAGTAATAAACTTGTAAACTTTTTATACGGACAATGTAGAGGATGTAACACAATGCAAATATAAGTAATATAGAGGATATATATATATACACACACACACACACAATATAAAGTCCCATTTTTTATGATACACAATAAAACAAAAGGCCAAACTAAATGAATAAATACCCTGAAAACTAAATACAATATATCCATACATAGATATGTATATGCAAGTGTATATGTGTAAGATATATTATGTGTACATAAGCATCTTGTAAATAACTTTTGGGGTAATATTCTTAAGTGGGACAACTGAAAAATAGTTAAGGCCAGCGGCAATATTTTGCCAGTAGCAACAAGAGAATGATGAATTTTACACTATTGGGTATATAAAGTGTGTGTGAATGTTTGTAACTTTTAAACTGTTGAAAAAAGAATCACATTTTATTATAGCAATAGATATATAATTGAACTTTATCCGTCAGTCTGTCAGTTTATTTTATATTAGCATTATGTTCTAATAATCATCAATTCAAAAGGTAGCACAAATATTAACTACATGTTGTTTTAATAAGTATTGTGAACATCTTCAGCCAACTATAGTAAAAAAGAATATAAATGAAAAATTTGTGATGAAATATAATCGGAAAAAGTTGTTCATATTGTGCAACATATGAATGGTATGAAATATTTTGTTATTTATCATATGCACTGTATGAATATGTGTGAATGTTTATTGCTTATTCATATATGAGCACACACACATGGATAAATCCATTTTTGTAAATTTCAAAACTATGTTTATGTTTACTTGTGTACATTTTGTACAATATTTTACCTGACAATAATCAAACAAGTAAAAAACCATATTTGGCTGAAGGTGAATCCCAAATACTCGCCATCATCAATGCTGGAAAGCTTTCCGTGGATTATAAATGTTAATAAATCTTCTGGACTACTACTTAAAAAATTTGCTCCTTTTTCAGTTTTTGTTACATTGTGGGCGTGTCATTTCAATATTTCTGCAAAGTTTGTAATCGTTATCATAAGAAGTCATCCAGAAGAGTGATTACCACAGAATATATACACAAGGACAGACGGACAGATAGAAATTTAAATCTATTATCTGATCGATTGACTATGGATTACAGGCGTGGCACTTGACTAAATTAGGAAAATTATCTAGCAACCTCTGTGCAGAAACATAAAGCTTAGTTAAAAATTTTAGCTAAATATCTCAAAAAATAGTTAAAGTGAGTGCCAACAACAGAAGGACGCACAGACATATCTTGATCGACTCAGTACCTGTTCAAGAATAGATACGCTTTGCAGCCCTTTAATCAAATTTTTACATGAAATTTATTTGTTTCTATTAAATTAAAATAACTGACATTTACTCTTATTGTTTCCATTTGTCTTAAATTTTCACTCATTAAAAACATTTTAACATCTATTTAGAATTTGCTGGCAGTGCTTTAATTTCTTTCCTTTTCTTGTATAATTTGATTATTTTTTATGTTTTGTACATTTTAGCACAAAGAACAAGTGTACTTGTACTTGCAAGTTACAACTTTAGGTGTGAACAAAAACTTGTTAGAAACGCACTTACACTTACATAAAAACATGTCAAAATCGTTTAAAAGTTCATATAATAAAGGAAATGATTATTTCTTCGTGAGAACACACACACACACACACACACACACACACACAGTAGAAGTAGAAGTAGACGTTTGATCAGAACAGTAAGTCTATTGAATTATGTCTGTCTGTCCGATGAGAAAACAAGTTGTTACGTCGGCGTTAAACTGGGCAATGTCTTTTTGTTGTAATTTCTGTAAGATCATGTGAATGTAATTATAGGAGACATCTCCTGAGTGCCGCTTAAAAAAATCGCTTTTTGTGAGTTAAAATATAAAATAGTTTTAGGACACACCCACAACAACAATAACTAAATACTAACAATTTTTATTTTCGCGTGACATTAAAAACCCTACTTAAGTAGTCGCGTTGGCCAATGACTTGTCTCAAACAAAATCTGCTGCATGCTGCTTGTTGTGATAAGAAGTAAAAATTTTGTACTAACACAATAACAATACACATATGCACTTGTTTATAAATATTTCTATTACAGTACATACAGTAATTGTAGAAAACGTAAATAGCAGCTGGGGTTGATTTTCTTTTTTTTAATTTCTATGGCGCCACATTTTTTTTTTGCTGATGTTTGAATTTCAATATATAGAAAACGAAATTGATTTTATGAACATAAGTTATATATAGTTGTTGATACCAAAGACATGTGTTATATAATATGATAAAATTTAAATGAAATTCATTCCATTGAGTTAGATATAATTCGAATAATCATAAAAAGTTTATTTGAAATCGATTATGTTTTAAAATCTCATAAATGCTCTTAAAAGCATTCCTAACCACAATTTTTGTAGTGAATCATAATAATAAAGAGCATTCAATAGCTTCAAGTTTACTCCGTTATTAAATTCGAAGTGTCCGTTTTTTTACCCTACATCTTAAACATGGACAAAGCTTGGCATTCTGTTTGTAATACTCAAAAAAAGTGTCAGAGACTAGGGTCTCTAAAGTATATATATTCTTAATCAGCATAAAAGTCTGAGTTGATCTAGACATGTACGACCGTGCGTCCATCTGTTGTTGGCACTCTCAGGGTCGTAAAATTTGAGATATTTGAGCAGAAATTTTATACAAATATGTACATAGATGTAGTTTCGTGTTTAAATCGTTCAAAGAAAGTCAAGTGCCACGCCCACAATCGACAAAAATCTCTCTTAGTCAACAAAAAGTATCTATGAAGTTAAAATTTGGTTGAAATATTTATAATATGTACCAAAAATGGGCGCGGTAGGATACCGGGCACGCCCACATTTTACAAAAAACCTTCTTTTGCGCAGATCAAATCTAAGTTGATACGTATTACTTACAGGGTGTAATGAGTTACTTTCCACGCCCACTACTTGTATAGAGAAGTGGAGTATAAGTAAGATTTGGCCGGTAAGATTAATGTTCTTACTTTCCTTTCTTTTATATTTTCTAAATTAATTACAGTTACTAAGTGCAGAAATCGAAAAAAGTTTTCTATCTCTGTTGAGGTTGCTATAATGTATTCATATAATATTTAATTTATTACCATATGCACTTGTGCGTATGTAAGGAACTATGTACCAACTAGGGATTGCCTTTGGGTGGGTACAAAGGAAAATCCGTATGGCAGTAATGCAATTAAAATTGCGCAAAAAGAATGAAATATATTTTTGTTTTTCTCATCAAATGTAAATTAATTAAAACAAATGCTAATTCTTCTCTTAAATGAAACTATTTAGTTGAAATATTCTGGGCTTCGACATACGGAATGCCTAAGAAATTTGCAAATTTTAGAATTTTTAATTAAAAAACTGAATTTTCTTGTAAGTGAAAGTGTCTAATTGAATTTATTGTCGTAAGTACTATAAGTTCAAATTGGCATTATTTGCATTTGCTACAATGAGCAAAATCCAACTAAATATTGGGTTAAGGGAAAAGGTTATTGCATTTTTCCTAAAAAATGGTTTTAGAGGCATAGTGGTAATACTAACTCTAGCAAGATAGAACTTTAGAGTGTTTGAAAGATGCCACGGATATGGATTAACGAAGTAAAAAGACTATATTTGGTATATATAGGGGATGGACAAAATAATATAAACACCTGTCATATTGCATATATTACATATATACACATTTTTTTTTATCAATGTGCTGTTGGGCCATCATTTGCTTTTAGAACTGCTGCAAATCTTCGCGGAATAAATTCTTCGTAGAGTGTCTGAATAGTTCTGCTGTCACTTTTGTTTTCGTCGCAGACAGAGCGTCTGCGCTAACTTTCGAAGTCTGAGAGATCATGCATTTCATCGATCACTTGTTTTAACCGTCGCAGATCAAAGGGTATAATGCACTGAAATATAACCTAAAAACTGTGCAATACATACGCGTTGCATTATGTACACGGAAGCAGTATTGCCAACATGATCTATTATTGCATAGTGTTCATATTATTTTATCCATTCCCTATATCTAAAATTAAATACTCTCATATATTCATCTATGTAAAAACTGTGGACGTGGTGGGTTTCTAATTATGGACTCTTTCAACTAACAATCCACAATACATAGTTTAAATTATTTGATATTTTTCGAAAATTTTTTCGTCATAATACAATAACTTACCTCATCCTTTGGCACCAGTGTTACCTTCTTCATGGGTGCACTATTATTGACAACAACGGTTTGACGCTTTAACGAGGGTCGCTTTAAAGCTGAAGTAGGTTTTTGTATTTCAACCATTTTACGCAAACGTACGTATGTATAGAATAAGGATTTAAAATTTTCAATTTTGACAACAGATAGGACGCGGGAAAGAGTTATGAGAATGTTTGGAACAAACAGAGAGTGGTGAGGATAATATAATTAATTAAAGGATTGTGATAATTAATTATGGATTTGAACTAGAAATTTATTGGTTTTTTGTACTTAATGTTTTTTTTAGTTTTTTGATTATCTATCAATTGTGGTCAGGATTGAGGTGAATCATGTTTTTTTATGTTTTCTAGTTATTATTATTTATTGTTTTAAACAGTTTTTAATGGATGCTTTAACTTAGGATTTGTTGCTACTGTGATAAAAGGATTGGATTACGAAAAAGAAAACAACATTTTCATCAAATTGGCACTGACAGCTGTTATTGTTTGTGTGGTTTTTGGCACACATCTTGTTTAGTCTAGTTTACTCCAATTTATTTGAAAATCAAAATCTCATAAGGAATGAATCTGTTCATAAATTGCTTCTATAATCTGTTTGTGCATTAGGTGGAATTATATTTACTTTTGTACTTTCACATTTTTTTAGCATAATCACGTTATTAGGTTTTATGAAATGTTACCGACGAATATTTTATGCGCGTAATGTATTGTTTATGGCATAAGTAACCTTGAGAAATTTATAAGAATTTTCAGGCAACTTTTGATTTATACGCTACATTAATTTTACATTGAGATTGTGCATAATTTTGTTTGACATTTCTCTGTATGTCTGCCTGCCTGGGTGTCTGTTTCTCTGGATATTCTTCCGTGGAAGTGAAAGGTTACTTGTTTATGAGTTATGACATATTATGAGAAAGGTTTGTAAAAAGTTATAAAATTACCTTTTATCCGACTACGCCCATTTTTAAAACTTCTATGTAATATAAATCTATCTCCTATAAATCTATCTATACCTTTATATTTAAAGTCGCCAGATATTGATAAAAGTGACAATAATTTTTTTTCCTTTTTTAATATAACTAAGCTTCTGCTGTACTCCCTCTTCCTTGGTTAGTTTCTAATATTAAAATTTAATGTATTCTAATAAATTTCAATTACATTATATATAAATTTTAATTGCGGTGCGTATAAATCAATTTAAGGTCATTTTCTTAAATTAATATTCCAGCAAATCTATTAAATTTAAATTTAAGCAAATCGTTATAATGGTTTATTTTAATGACTATCGCAAATAATAAATTGAACAAGTGATAAAAAAAACTTCTTGCCAGGGAAACAATAGAACGGATACGTATAAAAACAAAAGCAATTCGAACATATTAAGCAATTCGAACATATTAAAACCTTTTCAGTTTTCTTTTATTACTTAAAGAGTAATAAAACTTTTCCAAACAAACATTTATTCGAAACAATAACGAAGACAAAGAAACAAATTATATATAGATTAAATCAAATTTGAAATATTTGATAAAAAATTCGTATCGCACAATGTTGTGTATTTCGGAGGCCCCAAAAGGCATATATTCTTTATCCGAATCACATCTACAGTTAAAATGATGGTATTTTAGATTTGGTCTGAAACCAATTTCGGTTATTTTATATATTAGTCCTCACACCCCAAAGTGATAAAAGAATATATTGTAATTGTGCGAATGTGCAATCACCTGTAATTATACCGATCAGATTAGAAATACAATTGGAATCGATTCCGTCTGTTCGTCCATTGTATTCTTTCTAATCTAATCTACTAGTTGCAATTTTTTATACTTCTTAATGAAATATGGTACAACGTTATATTTTAGATCAAGGAACGACACTACTGAAAATGGACTTGACCAGTCTATATGTTAATTATTTTATAATAAATCTTTATATGACGAATATGTACAATTTTTAATATTTTTTAATAAAATTTGATAAAAAATAGTTAATTAACTTAAAAATTAGGTATAAAAAACTTAAACTAAATGGGAGCATTTTTAGAATACCCTTCCATATAATGATATTTTACGATTTGACATCTAAGGCAATGCCTTGCTTTTACTGATCCAACTAAACTAATTGCCGAATAATTTACGGAATTAAGTAGAGTAGGACCGACTAATGATACTTATAAACTAATTGTGCTACCGATTGATTGTGGATTTAAGCTGTGTAAGGTATTCAGTGTTTGACATTTACATCAAGATTGCTTCATTTATTGCAGTATAATTATAATTATACTAAGCAACTGCAGGGAATACATGCAGTTCATCCAGAGAAAAGGATCAAATCAAAGGAACTCGACTTAAAAGTTATTAAAAAACTTATTATCGGAGCATATGACATTGGCTTGTCATTTGTTCGGATCATTTCTAGTTTAGGGAGGCGGAATCCTACTCCATTAAATATTTATATGAAATTTAGCGTGCATACAAAGTTCTGTTAAAAAATCATCTCAAGGCAATGAATACCCATTCAAACGTTTTCTACATTATTTTTGTTTTCTTTTTTTTTTTGGAACATAAACAAAAGTAAACTTTTTCTTTTGTACCAAAAGTGCACAATAACAATGTAACAGCTGTTTTGATGAAATTTTCATCACTCACACTTTCCACTTCACCCAACACAAACAATAATAATAACAACAACAATAGTAATTATAATTGTAAGTATAACAAAATGAAAGTTTCTCTACGTTTATTTATAACAATGTAACATTTTCCATTATATTTTAATTTATATTTAAAAAGCACAAATTATCTGCAACACCTTAGAAGTGAATGCCTTTCTTTTTTACTCTTTTGCTCAGTTTTGTTTCATTTGTTTTGTTTATATTTATGAATACTTTGTTTTTTCAATTGCAATTGAGCGCTTTGTGTTTATTCCGTTGCGTTTGTGTTATCTTAAAGATGGCCAAGTAGAAACTGAACGTTTATAATGAGTTTACAAAAGAAGAGAAAGCTGCCATCTACCCTTATTAGTATTATAAAAAAAAAACTCATATTTATTTGAGTTTCAGTTCAGATGCGGTTCAGCTGTTTATGCTTGGAATAATTTGTGGCGGTTTTCATTGAAAAGTGCGTATTTTGCTGAATGTGAAAAAGGATATGCTTGAAGTAAAGATTGTGATTGATTGCTTTTAAAAAAGTTTTATTTGAAAGCTAAGGAAAGTTAAGAGTGGAAAAAAAGCTTTTTTGAAAAGCTTGGTAGGGTGTAAAAGTTCAAAGCTATTTTCCTTAAAACTTTTAACATGAATGTCTGAGGTAAACTAAGAATCTTCATGTTTTAAGCTCATAAAACGGTATTTAAGGTATTTGATAAAATTTTGAAATATTCACCACTGCTACAATATTTCTATGAATAGAACGCTGTAAGGCACTGAAGGGTAATAAATAAATATATTAAACATTAAATATATACATAATTTAATTATATATATTAATTATATATATTAATTATATATATTATTTATTTATATATTGTACATACATGTAGGCGTCAATTAGTTGCCAACAGAGTAATAAAATTAGTATAATCTTTACATAATAGTGAATACATACACTTCGTATAAATACTTATTATTACTTATTTATTACAAAGCTATTTGCAACGTAACAAAGTCATTTTTTTCATTACAGCTCTATTTATAAAGCTACATATTATTTTATATTTCCATTGAGAAATTTAATTTGATATCAAAAGCACCAAATAAGAGAAAGGGTACTGAAAAGGATAAATAAAATGAAATAAAATACAAAATAAATTTGTCCGTCCATACGTCTGTCTATTGTTAGCACTCTTTACATCGTTTTAGCATTGAGCTGCCATTTTGTACAATTATTTCTGATTTCTGCTCGCAGAATGTTTTTTAAAATGGGAAAAATGGGTTGAAAGCCATACCCAAAAACGATATATATCTATATATTTACCACAAAAATTGAGCTGCAAAATTAAAATTATTTATATTTTTTTACTTATTTATATTTACATCTATCGAAGTGACAAAAATGGGCGTGGTTTAATAACAGATGCGCTCACAATTTACTAAAAACCAATTGTAGCGAAAAACTTGACTTGCAAGCTGTTTCTAATATATAAATTATTACTTATATACGCGCCACATCTACCGTTTGTAAGTAGATGTGGAAGGTAATTAAGATTTGGTCTAAAGCAAATTTAGTTTTCCTTCTGTTATTTGTTTTATATTCATGTGGAATAATTGAAGACAAATGTAGAGTGTTGTACTTGTTTACTTAAGACATAATCTTGCACTAGATTATTGAATTAGATTACATATGTTATGCCTACTGTGAAATACTTGTTATTATGTACTTAAGATTGTGTGAATTATTATCAAGAGACTTGAAGACGATTTCCGTAACATAACTTAATTTGTATAACAAGAGCAGACTTGTGTTTTATTTATCTCCATAGTATGGCATAGTAGAGCTCAATGAAATACAATCAATAAACGGTATGCAAATAGGAAATATGTAAACCGATTTTAGTATATGGCAAAGATATATACATATGTACATGAAGACAGAGAATGAACAAAATAATATGAACACCATGCAATATCTTGTTGCATGTTGGCAACATTTTTTTGCTTTAAATGAGCCGGATTGACAGAAACCGTTGAACATTTAAAAGAATTGTGGCCAGACAACTACCGCGATAAAATTTACAGCAAAACTCAACACTTACTGTTTCGATGAAAACAGTACAGAGGAAACCCCAAAATGGTGGCTCAACACTTTATTAACGAATAAATATTGTGTATATGTCATGTGTTCATATTATTTTGTTTATACCATATATAATATATGTACATACATATATACTACAGATACATATGGATAAGGTTCAGACCATGACCTGCCCTATCATCATCACCATCATCAATCATCATGTGAAGTAGAAGAACAGGTGATAGTCTGTGTCTTATAAAAAAATTATGTAGTTAAGTGCTTGTACAGAAAATGCTTAAGAATAGTATAAATGTCGAAAAGAAGGTATGTTGTTTGTGTAAACATTGAGTATATGAAAAATTATATACTATTAAATAAGCAGCATTGACATTGATGCTCATACGCCACACTGAACGCATATGTATACACAACGTTTGCGGTTTACAATTACTGTAAATTGCAATATTTTTAAGTACATACACGATCTACATAGGTATGTGGAGTATGTATATGTATGAAATCATTTAAATAATTTATATTGTATGATTATAAAATGAGCGTGTGCTGTGCATTGTGTAACCTGGTTATAACAGTTGGTGAAAGCGTAATGCCAGCATAAGTGGGCTCTTGACAGTTTAACAGATAACAGCTATTTTTCAACATATCAACAACACCTACTCGTATAAAACTATGATTACATACATTTGTATATATAATAAGAGTAAATAACTAGTGAAGCGAATATATTCAGCTAAAACTAATTATTGGATAGGTATGGTATGTGTAGGTTGTAGTTAATGGAGTAAGCAAAGAGTAAAATTGTTATATATCCTGTATATAGTACAGATACAATCAAATATAATCAAGTCTCTGCAAATGGCATGATAAATGTAGTCTATATTAGTTTACAAAGATATGAATAATACAATAAAACAATAAGTCATCTTGTTATCACAGCATGATTTCAAATGCTTTTTCCTATAGTAAAACAAGATTTCAAAATCGACCATTTCCTAATTGATGTAGATCCACAAATTATGCTACAATTAGTTTCTTTGCGAGACATTCCCATATAGGAATGGGTTAATACATGTCTTTGTATCAAATTTTATCGAAATATCTCAAAAAATGTCACCTGTAGTTTGGGTACAAAATTATACGGACAGACGGACATAATTAAATCGATACAGATTTTGATTCTAAAACGATTGGTATAATTGACTGTGAGTATTTAAGATTACAAATAATCTGCATAAACTAAATGTATTCTTTACCAAAAGTAGTGCAGGATATATAAAGTATATGAAGGAAAACGGATAATGTCAACAACAAGTTTCAATTGTTATTATAAAACAATAGTAATATCATAATAATGTTAAGCATATGCAATATTAGAAAAGCAAAATTGAATCAAATACAGTTGGTTAAGCCGGATCATTTCATGTACTTGACTTAGTTCTATTCGTTATACAAAGCGTTTCACTTTAAATTCTGCATTAAATTAGGTTTTTATGTAAATTGTGTGAGTATCTCCTTGTCGCCCCTTTTTTAAAACATCGATAAATGAGCCATACAAAATTCCAATTTGGGCCACGAAGTTTCAACGTTATAGTTTTAATTTTGTCATGCTAAGAGACATTTGCCGAATACAGGTGAGATTTCCAACCGATTTTACTCCATTTTTACGAGCTACCAAAGTCCGCTCTCAAACTTAATATATCCTGTATCACACAAGTTATGCTGCTTGCGGTTTTCTTAGCGGATAGTTTGTGTTACATTCGCATTCTCAAACACAATTATGAAATGCCTTTTTATGCATTCGCTATTTCTCTTCTCCCAGAACAATTCAAATAACTATATTTTGCAATTTCGTTTAAAAAAAAAACCCCTTCAAAAATAAATAAATTGCAATTATAATGAAAAACCATAAAACAATACTATCTTAAGAAATATGTCAACATATAAAAGTTATTCAAGAATGTACGGTAAAGAAAATTGAAAGAAAAGCACAATGTATTCTTCGAATTTCTTTTGCAAGCATTTCTTTTTGCTCTTTCATTCTTTCTTATTAATCATCGTGGAATTAATTCAAAAAACATTTTAAATATTTTTTTTAACATATTTCACAAATTCATTTTAAAATGTGACGGTGTAAGATCTAAATACGTGACTTTACTAAAGAAAATTTACATAATAATAAAATTTATTCTTGGGAAGCCGGATATCGTGCCAATGAATCACATTTGATGCAATGGCAAGGCACGTTTTATAAGAAAATTCGAGGAAAAATAAGTGAAAAACTATATTTAACTTAAATCAAGTGTTAAATATCTATCCTTCACCATATTTTCCATATTAGGAGTGGTGTTTACAGTATTCGTTAACACAGAATTACGTGTTACGCCCATTTTTGGTACATGGATGGAGGCGATACTTATAATTATGTGTAGCAAGTTTCAACTTCATAGCTTAATGTTTGTGGCAAATAAATATAATTTTGTTTATTGTGGGGCGTGACTCTTAGTATACCCTCATATGTATAAATATGTGGTTTGTAAAATTTCAAAAAACCATATTTAAACCTAACGTTATAGAGACATTTTTACCATATACAAACGTACAATCCAATTTTAGAAATATTTTCGAAAAACTTTTAGAATTCATAAACACATCAACGACCAACATCAATCATGTTGTTCGTGCCATCAATTAATCAAACAAAGTGTATCATCTACAATGCGTCATTATAAAAGTAGTCAACTTGAACGAGCACATGTCCTTAATTACCATATGTGAAGGAAATACGCATACATTCCCAAATGATTGTTGAGTATTTAGTATTTGATTGAGTTGGGCTCAGTTTGAACGAGCCAGAACGAAGTGAGTACATAAATATGTTCATATCATGTATGTAGTATTATTTATATTTATGTATATAACTCAAATTCAAATATGATACCAAGTATTTGTTAAATTAAATATTAAGATAATGATAGGTTATGTGGAATGAAATGAAATGTTTTATTATTTGCTGAGAATGATAACAATAATTTTCCAGTGAAAGATTTTACAATATGATAGACCTACTATTCAATTAATACTGAATGCTTGAGTAAGAAGCTATTGTATGCAGTTTTTCATTTAAAACAAAAACATTCCTTCCACTCTTATTTGAGCTTTCCTGTATAACACCCACTTAATGCATCACATCAAATATTTCATGAATTTTCATTATTCGGTGTCCATAGTTATAACAGATTCCAGGTATTAATTTTTATTTTTAAAAACCTTTCTCGAAAAATGGCTTTAAGAGAGTACAGCTTTGTATGGCTGAAGAGTAAAATGTTTTATCATTCTTTTAAATTGATTTTCAATCGATAGCTTAACAATAAGACATAAAAGTTTAACATAACAGAGAAAGATAAATTGTTGGTGTAACTACAGGGATAATTGGATATTTTCTTTGCTCAGCATTTCATATGGTTTTTATAACCACCACCATAATACTTGTACCAAAGGGTATATTAAGTTTTGTATCTCCTAAACCACAAATACCACACCTATCTTTAATCATAATCTGAATCGATTTAACTATGTCCGTCTATCCGTTCATATAAAAATGTAGCTAGTAATTAAAATGTAAGCCGATTGGTTCAAAATTTAGAACATTCATCAATTGATCATGCCCAAGTGCGAGGAATTTGTCATTTTACTATACACTCAGTAAATTGTGGACATGTCTTTAATAAAAATGTATAAAACAGTACGTCTGTCAATTGAAAAATACGTCTAGATCTAGCAACCAAAATGTAGCTCCGATTACTTCAAATTTGGAATGTCTCTTTGTGGAGATTCTAGATGAGAGAAATTTTGTGTAAATTTGATAAAATGTATTAAAGAGTATATTGTGCCCGTACATCTGTCACGATAGGAAAACGATTCTAGCAACTATCGATCGATCTAAAATTTGATATTCATTCTTTTTGCACATTTCCTCTTATATCTAGCATAAGACGTACCATTCGTTCGTTTGTAAATTGTCCGTATGTCGTTCAATTTAAAAATGAGACTAAAAGCTCATATATTGCTGTGATAAGTCTAAAATTTGAAACGCACAATCTGAGAACTGTGTGTCCTTTTTAGAACTAAATTGAATGAGCTTCACTGAGTTTCACTTATTTTCTTATAATTTTTTTATCAATTTAGTTTTTCCTTTAAAAATGTTTCAATATTCAACCGAAAACTATTATTTTCAGTTGTTCTATATATCTACATCATTTAAATTTTACTTTACATATATATACGTAACATCAGTGGAAAAGATGGATTCATTATTGAAAGCTAGACACTCAAGTAGGTAACGAAAATTGTGGTAAATTTGGTTGATATTGAAAGGAAGTCAGCAAAATATAATTTGACTGTAGACACCGCAAAACTGTGGCAATAACAAATAATCAAAGTTTTGAGCAACTGCCAACGATGAACAAGTGGTTTACAAATTTGTTCATTTTATTTGTTTTCAAAGGAAATTTTCACTCAATACTTTACAACAATATAACAGGAAAGTTGTTTTGGAAAGTTACCACAGTTACGAAGTTGCAATAAGTTTATGGAGTGAAGGTGTTGAAGTAAATATACATTGAAATATATAAATGAATACTATGCACTTATATTATATACAGTAAAAATTCAATTCAAGTCTTTATTTTTAAAGCATCTTATTGAAATGATTTCTGTATGTGTGAACATAACATTCTTATGCTATAAAAGAGATTCTCATTAGATGAGTTATATGTATCTTTACAGAAAATTCAATAAGTGTCACGTTTTTCATAACAATTGCTCTAATTTTGTATGAAATATGTATATACTTGATCCGGACAAATTAAGCTTGCAATCCATTTAAGATTTTATAAAATTTATGTTCATAAATGGACATTTGCAACACCCCCAAGGAGGCGTCAGAAATTTTACGAAGTATATAGATATATTCTTGATCAGTATTAAAAACACAATCTAGATATATATGTTCGTGTGTGCATCTTTTGTTGGCACTCTCAAGGTCATAAATTTGAAATATTGAGCTAACTTGCTACTTAAATTGGGCAAAATAGGTCTGGTGCCAAGTATATAAAATTACCCCATTCATCGATATTGAAAAAGTGGGCGTGGTCATATAACACATACGCTTACAATCGAAAATTATCGATTTATTAGCTAAATTTTTTTGTAGTATACTCATTTATATTATTATAATAATGGGATAAAATGGGCGTGATTTTATAAGAGAAATAGTTCACAATCGACCAAAATATATTTATATGTCATCAAAACATGATTTGTAAAGTTGGAATTTGATAGAGACATATAAAATTACTTCATTCATAAAAGTGCCAAAAATGGGCGTGGTCGTATACCAAACACAAATCTATTTATCTGCCACAAATATTTATCCATGACGTTGCAATTATCTTCAAATATTTTATAATTATCTCATTCATTGACATGATAAAAATGGGCATGGTCAGATAAAAAATACTCTCACAATTGACAAAAAAAACTCAATTACCAGCTGATACGTAAGCGTAATCATATTCGCTGTTAAGGGCACTGTTTGTACGTTGATGTGGAGGGTATTTAAAATTTGGCTAAAGCCAAATTTATTTTTATTGCTCGTTTGGAATAACCACTTGCTTTACCATTTCTCTTTTTAACATATTGGACATTCTCAAAATTGCTTTATTTGCTTGAGTCCTTTTATCATCTATTTTTCATCTTCTGTATATGTGTGTGCATGACTGAAACCATTTTGTTTCAGGTGAGGTTGAAAATGAAAACAAGCATCAATTTGTACAAAGCATATGTTAAAATAGTTTGTGTTACCTAGATTTTGTTTTTTTTTTTTTTATTAGACATTTGAGACATGTGAGGAAAATGTCAAACCAATGCTGTATTTTATGGCCATATAAATAGTGGCTTATGAATTGCGGTTTTTGGTGCTCTGTAATGAGCATGAATTAAATTAGTGCGTATTGTTTTTAAATCACACGGTAAATTTTCTATTGTTTCATACACGCATTTTATAGCCTTAACTTATTAAGCGTGCTTAAAAATTGAAAATTTGGTTTGGTTGGTTTTACATCATGTTCTATGTTTGTTTTGTTTGGCTAACCTTAATTGGAAAAATGTTTATTTCATATGTTCTGTACACAGATGTGGTTGTTTTCCTATTAATAATGTTATCTACGATAATAATGTAATAAAATAATAATAGTATAAATGAGTTTTTCTTACATGAACATATAGAAACACATACATTGTTAGCTTATTTAAATACAAAATTTTCTGGTATATTTTTGTGGTCAAGGGTTGTTATTGACAATTTGCAACATTTTGAATTGGGATGTATATAAACTAGGTACTAAATTTTAACTTCATACAGACGGGCGGACATTGATTACAATATATTATCATTTGTTGTGTTTTTTAGAGTACTTTGCAAAGAAATAACAAATTAATTGATGGACGTACGTACAAAAAAAGTACTGGGTAGGTACATTTACATAAGTTACAATAGCATTGTCTGTATGTTTGTCAATTAAAAAATGGAGTTGGGAGTTAAAAAAACTAGTCGAGTTAAAAATTTGTTACACAAACACTTAACTTTAAAGGACATTTACAATAACGTTTTTTATGAAAAGGATCCAACATAAGTTCATAACTATAAAAAGTAATAAAATCGTAAGTTACGCATAATTGCACAAGGACTCTGTTAACCATTTTGTTTACCTTATAATAGCTTTAGCCAGAAATGGGACTGCCAATAATTTGGATTGGATATATCAATGAAAAGTCCATTAAATTTAGATCTTATCTAAATTGATTTTTTCAATAATTTTTATTTTTAATTTTTTTGCTCAAATTTTGTGGCTTTTGACTGATTTTGCCCAATTTAAATATAGGATTGTGTGCAGAATATAGAGATGTTATAAAAAATGTCAGCTCAATATGTCAAAATTTTCGATCGTAGAGGTGCAAACAACAGATGGACACACGGACATTCATTTGAGTTTTTGATGATGATCAAATACTTTCTAGGGTCTCTGACGTAATTAAAAGAAAATAATATTTTTGAACGATGGCAATATGTGCTGCTTCCTATAAAAAAATATATTTCACATATTACTTATACGACATGTATACCCCAGGCATTCTCCTCTAATTAAAATTCATATTTTAGATTTTGTGACATAAAAAAGTGCCCTACTTTGTAAAAGCCATTTGCTTTGTAATTTCCCTAAATACTCATACACATGCATCGTTAAAGTAACCTTTTCAGTTTTTCATGCAAAAAAGCTAACCCAGAAAAAAAATGCTATTATTCTGACCATCCATAGCAAAACGCCATGACAGGCATGAGCATTTTACGTTTTTAAACAATCATTGTCTACAAAATAACTAAATAACAAGGGCTTTGTTATGAAGTGTGAATGCTATGAAATGTTTTACAAGAGTTTTATGGAGAAAATAGAATAAATGTCTAAAGTGCTTGCTGTATATAAATTATACAACAATTGAGTTGAGTGTGGTAAGAGTAGAATGGATTAGAAGAGAATAAAGGAAAGAAAAAAGTAATTTATTTCTTATTTTCTTTTAATTCAGTTATTTCATTGGTAGATGTTTAAAGTATTCCGAACAGGTTAAAAAATGTTCAGGTAAAATACATTCAAATACATACCTACATATGTTCAAATATCTTGAAAAGCTTTTATTTTATAAATAATAGAAATTTTGTTGAAGATTTTATCTGTAAATGGCATTAAAAATGTTTTCATAAATAATTCAGGTTCGGGCATTATTTATATAAAACATTTATAAGCTTCTCTTTGTAATCTTTCGTAATACATAATAGAATATTTGATGTGTTTTTACTTAAAAGTTGTTTTTACTTTATCCTCCATGGTAACATAAAAAAAAAGTTTGTCATTCAGTTTGCAACACTCAAAGAGAGGCGTCAGAGACTCTACAAAATATATACAGGGTGAGTAAGGTAGTTGATAACACTCATATATAGAGTAATTGTTTTTTTTTTCTTGTCAAATTATCAATAGAGAACTACACAATAATGCAAGATATGAAGAGAAATGGCCAAAACGCAAAAAACATGAGGAAAGTTCGGACACATCTGGAAATACATAATTTGTTCAACAAGTGCAAGAGATGGTTGACGAATGAGGGCCAATATTCCAGCAAGACTCTGCTCCTTCAATGTGTACGTGGTTTAGTGTTCTAAAAATGGTCCTTGTGCCAAATTTTATCAGAACATTTCAGAAAAAAAGGACCTTATATGGAGAGGGGTTCTAAATTGTTCGGGTTATTTTCAATACGTTCCCAATACGTATCATTCCACTAAATTTTATCGAAATATCTCAAAAAATGCGACCTGCAGCAAGCGCACAAATTTACGTGGACGGAGAGACGCACATGTTTAAATCGATTGAGATGTTGGTTATGGATCGATAGGTATAATTGAGGGTGAGTGTGGTATTAGCCGTTTATGAGTTACAAACATCCGTACAAACTTAATATACCCTTTGTTACAAGTGGTGCAGGTTATAATTACATTATAAAGAAAAAAATTTAGTAATATACATTTTGTAGCAATTTTATTATTCCGCTGTTACTGTTACCTAAAACGTGCAACTAAATAAGTAGTCAAGCCAGAAATGAAGACAAAATCCATCCTTATGAGTAACTCATGCCACATTAAACCATACAAATTCTGTATTAATACAAATTTACCCTTTATTAGCTCAACTACGACTTTCGTTAGCGAGATCTATGCCAACGTTTTAGTAACATTTTACTTATATTCCAACCAATTTGGCAAAATTTCATGTTAACCCATATATTTAATGAGGTCTATAAACCTCCTTCCGGGTATTGTAAAGCGTATGACATTTTTAGGGGAAGAGTGTAAAAGATAAAAGAAAATGTTATAAAGAATAAGTAAAAAAAAAACAACATTTCTATCAGGCTTAAGACAAATCTTGAATATACTTTACATATATAGTAAATAGTGGGTGTGGCTTATGTATATACGTTCATATGTGCCCACTTTTAACAACTATTAGAGTACGTTTTGCGTATTACTTTAAAGGTAAAAATTTACTTATAAATCAGTTTATTTTTTGTAAACTGTAGGCGTGTCTGTTATTGAATCATAAGTTGGTGTTTGTGTAACTGTAAATTATGCTTAATTATAGACTTGGCCGTTAATCGATTTTGTCGATTTCAAATAAGAAATATTTTGCATAAATTTAAAAATTAAATACTACTATAACATCAAAAACTAAAAGTGTCTGTACAATGTTTTAGCTCAATATCTTAAAATTTACGATCGTGAGAAAACATACAACAGACGGACACACGCTCACTCATGTCTAGATCGACTCAGTGTTAGACGCTTATCAAGAATTTATATACTACCATAAACATTTTTGTACTGTGGACATAAATATAAAACTTTTGAATGAAAAATTTTATTCAGTTTTTACAAACATTGTATGTGAATGTGACCATAACACTTTATTGCGTGAATTTTTATTCGTTCTATTGTTATTGTTGTTGTATGCAAAATATTCACTTTATGTACAAAATTTAGTTTTTAACGTTTTAATGCACTTTTCCAAAATAGGAAGGGAAAACTCAATTCTACTATGGTATTAAAATTATAACAGTATTAATATACTGCAACAGTACCAACGGAGATTGTTTTTTGTAAAAATATTCGACCATATAAATTTGGTTATTTACTGTACTATTTATTATAAAATTTTTTCTGGCAGAATTACTGGAATGAGACGATGAAGAATTCTCTATATTTTAGATGAAAGAGCTGGCAAATGAAAGGGCTTGGCGGGTAACTAAGCGTTATCATACTAAATATAATATGAAGGAGGCTTGAAAATGTAATTTTACTGCAATCGAAAAGTTTGGGTATGTCAACAAAAATCAAGTTAAGAGTTTTTAATTATCCGTAGTTCGATAAATTTTGAAAATAGTTTTCATTTCAAGCACTATTCTATGTAAAAGGTTTTCCAATAAGAACATAACAATTTTGCATTGAAATGAAATAGAAAATGATTAAGATATTGGGCTGAAATTTATTCCTGGAATAGTAAACATGTTACATTTAACTATGGAATTCGACTTCGTTCATATGACCACCACAAATTAATTAATCAAACAAACAACTACGGACCACCACAAATATTTTTGCAGCAATCGTCGCGGTAATTTTTTCTGATTGTAGTGAAACCTCTTGAAACACATGTAAGATTGTTTTGGACTGCAACATATTTTGGTTACCGACAAAACCATTAAACCAAAAATGAATTTCATCGCTAAAGATGATTTTTTGATGACAGTCAGAATCTGCTTCAAAGTTTAGCAAAGCATAATCGGAGGAGTTTCGGCTCTTCAAATGATCCAGAGACTTCAATTCTTGAGTTTATTTGATCTTGCAATGATGTAAGTCAAATTCTTTATGCAAAAAATCGCCAAATTCGCCAAAATCGCCAAAGATTCTTTGAGAGTACTTTTAAAATAGCGATAGTCATTTTTAATAGTTTCCAAACGTTATTTATTTGTAAATATAAACAAATTATATAATTCTTGACGGACGCTTTCACGTTGACAGATTATGGAAAACATTTAAGGATACGTTCATTTTGCAATACAAAATTATTATGGCTCTAATGAAAACCCCATTAGTATATGTATTCAATATGGCAGCCTTTGGAAGAAAGTCGATTCTACCATATATAATATGAGTATCAAATTAAAAAGGCTTGGCGAGAAGACAGACAGAAAATATTAAATGACTATTATTTACAATCTATTCAAAATGGGTATCAAATGGAAGAGCTCGGGGTATAAAATGCTATATATTATGCGGACGCCATTTGCAATAGTATTTCTTTTCAAATTAAGTGTTTGGTATATAAAACAAGACCATGATAAATGATTTTTATGCATCACTTTTGTTTGAGGGTACATTTGCATAAAATATTACACTTTTCTTTCGCCTGCTAAACTTTTCAAGCATTACGATAAAATTAATACGAATGGAAGCATTAAAGCGACTTTATATGTTTTTTAGCTAACTTAACATTATTTATAACTAAATTAACTTTTTATAACTTATACTATTTGAGGCAAACGGTATATTTGTTTTAAACGGCAAATACTACATTTTCCTTCAATACAAAGGAAATCAAAAGGGCCAAAAAATAATATACATATCTTAAAAGCTATCAAAAGAGGGCTTAATTGCATACACATACCACACCTATCAGTTGTGTTGTATATGGTTTTAATATGTGTGAACCATTTATAATTGTAGGACACTTAAGTAAAGTGTAACACATTTTCTATTACCACATAATGCACCTATAAATTGAGTTGTTAGGGAAACGAACATATTGAAGATAGCACTCATACACACACACACTCTATTATCTCTAGTCAATAAAAAATGTAATCAAACAGATTTTGTGGATTTTCCTTCATTGAAAAATGATCCAAACACTGAAAGTTATACATTCATACACATGATGTAAATGATAGAAGGTATTGGTTTAACGAAGATATATAATAAATTTCTCAAAGTAAATATTTTTATTGGAATTTTTGCTTCACTACTTAACTTTTAACTTTTAGTTTCTAGTGCAAGTACAGTTTGAGGGAAATGTATGAAGTATGTGGGTACATTGGATTTGGACTATTTTTAGGTTAATTAATTCAAATGCCGTCCGAATGACAAAGTAAACGATTCACCTTTGTGTTTAGTTTAAATAATATTTGTTCAGTTTGAAAGGCAAACACTTTTACTTGGGATTCTGTAATTGATTGCTTCATGAATGAATATTGATTGATGGATAATTTGAATTGATTTGAATTTCAAAATTGATCTCCAATGGCCAGTTGTACAGTCCGAAAATAAACTCTTGATAACAATCAGATGAGCGAGTGTGGGTAAAACAGTGCTTGATAAAAGTAATTAAAATAAAATTTTAAGTAAAAGTTGGTTGTGTCTGTTCGTGAAATATATGTTAGTTGTGTTTCTTAGTGTAATATAATGTTATGGAAAGGGGTTCTAATGGCCCGATCAGGTCCAAATTTGGTTCAGCCAAATATAAAGCTAATTCTTTACCAATTTTTGTCAAAGAATATTAAGAATTGCAATTTGTTCCATATAAAGATTTCCATTATAATAGGACTCTATTTGGAATGGGGTTCTAAATATGGTTCGATCCGGTCCATTTTCTATAAGGTTTATCTTTGGGACAATACGTGTTTTTGTAATAAATTTTATGAAAATATCTCAATATATGCTACCTGTAAAATGCATGTAAATAAAAACTTACATGGACCGGCAGGCGGACATGATTAAGTCGATTTAGATTTTATTAAAGTCTAAAGAGTATTATTGTAATGATACGCGTGATAAATGAAATTTTAAACATTTAAAACATTTAAAACAGATAAATCATGAAAATAAATTACTAGAAATTTACCATCGACTATGGTTTTCCTTCTGACCGTACAACTGGTTATACTCACTCACAGTATATCAAAAATTTTATTAAATTTTTATATGCAACAGTACTATTAATTTATATTTGTTGTAGTTGCTGTCACAAAATGCTCATAGTAAACATATTTAATTAAGTTTTTTCTCTCATAATAATTTAATATTTTCTTGGTTATTAAACACTTTAGGAAGTAAAGCTAGTTTAGTTCATATTTTAAATGTTCTGGGAAATGACCAACGTCAAACCACAATAACGATTCTTTCATAATAACAACAAGGAAATGCTAGAAGGTTGGATGTAAACTTACCCTGTTAACAGGCATCAAGTGCAAATAGGATTTTCTTGTAGTGTTGTCCTTTTAAGGTAATTAAAAATGTGTGTAACAATAACCTGCACACGTTTCAATTGCCTTCATCAAGGGAAATATATAGAGGATGGACAAAATAATATGAACTCCAAGCAATATAGTCTTAAGATCTCTCGGACTTCGAAAGAGAGTAAATCGTAGGTGCTCGATTAGCGAGAGTGACAGCAGAACTCAACACTCACTGTTTGCGGCGTGAGCTCTACAAAGCTAACATTCATGGAAGGGCTGTAGTTGCGAAACCCTTAATGTCAGGTGTTTATATTATTTTGTCCATTCTTTATAAAACATTTAAACAATTATTACCCCTGTTATCCTTTAACATTGTTTAAATTAAACTTGAATCTTGAGTTATGTACTTCTTGTACAATTACTATGGGGATGTATAATACTGAGTGTGTAGAGTGTGTATTATATCCATAACATTTACAGGTAATGGTTTGTTATGCATCTTTATCAAAACTTTACATAACATTGCCAGTGTTCAAGTTTATTTGTTTTAAAGACATTTCTGAAAAGTACTTGACTTTAGTGCTATTAAAAGAAAACAAAAAAAAAAAAAAAAAACAAATCTTTTGAATACATTTCTCTTTGAATATGTTTTGCTTTTCTTTTACAAAAACAACACTTTTCGATCAGGTTAACTTTTTCTATAATAATAATATTTCCTTCCACAAACAACTTTAATAGAATTTAATAAACACATATCCATGTATAATACGTTTAACACTTGTTTTCAATACTTACACACATCATCAATTGTGTATGGGGGGGGGGGGGGGGGTATACATAACTTTGTCAAGAGGTTTAAAACATTCACCATCAGGCTTCAGACACCATACAAAGTATATATATTGTTGATCAGCATAAAAAAGTGAGTCAATATAGGCATGTATGTCTGCCTATTATTGGTATTCTTACGATTGTACATTTTGGGGTATTCTTTTCTTTTATTGTGGTTTCTGTATGCAAATCGTTATAAATTATATATGAAAAATTTACCTATGAACTTGTAATTTGGTGCATATTTGTATAGTTATCTCATAAATATTCTTCCTTGTACATATTTTGTATGCGCTTTATTCTTCATTTTCTCTACATTAGTTAATAATTAACTGCAATAATTTCTCAAGTTACATGGAACACAGACTTAAGTGGCAGTTTCAAAATAAATTTGTCAACTTGTACAAATATTATTATATTACTCACCAAACTACAAAAAAAAAAAAAAAATTTTAATAAACTCATTTGGTCAATATGTTTGTAACACCCAGAAAAAAACAGAAAAACTATCATGAAATTCGAAACTCATTTAACCATGTCTGCTAGACCGTGTCCGCTGATATTGAACACTTGTTAATAATACAATAAAATGGGCGGAAACAGTTAAAGGACACGCCCACAACCTTACACAATTATTGCAAATTCGTAACAAATTCGTTAAAGCGATAAAAATTAGAATAATTTAAAACCACGCCTATTATTTAGCTAAGCAAAAATGTCGCCTACACTAAGTAAAACTATTTCACTTCGTTTTTCTTTGTTTAAAACTTCTTTAAGGTTATTGTACCAACACATTTATTTTTGTTAAAAACAATGGGGGAAGGAAAAAAGATTAACATTTTTCAATTTCTGTTTTCTTTTGTTGTCTTGTACACCATAAATCATAAACTTCTTTTGTCATCTGTAACGTTTTTCCACCATGTTATCACGTCAAGGTGGCGGACGATGCCTCATGTTATTTATATTGTTAGCATTCAAATGGTGAAATATTTCACAGTCGTGGTGTCAACTTAGAGTATAAATAATGAAAAAAAAAAAAACAAAACACAACCATAATTTCTAATGGTCATGTTGACAATGTATAGTTGTAGCATTTATAGTTATTTGAGTTTTTTCTATAAAACATTCCAAAGTAATGTCACTTTTCAGTGTTTTTCTTAGAATAGGTAGTTATGGACACGACATCAATTTTAATAGCGTATAATTAGTATTAAGACTTAACTATTTAATTGCTGCATTCTTATGTACGCATAACATGCCATGTGTTCTTTAAGTGCAAAAAATTGTTTTTACAAATCAACATGTGAAAATACTGCTGATGAAGGACAATGGAAAAAAAGCACATCTACACTATTTCAGTTTCAATGCCTTTTAATTAACATTTCCTTAGCAGCTAGAGAACAACGAAGAAAATTACAGTTCATGCCGCATTATTGAGGGTAGAATATATGTTTGGGTATAATTTTTATATGCTGCTTCCCCTGTGGCAAAGGACAAGTTTATGCTAATGTTTGTAATTAGTAAACAACCACCTTGAGTGTTACTAAATGATTCAGAAGCAATTTTTGAATTAATTTCACCATGTCCGTCTGTATGTCCATATAAATGTATGAGCAAATTATAGACCGCAATTTATGAGACATTTCAAAGAAATTTAATACAAGGACATGTATTGACCTAAAGAGAAACTGTATTGAAAATGCACCCAATTGGACAATTTTTAGAATCCCTCCCCATATAAGGTTTTAATATAATAAAAGTCTATATATGGCGAAAATATCCAATTCTTAACATATTTTGACAAAATTTGGTGAAGTTGAAACTTGGTTCATTTATACAATAATTAACTGTTTCATATTTAGACCCATCCTAATATAAGGTTTATAATATAAAAGAAGAAGGGTATTTATGATTTGGCCTATGCCAAATTTAATTTTCTTACTTGTTTTAATATAATTATACGTCCTTGACTGAGTGTATAAATGTTAACATTTGAAACTCGTACATTACCGTTTCTCAAAAGGCTTTTCACGGCACATTACTTGTACAATATTATAAAAAAATCACGCATAAGTTTGTTTTGTACTGTAAGGTAATATATGTAATGTGCTGTTGCTTTTTGCGTTCATGTGAAAGGTTTATATGTTTTTTAAAGGAAACCAAAGAAATCAAAAGATTTACATTTTTTACCAAACAAACTAACTGTTCAAGGTAATTACGGAAAAACTTTCCGTGAAAGGTTTTTCCTGTACCATAAAGTTTATAAAGAATTTTACTTAAATTTCAATTATATAATAGGTTTCATATTAAGGCATATTGTAAAAAATAATTAGTCAAACAATAATACTTTGGCATCACATGCCAAGAGTAATTAACTATTTTTATATCATATTCACACTTTGGTAAACAGTTAGGATACTACGTTCACAAGAGATATTTACAAATTTTACTCACTTACATCTCACTTAGCATACAAAAAAAAAAAAAAAAAAACCTTAAAAAATTTAATAAATAGATAATTTTTTTTCCTATCGAAATCCTTCAATAAGTTTATTTTTTCATACATATTTTGATTTGATTTGTTTGGCATTGCATGACGTATGAGTGACATTTAATTGTAGCATACGAAATATATAATTAATAATATGTGTTATATCACGTTTTTTTTTTTTTTCACAAATACAACAACAAGTTCTTCTGGTGTCGAATTCAAATTATAACTGATGTTGATGACAAGCAACCAAGAGCGACATAAATAGCAAAAATTAACTCATACTCGTAACACATTTTCACATGTTTTTATACATTAAAATTGAAGTGTGGATGATGATGTGATTGAGAAAAGTTTTTCCGAAATATATTTTTTTCATATAAACATTTCTGAGGGTAATGGCATAGAGTTTTTCCGCAAAAGTTATGGCGTTTGTTACAAAAAAATTTAAAAGTTATAATAACTTTTCAGTATTCAGTAGCAGCAGTAGTAGAAAATGGAAATTTGTTTGCATTATAGTAACTGAGACCAATTGTGTCGGCACGCTATTGCCAAATTAAATAATATTTCACATATTTTATAATATATGTTTTTGATATTCTTCACATAAGTTAGGAGGTATATTTCTGAGTCGATTTAGACAAAAGTGTCCGTCTGTCCATTTGTTATTGGTTTATTAGTTTTCGACCCTTACTCAGGGTAAAACTGTAGAGTGTAATCTTGTACCTGCCACACCCACCATTTGTTCAAATTGGAAATTAAGCTTAAGACCCAGATGGTGTTGTTTCTCTTCATTAAGTATTATTAACCCTAATCCCTCTGCTGTAATAATCAAAAATTTTACCAAAGTTTTAAAGACAATTTTTTGTTGCAACATAAAAATGAAGTCGCTTTCAAACGCTTCAACAAAATTAATATAGAAACCATTACTCGTAATGAATATATTAGATATTGAAAACATATGATTTTAGTTGATGTCTGTGGTTGACATTTATTTCAGTTCTCTGTTTATTTCTCTCTTAGAACTGTTTGGATTTGTTTGCTTTCAAATTTAATTATCTTTTGAATACCAGCATAAGATAATATTTATTAATTAAGACAAATATTGTTGGAGTTTGCTTTGTAAACTGAACCCACAAGTGCAAATAACTTGTTAGCTACGTTGTTGTGGATGAATTTAAAGGGAAAGCTAAGTGCTAAGCTGTATGTAGTTATTTTTACCACTAATTCGTGCCTTTGAGTACTTTAGCAGAGGGAAAAACTAAAAATTGTCCAGTTGATAGTCTTTTTAGTAACGGTCTATTAATCCGTAAGCGGATTTTCTTTCCATGGACTTTTATTTTAAAACTTTGCAACACTTTGAAACATAAACATTGACAAGTGTTTGACAGTGTTCGAAAGTGAATTTTTTTGGAAGCTTTTTGGAATTTAAGTTTGTTTGATCCTATTACGGGACTAGGATAATCTGAAGGTAAGTTTTAAAGGATTGTTTGTGTGAATTGAAGTACAAATGATAAGAGATTGATTACACAAATTTTGAGCATAACTATAAATATATAAAACTTAACAATATGAGTGATTATTGATTGAACGATGTCTGTGCGAGTGCTGAACAACAGACCCTCCCATAATTTACAAAAAAAAACTTTAATTAATGAAGGTTGTGTACTGTTGAAGTAAAGTTTAACAAATTTTCGAATGGTTTTTAAAGGAGGGCGTGGTTGCCTACAACGATATATAAATATATAATTGTTGTAAGGTAAAATTAAGTCAAAATCAAATCAAAATTGCTCAAATGCATCATTTGTTGTTGTTTTGCGTTTGCAATTAAATTTTCATCCATATACCCGCTATTCACTTCATTTGCCATTCATTAATAGCATTCCATTCGCTGATTTTAAACATAATTACATTAAACAAGTGTTACTAATCATAAATCATTTATCAAATTATACTCCCAACCTAAGACCTTTTATGAATAAATGAAAAGACAGATAACGTAACTGACAGTTAACTGTGAGCGATTATGACACGTTAACATATATGTGTAGTATGTATGCACAAATATTATTTAATCAAACATCCATGGCAATGTTAGTGATAATGTGTAATTTCTATTATAATTATATAGTATTTTAATATCATTACTGACAGTTGACAGGATAATTTCGTGTTTGGCAGGTAATGTACTGTAAACACACAACATTCTTCTATGTATATACGATTTTATTTGCTATTGTACGAGTAGTCTTTCTCTTTCTTATTATCTCGTTTTAAATCTAATTGTATTTGTAATATTACTGCGTAATAATAAATATATGTTGTAAGCGATAATTACGATAACAAATGTGTGAAGTTTTTCACATGACTTCACATAATTAAATACATTCTTAAACTTTAACGTTTTATATACCAATCCAATTTTGAACTTTGACAACCTCAAAAACCAAACGAATTGTCAAAAAAACCAAAAATTTATAAATTGTAAACACTTTAGTGTCTCGCCAAAAAATTCAGATTCACTAAAGTTTTTGTGACATTTGTGTGTTTGTGCCGAAATAAATATTCTCGCACGTTTATTCTTGTTGTTTAATTTTATATTGTATGCACAGACATTTCGTTTACATAAACAAACGCTAACGTATGCACTGCAACCTTCAACCAATTCAACAGAGGGACTGACTGTGATTGTAGGGAAAAGATAAAGATTAAAATGTGGTGGTAGAGAGAAAGAATAAGAACAACAACAACAATATATTGGCATAGCTACTGGTATTTATTCTTTTAATTGGATTTGTTTTATTTTGTTTTTCTTTTTGGTTTTTCATCGAGTTAGTTGAGCAAACATTTGTATTGTAATTGTGAACGAAGGAAGGTATGTGTGGGTGAGGGTGTGCTTCTCTAGTATATTAAAGCAACAAATTAACAGTCAAGTTTTGCTTTTTAACGGATGTGTATGTATGTGTGCTTTTTAAACAAATTTATATTTATTTGTACAATAACATTATTTGCATTCAAACGTACATTTATGAGTATCTAGGTCTAAACGTACTCATGTAAATGAAGCGGTTAACTGTAGGGATTGTTGAATGTAATTAAGTTAAAAAAGTTTTTTAGAAGAAAAAAAAACTAGAAATCAAACAAATTTATTATTATATACTTAGATTAAGACATAAAGCTGATACTGAAAATTATAATTAAATAATTGATAAATAAAGAAATGTAAGAAAATAAGAATAAATAAGTAAGAAAACTACTTTTGGCTTAAGTTAAATCTATATTATCCTTCAGAACTACATCCAAGCGCTGGGCCCGGCAGAAATATATATTACGCCCTCTCATAGTATATGGATTATGTATCAGCTTATCAAGAATATATGTACTTTGTAGAGTATTTGATGCCTTTTTCTCGGTGTTGCAAATGGAATGACTCATCTTATATGGAAGGTATACAAATATAATTAAAGCAATTTACTCTGTGTGATCCATAATTAAGAATACTACCTTGATATTTATTTATGTGACTTTTGAAAAGAAACTTAACATATGTATGTATATACCTTCCCCTTGACAAAGAACTCTTACTCTTAGAAACTTCGTAGTATTATTATAACTTAAAAAAAGTTTCCTTTTGTAAGTATGAACGAAGAAAAATACTTTCTTTTATTTTAGTCTCTTCCTTCCAAATATGTCTGTTCTTTAATTTTTTCTTATGCACTGACACGTGCTTGTTGTCGTGAGATTACATATATAAAGTTGTCTGTAATAAGCCAACCGTGACCCATAAATGATGTATAAAAAGTTCAAATAAATTCTTTGACTTATCAAAATGTAAATGCAATGTAATCAGTATGAGATTAAAAGGAACTTGATAGTAACAAAATCTATGCAATGTTGCCATTCTTATAAAATACACTTTACTGTTATGGCACGTACGATTCTCTCCAATATCCACGTTGCTATTTATGCTACGTGTACAGCGGACCATTTGCGATATGTCAAAGCAGGGATTTTATGTTAAACATGAATTGTGTAGTTCACCTTGAGCTGAACATTTTTCACACAAATATAACCCACATAAGTTATGAAACAAATTACAATTAATGAATTGAATCGGAAAATCTTAATGACAGAGAATGAAATAATAAAGAAAAAGGAATTGAAAATCAAGCATAACAATTAATTAATGGACGTCAAGACAAAAAATTTATCTTTCATATTTATATACTTTAATTGTTTCTTTAAAAAACAAAACTAACGGAATCTTAAAAAATAGATCTTTGCCAAAGAACTCCAACTTTTCGTGTTTTTCAACCGATTTAAAACCGAGGAAAGGTCAAAAAACTCCAAGACTCTTCTAAAAGTTCTCTTGAGAAATAAACTTTCAACGAAGTATTAGTCATTCTCCTTTTTAAACTCTAATACCTTAAGAAGAAGTCCTCTTTAAGATTAAGATAAATGTAATCGTTTTCTAACAAAGTCCATACTCCGCACAATTTATGTGCGTAATTTTATGTTTAGCCTAATATGGTTCAAAAATTAAGGTTTTCATTTAATTTCCAAGTTGACATTGTTGTAAAAATGTGTCTAAACACACAACCACATTAAATCAAAGTAGACTTATAGGCGCTAATTTAAAGTTAACATTTAAAGCATATTATTTGACAGCATAAAAATATCATTTGCTGCATCACAAAGTCAGATTTTACAAACATTTCACCATGTTTTGAGCAAACTAACACTGTGAACTTCCGCTTGTGACAAATTTTACAATTGCGGTTGTAATCAAGATTTGTAGGAGAACATAATAATATTGCAAGAAATGTAATGTACAGTATAACACCAAGTAACTCGGAAGACCTTCAGGTTATTCCTTAAGATAGTTTTATAAAAATTACAGTGGCAGTGGTAGGAAAAGAACTTTATTTTATTACAAACTGATTTTGTATCATTTTAATAAGTGCTACATTGAATTCATTGACTATAGAAATTGATTTTGTTGAACGATTTAAATAAGCAGTGAAACGTAATTCTTAAACTTTTTAATTTATTTTAAATTTGTGTTTATACCTGAATATTTATTTGTCAATCTGTCCTTCCCTCTAAGATAGTATTTTTATGATTTTTTTATTTAAAGTTGGGTGCAAGGACAATGTTTGGCTTAATAGATCATTTTTAGAACCGTTTCTGCTCATAAAGAGAAAGATTATATTTATAAAACTTAGTAGGAGGCATTGTAAGTCTCTTAAAATAATTATACACTTAACTCACTTATGTCCGTTATAAACACAGACGACCGCGACGTCTATTTTTAAATGTTGTACTAAAATTTTGAACAAATATTATCAATTTGTGTATATCTATTATCTATTTAAATTGGACGGAATTGGCCTCAAAAATTGAGCAAGTTGGCAACACTGCTTCCTTGTAAATAATACGGCGATAGCTCCATAAAGCTAACATTCATGGAATTGTCCATCCTCTGCATATGTTTATGAATATCTAATCTATTGATTTAGCAGAAATGATCGCGAAATTTAAATGAACCAAATTTAGACCATATTGAACTATTTTTCGATACAAGATTTTTCCGCTTAAAAAAGATATTTCACAACAATAATTCGACTTGATAAATTTTTCATTCTTAGTGTTGTATTAATATATAGAATATAAATTAATTTACTCCTACAAGTAGCTAAAATATACAAAAATAATTAAGTCATTTCCGGCTATTAAGTAGAAGAGCTTGACGGACATTTTGTTATATTTTTAAATATTTAATCAAGTTAATTTTAACATGTCGCCTGACATTTGCTTACATTACTACTTACTTGCTGTTAATTTGCTTACATTACTACATTATATTAATTGTTGTGGCGTAAATAAAATTTTCTGGTACATAGCGTATATATTGTAATTTGAAATTTGCCGCTAGCCAAATAACGTATTAATAAATGCGTCGTTTATATTGCATTTATGCATATGTTTACATATAAAATTATTAAAATAATTATAAATATATGTATGAAGTAGGCATGCATTGTAAATTTTCAAAATCATTTACGTAAAAACTATTTTTATACTCTCCTCATAAGATTGGTGGTATACTAAGTTTGTCATTCTATTTGCAACACCCATGAGGAGGCGTACAAAATATATATATTCTTGATTAGCATCCAAAATTGTACGTGTCCGTTTGTTGTTGGCTTTTTCACGGTTGTAAACTTTGAGACTTGAAGCTAACATTTTGCACAAACATTTTTTTATTTGTAAAATGGGCGAAATCCGTCAAGAGTTGAAATTTGGAGCTTATATTTATAATTACATCATGCATCAATGTACTAAGAATGGGTGTGGTCGGATAACAAACACGCCCACATTTAACAAAAAATCCTTCTCAGCGTAGAACTTAACTTGCGATTTATTACGTAATACATATACTATTCGGAGGCCACGCTTAATATTATAGATGTCGAGGGTATTTAAGATTCGGCCTGAGCCAAATTTAGATTTCTTACTTGTTAAATTTGATTTTATTAATAAAATGCATTGTAGACTGCATTTTAGGGAAGTATATAAAGTAGCTAGCTATGGACCGATTTTTTTTTACAATATTTAAAGTTGAGTTGTGAGAAAAATTTACATATTTTTACATCAAATGAAATCGCAAATTTTTGCATTTATTATATATTAAATTTTGAGCAACTTTTGTGATAAAGTGATGACCCAACTTACAATGTATTCTCTGTGATATGAATATGATTTTATGGTATTGCAAAAGTTTCTAAATCCATTATATAGTTATTTAGTTAGTAAAGTTAAAAAAAGTTGCAGCTTTTAGAGTGTTAAAAAAAAAAAAACTATATAGAGGAATGTATGATATTTAAAAATATTCAAAAACTCTGTTGCACTGTCGCTATGATTTTTTTTTAATGAAAATAAAAGAAAAAACGAGTAAGCTAGAACCAAATTTGGCTTAGGACGAATCTTAAATACTTTCTATATCTAAATATAAATAGTAGGCGTGGCAGGTATATGATTACGCCCTTTAAAAGTATCAGCTTGCAAGTCGAATTTTTTCGCATTATAAGGTTTTTTGTATATTGTGGGCGTATTTGTTATCTAACCATACCCGTTTTTGTCGATGAATGGGGTTTTTATATATATAAGTACCAAATTTAAACTTAATAGCTCACTTTTTTTTAGCAGATAAATAGATTTTTGTCGATTGTGGGCAAGATTTTTAACCGATTTTATCCAAACTGCAAAATTAGCGCAGTTTACACAAAATTTCATCCAAACATCTCAAAGTTTACTCTCATGAGAGTGCCAAACGGACAGCCGGACATAACTGTCTAAATGGATGAGGTTTTTAATATTGATGAAGAATTATTATTATACTTTGTAGAGTGTTGCAAGAGCGAAATTACTTAGTATAACCCCTTATGTATAGGGTATAATGATATTAAAGCTATTTTTATAAACGTGACACCAACATACATAATAGACAACATAATTACGCAAAGTGTGGGTCAAGGTAGATTGTATATGTGTGCTTATAATGGTTTGATGTGTTAAAAAAATCACTAAACAGATTATCACTTCTTCAAATGTCACACATATGTGTCTCTTTATTTTTGGAAAAATGTTCATTTGCTTTTGTGAAACTTTTTGCTTTTGCTATAATAAAAAATTATTGTGTAATTATAATCTTATTGTATTTGATTTTATACATAAGAAAATAGTATAATAAAAATATTTTAATAAATTTAGAAAAAATATATTAAACTATGAATAAGCTGTACCATTTGAAAGACCCAGAAGGAAGCGTCAGGGACACTACAATTCTTGATAAGTGTCCGTCTGTCCGTGCGTCTATTGTTTTCACTGTTATGATTGTTAGTGTTGTGAGATATTGAGCCGATTGATTTAAAAAGACACTTCCACTTTCCCAGATTGCTATTTAAATTGTGAAAAATAAGTTAAGAGACGAAAGACACTCCTGCTAACCGAGCACCAACTATTTGCCCCCTTTTTGTAGTCTGAGAGATCACACATTTTACTGATGGCTTGTCGCGCAACATGCTCTGAAATTTAACCTTCCTAACCCATAAACTTGGCAAGTAAATTGTGCAGTACTGTGTATATTAAATAGTGTTCATATTATTTTGTTCATCCCCTGTATATGTACTTACTTTATCCTATGGAAAAAATTGGCAGGGTAAAATAACAAATTTAGAAAGCCAATATGTTATTTTTAATTTTTTTTACTTTTTCTTTTTAAATATTTTATCCAACAGACTCTGCTGCAGACAAACTTTATAAAACACTTGACTCTTGCGAAATATTTCCTTTTACGTCTTGTTTGAAAAACCATAAAAATTACGAAAAAACAATTAACAGTTAAACAGCAAGAGCAACCGCATTGTGAAATGGACAATTAACTCTAAAACCATTTAATGTGAAGAAGAATAATAAAGTGGTACACTGAATAAAAGCCATAATAAGAGTATATAAAAAGGTCCTTTATTTCCATTTAATTCGATTGGCGAGTACTTTTATAATTTTATGGCACTATTTTTTTCCACGCAGAGTTTAATTTTTTAATATTCGTTCAACCGCTTAAGTACTTATAATAAATTTATATAATGAGGTTAAATAAATTTTACGATCGTCATATATTATGAATAAGAGATTATCAACGTGACAACTTTTAACTTCAAGTTAAATAATTATTGAGTTTTTAATATAGTTTTGGATTAAAGACCAACTGACGTTATGACATGATTTTGCATAGCTTATATATATGAACTGTGTAATCTTTGGTGTGCTTCCTGTGGCGCATATGTTCTGATTTGTGCATATTTTGTTTGGAATTTTTCTGTGAATTTTCATGGTAACTGTTACAAAAAGCAAGCATAATTTTCATATTTTCCTTTCAATTTTCACTCGGTACAATACGTTTTGCATTTTATTATCATATTTTTTCTTTGATTCTATTCATTTTATGCCTTATTCAGCAGTGTGTGCTCAATAATTTTAAACAAAAACCAAGAAAATGAAAGAATTGAAATTTATATAAAAATTGGTAGAAAATTAAATGTATTGGGAATGGACAAAATAATATGAACACCTCACATGTCAGACCTCAGTCGTAGTAAAAAAGCTTTCAATTAAATTTAAATTACATAAAGTCTAAAAAGCCTTGTAATTATACTGCAGTAATTTCGCGCTACATTTCGATAAGCATGAAAAATTGTTAATAAATAACTTAACAGCTAAAAGGAAAGTATCCGTAATTGGAGATGAACTTCTTTAAAAGTTAACTCCAGTCAAAGTTTTATACTAGTTAGCACAATTTTACATTCTTTGAGCACGTACAACAAGAACTTTTTTATAGCCAAAGGCAAAGAATGGACTTTTTAATATAAAATATGTGAAAAGTTAGTCAATCCTGTACAGTTAATACACTATAACATTTCAAGCATCATCAATTTGACTCATTTATAAAATTTCTTCAATTTTAATATTTCAAGTGTTGCAAAGCTTGTAAATAAAATTTACATGGAAAGATAGACGGACGTTTCAGAAAGTGATTCTGAATTGATCGGTATAAGAAAGATGTGTCTCTAGTATCCGCTTAAACTTAATATTACTACTATTCACACGGTATGAATAGTGTAGTATATCCTTCTCCACATCACTTGAAGCGGATTTAAAAAGAAAAATGTCTAACAGCAGTTTCAAACTGACAAATTTCTTTCTATTTGGAAGTCAAAGTTTTATATGAACAAATATAAAATACATATGTTACACACATGCATTTGGGAGGTGGGAAGTCATGTAAGAAATTTAGGTTAGTAATTAAGGTTTCCGAGTTTCAAAAGTAAGCTCATGTTGTACATTTGGAAATTTTAATTGTCATTTACTACATATTGAAAATAACACATTAAAGCGTTATATTTAGCTAAGACATAAACTGGTATATCCATCATTTTAAAAAACAAAAATTATGACTAGTAATGATTTTTATATACATATCTGGGGGCGCGGTTTCAATACAATCAATGGAGTTCGCTATTATGCCATTTTAAATGTAACGTGTGTTCTATATTTTGAATAAATTTCAGTTCAATATCTCAATTATTCTGTATTTTATTTATAAATGAAATTGTTATGTTCTTATTGAAAAAAAGAACCCCTTTATAACGATAATTAAGAAAATTTTACATAATTACACATTGAATCGGGATTTACATAAATAGTTATATTGTAATAATGTTCAAACAGTAATTTATGTGCTCGATGATTATATTTACCTCCATTTGTGAGCCTTTTTTACCCATACCACCACCACCCCCGGCATGACCACCACTCTGAGCTGCATTCATTGTAAAAATTTATTCGATATTGTTTATTTTTTTTTTCACACAATATATCAATAGAGAAAAACCAAATAATTGTTAATAAATAAAAAATGAAATTCAAGAGATTTTTCGTTTTGTTTTCCAAATAATTTATTATTTTTATTTATTTATTATCTGGTTTGATGTGCTGCTGGAATTCACAATTATTTGTGTTATGTGTGTGCCTGTGCAAGTGTGTATGTGTGATATTTAGCAGGTGTTGAAAACACTTTAATGTTGATTAAATTTTGTGGCTGCACTTGTTATATTATGGTAGTCATGTATTGTAGTTGTTGGTATAAAATTATTTTTATTTTATTTTATTTTATATTTTTAGTTTCTTTTATCAGATGAGTAGTCATTCGCACGTATTTCCTTTTGTTTCTAATTTTTTTACTTTGTTTTGTTAAATTTTTAATTTTGCTGCAATACAAGTATCATCACCAACATCATCATCATCATCATCATCATGGTCGTCAACCCAATCATCATCATCATCATCTGTTTTATTTCTTTTCCTGTAATTCTATGCTTATGAAAATTGTGCATGAATGAGTTTGAAACATAACGTTGGCTCATTGTTTGTTACGTGTTGCATTATAACAGTTTTCATATTTGTCTCTTCATGTACTCATGATACTCTTGTGCAAAGTGTGAACTTATTATTATTATATTTTTTTTTTTTTGAATGGTTCAGAAGAAGACTTTTTGCATTTCCACAGGATGTACTTGCACATGTGTTGTTAATTAACATAGTTTGTTACAGTATTCTATGAATGGCTACATGATTCTTCCATTATAAGTATTGTATGCCTAAGTATGTGTGCGAATAGATGGAAGAGGACTTGAAAAATATGCTGTCATCTATAAATTTAGATACTTGCTAATAATATGAACCATGTTATGGTTTATATTCAAGTATACTTAAGAGAAACTTATTTTGCTACTTGATCTTAATTTTATATAAGCAGCGTATCATTACCTTTCACATAAGATGGGGGCATACTAAGTTTGTCAGCCAGAAAAAGGCAGCAGACCTTGCATAATATAAAACTGAGTCGATTTAGGTATGTATGTCTGTGAGTCCGTCTTATGTTGGTTCAATAATGCTCCCATTATTATCCTATTGACTGATGTGCCAAAAAAGGGCGGGGTCGGATAACATACACGTGCATAATTTACAAAAAACGATATTCACCATAAAACTAGACTACCAAGCTGATACGTAAGACATATACTATTAGAGGGCGATGTATATATATATTTGCCATGTCCACCGTTATGGATGTGGAGGGTATTTAAAATTTGAACTACGTATCGTTTTATATTTTAAAGTATACTTTTAAATGTTTCATCTATTTTTTAAATACTTTTAATAACGAATTGAAGAAAATAAACTGTAAACTATAAACCGTGCTTAAAAACTCTTCATAGTTAATCAATAATTTAAAATTTAAGCCTCTTATACAGATGCCCTTATTTGCTTCTCTACGTGTTCAACTTATTTGGAATTATTACTTTTTTAATTGTAAAAACTTTCTCTGAATATATACCATTTGACAGTCGTGGTCACGTGCAACTTTATAAGAAAACTCTAACAAATAATATAATTACTTATAATTTTCTTATTCATGTATTTTGGTTAAGGTCGAAATATTACGTATTTTTTTTGAATAAAATAAATGAAAACTTTTGGATACAGAAACCAGGAATATTAAATGGTAAAAAAAAGTAATGAGATGTAAACTGCTTCCAGAATTAAAATGTACATATAGAGTTGATTAGATTTTCGAACAAGTAGATAAGTTTAACGTTTCGGTATGCAGATTTTATGCACAATGTATAATATTTCAACAATAATTAACTATTAAGAGTTTTTATACCCTCCACATAAGATGGGGGGTATATCAAATTTGTCAATCCGTTTGCTACACCCTGTTGCCTCTTACCCGACAAAGTATATGCATTCTTGATCAGCATCAAAAACTGAGTCGATCTAGCCATGTGTGTGTCTATGTGTCCGTCTGTAGTAGGCTTCTCACGATCGTAAATTTTGAGACATTGAGCTGAAATTTTGTATAGAGTTAAAAACTACGCCCACACTCTACAAAAATCTATTTATCTGCCACAATAATTTACTTAATAACTTGAAATTCGGTATGCATATCTGTTGTTATCCCATCTATCAATGCGCTCCCGCTTCTAATAATAAATTCAGCCACTATTTACAAAAAAAAAAACACTACTGCATATAAAACTCAACTTGCAAGCTGATAAACAATACATTCACTATTAGATGGTGTAATTCTGCCACACCCCATATTGTAGATGTGGAGGGTACTTAAGATTTGAACTAAGCCAAAGTTTTCTTACTTGTTCTTCAATTAAATTTAATGAGCACATACATATTAACTGTAAAAGTTTACAATACATGATACTCTTGTCTTGCACGATTGTCACCGTTTTCTTAACTCTGAATATTGCATATATTTGGGATTAATTTTAATAATACATTGACTCGAATATACTCTTAAGTAAGTATACTTTAAAGCGTTTTAGTTAAACAAAAAACAATGCTCGCTTTTAGAAGAAATATAATATTTTATAAAGATTTTTTTGACGGAAGAATTATTGAAAACTTTTCACAGTAAAATTTATCTATTTATTAAATATATTTTATAATTTTTTATTAAATATTTAATATTAAAAATTTAATTCGGAATTATTTTTATTGAAGTTTTAACAAAAGAAGTATTTATTTTTACAACCTCAAGGTTGTTTTCGAAATTAATATTTTTTTAAAATTTTTCTTGCAGCAAAATTGTAAGTTTCTTCTTTGTTTTTGTTTATTTTTTTAAATATTTTTTTATATTTTATTTCCTTATTTAGGATCAACCGCTTGTTTGTTTTCTTTAACTTTTATTACATGTTGCCGTCTTTAACGCACAAAAGCTCAAAACGAACTAAATTTTATGTCGACTGAGGTCTTTAACATATGAAATATATTATTTGTAAAGAAAAATGGGTGTTGTATTCTTCTTCTTGAAAAATGGGTGGAGTATTATAGCGGCATACGAAAAGCTTTCATATAAAAAACAGCTTTGACCACATCAATGTATGTCACGTGCTAAGAAAACATGTGTCGGAAAAGAATTTCGTAATCAAAACAAACGACAATGAATTGTTGGAAATTAAGAAAATGTTGAAAAAAAAAAAACAATCATACACAGAAAAAGTTTTTCATTGATTGATGAAAGAAAGTATATGGAGGGAAAGTTGGAAGAATGAGTAAAAGTGGTTAAATTAAAAGCAACGATTGGAATTAAACATAAAATAGAAAAGGTAAAAAGTTGTAAATTTCTTTAAAAATGGTTGGTACATATATTCCTAATTAGCCAAAAATGGGCGTGAACACAAGAGACAAAAATTTATACTTTGGGCAGAATATGACTTATTAGTTGAAACATAAATTTTAGAGTGTGTAATCAAGTACCTGCCACGCCCGTGTTTGTATTGTAGATTTGGTTAAAGTCAAAACATATTTAAATAATATCAATTTCTTGTAAATGCTTAACTATGTAGAACAACATGTAAATGATGGTAATAAACAATGAAATAATGAAGACATTAACTTGAACAAATACCTATTAAGCCGTAGGCGTATATTTATGTCCTGTATATAACATTAATTTATTTGATTCTAGAATTTGTTCTTTGATTTATTACACTGTAATGTAACATATTTCATATACAATATGTACAGGGTGAGAAAACATGATACAAACTCTCGAGTAAAGTCATAGAATGAAATTTTTCCAAAAAAATCTTTAGAGACAAACGTTGTCAGGTTTAGAAGAGAGCTTAAGATCACGGTCATCATTTTTTAAGTCAATGTTAATACCTGGGACTGCAGTCTTTATACGTAAAAGTAATTTTATTATTATCATCATCATTGCTGGCTGATTACAAACTTCTCCTTGGTCTTTGACCTGTTGCAAAAGAGAACACCACGCGCTCTTGCATGACGTTTTTCCGGTTCCCTGTTAAACACCATCCTAGCTGAAGAACTTTCCTCTATCCGGTCGAGCTCACCTAGCCATCGCAGGCGTTGAAAATTTATAAGACGGACAAAAGCTCATACACCTCCAGATTTATTTTTTCTTAAACACGCTTAAAAGTAGCACGGGGTAGATAAGGGTTATAAAAAGTGTCAGCCTGTCCGTTAATGAATTCAGTAAATATAATAATAATTTGTTTTTTTTTTCACACTTAAAAAACAATAAAATATTTAACATTTTTATTGAAAAGCTGACTTAACATATAATATACTATGTATGAATATGTAAAACTTTTTAATTACAAAGAAATAATTTTTATGAAATTATTAACAGTACGATTTAAAAGAAAGCTTTCATCTAGTTGGTCTAGAAAGCTTTGCAAAGTTTATAAGAACAGCCTGGTAGTGAATATATAAAATTTTATGATAAAAATCTAACAAAATATCCCAGTGATGATTAGACAAGGTTTGGATATTCCGTTAATTTACAATTTTTCGATTGTAAGTACAGAGGATGAATATATTTTATATCCTACATGCCTTAAAAAGATCTCATATGAAGAGAACATATTTATAAGATTATAAATGCATAACAGACACGCCTATAATTTTCATAAAACTTTCTTTGTAGATAATGGATAACAGATAAAGTCGTTAAAAAAGAGTGTGGTGGTTATATGTCAACATTAATCTGAATTTTTACTTAAGATGAAATGATAAATATGGTAAAAAAAAATGTTTTCCTTACACAAAATAATAAATGGCTATATATTGTACCTGTACGTACAAGTTTAATACTCTGTCAAGTTTAAGGTAAAAAGTGGAAAATGTAAGTTTACGGTTAGTAAATATTATGTGTACCTGATGTAAATAAATGTTTATAAATAAAAACACGCATTAAGCATGACATACAAGAATGAAAAATTGTTTTATGTTTTTTTAACAGTTTCTTTTTTTTTCACATTGCACGTTTATGTGAAACATCTTTGTTCCAAAATTCATTATAGCAGATTCATTATACTTACCATGTAAGTCTATTTAAGGAAGTAGTAATAATATTAAAATTTAGCATGTAAATTACTTTAAGGTTTAATGAAATATTTAAAATTTTTACAATTTATAGAATTATGTTAAATTAGTCATATATTGGATTAAAGTTGAGTTTTCATAAATAATTACTAGTCGGTGTTTTTCTTTATTAAAATTATATTTTGTGTTTAGTTTAATTAAGTGAGATTTATGGTTTTGAATAATATCCTTTCGCACTTTACACTTCACATTATGTACTGAAAATGTTTTGTTATACTGTTTACACACACGTAAACATTTGAGTATATTTCCATTCATAAACGGATTTTATATAATTTCACGTGCTTGTATATATGTATGTATGGGTCTTTATAAATAGTTTGCTTTATGATTGGCCAGATTTCAATATCAGCGTAAATGTTGTAAACATTTCATTGGCACTGATTATAGTATTTACTGGATTATGAATGGCTATAATGGGGATCCTGTAGAGATATTTATAACCTTGTTACATCTTTAACATATTTTAGATTGAATACAAAGCTAATTTAATCAGCTTAGTACTTGGAAAAATGTAGCTTCAAGCTTTAGCTGTATTATATAATAGAACAAGTAAAAAAATTAAAATGTGGCTTAGGTCAAATTTTAAGTACCTTTCATAACAAACGGTGGACGCGGCAGGTGCGTAATTGCGCTTTCTAATAGTGAATGTATTAAATATTAGCTTATGTAGAGCTGAACCATTTTCCACCTTTTTATATAAATTTTTATGGCATATAATTGTGGGCGTGGCTCTAGAACTACTTTTCTTCATTTACCTTTCTTCATACAGAAACAACTGGTTTCTGTAGAAAATTTGATATCTCAAAATTTACAATTGTAAGAGTACTTAGGGCCCCGCCCTGAAACGGAGTACCGGAATAGGTGCTTCGTCCAAGGATCACGGGGCAAAAGTAATATGCTAATGATCCAATTATAAATAGATACCATGGACAAGATCCAGGTATCAAAACAAAAATCGTAGCAAATAAAATTAAACGGGACACCAGCCCGTGGGTAATAGGCTACCTGAATCTGGGAGACCTCTAGGGGTCGACAGTCCTACCAAAGACTAAGTTTGGTACCGCGGGGTACTGGAGCCCCAAGAACTAAGGTTCTTGCCAGTACGTACTTTTGGGTAGGCCCCCTTGTGGGAGCATCGCGGGGGCTGTAAAATCGCTGGTAGTGCATGGTTGAAAACCCTGGTTACCAAGGGGTGAACTCTACATAGCCTATGATGTAAGTTCTAAAATTGGGACCTCCTTCGGGGGGGGCGCCCAGGGACGCTCAATTCCCTAATAAACGTCCACTCTATGTCTCAACGATGGGTATTGGACGATAAACACATAACATACATGTAAGAGTACTTACAACAGACGGACAGACAGACATACATGTCTAACTTGACTCAGTTTTTGATGCTGATTAAGAATATACTCGTATTACTTTCTAAGTATTACAAATGGAATGACAAAACCTAATCTACCTCTTATCTTATGTGTAGAGTATAATAATACCTTTAATAACCGCATTGTTTCATTTTATTGCTTTTGTAAATTGTAATATTATATTTTTGCAAATGTAAATCAAGTTTTTGTGCTATTTATTATTAGTAGATGAAGGTTTCAGGGTCCATCTATATAATGTTTCATTGTTCTTTTTTTAACGTCTGAGAAGATTTAGTGTTATTAAGTTCATATGAAGCTTGCGGTGATGTTAAATACTCTTGGCCTCCCACTAGTACTAAGTATGATTTATGATAACTTTTTTTGTGAATTTTAAATGGAATTGCAAACTTATTATATAAGTATTTTTATTCTTTACCTTAAAAATTTTGTTTCAAATAAGTTTTTAAATGACGAAAATTTGCAATTGTTAATATATTTTGACCAAATAAAGAATAATTAATAAGGAATAATTAATTGTCTTAATATTTAATTGTGATAAATTTGAATTCAATCTGACCATTTTTTAAATCCCTTTCTAGGATATATCACGAAGTGACTTAAACAGCAATACCTCGCGTTTACTGATACAATTAAATTAATTGTGACTTAATTTTTTGAACTAAGTGATGTAGGGTATTAAGTGGTCGGGCTTGACCGACTGTAACATTTTCATTTGCTACATACATTCTTAGGAGTGTAAAATTCTTATGATGAAATAACTCAAGCGGAATTACTTAGATAACACAGCATGAGGGCAAAAACCTAACAATACTTTGGTGTAATCTTAACAATCTACTCATGTTTTTTCATTTAAAGTGAAAACAGCTTAAGAGATGAGGTTTAAACTTAATGGTATGTGGCCCGTTACACAAGTGTACAAATTTATGTCTGGCATTGTGTGTGTGCTATTTGAATTTTCCTTTCCTTCCTACATTAGATGCATATGTATGATGTTTATCTCAGTATCCGTTGTATACATATATACATATACACATACAATATCTATCTAACCACCTAACTTTTCGTTAGTTAAACATATCCTTGTTTTTTGCCGTATAGTATACGACCTTGTTCATCAAACCGATTTAGGGTTGGTTACATCTTAAAACTTTTAACCACAAAACCCATTAAAAACATCATTGCCACACTGTACTACGTAAATTTGTAGACGCCATGCTAGGAAATAGATGGTAAGCAAGAGGCAATCGGCCGAACAGACAGCCAGCCAACCAGCCAGTATGATCTACTGACACTGACATTAATAATTGTCATGCGGTTATAGCATAAGACACCTCATGCTTACATTGATAATACGAGGTTTTTATATTTCAATGTGTAAGTATTTGGAGACTCATATTTATGTGTATTCGCTCAACCGTGTTGTAAGGAGTGCGTTTTCAAGTATTGTTTTTTTACCTTGAAATTTTTTTCCTTTTTTTTGCACATTATTGTTGGCAAAGTCATTAAAACTTAAGTAAGCGGCTGGTTTTGGAAACATTTTTATTTTTAGTTGAGGTTAATATTAGACTTTTTATTATATATATTATATTTATATAAATAAAATAAAATTTCAACTCAATGTGTCAAAATTTGTGACCATAACGGTGCCAATAGACGGACACACGGACAGACATGCCTAAATAGATTCAGATTTTGATGTTAATCAAGAATACTGAATGTTGCAAACTTAGTAAAGTCTCATTTTTGAGTAAAATTAGTTATATTTAGCCAATAAGGTCAAATCTTCTCCAATTTCAAAAAAAAAAAAAAAAAAAAAAAAAGAAAGAAAAATTTCCAATAAAGTTATTTTTAAATTAAACATAACTTTGTTTTCTTTTAATTAGGATCAAACTATTAATTCCACCATATATAACTTTTACACTTAAATGATTTTGTGATGTAATAAAAGTTAGTAAAATGTTATGAAAGTAAATGTAAAGACAAGTAAGAAGGAGATAGAGAAACAACAAGTAGTTTAAAGTGTTACCGTAACAACAACCCAGCATATTAATCATGGTGGAACAAAAACAAAAACAAAAATAAAAACATTTATAAGCATTAAAAGGACAAACAGAGATGTAATGTCAGCACAGCCATCTCTTAACCGAACACATGGTACACGATGCTGTAATTATAAAACAAAACAACACAGTAAAGGTGTGTATGTATATATAATGCATGTAAGGTTCAAGTTCATTTTGTTATCCTTGGGTTGGTAACAAATGTCTTTGGCGTTCATTTGTTTTTGTTGTTGTTACTTATTTAGTTTTTTATACCCTACACTCCTAATGCTACACTCACCTTCAATAATATCAATTCGCAATCAAAATCTATATCGATTTAACCATGTCTGTCTTTCGGTCTGTCTTTCTATTTAAATTTGTACGTAAGCTACAGATCTCATTCCTTGAGATATTTTGATGAAATTTACTAAAAAGACATGTATTGGCTTAAAGAGGAATCCTACCTATAAAAAATGAATCGATTTGGACCATTTTTAGAACGTTTCTTCATATAAGTTTTGTGATATAAGGGGAATCTTGTATAGCAAAAGTTCGCAATTCTTAATATTTTTTGGACAAAATTTGTTGAAGTGTAGTTATTTAGCTTATTAATTGAATAAAATAAATTTCAACTCAATTGGACCATTTTTAGAACCCCTTTCTATATAAGTATTTTAATTTAAAAGAAGTCTTTATAGGTCAACAAGTCCGAATTCTTAATATGTTATGACAAAATTTGATGAAATTATTGGTTGGGCCAAATTTGATTCCGATCAAACCTTTTTCCATATAATGATAATTTACGAAGTGGCTCTTGTGACGAGACCACTGAGTTTACTAATACAACTAACGTCCGGTTTGACTGATCATAACATTTCCGCTTGTTTTATATTATTTTTATTATTATTTATTCACAGGTGTGGATGTGGGGACTATGCGTAAAAGTTGTAATTATTGTAAAATTTTTATGCATGCAAATGTGACAAATTTTTTTATTTTATGTTTTAGACACAAATAAATTATTACAAAGTTGTGGTATTGTATGGTTTTTGTGGTTATATTTCTGTTGTGTACTTGGAGTGAATGTTTAATAAAAGGCAACCTTCCCTGATAACGTTTAAATTAAAAGTATTGTATAATAGGTGTGACAAACACACATACAATAATTTTAACACTTGAATGTTGTGCGTGTTTATTAAATTTTTATAAAAGACAACGCGAATCGATATTTGCGTTGTAAATTATTATGAAAATATTTAATTGATTAATTGAAGGGCGTTTTCATTTTTTTATTCCAAGTAATCCTTACAAAGCCAGGAACTATATTATGAATAATTATTTTACTGAAATATGATCGGCTTGACACCAGAAGACCTCTTTAACGTTTCTTTTAATCACTTTTGAAAATGTTTCCTGCCTGAGACGTCTTTAATTTCATGCTTAGAAACACATCCCCAACAAGAATGGAACCTTCATTAAGGGTATCATGCTGTACAACAGCATTTTTTTTTAACGTCAAAGTTGAACGTAATTTGAAATCTTTGACCCAAGTAACTAAAATATCGATTAATTCGTTTATAAAACATTGTTCCACTACTCTAATGTCTAATGTCTAATCCCTTCAATTCAACAATATTAAAAAACATTATAATATTTGTAGTGTCAAGTCCGATTTAACGCTTCACATGGTTTTGTAAATTGTGGGCCTGTTTGTTTTCCTACCACGCCCATTTTTAGCATATAGATGGATGGGATATAGATATGCATACTAACTAATTAACTTAATAGCGCAATTTTTGTGGGCGTGGTTTTTGATCAATTTTGCTTGAATTGGATGGCGATCTGTTTGTACAAAATTTCAGTTCAATATCTCAAAATGTACAATTGTAAGAAAGCCAATAACAGATGGACATACGGACACAACGACATACATTTCTAGATCGATTCAGTGTTTCATCCTAATTATATATATATATAAAATCTCAAACGGAATGACAAACTTAGTATACCTGCCCATCTTATGTGGATGATATAATGATTCCGCTTCATCCTTCTCTATTATTACCAATCGATTAAGGAAATGCTCTTAAGGGATAACTAATATCCTCAAAAACTTAATACACCTCATAAGGCAAATTGTGTAGGTTATAGAAAAACATTTACTTACCGGATGTCGCTATAATATGTGAAGGGCCATTTTCAACATCAATGTGTTTTTTTTTTTTTTTAATAAAAGGAAAATGAACAAGAAAAAACAAAACATTATTTTGTGTTTTTTTTTTCTTCTATATTAAAAACATATTTTAAAGTTATAATTATCTACAATATACGAGTATGTCATGCATAAAATTATACTCGAAACTACGATAAAATATACAATTTGGGATAAAAACAAGCCAGTCAGCAGGCAAACAAAGTCATTGAATATTAAGCTGCAGGGAAACGCTATGTTAAAGGAAAGCTTGAAACAAAATTTAAGCTAAAGCTCAAGAATGATTGATGATCAGAATGGTGCATTCAAGCGATACTTATCTTAATTATTTGAAAATAATTTCAGTTTTTAATATGCATTAATATTTACGTATATCATAAAGACAACACTTCTACTCTACCTTTTTACATGACACATTTTTCCCCTGAGCAGTTTTTCTTTATGATTTTTTAATGGAGGAAATAAAGCTTTAACACTAAACCATAACAGTGATTTCCCAATTGATTAAAAAACGATGTAAAAAATGACTACATATATATGGCAGCCACCCCATCATCATCATCATCAGCAACTAAATGACACTTGCTATGCATTAATGTGCCAAAAATGGATGTGGTCGAATTACAAATGCGCCCACAATTTTCAAAAAATCATACTCAACTTGTAAGCTGATGCATAATATATACACCATTAGATGGCCTAATTATATACTTGCCACGCCCACTATTGTAGATATAGAGGGTATTTAAGTTGTGGCCTGAGCTAAATATTGTCATTTATCATTAAAAAAAACGATTAGTCATTTCATTTACGTAATATTTTATGGTAGGCGTGGTCCATTCTCCCCTATTTTTGCAGGAACGCAATAAAATCTAATAAGGAACATTTATTATAATTTTCAGTATAGTTTTTGAGTGATAGAAAGAAAATATTTAAATATTAACTTTTGGACGTACAGACAAATTTTTATTAATCAATTGTTATTTGATTTATCACATTGCTAGTATTAATTATGTAATGAAGTGATTGAATAAATCATGCGATTAGTTCATTAATTGCTTTCTAGCTAATTACCAATCAATTAAAGGATAATGAAAGAACATAAGATTTTGTAGGAATTACGCTATACTTCGTTGCCACTTTATTATACTATTAAAAATAGTAGACAACATAATAGAAAAATAATGAAAAAATTGGCTAAAGCTTAATCATTTAATTAAGTAAGAGAGATAGAGAGTATGGTAGAGGAAGAAAGAGGGAAAAGGTCTAAAGTGATAATTGTAATAATGTTGAAGTCAATAAAATTTATTTATTACGAGTACTTACCCCAATGCGACCGAGTAGTAAAGCATCCATTTCACCACCACTGGCCGCATTTACCGGCACTGTTGTTATAACGGAGACAGTCGGTTCATGTTGTACATTCAAATCAACCGACATTTTCACTAATTCAACTAAATTGAGGTGAAATATTTTTTTGTTTTGTTTTTTTTTTGTAGACAGTTTAGATGTTTCTTTTTAAGGACAACTTTATCTTTAACTTATTAAAGTTGTCGTTCATATTTGGTTGGTTGGCAATTGTATAAAAAACATTTCAAAATATTTTTTTAGGGTGTTTATGTTGTTTTTGTTGCATTTGTATAGTCATAAGAATCCGATTGAGATTATTTTAGAGTGTCCTTGTGTTTTTTGAGAATATTGTAGGATATGTTTTATTGTTGTTTTAAGTTAAATTTATTATTTCATTATTTTTCTAAAAAGAGGAGGGTTCTCCGTATTTTTATTTTCATATTACAAAACTATTTAGAATTTTTTTCTTTCCACTGTGTGTACTGAAAATGTGTGTTAAGGAGTAGAATTTGGGTTCGATTCTGTTCAATATTTTGTTGAAGTACTCTTTATAACCATATACATATAAAAAGTGGGCACGGCACATACCTGATTACGCCCTCAAATAATGAATATACAGGAGTTTTATGTTCAAATTGTGGGTGTGTCTGTTATCCGACCATACCCGTTTGTATTATTAATGAATTCGTAGTTAAATTTTTGTAGCTGATAAATAGGCATATATTTATGGGCGTGGCTCTTAATTGATTTTGCTTAAATTTCAATAAAAAGTTGCCTACAGTGACTTTGAAATTTCAGCTAAATATCTCAAAACTCTAACGATAGAAGGACACATTTCTAGATCGATTCATATTATTTTATAAAAAACGATAAATTTATATTTCCTTTTCCCAAGCGTTTTGTTCACTTTCTCTTCGTATATTTTTATTACATAATATTTATTAAGTCTTTTTCTTTTTTATTCAATTCCACGCAGCTGTGAGCCTTACTTGTCAAACTTTACATACAAAAACATTCAATTTATAGTCTCTCGCGAAAGTTTGTCATGTAATAAACTGCTGGATGAAAGGCATACATTCATTACAATATTGTCAATTATACGGGAAATGTGCAAAAAAAAACTCTAATTATATGAACTGAAATATTTATATAAAAAATATTGTACATAAAAACAAGTAAAACAAGTAAATTTAGTTTACATCAAACCTTGAATACCCTCCCTATCTTTATTCAAATAATGTAATAAGGTCGTGGCAAGTACCTGATTATGCCCCTCGAAAATGTACGTATTAGGTATTAACTTGCAAGTCAAGGTTTTTGGTAAATTGTTATCCGACCACGCCTATTTTTGGCATATCGTTGAATGAAGTAGTTATATATAAGTAAACCAAATTTCAATTTTATAGCTCAACGATAGACAGTCAGACGGATGTATATTATTTAGATCGATTCAGGTTTACATGGGTTGATATATATTTCCTTCCTGCATGGTTCCTTCTGTATGTTATAAACGAAACAACAAACTTAGTACACCTCCTTTCCAACTTTGTGGAGGGTATAAATATAAAAATGTAATTTATACCATTTTTCAACTCATTTTTTCTGTGCACTTTACTTTTATTCCTTTTTAAATTTTTACTTCATTTTATGCTACGCTTTATGCCAGTTGTATATGTTTGCATCATTCTTGACATAAACGTCTACCATTGATATAAACGTTATGGGAGGCAAAAAGAAGTCGTCAAGGACCTTGCATCAAGGTTCAGCATCAAAAACTGAATCGTTCTAGACGTGTCAGTCCGTATGTCCGCCTGTTGTACATTTTATAATGTAAGTAAATTTTGAGATATTTGAGCTAAAATTTTGCTTAAATTTGGCAAAATTGGTGAAGAGCCACGCCCACAATCGATTAAAATCTATATATGTGCCACAAAAATGTCCTATAAAGTTAAAACTTGGTGTACACATTTATAATTCACCCCCAAATCAATGTGTGTAAAATGGACGCCCACTATTTGTGTGTAGATGTGGTAGGTATTTAAGATTTGTTCGAAGCTATAGTTTTTTTTTTTTACTTGTTTTACTTCTCTTTTCCTTGAATTCCATTAACAGGAATGCAACATCAAGTTATGTCAGGTTATATGAGTGAAGAGTAAATAAAATACGTAATGCTTTAACACAAATCTCCTTTATGGCTGCAAACATGTTGAAGTGATGGTAGGCGTATAAGTTATTTACTATTTATTTGGAATGATAAAATTATGAAAGGCTTTTGAAAAGAATACAAGTTTGCGCCTACATGTAGGATGCGTAAAATACAATACAATTTTTGTAACCTTATCATCAAGGTGCAGGGTAAATAAAGATTTATATGCGTGTTGGTATTCAAGCTGGAAAAAAAAACTATTATATTTTTTGTACATGAACACGTATGCTGCCTGTATGCACGCGTATACGTGCATATAGGTTTTTAATGTGTGTTCATTAGGTTTATATGCTCGGATATTGTATTTAAGGGACTCTGGGGTGTACTTTGAGAACACGTACACCACGCCACACAACATGTACATATGCCAACAACTAACTGCATTATATTATGCTCGTTCATATTTATAGCACTCCAGAGAGCTCCACATAATTGCTTGTTTTGCGGAACATTTGTAAAAATTTTATACAATTGTTTTAGGTATTTATACATATGTTTACAGTAACCGTCTATCCATAAATAATCCGAAAACATTGAACTCACATCCATAGGCAATGTAAGTAAATTTAGTTATGAAATGATATTTAAAAAAATTTAAAACAGAGTTTTTTTTCATGTTTTTTTGTTGTTACTACTGCTTTATACATGGCAACTAAATATGAAACAAGTTCAGTAATTGAAAACTATGTAACTTACGCACGGATAACTATGAAAAATAAATTTTCATTTTTTGTCATTTTTGTTATATTTTTCAATGAAAATTCAGTCAACTAAAGAGAGAAACATTCATAATAGTTGGTTAACAGTTGGTAGTCAAGGTAAAGAAAACAAGTAAAAAAACTAAATTTGACTTAGTCTAAATCTTAAATACCGTACATATCTACATACAGGATTCAAGTATATGTATGAGGTACCTGTTATACGGCCTCTGCTTGTATGTACATACGGAGGGTATTTAGGATTTGGCCTAAGCCAAATCTAGTTTTTTTTACTTGTCCGTGCATGTTTTTTACATGTATACACAAGTATTTTTTTTTTTTGTATATTTGATGTTTTCAAACTGCTTCAATCGTTCACTTTCACCTTCATTTTCTCAAACAAACCTCAATCATTATGTCAGCTATCATAGAAAATCTTATTGAGAGAGAAATTGCATTCTGCATATACGTATAAAGGTTGTAGAGTCTATTGACTATCAGACACAAAAATTGTGCTAAGAGTACAAGTGAAATTTCATTGCATATATTTATACTAAGTTCATTCATTAATATGACAAAAATGGGCGCGGTCGAACAATAATTTATAAAAAAACCTTATTAATTGCAAGTCGCGAAGCGACTTGTTAGTTGGAATAGAGAGCTTAATTAGGTAGGAGCTTCATCCACTGCATGTATAGAGTAATGGAGGGCACTTGAGATGAGGCCAAAGCCAAATTTTATTTATTTTATCTATTCTAACTAACAAATGTGATCAAAGTCAAAATAATATGTACTTTAAGAAATGTTACATCCAAATGGTGCACCCTATGCTATGGTGAGACTTTGAAAGAAAATAAAATTGATGGCTTTATGCTTGATTGTGCCAAGTTTAAAACTGATAACTCCATGCTTACCACAGATACACGGACCAACAGTCATGAATAAAATCATTTCGCAATTTCGAAAATATATTCTTTGGAGAAGTTTCTGATTGTGGCTGTTGGAAAAGTTTAAACAAAATGTTGTATAAAATTTCTTTATGCATTCTTTGTCGTAATTTAAAACTTAGAATTTGTTCTTTTAGTCATTATTTTTCTTTTTTATTATTATTTTTTAATGAAATGAAGCTTTGAGAAAATAAGAAAAAAATGTTTATTATTCATTAAGAACAATTTTCTGGAAATTTTTGATATTGTGCAAATGTTAAAAATTTTACTTAAATTTGTTTTTTTCTTCATTATTTGGTCAAGAGTCTGGATTTTCTAATTAAAATGCAAAAAGTAAAAATTACAGTCAAACTGAAATGGAAAAATGCAACATTCTTGTTTACTTTCAATTTAATTTTGTTATTTCTATTCATTACACATTTGACAAAATGAATTAATAAGATAATTTATTGTCCATCTAATCTAAAGCAATTGGCATGAGATGCACTTATGTGGAAAACAAGTTAACAGTCAGATTATTCGTACCTACCCACCCACCTATGTACCTACTACACAAGGCACATGTTTTACATGACTTATTAAATTTGCTGCAGAATAATAAAAATGCTAAAAGTAAGAGGAGATTGAGTTTTGGTAAGGGTTGTTTTTTCATTTAGTTTAAATAATTCTTTCATCGTTTTAGAGTTTTTTCAAAACAAACCAAGCGTTGAAATGTTGTGATGGAGCAAAATTTTACAGTGACCCTGATAAATGATCCAAGCACTTATTTAAATATTTAGTAAGTTTTCAGTCTATGTCAAGTAAAATTATAATTCTTTGGCAATGAATAACACCTCAAGGGCTTTTATCGAAACAAGTAAGAAAATTTAATTTGGCTTGCGTCAAATCTTAAATACCCTCCGCATTTACTTACAAAGAGCGATCGTGGCAGTTACATAATTACACCCTCTAATAGTGTATATATTACATATCAGAATGCAAGTGAAGGTTTACGCTGATCATGGTTTTTTGTAAATTGTGAGCGCATCGGTTATTTAATCACGCCCATTTTTTCTACATCAATGAAAGGAGTAATTATGAATATAATTATGTCTCCTAAATTCCATTTTTATAGGTAAATTTTTGTGGTGGATTTTTGTCAATTGTAGGCAACAATCGGACGTACATACATTACTAGTTCGACTCACTTTTATAAACTTTGTAGAATCTCTGATGTCTCCTTCTGGATATTGAAAATGAAATGACAAACTTAGTAAATCCCCCATGTATAGGGTGTAGTAATTCATGTGAAGTGAGAGAGAGAGAGAAAAAATTTGTATAACATTACATTCTGTTATTGTATAATTTATGAGGTAAGTGAAACGGAAAAAAAAAATTTTTTCTCAAAGAAAATAATGAAATAAATCCTAATCATCCTATAAACACGTGCAATGTATTATTGTTATAACAAGAAACAAAAACTTTTTGGAACTTGAATTTAAAATTACTTTCATTAAAGTTTTATTTTCCTTTTAATTAATATTGTTGTACTAGAAAGTTATAAAAAAAAAACTTTTCAATTGAATGTTTATCATGGTCAAGGCATTATTCAAAGTTGGGTACTATAAAGTTTAGGGTCTGTTTTAGAAATGGTAATATATTCATTAATATATATAAAAAATAAATATAATAAAAGTATAACTACCTTCCATGAATATTTTATAAAATATATGTATTTCAAATTATTTAACAAATACTTAATTAATGAACTTGAGATGAAACTACTTTTTTACTTTTCACTCTTCACATGAAATAATGAATAAGTAAAATAACTAAATTGGGTTTAAAGCAACTCTTAGATATCCTCCAAATCTAAACAGAAACTCTGGACGTGGCGGGGATTATATAACCTGATTATTATAGTTGTAATTATGGGCGTATATGTTGAACAACCACGCCCAATTTTGGCAAATCGATTGATGCACACAAAAGAAGAAGTTTTTATATACGAAAATTCACCATTTTTTTCTAATTACTTTTATTTAATATTTTGCGAAGAGTTGTTAATAATTAATTAATTGTTAAATTTGAACCAGATCTGACCATTTTTTGGCCTTTAACAAAATAATGTTTTTTCCCGAAGAGACTTTCTTATGACAAAAAATCACTTTTACTTATACAACTCAACTAAATATGACATATATTGTGAATGGTGAATGGTATAAGGTATTAAATATTCAGTTTAAACTGATTATAACAATTTCACTTGTGAATTTTTATAACCATTATGCATAAGTAAATATTGCTATGGTATAAAGCTAAGTGTTGTTATGGTTTAACCAACTACAGCATTTTCCACTTTTTTTTATACCACCCACTTAATGTTGAAGGTATATTAAGTCCCTTTGCAATATTCAAAAAAGGTGTTAGAGACATATGTTTTTGACTGGCATCAAAATCTGAGTCAATCTAAACATGTTCGCGAGTCTGTCTGTTGATGGCACTCGTACGATCGTAAATTTTGAGTAATTAAGATGAAATTTTGTGCATTCTAGTTTCTAGTTACCAGAATGCTATTTTAATTGGACAAAATCTGTCTAGGGCCATGCCCACAATCGACAAATATTTACTTATTTGCTTAAAAAACTGAGCTAGAAAGGTAAAATTTTGTATTAATATTTATAATTATCCCATTCACCGGTATGCCGAAAATGGGCATGGTCAAATAACAAACACATTTAAAAACCTTATTAGAGGGCGTAATCATATAACTGCCATGCCCACTTTTTGTATATAGATGTAGAATGTACCTAAAATTTAAGCTTAAGCTAAAGTTAGTTTTTTTCCTTGTTTTTTACTATCAAAGTTTGTGCTATAAGACTCATCCAGTCACTGTTTGCCACGTACGCAATTGTTAGATTTAATCAAATGTCGCTTTTTTTCGTTTTTTAATTTGATGTGAATAAATTTGTTTTATATTACTTGAAATGAAAATTTTAATTAAATGCAATGACTTTTTCGGTTAAGCGAGTGTTATTAGATTTTTTAATTTCTTTCCTGAATGCAGTTAATTAAAGCAAAATTAAGTTAAATGTAAAACAAACAATCAAAACATATGAGAGAGTAATAGGAATGAAGGACAAGGTTATACACTTAGTGGTACAAAATTTGAAAAACGTTTGTAAACATCATTATATCGCCTAAAATCATTATAACAACCAACCATTAGTTTTGTGAAAACTATTTTCTTAATTTAAAAATTTCACCTTGACGTACAAAAAGGGCTCGGTTTTTAATTATAACGGTGTGATGGGAAACTTGTTAAAAAACAAATTGTATACTTTTGGAAAAGCTGTTAATAGGAATTCGTTGATTTGCTAGATAGGTAACTTTTGATTGACTATAGATTTATAAATCAGAGTATTGAATTGTTGCACTGATTGATTTTACCACTTGTATATTTTTATTCCCTTCACATAACATTGCTAAGTTTCTCATTCCATTTGCAACACTCAGAAGGAGGCTTTAGAGATCTTACAAATAATATATATCGAGGATATAGATAGAGAATCAAAAACTAAATCTATCTAGACATGTACGTCCGTATATTTGTCTCCCTCACACTATGAATATAAATTCATATCATTTATATATATGTGCCAAAAATGGGTGTGGTCTGATAATAAAAACGCCCACAATTTTCAAAAAACCTCTATTCAGAGTAAAACTCTTCTTGTAAGACGATACGTGATATGTACAATATTATAGGGAGTAATTGTGTAACTGTCACGCCCACTGCTTATTTAAGATTTCGTCTAAGTCGAACTTGATTTTTTTACTTGTTTAACATTTGAGTAATTTTCACATTTCACGTACACGCACATTTCCGTTCATACATACAATGTAAGTATGGATGGTATTGATGTTATTGCAAGCAGTAAAACCAGACAATTCGAGCATATATTGTAAAAAAAAACTCCAATAACAATGTATAGTATAAACGTTCAAAAATTTGTACGCACATGTACTTTTAGTATGATTAAAAGACGTAAAAAACGTGTAAACGAAGTAAGAGATCTACAAAGAAGCATAACTGTACTATTTTGTATCATACAAGATTGTTACTCTGACAATGATGGATTTTAGAGAAACTATAACTGTTAAACAAAAATGCCAGCTCTCAATAACTCAAAGTATGCAATCGTTAGAAGTTTCAAAACAAAATAGACACATGAACGGATTTGGTTAGATCGATTCAGATATTGATGCCGGAACGAGAATGAATATACTTTGTAGGGTCTAGGAAGCTTTTTTCTAGGTGTTGCAAACAGAATGACAAATTTAACATACTTACCATCTTATGTATGGAGTATAAAACATACTGAGTATTTAAGAGAGATATGAATCATTTATCATATTACTTGTCTTAAACATTACTTTACGTATATAAATATGTCTCATGTCTGTTCATGTTGGAAATCTATGATAAATATTTTAGTACGTTTGGGTATGCGGGTATATGTTTAAGAAAATTTACAATTTCTATATAAATAATATGAACGTATAAAAGATTATTTAAAACAAATACGTAATCCAAAAAAGAAAGTGCGATTTCATTTACAGATAAAAAATGTAGCCAGGATATTACAAAAATAAATAAATACCCCACACCATTGATTCCACTATTTATTCTATAATTAGTTGAAGAATTATTATATATAAGTCATTCTGTGACACATGATGGGATGAAGAAGGTTTATGAAAATGACTCGATTTGGTTCAAATATAGCCCAACTAATTATTAAGCTAATTAACTCTTCTTCCCCAAATTTTGTTTAAAAATTTAATTTTTTTACTTAGAAAGACTTTCATTATAAAAAAACCTTATATGGGAAGGCGTTCTAAAAATGGTTTCATCGGGTTCAAATTTGTTATAACTAATTACTAAGCTAAATCAATATTCTTTACGAAATTTTGTCAAAATATATCAAGAATTGCGAAATTTCGTCATAAAAAGGCTTATTTTAAATGATGGCGTTATATGAGAAAATGTTCTAAAAATTATTCAATTGGGTATATTTTTTATAAAAATGTCACTTTGCAACATCAATGTGCCACCAAACCAAATTTCATGAAAAAATATACAAAATTGCGACCAATAGTTTGATTACAAGTAATACATGGACGTACAGACAGACATAATTGAATCGATTTAAGTATTGACTTTGATGCGATTGTTATAATTAAAGGTGGTTGTGGTGTTTATGAGTTTCGAACTTTTACTCAAGCCTATATAAACCTGTTGGACTATAATTATATGCATGAAATGTCTTGCAATTGAATGTTACTCATACGCCTTGAGGTACACTGATAATAAATATTATTAAGGTCACTTTGTATATAAATGAAATAATTCGAATCACTGAAAGTGAATGGATATATATAAACATATAGGTTTGTATATGTATGTGTATATTTATATATATGTACAGCTTTCTTTCTGTTTGTTTTGTTTTATATATGCCAAGGATGTATTTGCGGCAATTTTCGTTGGAATGCTTATAGTATTTATGGTGAATGAAAAATTGTAATAAAATATTAATAGTTATAAAAACGTGTACCATATGGTGTTGTTGAAAATATCATTATTGGAGAAAAAGCAATAATCATCAAATACGATACGCGGAAAACAATTGAGAAACGTAAAATTAGTTTAAGGCAAAACTTAAATACCCTCCATATCTACATACAAACAAAAACAGCTTGATAAAGAAAAATCAACATCCTAATCAAAAAGAAATTGTTATTCTAAAGTAATGCACAAGTGCCACATAATTGAAGATGTCCTCTTTTGAAGCTTGCAATTTATATTTTTATACCTCCTAAGAGTTCGAAGCTACGTGGCTTCAAAAAAGAGTTTTTTTCAACAACAACCGACTTTTAAGCGGTATTGCGGGATAATGTTACATTGTAGAGAAAAATTAAGGCTGAAATGAGTGCTCCAAGAAGCGCTTGTTTATTTTTAAAATGTTCGTAAAACAGTGACAATGCATTTAGTTTTGCTATATATATTATATATTCTTGTATTATATATTTCACTCTATGTATTAATCATTATTTATATAAAATAATTATGAGTGGTATGACTTTTACTTTTTCCAAAATTTTACAATCATTTGCAATCAATCAAAGTGAAAGGAATTTATTTATAAATAGTTTGCGGTTAAGTGGTAGAGTTTCTTTCTTGCTCCTCTGCAGTTTTAATAGCTTGTTATTTTATGATGAAGGTTATAGTAGTGTTATCCAGAAGATAATTTATGTAATGTTTACTCTCTTTGGCACTTTTCTCATCATTTTCTTTGCTCACTTTCACATCACGTAAGATTATAAAGTGGAAAATAAACTACTTGCAGTATTTTACACATCAAGGACAATTCATGCACTTCAATTCATTCTTTTCGTTATTATGATGTGTTGTAGTCAGCCAGCCAGTTAGCCAGAATATGATAAGATTGCATTCAAATGCAGATGCTATCCTTCTTATTGGATTTTGATTTTGATTCGCTTATAAAAATTTTATTTAAAATTTTATATGATAATTTAATGTTGTACGAGTATATATAGTAAAAAATGTAAAAAAGAATATCTGGCAATAATCAATGATTTTCTCAAGAGCAAAATGTTTAACATAGCAAAACATGTAATAAAACTTAATGTGCTTTATGTCATATACCGAGGATGGACAAAATAATATGAACATTTAATATCAAGAGTTTCGCAATTGCAGTCCTTCCTTGAATGTTAGCTTTGCGGAGCTCTCGCCGTACTATTTTTGTTGAAACAATGATTCACAATTTCATACTGATCAAGTATATATATGCTTCGTAGAATCTCTGATGCTTCTTGCTATATGCAGCAAGCATTTTCAGAAAGTACTTAGTTTTGTTTTTATAATTTGTGTCGAATTATTTTTTAATCTCTACAAAAATGTGCATTGTTATGTAGCTTAAGCCACAAAACGACTTTTTTTTTCATCATATAATATATTATATGTGTAGGTTATAAGCAAAAATCTTTGCAATATACTTTTAGTGAATTTATAACAAATTCGAAAGGAAGAGCTGAATGCATTGCATATAATGCAGCAGATAAGCTCTATAAAACTTGGATAAATCTTGCATACATTTTTATTGTTTATTCGTATTGGAATAAATGTCAAATCTTTATATCCGTTTTTCTCTGTAGTCAGGACTGTATTTATGTATAACGAATATATTGCTATACTAAATCATTTAAGATGTGACTCTTTTTTTGTCTGTATGCAATACATAACAAAAACAATAATAATAAACACGCACACACACCAAAAATCGTAACCATAAAATATGTGATTGAAAACAATAATATTTTAAAAACGAATTTAAAAAAAATACCAAACAAAAAAACAAAAATATTTAAAAAAAATTTAATAATATAGAATAAGTATAATTTTTTAAGAAAAAATTATTATATTAATATTATAAAAAATATCAAATAAAAATAAACATAAAAAAATTAAAAAATATTAAATTAAAGAAGTATATATTAAAAAAAAAAAGAAAAAACAATAAAAACATAATAGCAAAAATATATTCTACATTTTTTTTTCAGACATTTACAAAATACTGTATGCGTTGGTCAGTTTGGCAAGTTTGTGCTTAATCGGATTAAAAGAATTCAAAGATGGATCGAACAAGTAAAAAAAGTTTTAATTATATATTTTGGAAATAACCGGAACGAAGTTCAAAAGATAATAATTGGTGCGACAAAGCGATAACTTGATTGAAACATAATGTCTAGCAACACCGGCTAACCCTAATTAATTGAAATAAAACATCAATTTATTCCAATATTTTATACACTCCATAATATATTTAAAGCAGTTTATTTAAATAATATTATATTAAATTTAGGGTGGGAAACAAATTTAAAATTTTATTAGTGGACTCAGTGAAAATGAAATGAACAATATGTACTACTTTCGGTCCTTACGTCATGTATTATGTCAAAAAAAAATAGCACAAATGTAACGCTTATGCCATATATGATAAATATCAAACAAATAAATGACAATGTACATATGTATGTGTGTATGGAGAACATGTGCATACCCTTTAACTAGACGCATATAAACGAGTAAATAAATGTAAACACATTGATATAAAACATCAAGTTTACAACATATGTATATATACTTAACGAGTGCGTTCGATATTTGCTTTTGTACTTTATAACTGTTAGTATATACTTAAATGCATAGTTAAGCATGTATGAGATGAATTAATAGTCTTAAGTGTACACATTCAGACTCCCCGTCGCCCCTACCTTATATGGAGTTTTATATATGTACATGCGTTTCACACCCCTTGTGATGATATAATGATGATGCTGTCAGTTCTTGTAAATCGTTAACAATATCTATAGAAAATGTTTTAATAAAAATGGAAAAAATGGAACAAAACATATGTAAATGGTTACATTTTTAGACATTTTTTTAGAAATACTGCCAATGTTTCTACTCAATATATCCAAGTTAGATGAAGGAGCCAATGCTATGCTATGCTATTCAGTTTGCAACTTTCGAAAGGAGGTCCACACCTCTATACATATTGAATGCAAACCATGTTTTGATTTTAAAAATTCCAATTTTATAAATTTTTGTCCGTCACACCCTAATAAATGTTGTTTGCGTTTCATATTAAACGAAGCGTAAGAAATATATTAAGTCATTATAGTCACGCTATTATTATAAACACCTTCATACTGATTATGGGGGTATAATGGTTTCGTTTAAACGTTTATAAGTATCAGAAGAAAGCTTGCCACACCTTCAAAAGTACATATATTTTAGATGAGCATCAATAAATGAGGCGATTTCTGTCCGTCCGTGCCTTTTTTCTTAAAACTAAAAAATTAAAGGACAGACGGACATATTAGTTTTAGTTAATTAGCCTAAGCCGATTAGTATAAGGCACATGTCGGGCATAAATGCATAAAATTTATCGAAACGATAAGAAAAAAAAGAAGAAAATTTGTTGCTAATAGTTCTGTATTTTAGCATAAAATACGCTCTCCTAAAATATTTTATCTTTATATCCTTTTCACGTAAAAAAATGAAATTATCAAAATGTATAAAATTAACCCAAATGGGCGTGTCTATACCCTATATATTTATTACTAATTATACATATATAGGCATGTTTATTCAAATAAAATTGAATAATTTTTTTCCCTTATTTGGAGGAATAATATGGTCATGAACTATATTGAAAGTGGGCATCTTAGATTTGGCATACACCTAATATAGTCCTTTTTTTCGTTACTTATTTATATTGTTAATGTGTCAGATAGCAATGTAATATGTAATTGGGTGAACACAACGTGTTTGTATCGTGTAATAAATGTATAAATTGCCAAGGTATGCCGTGTAGTCCACAACAGCAATTTGTTATGAAATGTGTCAGTGAAACGGAATTTATTGTAGCGTATAAATAAACGTTTTAATTATATGTATATCAAAGCAAAAGTAATTATCTTTTAAAACTATTCAAGTTTTGTTCACAAAACTTTATGAAAACTTTTCAATTATTCATTTTTGAAATTTTTTGTTCTATAATATAAGAGGAGAGATGAGTAAACTTTGCATTATGCACACTTCAAACATAATTGAGGAGTAAAGTAGATTGTGAATTGGCCTGTATTATGGTTCTGGAACCTTTACAAAGTCACCGTCCTAATAACTTATTCTATTAATTTTTATTGTAACAGGCAAAAACTTCGGGCTGTAAGTTCAACATAAAAAAATTAATGGACAGACGGACGTACCAAAACAGTTTTACATAGTTACTCCAAGATAAATGCATAAAACTTATCGAAATAATAAGAAAAAGAAAGACAAGGAGAAAAATAAATATGTTTACCCTAGAAATGCTTTTTTCAAAGAAATTCTTCAATATAAGAAAAAGTAAGAAAACTGAATTCTTAAATCTAAAATACCTTCTATGACTATATACAAACGGTGGGCGTTGCTGGTACAAGGACGCCCTATACTAGACTGGATGGACGCACATGTTTAAATCGTGGTCAGTGTTAGCTGCTGATCAGGAATATCAATACTTTGTAGAGTCTCTGACGCCTCCCTCTGGGTGTTTCAAACGGAATGGCAAACTTAATATATCCCCCACCTTATGCTCTCTTTTCAGTTCAGCATCAAAATATATTTTGCTACCCAATGCATAAGCTATAGAGAGCGAAATGTAGTATAGTCCACTGCTTCAAAATAGATGTCGAGGGTGATTAAATTTTGATCTAAGCCTTATTGAGTTCTTTTACACAGTAATATAAACGCTTTAAAGATACCCTTTAAGTCATTTTGACATTTATATAGGTAGATCCTCTTAAAAACATCTGATGTATGTCGTGTCAGCGTTTAAATCAATTTAGCATTTTTCTGCCGGTTATTGAAAATAAAAACATAAACTTAATATGCTATTAACGTGAGGGTTATAAAAGTGACTGGTAACTAATAAATATTTTTAAGAGCAATGCTATTGTTTGATTCTTCTACAATACTTCTTGAGGTTTTCTTCTATTAAATAGCATCATTATGATGTTAATATCTGAAGCACACATTTCAAGAGTGTTTTTTTTTTTGTTTTATTATGTTTTTTGCTATTTTAAGTACGCGGTTATAAGATTCATTTGATGGTACCATTTCATCTTCAGGCTTTAGTGGTTTTATTTCCATTATACAGTATTTTTCTATTTGTTGTCCTGTTATGTAGGCGAATAGATAGGTGATGACCTTGTTGTGAAGGTTATAATAAAAATATTGTTTCTATATAGTCGTTCACTAAATACAATTGAGTTTGTTGGTTGTTCATTTTTTGTAGTCTGACTGAACGTTACCAGTTAGAAGCAGTAGTAGCAGCATCGCCAGCAATGGTAGCAGTTTTTGCAACATTGTGTTGGGAATTATTCAATGGTAAAATATTTATACAGTACGTTGCAGTTCATTTTGATTTTAGTCTGCGAGAGTATACCGCAGGCACTTGCCTAACGAACGAACAGTAAATGTTGGCTTTTTAAACAACAGCATAACCATCATAGATGGAAGAGGGATTTGAAAGTGAACTAAAGCTACAGCAACATGCACATATAAGATGGATCACGAAACGGAAAAAAAACGAAAATTTCACTTAGGTTAAATCTTAAATATACTACCAATTTTTATACAAAAAAAGGGCGTGGCAAGTACATGATTACGTCCTCTAAGAGTGTATTTAATGTGTATCCACTTACAAGTCTTATCTGAATAAATACTTTTGTACATTGTGGGCGTACCTATTATCCGACCATGCCCATAAACATCGATGGATGAGATAATTCTTGATATGCATACCAAATTTCAGCTTTATAAGTCATTTGTTGTGACAGATAATTACATTTTTATTGATTGTGAGCGTGTCTATTATTTGACCTTGCCTATTTTAGGTACATCAATGGATAAGGTATATATTAATACGTATGTATACTAAATTTCACCTACAGAGCTCAACTTTTGTAGCAGTTAAGAAGATTTTTATAAATTGTGGGCGTGGCTCTTGACAGAATATGCATTTTTGCCGTAACGAAACGCATGTACTAAGTTTCCGCTTAATATTTCAAAGTTTACAACCAATAGACGGACATACGGACATAAATATCTAAATCGACTCAATTTTAATGCTGTTTGATCTTTTTCCTCTCCTTCTGTGTGTTGCAAATGGAATGACAAACTTAGTATAAACATGTGATGGATGTAAAACCAAAACGAATATTTAAGCAAATAGTTTTAGGTAATAAAATAGTTTTAGGTAATAAAATAGTTTTAGGTAATAAGATTTTCTGAAATGTAGAATTTTATTTTTGACATCGTTATTGAATCTCTAATGGAAATTCTTCCTAAATTGAATTGTTTAAAAATACTTTAAAAACTTTGGCTCAAAGTTTCATTTGGATGCTTTTCAAATACCAAAAAAGAAAACTTTTAACTAAACATGTACCCAATGTGTGTAAGCATACATTCAATAATAGGACGTGCGACGAATAATCAATTGAATGTAATACAAGCATTACCTGAATGAAAAGAGGACTACAAATAAAAACTACAACCACCACCACCATCACCACCTTATCCTCTGCTCAATACTTGAATGCAGCATATCCGTAAGTAACTACAATACACTAAAAACATGCATTTATTGCAAAAAGAGACATAGAAAGAAAGGTAAAGTGAAGATATTAATCATTTTGACAGGGAACGGCAACAGCAATTATTCGCGTAACTAACGTAAACCTTATGAAAAACGTATCCTAGAGCAATCCTTAATAAAGAAGAAATTTACAAATTGTTATGTACACAAATTTTTTTCACATTTGTCAGACACATAAGGGCGTGCTATTGTTTTTGTGAAGGAAATGTAAAAAAAAAAGGTTGCAAGTAATCAGTAAGCAATTATACGAATATGTTCCTTGTTAATATTACATTAATGGAATGGGCAATGTATAGTTTGGGGGGTATATTAAGTTTGTAAAACAGTATGTCTTCTTTGCAGCATTAAACATTATGACCTTGATCTTGTTCTTCCCTTTTCCAACCGGACAATTTTCTTATATAAAGTTTTTTTCGAAAGATGTACTCCTGCAATTGTACTCGAGAGTTTACGTCTTTTTTCTTATTCCTATGTCACCCTCTTCAGAAAGCTTAAGTGACATCGGGGATAAATATTTATGATTTGATTTAAGGCAAATTTAGCTTTTTTATAAAATATTTTATTGCTAAAAGATTAAATATAATTTCTTAAGAGATCGTTTGAAAATAACTCTCTGAATTAATTTTGCTATGTCCGCTATGTCGCTTCACGATATATTTCAATGAAATTTAGTACAAAGATTTAAAATGAAACGAAATCGGAAGAGAAATGAAAGCGTCATCATAGAGAACTTTATTTTTATTGAATATTTTTTTAACAATCGCTATTAAAGCACAACTATTTGAGGCAACAATTAAGTGTGCTAACTTAATTGAAAGCATAATAGGCGAGTCTCTGATGTGGTACGATTCCCGCAGTGCTAAAACTGCGGGCCTGCAGTTTGTGTAAATAATGTGGTTTTATTGGGCAACAAGGAAAATTTAATTGAGTTGAATTTATTTCCTTATTAAATTATTATCAATTATATAAAAATATTTATATAAATTGGTCAAGAAATGTGGGAGCGGTTTCATACATTATCTTTCTTCTATTTTGATAAATACTACCACGCTTACAATAATTGTTCTATTTAATCCAAAATATTTTCTAATGTATCCACTATGTCTCTGCAAAATTTTAGCGCCATTGTTTAAGATATGTAGGAGGTGTTAAGGAAAAATGTCTTTTACTCAAAATTTTTTTCATTTTCACTTTCCTACACAATTCCACATATCAATTCTTATTTCATTTCACTGAAATCTCAATTTGTTTTCACCTTTATTATATATTCCACGTACGCTTATAATTTATGCACATATATACATAAATAAATAATTTTCATTTATTTTAATATTCGTGAATTTTTACCTTTTTTCAAATATCAGTAATTTATGAAAATGTCATCACAAGTTAAAGAAAATTGTAATAGGCTTAAACCAAATGTTGAATACCCAACACAAGCACCACCACAAGTGGGCGGGGCATATTTTTGATTAATTTTTCCAATATTTTAGTTATATATTATGCGTTGGTATATAAACAGAATTTTGCGCAAAGTATTGCATGTTTTGTAAATTTTGAAAATTGGCATGTCCGTTATCCGATAGCGCCCATTTTTGGCATATCGGTAAAAAGGCTAAACAATAATATATGTACCGAATTTTGTATTTTTTGTGGTTTAGATTTTTGTTGTTTGTAGGCGTGGTTCTTAACCGATTTTGCCCAATTTAAAAAGCGATCTCTGTGAAAAAAAGAACCAGAAATTTTGTAATATTAGAATTTGCGACCGTAAAAGTACCGAAAACAGATAGACATACGGACAGTCATATTTAGATTGACTCAGATTTTTATGCTGCTTAGGAAGACACTTTTTTTGTAAGTTTTCTGAGGCCTCTTTTTAGGTATTGCCAACGGTATAATAAACTTAATATACCCTATTCACTAATATGGACAATATTGTCATCATGAATTTCGGTTTTTATAACTTGCATCAACTTTTGGCAAAAAGTATATTAAGTTTGTGCAGATGGTCGTAACACGTAAACTGCAAATACAACAGCTGCCACCTTCAATTACACCGATCGATTCAGAATAAAAATCTGAATAAATTTAATTATATCCGTTTTTCCGTCTGTCTGTTCGTACAATTTTACACGTAGGGTACAGGTCACATTTTTTAAGATATATTCAATGAAATTTAAAAAAGTATATGTATCGACTCAAAGAGGAAATTTGTTGAAAATGGACTGAATTACACCATTTTTAAAACTTCTCTCTATATAAGGTTTTATTAAAATGAAAGTCTTTGTTTAGCAAAAAGTCCAAATTCGTGACATTTTTAAACAAAATTTTGGGAACCACAGTTAATTAGCCTATTATTAGGTTGGGGCAAATTAAAACCCGATCAGACTATTTTTAGAACTCTTCGCCATATAATGATGTTTCACGTTTACCGTAAAAATTGTAGAACTAAGTGATGTAGGGTTTTAAATGGTCGAGCTTTATGGAGCGTAACATTTTCATTTGTTATATGTTACGATTTCATACAAAGGTCAACAATTTCATTGTAAAATTGCCCAAAGAAAAACAAATGAACAATGGACTTAAAGGTGAACAGTATTTCTTTGTTTAAAAAAATATATAAACCATAAATGGTAATAACTCACACCCATCAAATATGCACTTAACACACATTGAATAATCAACTAAAAAAAATATGTGTAACTCGTCCACCCAAAAAACCGCACTTTTCACTGTGTGATGACCATGTCAATCACATTAACATAAATGCCAGCATAGAGGAGATTAGAAACCTTTTCCGCGTTTACAATTTGTTGATTTTATATTTATTGTTTTTGTTTTGTAGAAGCACGTTGTTTGATGGTGTATGTAATATAAACAGGAAACCAGGATTTATGTCAAGTGTTAATAATACCAGCAAATGACAAACAACAAACACGCACACAGCACTTAACATAAATTACAGCGCGCAATTAGCAATTATTAGAAAAACAGTCGCACAAATTAATTTTATTGTATAATCGAACCAACAGGCGAATGAACGAACGAACGTACGTACGAGTTGTAAGAAAATTTATAAAATATTGCACCGAAGTAGAAAATATTTCCAAAATATTTGAATATAATTAAAGTGCGGGTGTGTGTGTGTAGTAAGCGTTTAGTTATAAAATGCGAATGAAGCGAAATTTGTTCATGTTGACACGCGCCAAATTGTTATTTGCGACTAAGAGGAACTTGAAAACTTGTTCGAATAAGTTTACAACGCCACACAAACACCAACGTTATCACTAAATTTACTTATACATGCAGGCAAATACTTTTTAGTACACACATGTATACAATTATTTACTACATCCAAAGCCAAGCCAAGCCAAGGTATCCATATACATGAACTTGATTGAAGCCATTGAGAAAATTGATGAAGCTTTTCAATTACCACCAACATCAACACGAACACCAACACTAATGTGTTTGTGAAATGTATACAAAAGTTTCTAAGCCGCTAAAACTTTCTCATAAGTAAACAAATCGTTTATGTAGTAAGGCGGTATATTTTTGAAAAGCTCGTAAGGACTGTTGAGTATAACATAACAGCTGTTGTATTAAGCAACAGGTAGCTTTGTTTATACAATTTTCTACATATAAAGAGTTTTACTAACAGCCATGAATTTAAGAGTATCCTGTTTTCTTAGTTGTATCTCTTTGTTGATAGAGGAAAAAAATCCTTTTGCAGAAAGTTTCATGATATAGGAAATTTTCTCTCAAAGTATAACCAATAAATAAATTTAAATAAACTATGAATGCTCACTATATAGTCAGTATATATTTTTGGCCAAGTAGGGTCACTATTAAAATAGAGATAGTAATACGAATATCCTTTTTCAACCAAAACATTTTTATATGAAAATTTTTAGCATTTTACAATGTTTAAAAAAAAAAAAAAAAGTAAAAATATTATAGTCGGTCAAACCCGCCCATTTAATACTCTACACAACTTAATTCTACAAAATATGCTACAAGTAGTTTAGTTTAAGTTCCATCGTGAATTATCATTATATGGCAATAGTCCGATTGGGTCCAAATTTGGCACAGCCTATTGTCTGTCTAATTAACTATTCTTCACCAAAGTGAAGTTAAAGTATTGCAAATTTTCTTCATATAAAGTCTTTCATTATAATAAAACCTTATACAGGGAGAGGTTTTAAAAATGGTTCGATTCAGCCCATTTTTCATTAAATTCTTCTTTGGGCAAATAAACGTTCTAGTATCAAAATATCTTTAAATTTTTCAAAAAATGCTACCCTTACCTTATGCATAAATGTACAATACATAATCAGACGGACGGAAAGACAGACATGGTTAAATTAATTCAGGTTTTGATGGTAAATTAATCGGATGATGGTAATAAAAGGCGAACTTTTCTCTAGCCATTTAGGCTTTATAAGCATCAGCACAAACTTTTTGCCACAACTGATGCAGGTTATAGAAATGGTCAATAGGTTTATTTTTTAATCCAAGAATTAAAAGTATCTTCACTTACTATCAATTAGTTACTGTTACTGTACTGTGCGTTTTATAGGATCTAAAGTTAGTTCTCACATCCTTGTCAACAAAAACACATATAAATTTTTTTTTTTTCTTTTTTGTATTGTGTGTTTTTGTAGTGCTTAATTTAAATAAATTTAAAACAAGTATAGAAAACCAAACTTAGCTTTGCACATCTATATAGAAAGAGAGGGCAGGTACCTCTGATTGTACTCTAAAAAGTATTAAGTGTCAACATGCATCTAATTAATTTGCAAGTGTGAGTTTTATGCTGAAAAAGGTTTTTTTATAAATTGTAAGCGTGTTTACTATTCAATCATGACCATTTTTGATAATTCATTAATAGCATCAGATTAACTATAAGCAATATTATATATCAGGGAGTCTCTGCAGGTTAATAAACGAAGAGAAAAATTAAAGGCTAGCAAACGAATATTAATAAACTAGCAAGGATCCTATATGTAATTATATAACCTTTAGAAATGTACAAATATGTAATACAACACAAATTATAGAGATGGATACCGACTTTATTAATATAAAATAATATTTTTTTTCTTTTACTTTATTAATATACTAAATAAAAAAGAAACCTCTAAGCGAAGAGCAGATAATGACTAACTGCGGCACATAAACAGCATTTTTCAAATGTATCATATATAGCTGAAAATTCCTCTGTCATGAGAAAACGAATAGAAATTCTATAAGACTATTATATCTTATACAAGATTTGAAGAGTTTTAAATTGACATTTTTCATCTAGAGATTCATTTAGTTTTATTTGTATTTGTTCCATGCTAATTGCAACCCTCCACTTATAGAAATTACCCTTCAATTAAGAAACGTTTTAAAAACAACCCATCATTCCATCGTATGACTGTTGTAAATTTGAACCCCGTAACCCTAGGCACTAAAGAAAAGTGCTATGCCTCTAGCCTAATGCGGATTTATTATGAATTTAATCATTATTTTTATGCTTAACATTGTCTTAAATTGTCTGGAATTCAAAGATTGTTGTTTTTTTATATTTTCAATTAAAAAAATTAAGTTTTATAGTTTTAAAACTTTTTAAAATTTATTTAAAAAGGATTGGCAATACCTGATGCAACTTTACCTCATAATACCGAATGAACACTCGTTAAAATCTATTATAAATAACTGTATATTGGTAGACTGGCCTAGATATGAAGAGATAAAGAAAGCAGTAAAAATATTGCATTTTAAAGGCAAACAAATTATGTAGATATGCATACTATCCCCATCCGTTATGTAGAAGATAGCACAAACTTATCTACATTTAATCCAATGAAATGGTTTTCTACAAGTTTTTATTATATTATACTACCACCACAACGGAACAAATTCCCATAAAAAATGTACAGATATAATAAAATAAAATTAACTTACCTCAATGGTTACATGATGACCACCTCGTGGACGGAAATCATCACCTTTACGTAAACTTTTCGAATCGATTTGTACATTGGTCTGCATATTGTTCTTTGTTTGTGTTGGTTGTATTCTCGATTTAAATGACACTGTACTGGTTACAGTCTTTAGTTGGCACTAATGTTTCTTTTAAGATTATTAAGTTGTTGCACATTTCATTTTAGTTACTTATTTTATTTTCACCTTTTCAAGTTTTTACATATTGAAGAAAGATGTGTACCCTTTGTTTTTTTTTATTATTGTAGTTGTTGTTGTTAATGTTGTTGTTGACATAACACTTTACAAAGTCTATAACTAACCAATTGATTGATTTGTTTCGTTTCTATTTTTAAAAATTTTCCGCTTCATATTACACAGTCAAAGTAGTTTTTCAATTATTGCTGCAATTATTTAAAGGGAATGGATTTTCAATTATAATTGAAAAATTGTTTAAATATTTTTTTTTGATATACTCGTATATTGATTACAACATTTAATAAAGTACAGAGAGCTCTACCCGTTCATGCTATAATTGTGAAAAGAAATGAATAACAGTTCAATAAATAATCATTCGATTGGTTTCAAATTTGATACAAATCAACCTTATAATAAATGACATTAATATACCAAGTTCTATAGAAAAATATCAAGAATTGTGGATTTTTGTCATATAGCGATATTTTGTTGATGCAATTTATGTTTTTCTCTATGGTACAAAATTTGAATTTATTATAAACATTGTGAAAAATAAACGTAAAAGAGAAATTTTTGCAACTTTTGAAAACTAACACTTTAACAAATTATGTGAATAAAGATTTTTTTACGTACGATTTATATTCAGTTGAAATGAGGCACTTTTCTTTAATACTATGTCGTTTTCTTTAAGTTTCATAGTAAATTATAATCATCGCGGAAGCTGTCCCACTGGCCTGATCAAGCTGAAACTTGTAGCATTGAATTTATTTAATAGTTCTTCTTCTGTTACCATCATTATTATCTTTTTATAATAAAAATATATAGCATTCCGTTGTGATGAAGCAACTGATTGCAGTTTGCACTTTAGTAAGAATTACTGTGAAATTACACAAGTCTAGTAAAAATTACTGTAAAGTTAGTGTACTAATCAGTTTTAATATCACAGAATTTAATCTTCATGAGCATAGCTCTGGAAATACCCATAAAAGACAGCATAACAGCACAATACAATTAATCTCAAGAGAAATTCATATACATTCCATTTGTATTTCGAAATATATGAAATTATATTGAGATGAACTATAAAATTGCCTCCCTAAGTTATCTACAGAGAAACTGATCAAACAATTTTCCACTTATGCAAATTAAAGATTTGTTAAAATAATTGAAAATAGTAAAAGCCTACATAAGTGCTGTATTAATATTAAGAAAGTTTCCCATAAAATGTGCTGACAATTAAAATTCATTTTAAGTGGTTTTTAATTTAAATAGTTTTTAAACAAGTGCAAGCTTATGTACAAGCATACATACGTACGTACACACATTTTGTTCAGTAGAGTAATTAAAAGGTGAAAGGTTTCGAAACAGAGGAGGTCAGCTAACAACAGCTTTTACTTTATATCTATACACAGTACAAATGTGAATATGTGTTTTGGTTCACTTGTAGATGTCTAAAGCCTACAGGACATGCTACCAACAAGGAAGCATTTTAAACATGTTTAAGCATGTCAAGAGGGAATCAACAAAACTGCAAAATGTAGTATTTAAGCAAAAAAAAGAAAAAAAAAAAAAAAGCAGTCAGCATGCTTTAAATGTCACGGCTCGTGCATGTGTCACATTATTTACATGAAGTCAATCTCTTATTAACTAACACAGTGAAAATTTAATGCTTTAACTTAGTTTTGCATTTTCGCCTTAAAATAATATTGTTTAGCTTTTGTTTTAAATCATTTTTTTTTTTTTTTCATTCTTTTTTATCTTAACACTACCAGCCTTGACTATGTTGTGGAGTGTGTGCAGTTATAAGCAAAGCAATTTATTGTAATCTTGTATAACACTATTTGCTTAATGCATACTAAGTATTTCTGTGGTTTCATTTCAAAGCATAGACGGCAAATATTGTGAAAGTGAAACATTTCAATGGATGGCTCATGAAATTTAAGCATCATATTGTGCTTTCTCTTCTTCATATATTTTTATAGCTTTTAATTAAGATGAAGGGTATAGAAAGTTTTGTTTTTACAATTGCAACGAACAAAAGGAGGCGTCAAATATAAATAAATATAAACATTTTCGGAATAATGTCCATCCGTCCATATCCATTGTTTTCACTCTCTGTCTATAAACTTTTGAAATATTAAGCAGAAATTCGGTATAAACCTTTTTTAAATTTCTTTTTTAAATCTTCAAATCCAAATTTAGTTTTAATGCATTTACTCTAATACGAAGCCAAGCAAAGCCAAGAGGAAATGTTTTTAAGTTATATACATATTTAACATACATTACATTCAGTGTAAATATAAAAAGAAATTTTGTCTATACGTCCGCTACGAGGTATCAGGATATAATTGTAGGATATAATAATATGTTAAAGTTCATATGATTTTCTAACCTCTAATCGTTACTTTGATTTACAAATGTAATAATCATTTAGAATTTGCATTTTTAATCATCATCATTAAACTAAATATCCAAACAAATTTATTACAAATAAAAACTATTTAAACGAATAAAATTTGTTTCAGAAAAATTGTAAAAATTGCAATTTATTTACATAAAATTAAGTTTATTTTATCAAATTGTACAAAACATGATAATCACATAACACATGTTATACAATATCAAAGATGAAAAAAATATATTTATACGATGCTGTTATAATAATAAATTGCATATGTGTGCGCACATAAATATTTCTCAATATTTTTACTAAATTCTGCAGACTGCAGTTATATAAAATTATAATTTTTTTTTTTTTCAATTTTGTGCTTCTGATGAATACAGCCGAAAGGCTATTATGTAATCTTTCATACATTGCGTGATGTATGTATGAAAATTTCATATTAATGCATTCCCTTTTTCGTTACACAAAAGAAAAATAAATGAAATGTTGTGCTTACTCTTTCAGGTATAAAAAAATTGTAGTGGCAAGCATTTTTATTTATTTTGTGCATATTATTTCAAAAAATATGTTTTTATGTTGCATGTATGGATGTTACATTTCCAAAATACACACAGCATGTAAAGGGATGTTTTGGTAAAACTCCCTAAAGAGGTAAGAGACTCAATTAACTTCAACCAACAATCGTATCATCGGTTGAAAAGCATTTTCTATTAATTTATCGAAAATAGATGAATGTGTCAAAATATTTTTAAAAAAATTTCATTTAATTTAAGCAAAATCAGTTGAGAGCCACGCCTATAATAAACAAGTTTGATTACCAATGACAAAAATTTTGCTACAGAGGTAAAATGTGTTGTTAATATTTCTAATGTAATCTGTCAGGTTACACACTCCCCACCCATGGGCTATATATTAAGTAAAAATTGATAAATTTTTCAAAAATCAATTTAATATGACTCTCTAAATGTAACAGTGCAAGTTTGAGTTTTATCATCCCACTGGGTTAGCTTCTGTTACAATTATTTGTCAAAACCTTGTTAGTGAAAAGTGGCTCATTTTAAATTAATGTTAATCCCACACGTAATATTCTAAATTCACGTGAAAATTAAATAATGTTGGCCTTTAAACAATTTAAAATGTTTTTCTCTACGTTTATTTTTCGCCATATTACAGGAGTACAAACTTGATACGGTAGTGAAAAATATAAATTGTATCAACAGAATATTATTATATGATAAAAATCCACAATTCTTAATATTTTTCGATGAAACTTGGCACATACATTTCCTTTGAGATAAGATTGATTTGTAATGAGTTTGAATCTAATCGGACAATATTTACTTTTTTGCAAATTTTTTTAACAAAGGCTGTATATAACAAGGTAAAAATGTTACAAATTTCTGAAAAAATTTTTATATCGAAATTTTGATGGCAATCAAAAGTAAGTAACGAGACCAATTCAATGGTGAAAGTTTCAGTTAAACAGCGAAAGAATATTAAAGGAAAGAAGTTCCATTTTATCTCTTTATGAATTACACACATAAAATTTTGCATTCAAACAATATCGGCTTTCAGACGCTGTAAAAGTTGTTCTTTTCAAATTTTGTACTGTAGTGAAAAACATCACTTTCACTAACAAAATTTCGTTATATGGCCAAACTTCATAAATCAATTAAACGTGGTACACTAAGTCCATTTATTTTAAGGGTGATTTGTGACAAGTTTGAATCCAATCGGATTACTTACTTATATGTCAATATTTTCTGAAACATGGAGAGACGGGTAGACGGTATTTGATATCTTCTTCTAAGTATTGCACTGGGAATAACAAAACTTAGTATAACCCCATGTTATATGAAGAGTGTAAAAAGGGAATATAAAATTCTTGAGCAGCTTAACAAGTACAAAAGCATTCTTTACTCTCACGTAAATAGCTGTTGTAGGACTTTGTTGTCCTTTTTTCACAATTTCTCACAATTCCTTTTTCAACAGAACATACTTTTTATTAAAGTGTAGAGTAAGTGTGACTACAAATCTTTTCAACATATGTACATTAAATTAAATATGCCGAAAGCAGAAACTCACTATTCATCCACTCCATGGTGAAAACTTACTTTATTTTAGTTTCTTATCTAGTACATAAAGCCACAACATTCAACAGGAGTAAAAGTTTTTTTCAAGAATTTGTGTACATAAGAAACTTTTAAAAGTACTGCACAGTACTTCTGTGCGAGAATAAGTAAGTATAGACTTTAAATCAATTTTAAAGTACTTTTCAAAACTCTCTTTTAATATGTACAACATAGTCAGTCAAGTCCAACCATTTAAAACCACTTAGTTACAAAAATTATGCTACAATTGCGTTAGTTGTTTCGCGAAACTTGAAATTAAAATATTATTATAAGAACAGAGATTATAAAAAAAGTCGCATCAAGTCCAAAGTTGACTTGGGCAATTATTAGGCTTATTAACTATTCTTCTCAAAAATTGTTTAAAAAATATTAAGAAGTTCAATTTTTTTGTCATAAATAGACTTCCTCTATAAAAGTACCTTATATGGGGAGAGGTTCTAAAAATGGTTCAAACAATTTACAATAGTATTTTTCTCTTTCAACCATATGTTCTTGTACCAAATTTCATGAAAATATTTCAAAAATTACAACCTGTAGCTTGTGCATAAATTTACATGGACAGACGGACATGATTAAATTAATTCAGATTTCCAATCTGAATCGAATATAATTGAAGGTTCATAAGTCCTCTGCCATAAGTGGTGCAGGTTATGAAAATATTATAAGTACCGCTGATACGTAGAATTGAATTGTTTGTTGAAAAGTTGCAATACTTGTAAAACATGTTCAAGACTATTTAGATTACATTAGGTAGTTAAAATTTATAATTCAATTTAATTAATTTTTTTTTATATAATTGTGTAAAATTAATAAACATTTCATGTTCCATAATGTTTTATATAAAACGAGATTTGTATTATGTTGAGTTTATTTATTTATTTGTTAGTTGTTTGTTGCTGTTGTTGTTTAACAATTCTGTACATTATTTTATTTTTAATTCTTAAGGTCTCATAATGTTTTAGTTTATAGTTTTATAATTTATTTGAATTTAATTGCCTTCAAAAAAAAAAAAAAACAATATTTGCCGACACAATATTTACGATTTTTATGAAGAGCTCAAGCAATCCACCTAGAAACTAAGTGGCTCTCCTAACTTTACCAAACAAGAACTCACAGTATAGTTTTTATTTTCATTTAAAAACAAGTAGAGATTTTGTAACATTTAATAGCGATTAAACAATCGCTTAATTGAACAGTTTTTTTTAAACCTGTGTGCTTAAGGATTTACTTTTATTCAATATGTGGTGATTTCAATAGCATTTTACTTTAACGTTCATAATCAACGTTTTAATGGAATTACTGAGTGCTGAGTGTTGCATAAAGTTAAAACTTAATCACAGCCATCGGAGATGAAGGGAAAAACATTAAACAATAGTTTATTAAGAGCTGCACTTAACAGCAACAAGACTTCTTTAAAACAATTTGTAATTATTCAGCTCAATTTTGTAATTTTCATAACTGTTGAAAGATTAAAACAGCAATTTGTACAACTATTTAATGTTGTTGTTATAATACTTTTAATAAAAATTAAAGGAGAAGTAAAAATGCTTGATTTAAAGCAAATCTTAGATTCTGTTCATTTTAGAGGTGGGCGTGGCAAGTATGTATGTAGACCATTTTAAAACTAATTGATTCCTCTTTAACTTAGCATTTAGTTTCTCCAACTAAAACCATTTTTGTAAAATGTGGGCGTGCCTGTTATCTAAAGCACGTTAATTTCAGCCTAAGTATAAATATTAAATTTAAACTTTGCAGCTTCATTTTTGAAATCAAGAAAGACTTTTTATGCCCACTATTATAATTTTTATTTGGGGGTACATTGCTTTTGTTCAAATATTTCTAAAAACTAGAAAAAGGCTAGCCACATGTTCGTCTAGAATTTTGGTATTGGAAATGGGCAAAAGCGGTCCAACGACCACAACAATGTGCTTACCTCTGAATCCCTGCATTTTGGCTTTCTTGCGGTTGCTAATTTTGAAATATCGAGCTTAATTAGAGCATCCATTGTTAAACTAAAAATAGGCGTGGTCCTATAACAGATACTTTCATAATTTACAAAAACTTTTTCTTAATTTATAAATAATAAATGAGATGAAATATTTTCTCTATAATGTCGCTTTTAAAACCAATTTTCTTATGACAATAATTCATATTTTATAATATTTTGACAAAAAAGGCGTTAATTTAGAATAGGGTCAAACTTAAAATAAGACAGTCATTGTATGTTGATAGAAAAGAAAACTAAATTTATAACTTTAAGCATTTCTTGCATAAAACTGTTATAATAATTTTTGTTTTATTATCATCATATTTTATTATTGATATTCTACGAGTAGGAACAATGTACGACGTGGTACATAGTTGAACAATTTTACTCGCAAAAATGCGTTTATTACACCATATTCATACATCAAGAAGAAGACATAATAAGACATTCAATACTTGTCTATAATAAATAATGTTTGTTTCCAAAAAAAATGATACAATTTTTCACTTAAACTAATAAAAAGTAAAAGCAAACGTTCTTGCGTCGTGTTGTACATATTTATACCGTTTACTACTTGTGTTAAAGAGTATGTCAAGTTTGTGGGGATGTTTGTAATCTCTAAATGACAAATGCTACAATTACTTCTAATTATACCGATTGATTCAGAATTATAATCAGAAACGATGTAAATATGTCCGTATGTCCATTACTTTTATTTAAATTACAGATCGCAATTTTTAAGATATTTCCATAAAATTTTGCACAAGTGAATATTTTGGCCTAAAGAAAGTCTCTATTAAAAATGAACCGAATTGGCCCATTTTTAGAACCCCTTCTCATATAAAGTTTTATTATAAGGATAATTTTTATATGAAAAAAAATTGCAATTCTTAATATTTCTTAACACAAATTTAGTGAAAATTAGTTATTTAGCTTAATATTTGGCTGCAATAAATTTGGACTCAATCGGTCCATTTTTAGAATATCTTGCTGTATAATGATAGTGACGTAGACGTAAAGACAATGCCTCGCGTCTACTGATACAATTAAATTAATTATAGCATAATTTGTGGAAATACGTGATGTTGAGTATATTTTCTCAAGTTTTCTTTACAGCATTGCTTAGTAATTTATTGAGATCTTTAATTAAGTTTGTCAACTGTCCCAATGCTTACGTTGTTCAGCTATATTCTTTTAATTTGCTTTGTTGTTTGTATGTAGAAATTGGATTTTGTCGCCATTGCAAGGAATTGAAAGAAAGAAGTTGCAAAGAAAAAGGACACCATCAAGTTAATCACCAGATAATAATAATCATTGACATGCTATGCTCTCTTGTCTTATCTTCTTGAAGAAATGTTCTACACTGCAGTGTGATTCTTTTCAATGCAGTCAAATGTCGCGCTTATATTTGTTAAGTATAGTTTTTTTTTTATTGCCAAAGTTTGTCTATGACCCCGGAAATATTATATTTCAGTCATTTTCGTGGGGGTATTTGTGTCTAATTTTGCATGTAATTTATATGCCACCAACGCATTGTCAACGCAAATATGTGCGTATATATATGTATTTTTATAACATACTTTATATATATATGTATATATATAAATATTCCGCATTACTAATGCCTTATAATTCTGTTACTATAAAATTTAAGGTTTTTATAAAATTGGCGTCATTTTTACACCATACACGTAAAAATGAAACCACCGCCAACAGGAGCATACTCACTTTATGAAAACGTTTTTAATAAGAAGCACAAAGAAGCACAAGAAACTTTACAACTTATTCTTTTTCCTGAATCTGAAACTCTGAATCAAGCTACTCATGTCTGTCCGTCCGTCTTACATATACTTGAATTTCTTATTCCATTTGCAACGCTGTCAAGAAGGAATTAGAGACTTTACAAGGTGTGGATTATGTCAATTCCTGTACATACATATAATAATTATCCTTCGTAGGTGTTAATGATGGGTCAACAGACGCGCCCACAATTTACAAAAAAATCATATTTGGTGCAGATTTCAAATATTGAGGTAAAATATTACACAGAGAGTTCTTTTGTATAAATGCCACACCCACATTTTATTCATATAGTTCGGTAAGTATAAGTTTTTTTACTCGTTATATTTAATATTAAGTGTAAAGGAAGAACAAGATTATCAGTAGCTCGTTCGCCCTCTTCCGTTATACAAAGTTTTTCCAAAAATTTTTATAAATCAATTATTATTTTATATTTTATTTTATTTATTTGTAATTTTTATACACTCCATATAATATGGGGTTAAAATAAGTTTGTCATTCCGTGTGAAACATTCGGAAGGATGCGTCAAAGACCGTACAAAGTATATATACTTTTGATCAGCATCAAAATAGACATGTGTGTCCGTCTGTTGTTGACAGATGAAATTTTTGAGATATTTAGTTAAAATTTTGTAGAAATACTACACGCAGATCGCTCTTTAAAAAATGGACAAAATCGGTAAAGATCCACGCCCACAATCGACAAACATTTAAGATTCAAGATTTGAGTCAAATTTAGTTTTCTTACTTGCTTTTTAATTTATTTATTTTTTAATATTTATAACATTACCCGAAAGTGTCCATTGTTTTTGCTCACAATGTATATACAAAAATACGTACATATCTATATATGTACATGATTTCCTATATGAATATAAAACTAATGCAATAAACATAATCTGTAATTAGAGACCAAATAATATATTTTATGTTTGTGTCAAATAACAATTACCACCAGCTCTCCACAAATTTGGAAAAAAAAAAATTGTGACCACAAATACAATTTATTGTTTGCGCATAGTATAAATTACATCATTTTTTAGGCCACATAGAGTTTTTCAGTTTTTTTTTATAATTTTCACTTAAGGTAGGGAGAGTCGTAGATCGACTGTATTCAATATTGCTTCAGAATATATATACTCTGATGCCTCATTGCAAACGTTTCTACCATCATATACCCCCACATGATTGTGGATATATTGTAAAAATTTTAAATAATCATTGAGGTCGAATCAAAAACATTATTAAACTAATTAACTTCTTAACCAAACGATTTAATGTTAAAAATTCATAGAATGTCTTCATTTATGCTGTGGTTTACTTAACTAAAGTTTATTTACAAAAATACCGCAATATATGACTTTTACCCAATTGACTTTCGACATTGGACAATTTAGTTATAGGCTAAGAGCAAATAAAAGTTTCCCAAATATCATTTATGTCCATATTGTTTGAAAACAATGAAACCTCATAGAACAAAAAGCAGGGTTTGAATGTGATTAAGAGACTATGATAAGTAAGGGGTTTCATGGGATAAATTTAACAAAAAAAAAAAAAAAAATCATGTTATAAACTAGGAAAACGTAGAAAAACTTGAGCAGTAGATAAGTTGAGAAATATGTATTATGTGAGCGTTGTATGGTAAATTCAGACAAGTTTTTTTGTGAATGTCTGTATGTCCGTTTTTCTTTCTTCTTAAATTAATCAATATTTTTACTAAATATTTTTAAAAAAAAGTTATACTGTTGGAACGATAGAAGTCTTTTTTTTTAAATATATAGTATTTAAATAGAGTTTACGGTTTAATTTAGATAAAATAATTTCTGAAAATTAAAAAAAAAAATCAAATTTTTGTACCCTCCAAATTCCTGGGCTTATAACTAGAAAACTACTGCTACGATTTTGGTCAAATATTTTGCAAACATTTGAAAATTTCTCTAGATTTTCGGGGATATATAATTGGTGGGCGTGGCACTATCCATTTAGACTTTTTATTAATAAATTTTGTTTAATAAGTTTTAGAGAGAGAGAGTTTTTTATAGTTAAAATATTGTGTTGTAAACAGCAATTAAATAATTTGATAAGATCTATCATAACTGTAATAATGACCAACTGCACATACTCTTGCAATATAATATATTGCCATATCGCCCACAAGAGATTCAATTAAAAATTCAATGTATTAGATTTTATCTCTCGTTAGTTAGAAGTTTATCATAGCACGTAGCACATCAAACAATCTCATATAATGAAATTGATAGAATAATCATAGAATGTAGAGATGATAGCTTCAGAGAATGATAATATTTTTACAATACTCTTTAAAATTTTATTATAATTAAATTACAGATTAAATCACAATAAATTAGTTTTAAGTAAAATCTCTTCAAACCGAATGGATCAAATTCATTTAGGACCATGTTGCTTAACATGGATTTAAAAAAAGTATAATTGTACGCATGCTTTTGGTATTTTAGTTTCGTAAAAATGTGGTTAATAACATTTCACCCACTCTTAGCACAACAATGAAAATATATATTATAAATAATGTATAATAAATATCAACATTTTAGCTCAATTTTAATGAATGATATATAGATTTTTATTTATTGTGGGCGTGGCACTTGACTCATTACTAAACGTACAGAAACTCTCAATATATTTATGAAATTCTAGCAAAATTTAGCAATTTGTGTAGCCGTGAGAGTGCCAACAACAGACAGACGTACGGACATATCGATTCAAATTTTAATGCTAAACAATATTTGAATCTTTCACATTTCTTTTATTTGTTTTCGTGGCGGCAAATAAAACATTAAACTTAGTAAAGCATACGGCTTTAGTATGGAGCCAGAGGTTCCAATAAATAAATAAAATTTTGCAGTTTGTTGACTGTTTTGTAATTAAATATTTAAATATTTCAAAGTTTATCCATTTCTACAAAAGCTGTATCGTTTTATAACTTAACTATTGAATATATATTAAGCATAAAAGCATAAAAATTGTTCATATTGACCCCATAAATTTAAAAAATAGACAATTATTCTTAGTCAAATATATAGATATCATGAATACATATCATGTCACCAGCACCTGCGTCTCTATAAATTGCTATGATAAACAAATATTGTCATATCTCAGTTGATTGAGTGAGTGATTGATGTATTTTTTTTTTTACTCATCGTACAATTTTAGATCAATCATCATCTAGCTTCATTCAAAACAAAGCGAATTTAACAGTTGTTTTTATGTAAGCAAATATCTATTGGTGAAATCCAAAAATCCAATGAATTATTGAGCAGTAACGCTAATGGCTGGGTATTGTATTAACCTATACTACATTGTGGCTTATGGTTTTTTGCAGGAAGGAAACAAATATTGATGGTAATGGATTCCTCTTATCTAAACAAACAAACAAGTATTAAAGTGTCACTTCAGTTTTGTGGGAAAAAGAATTGTTTGTAATGAAGCCATCATTTGGAAATGAACGTTGTTTCTAATATCTCTCATGGGCTTAACTCGTTAATGGACGTGATGTGACGTTTTCAACCTTCACGTCGCTACAGTGCGATTCTATTATAACTTTGTCGAATACATAAATGCCTTTAATAAGAGTAAGTGTAGTCAACATTAATTTCCTCTATTTATAGATCACCTTCTATTCTCATCATTTGCAATATAGGAACAAAAACTAAGAACATAGGTACAAAATTTTGTCATTGTAAACATTTCAAGAATATGATAAGACATGGACAGAAGATATGGACGTGCATTGATCTGCTCAGATTTCTATGCTTTATCTTAAATACGCTCTAAATATACTAAAGTTGGGCGTGGCAGGTTTGATTACGCCTTTTAATAGTGTATGTTTCATATATATTAACTCACAAGTCGGGTTTTTTTTAAGTTTCGTTTTTGAGTACGATTTTTTGTAAAATGTTGGCGAACTCGTTAACCAGTCACGCCAATTTTTGGCACCTCGATTAATGGGGTACTTCATAGGACAATTTTTGTGGCAAATGTATAGATTTTTGTCCATTTTGGGCGTGTTAGCCCACAACGTCACACCTATCTTTGGGTTAGCCTTGAATGGAGGTGGCTTTTGAACGATTTTGCTTAGCAGTCCTTGTGCAGAATTTAGACACTTCGTCAATGCTAACAACAAATAGACACCCTGACACACGGACATACATGTCTAGACCGACTTAGTTTTTGATGCTAATCAAGAATATAAATACTTTGTAGGGTCTCTGATGTGCCTTCTTCTGGGTGTTGCAATAAATTTCTTTCTTTCTTAATTTTTCTTCAATGCAATTATTTACTCTATCGTGTCTGTACGTTCAATGTAGATGTAGGAATTTGCCAAACTATGTAAATTTCTATTAACTTCATACATATGTACAAGTACTTAAGTTTCATTTGTTGCGGCAATTTATTCATGCGTTGTTTTGATGCGTACATTTACGGTTTCACGGATAACTAGCACCATGTACCACCAGTTAGTATGCGGTCCTGAAATATGCAGATATGCAAATAACACACTCTCGTTGTGACACAACAGCACTCTTACACAATAGAAGAAGAATAGAAAAAAATAAAAACAAATAAACAATGTAACGATAACAAGGACATTACATGCTCCCGTTGAGGACGAATCCTGCTTAATCTTTAGTTTTGTGGTTGTTTCTGTTGGTTCACACTTTTCGCAAGAATGGCATGTTTCCAATCATTAACGGTTCAATTTTTTCTTATAGATTACGTTTCAATGTAAGGATAGGTGTATACCTTAAAGTTTAGAGTTATTCATCTCAAGAAATTGTAGTAAATTTTTAGTGAAATTATGCTGAAAACTATTGTAGTACATCTTAGAGTAACTAATAAACTTAAAATTATTATTGGATTCTATTCTTAAATGCCTTCAATTGCACTTCCTCTGCAGTTTTGTGAATTCGAATTTACACCAACCGTGAATAATAAGTGTATATGGCTTGTCATCTATAATTATATTAAAGTACTATTCTTAGATAAGTAAAAAAGCTGGCTTAGTCGCCCCTTTTCTTTAACGGCAATGATTTAATGATGAGTCACATCACGGGAAGATCACTATATCGTAAAACTTAGTTGTTTACAGGTAACAAGTACCTAAATTTTACCTAAATGAAAACAAAATATGGACGCGATTAAACGAAAATTAAGTGGAAAGAGTTTCTCTTGTTTTCTATGCCCTTAATTATCATCTTAAGGTACGACCCCGTCTAATGGTCTAATAAAATTTTACTCCCAAACTGCCCTATTATTTATGTAGGCTCACATAAAAAAATGCTTTAAAACGACGCCCATAAGAATTGCAACTATCTGTAAGCTGAGTAGCCGAGTCTGCTAAGGTTACGTGTAGGTACTATCTACCTTATATAACGCGGGTTCAAATCTAGCTGAGGAAAGAAATGACAAAGTTTTCTCAGCTACAATTTGAACTCGTCTGTAGCGTTGAGTTGTAACCCACCGTAAGTTCCATAGTTGCTTCGATCAAGAGTATTATGGAAGTTGGTTCGACCGGCGAAGAAGCTGTTTAAGCTTGTAAAAAGCCAAATGTTTCTATGTTTTATAATTTGATTTGGTGGAAATTGAAGATTTGGTTTAAGTGATATATAATTTAACCAAATATTACTTTTGACAACTCTTTGTTTATAAATAATTTTGAGGCAACTTCAATCCATCTGAAGCGATTAGATCCCAAGTACTCTCTTACAAGAGATTTGACTAAAAAGATCTTTGTGTGTAATTAGTTCTAAAATTTAAATTCAATTATGATGACACTTTATTATAATATATTACACATGCCCACAGCTAAAATATATTTTGTTAAATCAATCATTTTGCTTAAGTCGCATAATACTTTAATGTATCCTGTAGTCAGGCAAAGTGAGGGTACAAGCATCTCAAAGGCATAACAGCCGCCACAAGAGATGCCATCTAATATTATTGCAATGTGAAGGATGCATGTCCCAAATGCATTCTACACTTTGTGTACGTGATTTACATTGATAAGAATATATGTATTGAGATATGTATGCAGAAGCTGATTCTCGACATATCCTATGTATGCCTTTAATAGAAAATCTTGGAATCTTTGCATACCCCAGTCGTATAGAGCGTGATGTTGGTCCCATTTGCATTAAGTTATGTGTGATTATTAGCAACATTATTATTATTTTGTTTGTATGCATAATACCTCATGTGTCACCACAACATGACCACAACATCTGCAAAAACCACTTTGTAACAAAGGAGCAGAATGGGAAGTTATTGCAGTGTAGCAGATGAGAAATATACGCAGATGACAAATAAATAAAGTTTTTATAATGTTAAACAATTATAAAATATAAGAGTCCTTCATGGAAAGATTTGTGGTGAAACAAAGTCATTTGTTTTATTTTGTTTGACATGTTTTTAAATTAGAGGTAAAGCGGTATACATTCTTATTAAATGAGAGCTAGGAGTGAAGTACAAGGATCCTATAATTTAACATAGTACAAAACCAAGCCAAAATTTGGCTTAGGTCAAATCTTAAATACCCTCCATATCCACAACGGTGGACGTGGCCTTCTAATAGTGTTTGTGTTACGTACCAGCTTGCAAATCTAGTTTTATGATGTATATGGTTTTTTGTACATTGTGGGCGAGTCTATTATGTTACCACGTTCATTTTTGGCACATCAATGAATGGAATAACTATGGATAGGTATACCAAATTTCAAGTTCATAGGTTAACTTTTGTGGAAGATATATAGATTTTTGTTGATTGTGGGCGTGGCTCTTAACCAATTTTACCTATTTTATATATCGATTTGCGTGCAAAAACTAAAAGAGCCTATATAAAATTTCAGCTCAATATCTCAATATTTACGTCCATGAAAATGCTAACAACAGACAGAAGCATGGACATACGGACACATGTCCGTTTTTCCATCCGTGCTGATTAAAAATATATATACTTTGTAGGGTCTCTCCTTTTGGATATTGCAAACGAAAGAACAAAGTTAGTATATTCCCATTTTATGTGGAGGGTATAAAAAAATAATAATTTCTTTAAAAAAAGTTTTTATTTTATGCAGGCGTCCGCCATATTTGAATAGTACAAGAAGTACTCGAAATATCGCTGGCAAGATTTCATGTTGACAGGAAACAATGTAAGTTAAACAAAGTATTTCAAACTTCTTTAAAGATCATAACAAATAATTGAATAGTTTCAACGCAGTTTTATAATAATTGATTAATTTGTGTATATGCCAGACCCGTACTGACGAGCAAATGAAGCGTGATGTGAGTAATGATTGATTCACGTTTTAATTGCTTGTTTCAATGAATGTGTTGGTTAACTGTTTACTATATATATTTTTTAAACCATTCCATGTAAATGCATTGTTTTTAATGGCTATGAAATCCATTTTAAATTTCACTTTTTTTACGCTCAATATTGTACATAATACCTAAATAAATAATTGATAAAATAAATAAATTCATTTAAACAATATTTGTTGAAATGTAATCATTCAATTAATGGTCTCAACAGCAATAAAAATAATAACAAAATTAATAATAAAGAAAATTAGTACAAACAAGGAACACCACAGGCCAAATGACTTGAGCAAGTTCAAGCATAAGAAACCAAATAAGAAAAAAAAAAAAAACAAGTGAAAAATGACTATTAGCCCAATTCACCATCATTTTCCACTCAACATCCTACGCTATGCCAATTTTTAATTAGAAAATTAATATAAAAAAAGCAAAATTTTCATTTTCGTAAAAAATATTATATAAAATTATCTAAATGAGTATTTCAGACTTTAGACACAAATTGGAATGCATTTTATATGAATTGTTCTTGTGCATATTAAAATACGTTTTTTTACAATTCCCATAATCTGCACCATGAAGTGAGAATATATTATATTTGTGAGGCAAACATCAGACCCACCTTATCTTATTATACCCTCCACCTTAGGGAAGAGGGTATATTCATTTTGATCATCCGTTTACAACACATCGAAGGAAGCCTCGGAGACCCCACAAACCATATATATTCTTAATCAGCATGAAAAGAGAAATCGTTTGAGGCATGTCCGTCCGTGTGTCCGTGTGTCCGTCTGTTGTTGGCACTCTCACGGTCGTAATTTTTGAGATATCAAATTGAAACTTTGCATACGTATTCTTAGTTCAATTTCGCTGTTCCGTATTGAAATTGGACGAAATCGGTAAAGAGACACGCCCACAATAAACGAAAATCTCATCATACCTCGAAAAAATTGTATCTTTAAAAAATTATATATCGCACAATACTATGCCTATCAAGTTGAAATTTGGTGTATATATAAGTGGTACCGTTATCCAACACTGTGCCAAAAATGGGCGTGATTGAATAACGCAAACGTCTATAATTAAAAAAAACACTATTTGCGTAAGTACATGAAATACATAAATATGGCAATAGGAGCTTATTTTTTAGAGAATTACAAAAGGTGGAGGGTATTTAAGCTTCGGTCTTAACCGAACTTTTCTATCTTGTTTTTTATATAGATTCATTTTTAGCACTTCTTACTCTATAAGCGCATCTTTTAAGTAGAAGTAGTCATACGAACAAACATCATATTTTTATTTATTTTTTATTTTTATATTTTTTTTATTCACATTTTTATATTATTTTGAGCAAACTTGGTTAGTGTCGTGTAGAGTAGTAGAGTAAATAATTATTATTCAAAAGGTCCCCATTATCGCCTTAAAAGGCCTTTTTACCATATTTTCTCTTATTAGGAAGAATATTGCTGGTTCTAAACTTATTATTTAAGGCCTTCAGTTGCTAACCTTTCAAGTCGATTTATGCAGGGTTTTTAAACTTCATCCGTCAAATTCAAGAATTCTTGTAAAATGATTTTTTTTTCCTTAAAAATTTATGCAGCAACAGATCCTTTTGCAGTTTTGACATTGTGCCTAGTGGATCAATTTTAATACAAAAAGCAAAACAACTTTATATAATAATACATTTTTCACTTCTATAACCTTGATATATGCTCCCTCTGAAACGAAATACCTGAAGTTTCATATGGTACGTGAAAACGTGTGCATGATAACTAACAACCACTTTATATGTTAGTTACTTGAAATAGTGTGCAATCATGTATTACACGACGAGTGTCACAACTGAATTGGTGCGTGCTGGCGAAGGGGAGAAGGGGAGTAAGTTGTGAAAAATGCGATGAATTAAATGAAATGACAACAAAAGATCAAGTAAAACATACACCATAAGCTTAACAAGGACTTCAGTTTTAGTTATTTTTTTTTTTTAAGTTACGGTAAATGCTTTTTTTTTTTTTTTTAGTTCCACTTATATGTAAAAGTTTATATGAACAAACTCGTAAATTATGTAAATAGGCTTAAGAAATGTTTTCATCCTAAAACTAGGCAACTAAAATAAAGAAACTTTGCACTTACTTAAAAAGTGATTAAAAGAAATTTTAATGAGGGCGTAAATGTTAAATTAAAAAGTAAAAAGAGGCCCAAATCTTGATTATTCTGTACATATGGGCGTGGTAAATACATGTATATACATATGTGTGTCGTTTTTAAGAACTGTTCAAGTATGTTTTACATTAAACCGCAACGATTCGTCTGCAGCAAATGAATTTTTGTATATTATGGTTGTGTCTGCTGCTGATAATTTTAATTTTGATATATTCTTGTCAATTTTGGGCGTGGCTTTAGTTTAGCGAGTTTTGCCATTTTCAGTAGGAAACTCTCTGTGACACATTTCACCTTAATATTTAATAAATAAACTTTTCAAAACACACAAGCGGACATAACTAAATTTTTATAAGCACCATCTTTATAAGCAATGCATTTATTCCATGGTAAAGTGATTATTTTTGTATATTTTTTGTAAAACTTAACAAACAACATAACGAAGAGGTATTAAGTAAAGTAATGATGGTTAATTTCCTAGATTTGGAGTACCCCAAATATATACTTTTTGCCTTCATGTAGGCAAGCAAACAATATCACATCATTTTCCTGTTTTCTATAATAAAAGTCTCTGCAAAGTCCTTTACACTAATTTTTACTTATTGCTGTTGTCATAATGTATAAATATTATACATGTATATACTTATTCATAAAATTTGAATTTACAAAAATTTCATATTTACCGTAATTCATGAATGTTTCATAAAAATTGTCGGTGGAGTGATGTGCTTGTTGTAAAAACCAAATTATTATTTAATATTTGTTTTATTAACATAAGGGTAGATGTTCTTCACTTTTTTGTTTTTGTATTTTAGTGTCAAATAAATTTCATGGTTTCATGGTTAAGTGTTCACTTGAACTAACTTGATTTATTTCATTTCATTTCTTTTTTTTAATAATTTGTATTTAATTTATTTATTTTTAAAATTTTTAATTTCAAGTGCCTTTAAAGAAATTTAAAATAATTGCCCACATTATTATAAAAAGCGAGTGCGTACATATCAAAAAATCAAGCCATTGAGCTGTATCTTAATGCACTACATACTAGGGATTATTATTATTAATTTATTACCCCAATGACCCAACACAACATGAACTATCTTATAGCTAATAAGTGTTACAACAAGTATTTATAAGGAAGGTGTAGCTTTGATGGTTATTAATGGCATCGTTTAGCCTTTGCATAACGAGCCGGTCATATATTTGCTTATCTCTGTGAGGTGAGGGAATACGTGAAAAATCAATTATATGGAAATAAATCCCGCTTTTCTATGTGATGCAATTAATTAGCATTTTAACTCTTCACACTCACTTAGCACATATATGCTTAGATCCTTTGAACAACGTTGGTTCATTAACGGAAGGAAAGGATACGTGTTTATACAATATAACAGCAAAAAGTTCAACATTCATTAGGAACTTTTAATGAAACACCTATTGGCGTTTTCGTTAACAAATTAAACCCCAGACAAACACGTTCTGGTTGCCGTTTGTAAGTTTGTTTTATACAAAGTAGGATGTCCATATAATCCATAGAATTCAATAGAATATGTAAAACATGAGTACGACAAGAGCATATATTCTTCGATAGTAACTTAAAAAATAAAAAAATTTTATAAATATCTATCCTTAGCACATTGAACAAAACTTATATAAAAATATTATTTGCCACCATTAAATGGATATATTTTTTCAATTTCTTTTTCTACTTGTTATGCATTTATTCACTTTACTTATTTTTTATATTTTATAATTAAATTATTTAAAACGTTTCAATTGAAACTTCGCACAAACACACAATTAGCACAGAATTCATTTTGTCACAACGAAACTTTTATAGATTCAAACTGTTTACTGGTATAGAGTCAAATCATAACTACTGCTACTACTTGTTGGCAATGTTTGGTTATGCTACATATTTATATTATCAATTCATCGTATATATTGTACATTTAAGATAAAGCACTGCACAACATAAGAAATTTACAGAATAATATGAAACATTTTATACTTCTTGCTTCAATTTTACAGAAAAATGGCGCCAAGTCCTTTTTCTCTTACTTAGTGAATCTGCGTTAAAATAACTGACATAAGAGAATGTCAAATTAAATAGTTTAGAAGCTTGTTCTATAAAACGAAGTGCATAAATTAGAGCTTTTAAAAGCTTTCAAAACATAATTTTTAAATCAACAATATAAGAAATTAATTTTTCATTTATTTCTAATGAATTTTTAAAATCCCATAATTTTTATTTATAATCATGAATAATAATAAAGAAATCCAAAATAATTAACTGTATTATGTAATAAGAAATATTGCCCGTGAGGGTACCCTGTAAATAGCAGTCACATTTTTTAAAACAGGTTGCGCAAAAAGTTTTTATTTTAAACTTTATCTCTTGTTAACTTTATTTTTTTATTTACGCACTGTGCCTTTGGCAAAAGTATTATAAATTATTGCAAAATTTTCTATAAACGAAGAATGTAAAATATTCTAATTCTATATAATATTATCAATATAAGTTTTTCTCTTAACTATACTATACTAGAATACATCAACTATCTACTCTATCTTCTTTTTTCTGTATTGAAATCGGGGTTGTTATAAAAGTGGTGAGAAACATTCACAAGTATAAAAACAGGTTTGTAATCATGGTCATATAGATAATAAAAGAAAATTTTCATTAAGTATTGAAGAGGCAAAAAATATTCTTGTTGTAATACATTTTTTCTTAAAGGTCCTTAATTAAGATTACCAATAAAAAAGTTTGCCCAGAAAAGGATGCGTAAGTTATTATTGCAAAAATAAATGATAATTTGCTGGGGAATCTTTTATAAGAATTTTTCAAAAAAGGGGGCAAATATCTTAAAAAAATACGGAATCGATTGACGTGAAAATCAGAACTACATTCGTAGGGAAAACACGTTCTGGAGTTCTAAGTTGAACTCCAAGTATATGAAAAGAATTAGACAAGTCCACTATGATTATTTGCGTTGATGCTGTTGCATGATTGCATAAATTGTGCAACTATTTAAAGAAAAGCTGATTTTTAGGCGATATCAATATTTGTGGCCAAGAAAAAAGAGCGCGGACATTTTATATTACTAAGGACCTGCAAAGGTTGGAATTGTAAATATTGAAATAGTAGCCACAAGCACAACAGCTTTGTGCTACCACGGCATTAACTCTAGAGGGAATCGTGGCAAAAAAATTGCATTGATGGTAATGCACTCTAGAAAACCACAACGCATGAACGATGGGTACGTATACATTTATAAATATTTATATATATATATATATGCATATATAATTTATTGTTTTTTATTGACCCAAGACGAGATGTATAAATTTTTTGCATATTTTCTACAAAAATTATTGCAAAATTCTTCGGCTTTCTTGTCATTTATGTTTTGTTTTTCGATTTCCACCTCAGTCTGGCTCTGCCAAAATTTGTACAATATGTAAAGCAGCGCTGTCATTAGCCTCAAAATATATTTCTGCCACTTTGGTGGAATACAAAAAAAGCAGAAAGAGAAAAATATAAGGAAAGTAGCAATTTTTGTTCAAGAAAAAGCGAAAAAGTCAATTTTTTAAATAATTTTAGGATATTTTCTGGACATAAATAACAGAAAGTAAGAAAATTATTAGAGAAATTATTCATCAGTAAGTGTAATATTGTTACATGTATAAAATAAGTGTGAAAAAATGTATTGTATAGATGTTGTTACCCTAGCAAATGGCTTGCAAATGGGAACTAACGCCTTAAAATATTACTTTTGCATATATTCTAGGATGCAAATGTTTCCAACAAGTGTATTTTCCATTTATTTTGTTTTGTGCCTTTTCCTTTATTTGTAGGTAAGAGTATGTCCAATAGTTCATATCTCCTCTAAATCTCTGCCGTCTTTGTTTCATTATCATGCCGGATGCCAAAATTTATAAAATTTTGACAGAAGAAGGTTTAAAAAAATATATAACATAAGATGATGCAACTAGAGACTTCCAATAAAAATTAGTTCCCTCAGTTAAAGGACAGTGTTCAATGTTATTGTCAGTTATTGGCCAATCCTCTTGATTATGTAATGTCCGATCTTGTTCCAGTCCTTGTCTCTGCTTAAGAGGTACTTATCTTTATCACACATTTTTCATTCAATTGTTTGGATAAACTTGTAGTTTGTAAACAAAATCTAGCTTCGCTAATATTGTTTTATAGAGTTCCCGCAAGAAGGCCTAACATTAGCTTTAGCTTAAGTTCATGCTCTATAATTTTTGTATTGAATTTTATATTTTGTTCTTTGGTTTTTTTCGTTGTAGCTACTTTGAGAAGCATCACTCCCATTCATATCAGGTGAGTGTCGTAATCTTTTGTAATACTCGGCGTATACATATTTCCAAGTCATAGACAAAGCTTTCTTAATCGTCCAAGAGATCATTCTTTCTATAATTTGTTCCTATTAACGCCAGTTTTCACATTTACTATGATTAGCTTCTATTTGTAGACTTGAGTTGGTAGTTAAATGGTAACATACCTGCCGTGTTTTTTATATCAACTTCATATAAAATGTATTTGTATCATCTGATATTTTATTTTTCTATCACTTATATATATGTGTATGTGTGTGTGTTACCCTTCGCCAATAATCATGGAGAAGGATTGAGATTGAGATTGAGAACAACTAGCTACACTACGGGACTTTTAGAAGCAGACAACGAACGCCTGGCAGACAGTGATTGATTTTGAAATTTGAATTTTTGGTCTTGACTTTCTTGAAACGCTCACACGATCGCCTCCCTCTCTGTTTCTCACCTTTGCTCGTATGCCTTAGGCTAGTCTGCTATGCTTAAATATTTCGTCATCACATCACAAACAATTTACAAACATATTAAAGAACTTCGAAGAGCAGAGTAGGGAGGAGGTGTGAAACGGTTAAGGCTCCTTCAAATCGTTTATGTCGACCACAAATACTATTGCACTCGATATATCAACACTGGCAGCGGAATGTAATAAAAATGCTGCTGCTGTCGGCCTCTGTCATATCGTAGATGTAAGTGGTCCTTGGCTATTATACATAGCAACTGTAATCCTAACTTACATTTCAAACAATATTTTTCCTACCTTAATTTATATTTTTACGATTAATAATTAATAATTAGTAATTATGATTTGCTCTTAGTACCGTTTGTTACAACAATACACCAGTAAACGTGTAGGAGAGAAACTTAATCAAAATCTTTACGAATTTTTAGAGCCATCATATCCATTTCGAATCGGCTTTTATAACTAACAGATTTTTTCGTTAAATAACTTCATAAAAATAATCTTAAATATACATTTACGTGCGTGCACACACAATCTAATCTGGTTTTATTGTTTGTTGGTTGGTTTCATTTTAGAGTTCCAAATACAACTCGAAACGGGATTATGAACGTGAGCGTTCATCCAATTATCGCGATCGCGACATATCTCCGGTTGGTAGCGGAGGTGGTGGTATTGGTGGTGCTTTAAATAATGGAACCAGTTCTTCATACCGGTCACAATCACCGGAAGTAGATTCACCATCATCGAGGGGACACGTCAGTTCGCATGATATACGCGATCGTGGCGATCATCGTGGTGGTGGCGGTGGTGGTGGCGGCGACCGTTTCAGTTACATACAAAAAATGAGAGATCGAGATCGTGAATTGTACAAAAAGGATAAATATTTAGGTGAGATCCTTTGCAAATATTTATTCCAATCTCTAATCTCAATCGAAATAGTTAATTTTAACATGTATCATATAGATAAACGAGATCGTCGCATAGGCGACCGTGACTCTGAGTCGCATCGCACCAATCACGATAGAATTGATAGGAGAGGCGGTGCTGGTAGTAGCAGTGGTAGTGGAGTGAAGATTTGTACTTCCAGCGGCGGTGGCGACAACAAGCGTTCGGGCTCTGATGATCGTGAGCGAGAGCGTGATCGAGATCGTGATCGCGAAAGAGATTTAAGGGACAAACGGGAACGTGACAACATTAGAGAGCGGGAACGTGAAAGAGAACGTGAGCGTGAACGCGAACGGGAACGTGACCGTGATCGAGATCGCAATAATCGTGCCGATGAACGCGAACGTGATCGCGGTAGTGGGGGAGGTAATGGCAGTGGAGAACGTAATGAGCGGGGAGAACGTGTAGCTAGATGTGGGGATTGGAGCGAGCATGTCAGTTCATCTGGTTGGTTAAAAATTGTGTGCATGTATGTTATATAAAAGATATATATGTGTGTGTTTTAGGTAAGATGTATTACTATAATTGCAAAACTGAAGTCTCACAGTGGGAGAAACCAAAGGAATGGATTGATCGTGAGCGGTGAGTGGGAACTCCTTACAAACGCGAGCAAAAACACAACATTTGGTTTAAGCCAAATTTTAAATACCCTCCACGTCTATACGCAAAAGGTGGGCCTGGCAAGTACATCCTCTATTTACTTACCAGCCTACAAGTCGAGTTTTACGCTGAGCATATATTTGTAAACTGTTGTCGTGTTTGTTAACCAATCACGCCCATTTTTGGCACATCGATGCATGGAATAATTATGTCCATGCGTACCAAATTTCAACTTGATAGCTTAATTTTTGTGCAAAATAAATATATTTTTGTCGGTTGTGGGTTCGTGGCTCGTGTCCGATTGTGCCCATTGTAAACAGCCACCGGCGTGCACAAATTAAACGTATCTGCATTTCAGCTCAGTATCTGAAAATATACGGCCGTGAGAATGCCAAAAGATGGCGGACGCACGGACATTTATTTCTAAATCCACTGACATTGTGAGTTGTTCATGAATATGTACACTTTCGAAGTATATGTAAGCTGCAACCAAGGAACAGTAATGCTTTGTGTCCATCCGCCTGTCTATCTGATTATCGTATAATTTGTGAACAATTATTTATGAATTTAACAACTACCTCTCGTATCCAACAATCAGTTGGTGTTGTTCGTAATGTGACAGATGCACGATGGTGGTGGATATTTAACCTTTTGTGTGAGAGAGACGAAACTGATTGCTTTATTATGTATTTATTTCAAAAAATTATTTCACCAATACAACAAGGCGAAGCCTTATAAATTATAGTGTAGGGGTGTGTGTATTCACAATTCCATTAATAAGTTCAATTCTATATATATGACTGACTGATTGCTTTAATTGTTTTACGTATTAAAATTGTATGTTTAGCAATGTTGCGCGTGATCAGCATCGCGAAAAAGAGTATCGTGAAAAGGAGCGTGAACGTGAGGAGCGGTTTTCAAGATCTTGTAAGTATCAAAATCATATTATTGCTAATAAAAGATAAATTATTAACAAAAGTTTCTTATGGCAGCTTATGCAAAACATTCCAGTTCTCGTGGCAGTTCTCGAGTAAGATGGAATTATGATAATGATGGAGGTCCGCCCAATCATCGAAGACGGTTAGATGGTAATTTTTCTATATTTCTTCTGCCGAAGGAAGGAAGGGAAGTATTTAATTTTTGATTGTATTGTGTTGTAAAGGTCGTATGCCGGATAATGCTGATATGGACATTAGTCCGGGTGATTCAACGCCCACCTCAGAGGCCAACTATTCGCTAACAGGTACACCAACTGGTTATGATGTAATGGGAGTGGGTGCTGGTCAACCACATAATAATGATCAAATGTTACCATCGACTAACGTTGGCTTACCAAACGCTTTGCCGCGATTGGCTTCACATCCTAATGCCTCGGCCTGTGGAAGTCTATCAACGGGAGCGGGCGCTGGCTCATCAATGCATTATGCCGCCTCTGTTGCTTCCCATTGTGGGGGAGCGGGTGTCGTTGTAGGTGGAGCTACCATGTTACCCGCAACTGGTCTCGCTTCAACATCTAATGTATTAAACAATACCGCAGCTGCCAGCCAGCATCGAAAATTAGATGGCGTTCAAACACTTCATTATCAATCACATTTAATTGCCGTGGGATCACCCAATGTAAGCTTTTAAATAGAAATTTAATAAAATTAATTAATGTTATAAATGTGTACGCAGACCACCACAGCGTCGTCTTCAAATCATGGTGATCACAGTTTGAATTCGAATGCACCAGGACCGCCACCAAAAGTTTCGACCAAGGATCCTGCCCTACTGATGCGTCAACAATCGCATCACTTAAATTCCAGCGATGGTCACATTTTAACCAGTTCCCAAGTAAACGAAATGAATCATCATATGTCCCAGGCGGGACATCACAATTTGAGGTACACTTTTATATTAAGTGGAAGTCTGAATTCTCTTTTTAATCGTGTAATATATATATTCTATTAAATTTAAAAACCATTTTTGTTTTTCAATTAATTTTATGTTTGAATTGTTAGAGAAATATTATATAACCTGAATGTTTGTGTTGCCTTTTAGGGAAAATACTTTGAATGCAACATGTCATGGCATGTCACCCATGAGTTATAAAAGTCCCATGAGCACCTCTAGCCTTGGTAGTGGTACCGCAGCGACTCATGCCAGTAATTTGGTAGCATCGTGTTCCGGTTTGAATGTTGGTAGCAATGCCTCAATTTCATATTCTTCTGCCCATTCGTATGGATTAAAACATGTAACGGATGGCAGTGGTAGCAACAATTTGGTCCTTAATAATATTGGTGGTAATGCAATGCCCAGCCACATGAGTGCCACAAATCATGCAGCTCATGGAAGTGGTAACATTTTACTTGGTGAGGGTCCACCAACTCCTACACAAGAATTAGATATAAGCGGTAACCCAACAATGGATATGCAGCAGCAAAGAAAAAGTAAATTCAAATGCGACTGAAATGTTCTCGTCTATAATTTATTTTTAATATTTTAGTGGATAATACTACGTCAGCTTCGCTAAGTAATCTGCAGAGTTGTGTGTCCAATTCCATACAAGCTGGCCGCTGCCAAGGTCCTGAGATTTCAACAAAACTAAGCAAATATTTTAGAGCCGATTTAATAACACATGTCACTAACTGGGCAGCTGACCATCTTGAAAAGCAGGTAAAACTAAAAGTGAAATTCCCAAGAGTATGTTTATTATGTTTATAATAATAAATTATTTATTTATCATGACAGAGCCAAAAATGTTCCGAAGAAGCACACTTGTACGGAGATATACAATGTACGAAAATCTCAGCTGAATTGAAATGTGCAAGAAGTTTAGTTAGAATAACAGAAATTACAGCAACACTGCAGGAACAGAAGTAAGTTGTTGAAGAAACATAAAAAGCGGACAAACTTCATTCAATTGATGAATCTTTTTTTTTATGTTTTAGAATCATGTATTTACGCCAACAGATACACCGTCTGGAAGAATCAAAATCGCAAAATTCCTTCATGTCTGATGATCTTTAGCCAACATTCTATTAAAAGTAAAGGTAAAAGTAAAACTACAACTACAAAAACCAAGTTCACTTCCAATTGTGAGAAGAAAAAACGGCAGTGGAAAAAAAAAATGTTAGGAAACGTTTTTTGCGCTCTTTTACATATAAGGCACAATACTGCACATACACTAAAATACACTTTGTAGCCCCGTGCAACGAACCTTCCATTACCATTCAAATCAACAATAACCCTAAAAGCAAATCAATAGGCGAACTCTAGAACAAAGTAAGCATTAGTTTTACAAAGCCTTTCGTGCAGAAAGGTGGATGATGAGGAGCAGAGCAATAAGCCAACCAGCCAGAGCCACCCCACACAGGATTTTGTTCAATTTTTGAATAATACTTTATAAATAGTAACATTACACATAAGAGGCGATAATTACATATAACAACTATAATTGATATTATGAGAAAGAAGAGACAAGCACATTGTACACATGATAACACACTAATGCAAACGAATAATAATAAAAATAATAATAATAATAATTAATTATAAAAAAGTAATCATAAATACAAATAAAAGATTGTCACGCGAACATTACGTACACACTAATTTTCTAATTTTATTGGTTTGTAAGTTTTTTTTTTTTTTTTCTTAGATTTAGATTTAAAAATGTCCGTCGTAATTTGCTAATTATGTTGCAGTAAAGTAGGAATATTTAAATCCATTATTTTATATTATAATTTGGGTTATAAGCATATATGTATTTATTATTATTATGTGTTGCCGCATATTTTTAATATTTATACATGAATACTAATCAATATACGAATGGTACAATAAGTTTACTGTTTTGTATATAGTTTATACTCGTACTTCTCTGTATTCAGACTAATAATTAAATCTAATCTTTTTCTAATTTTAAGTTATACTTATACACCACATCATGCTATCCGATTATTATCATTGCAATAAATTGATTTTTGTGCTTTTGCTTGCGATCATTGTATATTATATGCAGGAAAGAATCTTGGTTTCTTGTGTATGGCTAAAAAATTTTCTTCTATTTTATACATCATTGTTCTATCTATAAAGCGTTTATTTGTAAAGTTTACTTCATTTATACATTTACACAATCAAAATGAAAAGAAGAGCAACAATAATTATAATTACAATAATAATAATAATAATATTAATAATAATAATAGAAAAATTATGGAATTTTTATGACACTGCTGATATGATACTTATTTTAAGTTGGATTTTTACTTGATTTCTTACACCGATTTCCTTTTGATACGAATGTATGTGATGAGTCATTTCGTTTTCAATAAATGGTTGAAAAAAAAAAACATATAGCATAGATGAACAGCAGATTGAGTAATATAATCATCGTATCTTTTCTTCTTTATTCCAAGGACTACACTGTTCATCTCATATAAAATCCAGCATATTAGTTATAATATGAAATGCATCGTTGGCTGTTGATTCAATTGCACTACTTGGTAGCAAGTAACCATGAACACCATTATCGGGTAAATGTAAGGTATACGTATATGGTATATTTAATTCAAAGGCGGAAAAAGCATCTGAGCTGCCTTAAAAAATAAAGAGATCAAATTTTTATATACTACACCACTTGTGGTTCTACTAACTACTGTTTAAGGGCTAAAGAGAGATCCATCTTCCAATATACAGGGTGCGTACGTACAAAGTAATATTTGAAATCGATTAGGTCATGTCCGTCTGTCCATGTAATTTGGTGTTTAACACTTGGGGAGGCCTGTGACGAATATGCTGATTTGCAATAATGGACAAGTCCACAATTTATCAAAATGTTGACGGAGAATACATTATAAAAGTATATAGGGGTACAAGACATGCCCACTATTTATATGCAGATCTAAAGAATATTGAAATTTTGTTCTAATCTAAAGAAGAAGATCTCACCCGATCGCTGTTCCACTAAATCATTGTTTGAGTCAACTTTATAACGGGATTTTTTGAAGTTTTTGTGTAAACCTTCAATACCAGTCATGGCCACATCTAACATATCCTCTGAGCGAGCAGTAGTATAACTAGAGTTGGCTTTAATTGGGAAACTAAGAATTTGTCCATAAGCCTGCAAAGAGACGAATAGCTAGAAAAAAAAAACAATTATCAGCCTTAAATATAAATTTGTTGTTAAAAACTGTTTTACTCACTTTGATTTGTGAATGATTTTCTAATAAAAATTCTGCTAAGGCCTTTGCTTCCGGTTCGGAGAAGGGAGCTGGCCCAGCGAAATGTTCACTACAAGCGGTACTCGAACTGCCTTTACGATTCCACTGATAATGCCAATTATGATCTAAGTCCACTCCATGGCAGATTTTTTCTTTGGTATTTTTCTTCTTCAACCAGGTCATAGCTGTACTTATAAAGTCTATAGGCCGTGATATGTGACGCGAACGGGTTTTTTTCCAAAAACGATCATATTCATGACTATAAACGTAACCATCAGGATTTAAAATTGGCATCAGATACCATGTTGTGTTACGTATAACACTATGATCTAATCGTTCATTGGCGAGAGACTCTATAAAAACAAAAATTGAAATTTAAAAATAAATGTCAAAAAAAAAACGACAAAGTTTCTATAAAAATTTCTAAATTTCTTATCATTATTTTTATTTAATGTATATCTAAATCTACAAAATTTCTTTAAAAAAAAAAAAAAAATAAAACATTCGGACATTGGACATTCAAAATTGTTAAGAGTCAATGGAAAATAACAACTGTTTAACAAATCAAAATAAAATACCATCGTGCTGTGGAAGGCTGAAGTGTAAATGTCAAAAGTGCAGGGAAAATCGGGGGACAAATAACAAATGTGCTGAAGCGTTGAGTAAGCCTTGTGAAATAAAGAAATATGAAGATTTCAAAGCGTTGGAGCCCACTACAAAATCTGAGGCAGCGGGTGGTCTAAGTGGAAGTGCAGGTGGAACTGAAGTCAGTCTTTTTTCATTAGGTCCGCAAGTTACAAATTTGGGTTCTGTTCTCTTTGATATTGTGGGCGCTTTTGCGTAAGTTGAAAACCAATGAAAACGTTATAGTCGGTCAAGGTCGACCATTTAATACTCTACAACACTTAGTGCCACAAATTTAAGCTACAATTAATCAGTAAACTCAGAGGTCTTGACATACTAGTCGCTTCTTGAAATATCATTATATGGAAAGAGATTCTAAAAATGGTCCAATTGAGTCTGAATTTTGCCAAAATTTATTAAGAATTAAATTTTTTTTGTAATAAAAACACTTTTATTATAATAGTTCGTTATATGGGGAGGATTTCTAAAAATGGTCCGATTCGATTCATCTTCAATAGGACTCCTCTTTGAATATATATATGTTCTTGTACCAAATATCATCGAGATATCTCAAAAAATGCGACCTGCAGCTTGCCTATAAATGTACAAGGTTAGACATACGCACAGATGGACATGATTAAATCGATTTAAATTTTTATTATAAATTGATCGGGTGTGTCATTTACCATGTAGGAGTTACAAACATTTGCACAAATATTAATGTACACATTGCCATAAGACGTGTAGGGTATTATTATGGTTAAGGTAAAAGTTTATTATGAAATAAGTTAATTTTTCTAATACGATTAAAATTTAGAATCATGAAATATTTAAAAATGGACTTTTACCGCTTTCCAAAGAACCCAATCACATATTCACTTATGCATTTACATACTTATTTTATCAGGTTCTTTATAATGGTCACCACAATATTCTGGATTACTGCCAGTTTCTACTTTAAGCGCTTGTTGGTTGATCTCTATCATGCGCCAAGGTATAAGAGTAATTAACAGTTTAATTAATAAATTTGTGCTAATTTATAAAATATTTTGTAGGCGAACACAAATAATCGTTCTCACCCTTATAGGACTATTTACATTAGGCATTATCATTCATGCTATTGTAGCTACTAGGAAACATACTCCGCCCCCAATTTCGTCATCCACCGACACTACATCAGAGCAAGAACTTATCATAACAGATAAATTAGCTGCTGAAGAAATAACTGTACCAGAACCAGAACCAGAACCAATAGTGGAGAAGAAAAACTCAAAAGTAAATATGTGCAGAAGTAGATCAACGGATTCCCGTTTAAAGGGTGGCCAATGTAAAAGAAACTGTCCACCAGGTAAAGCCAAAAGCTACATCTTTTGTCCCAAGTATGATGCGACCAAATGTAAAATGAAAGCTGCTTCTAATTTATGTTTAACTTTGGTAGACAAATCTACAAATACTCCCGCCATATCGGATGAGGAAGGTTTAGAGATATTTCGTACCTATCGTACATATTCCTACCCCATGGATATGAAAGCACCACCCGCCATATTAGTATATATTCGCGATTACATTGCAAACTATATCTGTCCTATGAACCGCAATGGACAACCAGTCTGATGCAGCATACAACATATATGAGAAATTAATTTGAACAAATTACTGAAGAGAATAAAAACCAAAATCAAATAATAAGTTACAGAATTGATAAACGAGAAATAAATCCCAAGCACATAATTGAATAGATCATTTGAAATTACGCTTGTAACACAGAAATTCCTTTTTTATGTCTAAAATCCACAATTCTGAATACATGACGATGAAACTCGACACAATTATTCCTTTTACTATAATGCTATGAGAACTTTAAGCAAAAAAAAAATAAATTTTTATACCCTCTAGGGATACGGAAGTGGTACAAAGGTATATTGTTTAGGTGCCTATATTTGAAACTCCTAAACTACTCAAGTGAAACCCTTTTTTTATTACTTCTGAATCGATCTTGACTTTTTTGTTACTTACCATTTGTTTTCATAATTTTCAATAATTTATTAACAATCCAAGTAGCGGTGGCTGGAGCAATCCACTCCATGCCATGCACTCCAGCCTCTATGAAAACGGCATTAGCTAAAGTCATCCGTTTAAGAGACAATTTCATTTTATGTGTGGCCATTTCTTCAATCATACTGACATCTTGCCTATCTTTATTTTCAATTTTCACCACCACCAAGGGCCGTCCTTCGTATGAGCGTCCAATATGTATCAATTCAATTAGTTGAGGAAAGTGATCTTGCATATCTTCTAAATACTTAATGATATCTTCATAACCATAGTACTTATTCCAAGTCATAATGGGAACTGTAATATTTGAGTTTTCTTTTTCGCCCTTTTGTGCACTGTGAAGGCGATAATTTTCCTTGAAATTTTCATAAGCAATGGCTTTACCAACATCGTAAATCAAGACTTCATGATCAATCGAATCAAAATACAGTGAAGCTTGAAATGTGTTAAGCATTTGTGGTGGCACTAAAATATCGGTTAAGCCCCTTTAAAACGAAATAAAATAAAATCAATTAACACAATTAAATAATATTTATTATTTCCCTTAAATGTTTACCTTAAACTAGGTCCCTTCAGCCATTTCAACTTAATGCCATCATCACTAAGTTTATATTCCTCTAAAGCTTTAACTTGAGCATATTTCAATGCTTTTAAGCGCCATATTTGATATTTATCATAAGTAACTTTTCGTTGTATATTTCTGTGCTTATTTGAGGATGTAGTCGGTGTCATTCTATTGAACGCTTCCAAAAATAGATTGGGTGATATTGTAGATATATTATTATTATTATTACTCATTATATGATTGGTTAGTAAACCAATCCAACTTTGAGGATTTCGCATAGGATCAACGATTGTTAAAATAGGTACATGCGGCAATTGTGTGGTGGTCGATGTAGAAATAGGTGGTCTACGGTAAGCTTTGTCCTTAACATTACCAAACCAACTGCTAAACCATTCTAATGAAAGTGAATTTAAAAAATATGTAGTTAAGAGTAAAAAAAAAAATAAATTTGGCTTAATACTCTTCGTGCTCATAGACAAACTGTGGGCGTGGCATATATCTAATCACGCCAAGCTTCCAAGACAAATATTACGTTAAATAATGTTCTTTGTAAATTGTGGGCGTACTTGTAATACAACCACTCCCATTTTTAATAAATAGATCTGAATTGGTTTTACACCAAATCTTACATTCTCCCCTCATCTACTCATAAACTGTGGGCGTGACAGGTACATGAGGCAGCCCTCTAATAGTGTATCTATTATGTAACATGTGTATAATTAATAACAACTTACTGTCGTAATCATCTTTCGTTTTAGTATCCATACCAAAGCTAAGCCAAGATGGTAACCAACTGTAAGAAGTTTGTAATGGTTTATGTCTAATAGGTGCAATGGTTGTAGTGCTACCAATTTTCTTATTACGACGATTAAAATTAAACCAAGAACTAAACCAATTACTCAGAGAAGAAGAATCACTTGGATCATCATCAGCTTCATCAGGTTCATTATAATCATCATAATAGTCATCATTTATATTGTATTGTTGTTGTTGTTGTTGTGACTGTGGTTTCATAACATTATGATATAAAGTATATTGAGCTTGAGAAGGTAATTGAGCTTGTTCCTTATCAACTTTATGATCTTTATTTGATATATTATCAACAATAGTTGTCATCACCTTTTGTACGGGATAAGAAATTATACGAAAAAAATTCGATAAATGAGATGTGAAGCTGTTGTCTTCATCTGTTTCTTCTTCGTAATCATAATCATCATTGTCATAATCATAATTAGGAGAAGGTGGTCGACGGCGTATACGTTTCCTATTTGTTGCCATTTGTTGAGTTGAGTAATTTTTTGTATATTTTGAGTTAATATTTGAGTTTTTTATCTCTAAACCTATTGTTGATGTTGTTGTTGTAGATATTTTATCATTGTAATATGTGCCATCATACCCTTCATAATAATTTTCATCATCCTCATCATCATCGTAATACAAGAAATTATTTTGTTTAGATTTTTTCGTGTTTTTTGTAGAGTGTTTAGTTGTATTTTTAATTTTAATGATTTTTTCTAAATTTTCATTAATAAAACTTTTGGTTTTAATTTTCTGTTGAATTTCAGAGTTTTTTAGTACTTTTTTGTTATTATTGGTCTCGTTTATTAGTCTTTCTGTGGCTTGAAATTGATTTTTCATCGATCTCTTACGTCGTTTATTACCAAAATCTAATTTATTATGAACTTTATTAAAATTACTTAAAATCGTGTCTTCCAAATTGAACTTTACAGTGTTTCGTACAAAATTATTTGTTTTATTCATTCTATTATTTTCTCCTCTTTGATTTTGTTTCATTGATGAATTTGTTTTATAGGTCACAGGATCTTTTACAAATATTGCTGTTTGTACCGACACTTCGTGTGGCTTAAACATATCAGAACGCACTAGTAGTGGTCTCTGTGTTAAGGTGGAATTTTCGACATTTTTTACAACATGTCCTTGTTGACACTTTGTTTCATAATATTTTTTCATTTTTAATAAATCTTTAACATATTGTTCTTTAGTAATGTACTCATCATTAGTATGAGAATTTATAATTTCCTTTTTTTCTACGGGTCTCAAATTTATTTGAAATTTTTCATTAAATTGATTATTAGAAGGGATTATTTTTACAACTTCTTCTATATTTTGATTTTCCACTTTAACACTAAAAGGACTCTTTGTAGACAACTGCAGTTGTTTCATTAATTTTGGCTGTTGTCTGTTGTAATGATATTTTGGCTGATAGGTGATGAAAAGAGGTGTCAGTGATGGTTTAGGCCACTGATCATCGATTTCTTCGGAACTAGCATGATAGCCATACTTGTAGTCACGTTCCATTCTATTTAAATCCATTAATTTACTTAAAATTGCTTTCAGCATTATTAAGTTCACTATTAATAAACACGCCAACTTGAGCATATTGTTTTAAATGATGGGTTTTAAAGAATCCTTAGAGAAAAAATCTTAAACCGCATCCAACTGCTTCTACGCAGACGCAAAGTTTAAATGAAATGACATTCGGTTACGGTGAATGAAATTTCTTATGCATATTCCATCATATGCTAACTGGATATTAAAGAGAGTTTTACAAAGTTTTTATTGTTATGATTTTTATTGTTATTGTAGTACAAAGTTTTTCCGCTTCTGTTATACAGTGCACCATTTGTGGAAAATAATATATTAAGTTTGTGAAGGATGTTTGTAACCTCTAAACGATCTTCAATTATATCAATCGTTTCAATGAAAATCTGAATCAATCTGTCTGTTCAAGTTATTTGTTCATAATGTATAGATTTTTTAAAGATATTTCGATGAAACTTAGTACAAGCGCCCATCTTAACCGAAACGTGAAATTGGACCATTTTTAGAACCCCTCCCCAACTTGGGTTTCATTATATAAAACGTCTTTATAGGGCAAAAAGGTGCAATATTTGATATATTTTGACATAATTTGGTGACAAATATTTAATTAAGTTATTATTTAACTATAACAAATTTAAACCCAATCGGACCATTTTTAATATCCCTCCCGATATAAGATTTTATTATAAATCGAATCTTTATATGGCAAAAAATCGTAATTCTTAATAATTCTTGACAAAATTTAATGAATAATAGTTAATTGGCTAAATAAATGGCTGTTTTAAATTTGAACTCGATTGTACCATTTTTAGAAGCCCCTGCCATATAATAATATTTTTCCGAAATGATTTATAGGGCAATGCCAAGGCTTTAACTTATATTAATTGTGGAACTAAATGGTGTAGGGTATTAAGTGTACTATAACATTTTCACTTGCATTTCTTCAACTCAAGCTTGATTTATGCTTTTGGGTCACAATACATGCGTTACTTTAATGACTTTGCTTCGACATATCATACAATATACTAATTATTTTATCATTATTATTCATATTTATCGAACCATTACAAAATTATTATAATTTCAAGCAATCAATTCTTATTAACCATTATATATTTATATATATATATATATATATATATATATATATTTTGTAAAAGAAAAAGTCAAGTTCATTTTAAAATGCCTGATCTATGTACTACTTAACCTACAAATGTTTGTAATAGCTGTAATTATTATTTTAATAATTTTTTAATTTTATTGCATTTTCCTTTTATCCAACAATTAAATATTTTCCGAATTATCATGTATTTGTTTTAGGAGGTAAAGTTTAACTAAAACTTTTTCAAACAAATATTTTCCGTCTAAGTATTTAATATGTTTATTTCCACTGTCAGTTAATACTGGTTTTTTATGGTTTATATTCTAAGTAGTGTTTTTATACTCTCCACATAACATGGTTATTCTGTTTGCAACACTCAAATAGAGGCGTCATAGACCCTACAAAGTATATATAATATATTCTTGATCAGCATCTAAAAATCAGTCGATCGAAATTTTGTACAGACATTTTTACTTTATGTACGCAAAAATGGGCGTAGTCGAATAATAAATACGCCCACAATTTACAAAAAAACCATATCCAACGTAAAACTCGACTTGCAAGCTGATACATAATATATACGCTACTAGAGAGCGTAATCATGCCACGCTTACTATTGTAGATGTGGAGGGTATTTAAGATTTGGCTTATGCCAAATTTAGTTTTCTTACTTGTTTTTTGGTTGTTACGTGCATCAATATTCAATATCAATATTTTCTTTCCATCAGCATTATTATGTTGTATGTATATGCTAATTGTACAGCAGAGGATGCATAAAAAATTCATTGATAAAGTAACCTACATGATTAGAGATGACAGACATGATTAAATCATTTCCTGATTAGAAAGATATGATAAGATATTATTGTGGTTGTGGCATTTGACGTTTTAAGTATTACAAACATCTGCATAAACTGAATATACTCTATGGCACAAGGGAGTGCATTGTATATAAACTAATTATTAACTAAGCAATTAATAAAAATCTCCTTCACACATTCACATATACACATAATATAAAAAGTTCATAAGGATTATAAATATGTGTTGTGGCAAAAATAGACAAAATTTGCTGTATGTTCCAAAAATAGGCGGGGTCACATAATAGACACAATCACAATTTTATATAATACAAATTCCACCTCCTAGATAGTATTGTAAGATGGTCATTAAAGCGTGCTATTGCACACACACGCCATACCTGATACAGCTGATCTAAAACACGAAGAAAATTTTAGATTTGTCTCATGTCAATTATGCGTATAACGTATTATGCGATCATTATTTTATACCAGTTTTTATGTAGCTTGTAACTTTTGAGGGAATTTAAATATAAATCATTTTTACTGGTTCACATTTACTTATTTACCAATATAATTAAGTAGACTGCAATATTATGACATGAAATAATGTCGTATAGTGGTTTAATTTCCTTTTTAATCATAATAAATAAGAAAACTAAATTTGGCTTAGATCAAATGTTAAATACGCTCCACATCTATAATAGTAAGCGTGGCATGATTAAGCTCTCTAGTAGCGTATATGTTACGTCTCAGCTTGCAAGTCGAGTTTTACGTTGGATGTGGTTTTTTGTAAATTGTGGTCGCATTTGTTATTGAACGGCACCTATTTTTATCACATCGATGAATGGAATATAACTACAAATTTCAAGTTTATAGGTCAGTTTTTGTAGCGGATATAAATATTTTTGTTAATTGTGGGCGTGGCTCTTGTCCGATTTTGCCCATAAAACGATCTATGTGCAAAAACTAAAAGTGTCTGTACAATTTTTCAGCTCAATATCTTAAGATTTACGTTCGTGAGAATGCCAACAACTGTTGGACACCCGGACAAACATATCTAGATCGACCCAATTTTTGATGCTGATCAAGAATATATATATACTTTGTAGGGTCTCTGACGCCTTCATCTGAATGTTGCAAATGGAAAAATAAACTAAGTATTACAGAACACACGTGCAAGGACAGACGGACAGACAGTTATGGCTAGATTGACTCAGCATTCTATGCTATTTAAAATATGTATTCCTTGTGGGGTATCCAACGCCTTCTTTTAGGTTTTGCAAGCCTTTTGAGTGAAGCGAATGATGTACATATATCCCCATATACGATGGTGGATATAATAAATAAAGAAATTATAAACACATAAACAATTATATTATATTATATATACACTTATATAGTAAACGTACAGCCCATATAAGTAAAGTCTGCATATAAAATTTTATTAAGTTGTTTAACTTCTTTTCATTACCAAGATAATTGAATAAATATTTACAAAAGTATATGTTGCATATGTATGCTATCTGTGCTAATTGGTAAAAAAAACCTCTCCAGATTCTGAAAGCGAATTACACTTACACTCTGCCTGACATTTACGAACTTACCATTATTGACTACTACTTTGACTATTTATTATTTACGGTACACTTTCTTTGTACGCTTGGTACGTACATTTATCTACACTGAGAAGTTATAAATGAATTTGAGTTATGATTAAGAATTTTCCTTATGTAATATGCAAAGTTTAAGAATTTGGGCGTGCCGATACGCCTAAAATATACGAAAGAGCCTTTTTGGCGTATAATTCGAATTATGTATAAACGGATCTCAGATGTGGCCTAAACAAAATGTAGTGTTTGCACTTGTTGTACCTCAAAAATTGGCCCATCATTAATACATTAAGTAGGCGTAGTTGAGTACGCCCATAAATCTAAGACTAACACTGATCAATTTATACATGTATGAGAAGTTTTTCAGTGGGCACATAACAATTTTGTATTTAAATAAAACTAATAAATAATAAAAATAATCAAGCTAAAATTTATTTTAAATATAGTATACAGATTACATTTAACGTGGCGTTATAGCAAACTAAATTTAAGGTAACATGGCATTCGTTTTCTTCTATGAAATACTATGATATAAACACAACTCCAGCATGAAATCTACACCATACGATCATACTTGTGATAGTTTTTAAAAATTACTGGTTTTCCAACTTCAGCATTATAAAAATGTAAATCTTGGCTGATATTTTGCTGTTGACTGATCATGTAAAACGTTTAAGGATGCGTTTGAATTAAAATACAAAATTGTTATGTCCCTATAGAAAAATCAGTTACATGTGCCAAAATTAATATTTAATGCAATTTTTTAGCTAATAATTAATTTTTTTTTTTACCAATTATGGGCATGACTGTTCACAAAAATATTTATTAATAGAAATCTAACAACATATGCACTAAGACAATAATTTTTTTTCAACAATAAGTCCATTTTCAACCGTGGACGTACAGATGGATGGTAAATCAATGCTGATCAAGAATATTTATACTTTGTAGAGTATGTGACGCTGCTTCTAGGTATTGCAATTAGTTGCAGTTGTATTTGAGTGTCATATGTGCTTTCTTGGACATTATAAACATAATCAGCAAACAGAGATATTCACCATCTGCCAAATGTCATATGTATTTAATAAAATGAATTTGGCAGCTAACAAAACCGCAAACTAAAAGTGATCGTAAAGATAAAATGAAAACAAAAATAACAACATTTTAAAATTTAAAATCAATCGAATTGTTAAATAAAATGAAAAAAGAAACTTTATAATAAAACTCGTATTGAAAAGTAGTGCTGAGAACACTTGTCATTTATTCTATAAAACGATCGTTTTTTTTAACAACAACGTTATAACAAATATCGTATTGAATAGTGGCGCTGAGAACACTTGTAATTTAGTCTACAGCCTGATCGATTGTAAATGCATTTATTTACGCTCACGCTTTTCTCTCTGTTCAGGGTTCTGTTCTTATTGGATGATCAATAGATGAAAAAACGAAACCGAAGAAGCACTCTAAGCAAACAACAACAAACCGAACCTTAAAATTGGGTATCAAGAGAATTATGGCACAGTCTTGAAGATTACGTTCAACCATTCACAACACTCTTCATAAACTCTAAACGGTATAAAGAGGCAAAAAAAAAAAAATAATTTTTTTCTTAGCCAAAAAACTCGAACGTTTTAACGGTGTGTGTATAAAAAATTTATAAAAAATCTTCACAGATCAGCGGCATTAAAAATTTTTCATAAAATCAATGATTTTTAAATAAAATATTAAATATATACAATATTTTTTTGTTAAAAAAAAATAAATTAAATTTTATCCCTCCCATAAAGCTATAAAGCTGGTTAGTAGTAGAGAAGACGATTTTTATTAAAACATTTGTCACGCACATGTGTTTGCAGCAAAGTTTAATTATAAATAAACGCAAATATATATGAAAATATTTATAAAAAAATAAAAACAAATCCAATAACTACGTATTAGTCGAAATACCTGCAAACTATTTGGTTAAAAGGAATTTCAATTGATAACAAGACGCCAGCGTTTTAATAACCACTTGGAAAGTTTAACCAAGAAAACACATAAAGGCTAAAACGGTTAATTAAATTAAATCAAATTGAGAAACAAACAAAAAAATAATAAAAAAAAAACAATGAACGAGGTATGTAAAACTGTATAATTATATAAAAATAATGATACTAAATAAAAAAAAATTAAAAAAAAATGTATAAATGATTAACCACAAACCACAAGTATGAATACCTGGCAAGCAAACTCGTAATATATGAAAATGGTCAGAAGCATTCAGACGAGTTCCTCCCCACCCCCTTGCCAACAATAAAAATGCATTGCTTATTTACTTTTATAATAATAAAACAAAATAACAAAACAAAAAACACAAAATTAACAACAACAACAACAACATTGATTTTCACTTATTTGTTATAAACATTTATGTACATTTTTTTCTTCTTTTGCTGCAAATGAATGCTTGTGTTTAGTTTAGTTTTTTCATACCCTACTCACCTTTTACGTTTAGCAGGCAATATATTAAGTTTGGACAGATGTTTGTCACTTCTAAACAATATCATGATATACACTTATCTTTTCTTCTTATCAAAAGAAATGTAATCATTTTCTAGAGCACAATTTAACAATGTTTGTCTGTCAGTCTGTCTTATAAATTCTGCTTTGGAATCAATTTAAGGTAAAATAGTATTTCATGGAATATGGCGGGGCAATATATATATTATGCTCTCTAATACTGTACGTATTACGTAATAGATTGAAAGTCAAGGTTTACGTTGAGCATGGCGTGTTGGCGTGTTCGTTAATCGATCAAGCTCATTTTTGGCACAGCGATGAATGAGATACATATAAATAAATGCACCAAATTTCAAGTTCATAGGTCAATTTTTGTAGCAGATACATAAATTTTGATCGGGTCCATTATCCGACCACGCCCATTTTTAGCACATCGATAGATAGGTTAATTGTAAATATATATACCACATTTTAACTTATTAGCTCAATTTATGAGGAAGATAAATTTATTTTTTGTCCATTATGGGCGTGATTCTTAGCCGATTTCGGTCCATTTTAAATAGCGATCTGGGTGCAAAAACTAAAAGTGTCAGTTTAATATCTCAAAATTTGCGCGAATGAGAATGCCAATAACAGACAGACAAACGGATCCACGGACACACGGACATACATGTCCAGATCGACTTAGTTTTTGATGCTGATTAAGGATATATGTAGTTTGTCTCTGACGCCACCATCTAAGCATTGCAAATTAAACGATTTTAGGCAGAGGGTATAAATGGACTTGTACTATTTTCACTAAAAACTTCATGTTTTAAGTAAGAATATATACATATAAACATAGGGTATTATATAGATAATCTTAACCGATCATAACATTGTTACTTGTTTTCGTTTTTTTTTTTTTATTCTTGTGTAGAATATCTACTGTTGCTTATGTTTAATAGATGTAAGTGTGTGGTTGAATGTGGCGTTAAAAATCATGTGTATTTGTGCCCATTGGGAATGGAAAATTCCCAAAATGTTTGTATGTGCATAAGTGTATATGTTTATATAAAAATGTATAAACATATGTGCTCAAAACATACTTACACACACACGCACCCATACACAAATACGTGCTACATGCAATGACGGCCAAGAAGTATTCATTTCTTTTTCTAAAAAACAAACACAAAAACAAAAACAAAAAAAAAAAGTTTTATTGCAGTTATTCTTGTTGTTGTTGTTCTCAAACGACTAACTATGCAAATATTATATATTGAAACTTACTCCCAACAAATACCATATTTATACACACTCATCACATATATATATATAAGCTCATATTGCTGTGTAAGTATTATTTTAAATTAATAAAAAAAAAATCTATATGTATATATATATATATATAAGGAAAGTCAATAATTTATTTGCAAGTACAATGTTTAGGGAATTCATACTTTTAAGCAAGCCAATAAAAATGTCAACAAAAGTCAAGATTTATATGCGTTTAAATGTTTTGTTTTGCGTATAATTCAAATCTGAAACGTTTACATTTTTTTTTTTTAAATTTTGTTTCGTTTTGTTTTTGTTTCGTTTTTATTCATTTTATTTATATTTGTTTTTCGCGTCTCGACATTGTTGATATTAGAGGATAAACGAAAGAAAAACAAATAAAACAAAAATTCAACTTAAGCCAAATCATAAATACCCTACACATCTATATACGAACAGTGGGCGTGTCAATTCCATGATTACTCTCTCTAATAGTTTATATATTAGGAACAACTACCAAGTTCAGTTTTACGCTTTATAAAATTTTTTGTACATTGTGGCATGACTTTATTCAACCACGCCCATTTTTGGCATATCCTTGCATGGGCTAATTGTATAGATTTTGCCTAATTTAAAAGGAACTGCAAGTTGTTGCACAAAATTGTAACTCAACATATTGAAATGTGTAACCTCGAGAGTGCCATTAACAGCGGACATACGGACATACTGACATAAATGTCTACATCGACTCAGTTTTTCATGCTGATCAAGAATACAAAAACTCTGTAAATTATATGATGCCTCCTTCTCGGGGTTTTGTAAATAGAATGACCAACTTAGTATACTCCCAAGGACATACTACATATAAAGATAACTTCACAAAGTTTCATATTTACACAACTACACCTAACCCTCAATTTTTATAGTTTCTTAATACATTTAAAATCTAGTTATTACATTCATTCATTCAATGAAAAACATAACAATCAATTAATCGTGTAAATCATTGTTTGAGTGCACCTACTAATTATATTACAAAGTGATCATAAGATCACTACACATGTACATATAATTGACAATTGCAAATAACTGGGTAAATAATTATAGTATAAGTTTATTTATTGACATGATTATCTATATTTTTGTCGTGCATTATATGTTAACGCCTGATATAACAAAAAATTATTAAACACTTTATTAATGAAATGAAAATGTTTTGTTTTATCAAGTGGAAAGTAGACACTGTTTGGTTGTTTATAAAGATTTATTGTGCACCTTATGAAAGCGATTTTTTATTTACCAAAACAAGTCATTTGCTCTGGAGATACTTTGAAGTACTATTTTTTCAATAAAAACATAACAATTTTATATTTTAATACGAACATACCCTTGAATAATTTTTATGATTTGTTAACGTTGAAATGTCAGTAAAAGTAAACATATTTATTCGCTTTGCATAAATTTGTGTTTCAGTTTGAAAAAAACTCAGAAGGAGACGTTAGAGACCTTACAAAATATATATTATTCCTGATTAGCAACAAAAACAGATCTCACGGTGGTAAATTTTCAATATAAAATATCAATCAATAGCCACGCCCACAATCTACAAAAACCAATATATTAACCATAAAAATTTTATCTAAGAAGTTAAATCTTAGAATACGTTTTTATAATTACCCAATCCATGGGCGTGATATGCCAAAAAGTTACAAAAAAAACTATACCCAGAATACAACTCGACTTTCAAACTTCTACATTATACGTACACTACCTGGGGGCGTAATCATATATCTGCCACGCCTGTTGTTTTTAAAATTTAGTCTAAGCCAAATGTAGTTTTCTTACTTGTTATTATGTAGTTTTGGAACTTAAAATAACTACAACAATTTTGAGTCGGTGGGCGAAACTTTCAGAGCGGTCGTAATAATCGTCCCACCAGACCGACTATGCGTGTTATAGTGGATAAACTTGAGTCAAAATATTCACTATTGGATATTCCTTTCCCTGGATGAGGGGACGATGAACTTCTAAATGTCTCTATATGAGTTTAAAATTCAATATCATTTTTAGTAAATACTTTTTTTATGGCTATTTAGTTTTTAATCCATAGACTAAGTAGTAAAAAGACAAAAAAAAAAGTTCCAAAAGTGTTAACATACGAAATATTGTTTTAAAAATAAAAATTTTTAATTATTGTGGGGGCGTATTATTCAAGGTCAATGATCACTGAGTAATTCAAATAAACTGCAGTTTATAAATATTTTGAAAATATACGATTATACCTCATATATAATTTATACGTTTATTACTCATAGGTTGTTCATCTTGACGAATAGTAAATACGCTTTATCTGAAAGCGTTTCATCTCAAAACAAATGCACTATAATGCCTTCAAGTTTAGGAGTTTGGCTTAAGTCAAGTCAAACTTAGATCCTTAAAATATTGCTATAAAATGTGTGCGCGATCTTAATAGAAAATCAAGTGTTACCAACTGATCCTTTATTTTTTGAGGTATTGAAGCCATATTGGTTTTGGGATTATATGAAAACAAATTCTTAATCAAACCCTTAAATAATTCCTCACTCTTCAACTTTGCTTTAACTGTGAGCGTTTTACTCGACCGATTTTTTTGCACAACTCATAATTTCTAAAGAGCGAGGAAAAGTTTTTCTCAGATGGACAGATGGACATAGTTCAAGCGATTCAGAATTTAATGCTATCCCAACATATATAATTTATCTGTGATGTTTCGTTTTAGTTACGTTACAAAGATTTTGACGAAATTAATATACATCCGACCCAAAAGTGGTGATTTTAAAAATTTATAAATCGTTTTCATTTTATAATGGAATAACAAAAAAAAAAAAAAAACAACATATTATTTATGGCATAATTGTCTAAGAGGGAAACCCTCGGTACGTTATACAGCAAATATTTCAATTATAAGAATATATGAATATGTCATAAATAAATTAAAATTTTCACACCATCTTCCTTATCTCTCCATATTAACCTTTATAATAATATAAGAGTTAGTTATGTGGCCTTTAAAGTGTCTATTCATTGAGAAGATAAGATTCCTAACGACACTTTTATCTTTAATACCTAGTAATATTTATTAAATAAAAGTGCTGTAATCAGTGCTATGTATAAAATCAATGTTAATATTAAATCATATGGATTAAATTGAAATTACAGTTTTTATATAAACAACGCAATAAATAACATGATAAATGTAGAGAATACTATAGTAGGATCAAGTAAAAACAATAACTTTGGCTTAAGCCAAATCTTAAATACCCTTTACTTTCATATACTCATAGTAGGCGTGGCAATTAGCTGATTACACTGTGTAACAGTGTAACTATCAACTTAGAAGTCAACATTCCAACCATGCCCATTTTTGGCATACTACGTTCCAACATTAGACGTTCACATGGACATACGGACCGACACATTTAAAACAATTCCGATTTGGTTGCTTCAGAGACCTTTAGTCTCTGATGCTATATATGTGAAGAAATTCCTTAAGATTTACTCATAAATTGATGTATTGAGTAATTTTGCTAAATATATTTAAGAATAATTTATGAATTACACAATAAATCTTGTTAAAATCTTCATAAATCTTTAAGCAAACGGTGAAACGAATTTATCTCTAATTGAATAGAATTTTCTATTAGTTTTTTAGAAAATAATAATTTCATGACTAAATATAAATGAACAAGCATTGTAAAATGCATATATTTAGTATAGTCTTTGATTAGTACAATGAAAATATACAAACAAGGTCTCTATATAAATCATCTCTATTTAATTCGATATTTTCATACACCAGATTACTAAGCATTAGTGATTTAAGCTGTTGGAAAATTAATAAAGTGACACAATTGGAAATATTACAGTTAGTCAAGACCGATCATTTAATACCCTACACCATTAAGTTTAGCACATAATACTATAATTGAGTCATTATCATTTACAAGTTGCTTCCTTACAACACATTATGTGGAAAGGGATTCTAAAAATGGTTCGATTGGGTCCAAATTTGTCACTACGAAATATGAAGCCAATTAACTTTTCTTCACTACATTTCGAGAAAATATAATAAAACTTACGAATTTTCGTCATATAATTACTTATTTCAAATGAAAGCGTTGTTGTGGAGAGGAGTTCTAAAAATGGTCCAATTTAAACCATTTTCAATAGTGCAAATCTTTTGTACTAAATTTTATTGACATATTTTAAAAACTGTGGCCAAAAAATAAAATTACATGGACAAACAAAAGACAGACGGACGGATGCTATGATTCAGAAAATGATTCTGAACAGTTATAACAAAAAGTTGGTTCTATCTTTAGTAGTTTACAAGTTACAAATATCCGCACAAACTTAATATTTCCTTTATTATACAAGATTGTAAAATGTAAACTTCTCAGTTGACATTTAGCAATAAATTCACTTATTTGCTTTGCATTGATTGAAACCGGTTTATTGATCAATTGAATACTCAATATAAAGTACACGTGCTTTATATTGCATATATCTATACTCTCTTCCATATATTATATTATACACCCTTATGTGTAAAATAATAATAAAAGAATAACTCAATTTATATGATTGCTGCAAATATATTCATTAAGTATTTTTTTTACATCCGTATATTATATAATTATACAATACAATGAGCCACTACCGCCTGCTTAAACAAATTTTATTATGATATTTAACTTCAACTGGTTTTTTCACTAGACTTTATAGTTACATATATAAAAAAGTCAACAAAGTTAATGGAAAATGATTCGGTAATTATTTTATTGAATTTTAATTAATTAGGGAATAAAAGCGCGTGGGAGAAAATATATTTGCATATGAAAATGTAAAATTTTTACATTCATGACAAAATTATAATGTTTAGCTTGTCGTAATTAAAAAAAAAAAAAACTGTACTTGAAATATGCAGTATGCTTCGTCCGCGAAAAACAAATGAGGACCCACTTTATAATATTAGCTATACTTACAAGATATTATACTCTCCACATATATATACAAAATGCGGGCCTGAATGTTACCTGATTAAGCCCTTTAATAGTGTACTTAATACGTATCAACTTCAAAGGCAGATTGAACCAAAAAAGATTATGTTCTTCAATCTCGCCCATATTTGACATACTGAAGGAATTTTATAGCTCAGTTTTTGTGACAAACATAGAAATTTTCAATATCTTAATATTTACGTGAGATTATACGGACACGTACAAGGACACAAGACTTTAATGCCGATCTGACGTCTTCTTCTAGATATTGCAAATGGAATAATAATCTCAATATACCCCCATATCTCATGTGAAGCACATAAAAATACATATCGGCTGCTAGCTATGTCATAATGTAAACATGATTATATTATAATGTCGAGAGACTTTAATAAAGCGTATCGCGAGCAATATAAGTGACACTGAAAATATCAGAACATTAAATAAATATTTACAAATTTACAAATTATAACGAATAATTTATACCGTAAATATATGGTAGAATAAAATGATTTTTTTTTTTTAAATTATTTAATCTATCAAAATTGCATCATAACACAATGACAAGAAATGTAAATTAACGAAACCTTTAAAATATAAATTTAATTTTAATTTAAATGTTCTCATAATAACATAGCGTGAAAATACAACTTGGGGATACAGAGACATAGGCAGACTAAGTTTGTCATTACATTTACAATACTCAAAAGGAAATATCAGACATCTTACAAAGTATATACATTCTTGATCAGCATCAAAAACTGAATCTATGTAGAAATATATGTCCGTACGTCCCTCTATTGTTAGTACTCTGATACTCGTAAATTTTAAGATATTGAGCTGAAATTTTGTAAAAACAATTGTATTATTCTTACACGCAATGTCACAATTGAACAAAATCGGTAAAGAACCACGCCCACAATCGAGAAAAATCTCTTTATCAGCCTCAACAATTAAAATTTGTGGTTGAAATTTAGTATCCTCATTTGTAAATACCTCATTCATCGATGTGACATAAATGGGCGTGATCAAATAACAGAAAAACAAAACCGAAATAGCAAAAATTTTATAAAACTAAATCTCAACTTGACAGCTAATACGTAACGCACACTTTTAGAGGGCGTTATCATATACCTGCCACTCCTACCGTTTGATACCCTCATGTGGAGGGTATTTAAGATTTGGCCTGAACCAAATTCAGCCTTTTTTCCTAGTTTTTATCATACAACAAATATGTCTGTCAGGCTACAGTGTTTATATAAACCACCAACATATCCGAGTGGGCTTTCTCTTTTGTTGTTATATGTATAACGTTAATTGTAAATCAAGTCTTTGTTAAGGTTTCTCTTTTGTTATTGTAATATTGGGCACTTTTTATAAGTCTTTCTTAAGACTTGTATTGTGCACTAATTGTCATATTTCAAATATTTGATTGTGATGTCTTGTGGATGATAAGATCAACTTAATTAGTGTGCCAATGTCATTTGACTATATAAACAGAATCTAGACTTAAAAAGAAACATTAATTAAGGATAATCATTTAATGTATAATTTATTCTCATACTTGGATCATCATTAATTTTTATTAACAATTGTTTACTTTTATATCAAACAAAATACTCCTTCCCCTCCAATTATTACACATTTGCTTTAAACACTTTAATGAATCAGAAAATTCTAAAAACGAGTTTAACAGTAACGTTATGCAAGCAATTGTTAAACGAGAAGCTCAACTTATTGCTAATACGTTTTTATTGTATTGTTACGTAAACAAATACCTTTATATGGATGTAATATAGTTAGAGGAGATAAATTGAATAAATAAACAAGGAAAAAAGCCAAATCTTAAATACCTTCTACAGAGCAATTAGGACGTAGAGACTAAATAAGTTTATTTAAAACAAGTAGAAAAAAACTTAATTTGGCTTAGGCCAAATGATAAATACCCTTCACATCTACAATTGTGTCCATCTTCAATATACTGATAATAGTAAAGATAAATATAAAAGGATAAATAGTAGTACTAGATTACTTGAGGTCTCAAAAATAACTGAAGAGAATTTTGTCAACTCTCAGTAGAGCTGTACCCCTTTTAAATAGAGCACCGCCTGCACAAACAATATAAAATTTAGCATGCCTCACATTATATATGGGGAGGTTATAAAAAGTGAGAAAACCAAAGAATTTAAATAATAATATAAAAAATTTATCTACTTAAAATAATGTGCCAAATGTTTGTCTATGCATTTTAAATTAACCATTAATTGCCAACAACAACATTTTCTTATTTTTTTTTTTTAAACGAAATAGTTTGAAAGGATAAATGTGTGCTATCGCAAATGAAAGCGTAAGCGCACATCAAATAAACGTCATTCTTTGTGTAGGCAAATAAATGTATTTCATTTATTAATAATTGTGCAATGTTCATATGTACGTAAATACCTCCTGCATTTGTTATACGTATAAAAAATTTAAAAAAATGTGAAGGTTTTATTAGTGACAGCAGTAAAAATAAATAAAAAATTTAGAATTATGACTTAGACCTAATCTGAGATACCCTGCACTTGTATACATAAAAGTTGGGTGTGGCATGACCTTTGTACTATTTGGGATTGATCATTTAGATGTGAGTTATATTATACCTCAATGGACATGAATTCTGAGCCAATTAAGGCGTACAATTATGGCTCAATTGACGCAGAATAATAGTCGAACCTGTTTATGGGATGACGGGTTTTTATCTTTTTAATGTTTCTTAATTGGGGGGGTAAGATCGGCATGGTAAATGCACTTAAAGGAGGTGGATAGGGATACTTATAACTATGATAAAAAGGTCTACTCAATTAAATTCAAAAGAGGATGCTGTTATATATAAGCCACGCCCCCAATATAGAATAAATATACTATTCATTTTAATTGTCAATGTACCATTTTATCTTAATTTCTGATAATGAAGTTGTTCACTATTTATAATTTATAATAATTTATTACGATTAATAAATTAATTAATAATAAATATTTCATTTTATTTAATTTTTTATTATCTAAATTTAAAAAAAATTAAACAATTCTTATTATACAACAATAATCATTTTCTCTTTATTCCACAGAAATATGAAGCAACTGCGACAAATGGTAGAATCAATGCGGCACGCAGTGTGGAGGAAAATGCGACCATACACGCCATTGAGGAAAAGCCCACAAAGTATACAAATTATTACGATTTAAATGAAATGTAAAAGAAAATTTTTTGTAATATTATTATCGTACACAGTTATTTTCAGTCGCTTATACATCTGTTTAAAGGTAATATCGGTCCTGGCCTATTTGCCATGGGGTTTGCCTTCAAAAATGGTGGCATTGCCGCTTCCGCAGCCCTCACTATACTCATCGCCATTATCTGTGTACATTGTCAACACATTTTGGTGAACTGTTCGATTAAGATGCGCTCCATAACACGGGCCAGCAAGTGTCCAGATTTTGCGGAAACTGTCGAACAATGTTTCGAAAATAGTCCAACAAAATTAAGAAGCTGGTCTAAGGCCATGAAGACGGCCGTAAATGTCTTTATATGCGTTACCCAATTGGGTTTCTGTTGTATATATTTTGTGTTCATCAGTACAAATTTGAAACAGGTGGGTGTTGTGTGAGTTTAGTGACTTTGCAACTTATGCCAGAACATTCTACAAATGTGTGGGCAGACAACATATATTATTTTGTTGTTGTGATAAACGTATATATGTGTTGTATTTAGATACTGGTGGCCCACAATTACCAGTTGGACGTACATATAGTGATGTTAATTTCATTTATACCGATTTGGTTCACCTCGTTAATAACGAATCTGAAATATTTGACACCAGTTTCGGGTTTTGCAGGCATGTGCATGATTTGCGGTTTGGTGGTGACGTTGGTTTATGCATTAAAAGATGGCATACCCGATTTTAGTGAACGCCATTTGTACACCAGTCCACGAGAATTGGCTTTATACTTTGGCACAGCAATTTTCGCCTTTGAAGGTATCGCTTTGGTATTACCTTTGAAGAACTCAATGGCCAAACCGGATAGTTTTGATCGTCCTCTGGGTGTTCTGAATGTGGGCATGATCATTGTAAGTATTGAATTGTGAATTGTGGAGTCGTTTCAAGTTCTTGTAAAGTTTTTAACTGAAGAAACTGTTTTCAAGGTTTCAGCATGTTTCATGTTGGCTGGTTTTGTTGGCTATGCCAAATGGGGGGATAAGGTAGCCGGCAGTTTAACACTTAATCTGGGAGATACTCTGTAAGTGAATGAACGAAATTTTGTGAAATCCTTTTCATTTTTTTAATTAATTCTTTCGATTTTGCAGGGGTGCTCAAATAGTTAAAGTGATGGTGTCATTGGGTGTCTTGTTCGGGTACCCTTTACAGTTTCATATAGCTATACAAATCATGTTGCCGCATATCATACACTTTTTCCGGCTTTATAATCATCAACTTTTAGCCAATTTAGTATTTCGCACCTTAATGGTATTACTTACTTGTAAGTATCAAATGAATAGTTTTCTTTTCATTCATTCATATGTAAATTTATTTCAGTAAGCATTGCTGAATTAGTACCTGCTTTGGGTTTATTTATTTCATTGATCGGTTCGCTATGCTCCACAGCATTGGCTTTAGTATTTCCGCCCGTTATAGATTTGCTGGTGAAGCATGACAATCAAAAGTGTTCCAGTATCTTCAAATTTTCAAAGAATATATTCATTTTGGTTTTGGCAATGATCGGCTTTGCTGTTGGCACATTCGAAAGTTTATATGGTATCGTTAAACATTTCGGTGAAGAGGAACAGGTTTAGCGAAGGAGATTGGAAAGGCATCGAAACTATTACAACTCACAACAAACAAAAAACCACAACGAACCTCTTGTGTTATTAAATTATATACATGCGTATACTTATATAAAATACAATACATACTCATAAGTTTCTCTTAGTTCAAGTGTAATAATTTGTAATTTTAAAATAATGACTATTTAGGTTTTATAGAGAACAAATAATGTGCAAAAATACATTTAAGATATTTATACTTGAAATAAAAAATACATTTAATAATAACTGATAAATTGTTTAACAATCTGGTGCACGCTCCATCTGCTATATATACAAATACGGCCTCTTTTAAGGACTAATCAAGTAGATGCTACATATCAAGGACGAATTCTGTGTAAAATAGATTTTTTTTAATTGTGGGCGTGTCCGATATAAAGTTTAGCACATCTTTGGTTAGGAAATTAAAAGAAAAATTATTCCTTATTTCTTATTATTTTTGTTAGTAGATATTTTTGCTGATTGTGCACATGGTTTGCTAAGAGAATCGTGTAAGAGTTTTCCTCAATATCTTCGATTTTGTGCCGGTGAGTGTTTCCAAAGCAGACACACGGACCCCTTTACATGATTAAATGGACCTAAACTTTGATTGTGGTGCAGACTATACGAGGTTAGTCTTAGAAATATCCAACTTAACAAAGCCAAAAATAACAAGAAAGAAAAGTAAATGTGGCTTAGGCCAAATCTTAAACACCCTCCACATCTATAAATGGTGGGTATGGCAGGTGTATGTATGAATTACGTATCAGCTTACATGTGGAGTTTTACGTTTTTGTAAATTTTTGGAGTGTTTTTTAGGGTGATCGATACTCTGTTAATAGTAAGAGTTCCTAAGGTAAAGTCTTTGCTGGAACGACTACTACAGAGTTAATGACAAATACTGAAATTAAAGTTATACAAGCTTATAGTACAAATGACTAATTTAGATACTCCTGAATTTGAAATGGAACCTATGGAAATGATGTGGAAAATTCCCACAAGGTACCACATATAATTTAAATTTTTCATTGAAAATATATATCGATATTTATCGATTGAATTCACCCCCATACGTTTTACTTCAAAAAAATTCGTTTAAAATTAAAACAATTTTTAATCAACAAAATCACTCTTAAATTATTTTGCATCATATTTAAATTGTAGGAGTGATTGACTATATTTACATGTGATAATTTAGGAACATGTCGGACGAACCACTGCCAGAAATCGAAAAGACGGAAAAACCTACCAGGTACCGTCTTCTATTTCCATTTCCTCCATTCCATATCATAATGAATTGTTGCAACATTATTAAAATATTTAGCTATTTTATGGCACTGGTGCATATATTCAAGGGCAATATTGGTCCGGGTTTATTTGCGATGGGTTTCGCCTTCAAAAATGGCGGTTTAATTGTGTCTTCCATTTTAACAATTATTATAGCCATCGTTTGTGTACACTGCGAACATATTCTAGTTAGATGTTCGACAAAGATGCGCGAGATAAGTAATGCGCCAGAATTTCCGGATTTTGCCGATACGGTAGAGCAATGTTTCGCAAATGGTCCGGAACATTGCAAGAAAATGTCCAGGGCAATGAAAGGAGCGTGTAATATTTTCATTTGTGTCACACAATTGGGCTTCTGTTGCGTATATTTCGTTTTCATAGCCACGAACATAACCCAGGTATCCCACCTAATTGGAAATATACAACAATAGTAATTTAAATGACACGAACCTACAGATGATTGTAGCCCATTCAAGTAAAACTTTGGATCTACGTTTAGTTATGGTGGCTGCGTTATTACCCATATGGCTGAGCTCTTTAGTTACCAATCTAAAATATTTGACACCTATTTCGGGTGTTGCATCTGTTTGTATGCTCGTGGGTCTTCTGGGAACTATTGTTATATCACTCAAAGATGGTAATCTAAATATGCATGAACGCTATTTGGCTACAAATGCCGCCGGTCTAGCGCTGTATTTTGGTACGACCATTTTTGCGTTCGAAGGTATAGCTTTGGTTTTACCGATTAAAAATTCAATGAAGAAAGCCGAAGACTTTGAACGAATACTCGGAGTTCTAAATGTCGGCATGTTTATTGTAAGTTTCTTCTGTTTAATAGATGATGTGATTCGATAATAAATGAAAGTCGCTTCAATTTTATATTAATGACAAGGTAACCGCATGCTTTATGGCGGCTGGCATTATTGGTTACGTCGCATGGGGTGAAGCCACAGCTGGGAGTTTGACGTTAAATTTAGGACGATCAATGTAAGCAAAAAAATAATAAATAATATGGTGAATATAATCACCGATACTTTTATACCTTCCCCATACTAAATGTATCACTCCATTTGGAATTATTCTCCAGGAAAAGATGTCGGAGACTATGTGTATGTGCGCGTATCCGTATGTTTGTCTATAGTTGACACTCTCGAGGATGTTAATTTTCAGATATGTTCAAATTTGGTATAAATATTTATAAAAACCCGATCCATCGATGTGCCAAAATTGGATGTGGGTGCTCGAATAACAGACTCACCCACAATGTACATAAAAACCGTAAAACTGCACTTGTAAACTGACACGTAACTCATACACTATTAGAGGGCGTAATTTTATACTCGCCACTCCCACGGTGTATGTAGATGTGGAGGGTATTTAAGATTTGGTCCAAGTCAAATTTAGCTGTTTTAGTTGTTTGTTTTCATTCTTATTTTAGTCCCGCGGAAATTATGAAAGTTCTAGTGTCGATGGGTGTATTGTTTGGCTATCCCCTGCAATTGCATGTGGCCATACAAATTATGTTGCCCTCCATCATACACTGCACACATGCTCACCATCATCAACTTACGGCCAATTTAGTATTTCGATCTTGTGTCGTCCTAACAACATGTAAGTAGGATCTTAAAATAACTTGAAGTGTTGCTTACTTGCTTAAATCCTATTGCAGTGGGCATTGCTGTATTAGTTCCTTTTTTGGGCTTATTCATATCATTGATCGGATCGGTATGTTCGACTGCATTGGCTTTAGTATTTCCACCGATAATTGACCTGTTGGTGCATCGTGGTGAAAACAAACTAATAGTCGCTCTAGTGTTTACAAAAGACATTTTAATAATTATCGTTGCATTGGGCGGTTTTGCAATTGGTACATATCAAAGTTTATACGACATAATTCAAGAATTCCGACACTTTCATTCCTCGTGAATATAAATATTTTAAGTGAATTTAATTGCACACAATTTTTTTATAAATCATTAATAAAATCATGTAGAAAAAATATGAGAGATAAAAATTCTCAAAAGTTTTCATTGCATTACGGACAGGCCTGATCGAAAAATTCTGTAATAGTTCCGACAGCGTCTTAAGCAAATATACGTTAAATGTAAAAAATTAAATTATCAGCAATATTAAACGTAGCGTCGTAAAACAAGTGAAAATGTTGTGGTCGATCAAGCTTCTCCATATATTACCCTACTGAAGTCACTTCGTGAAATGTCATTATATAGAAAGAGGTTCTAAAAATAGTCCAATTCAGTCTATTTTTAGTAGGATTCCCCTTTGCACCAAATTTCATCGAAATATCTCAAAAAATTTGACTGAATTTACATTTATTTACATGGACTGACAAACATACAGACGGTCATGGTTAAATCGATTCATATTTTAATTCTGAATCAATTGATGTAATTGAAGGTGCATGTAACATTTGCTGTTTAGGAGTTACAAACATCCGCACAAATTTAATTTGCCACAAGAGTATAAAAATTTGATTGAACAAATAAAGCACTTGTCAACATACACAAGTAGTTAGTAACTATGAGTACTTAGGTACTTGATATTGAAAGGCATGCGATTTTTAATAAATAATTAGAGTATAAAGGTCTTTTAAAGTGGTTACAAAAATATTGCATATCTATAGAAAGAATGTGAAAGTGACGGGTACCTGTTACCGTCCTTCTACTACGGATTCTGTTAAAAAAAAGATTTCTTGTAAATTGTGGCAATGGGTGTTATCCGATTATTATCCGTCAAATGTGGGTGTGGCTCTTAAACGATTTTTCTCATTTTCTAAAAGAAACTAAAAATCTTCGGACGCCCTGACGGATATGTTTCAATTGATTCGAATTTTGATACTGATTAGAAACTATACTCTTTGTGGAGCCTTTAAACAGTTTTCTGTCTATGTCAAGAAACATTGTTTTGGGTTCAAATCTTCACTAGATTGCCCTACAAATTAACGTACACATGTATTCGTGCAGACGAGATTAAATTAACTGCTGGTGGAAAATGTGGTGTTGTACTTAAAACACTTGAACAGAGTAATGTGATCCAAGAAAATAAATAGTTGATGACTTCTTTGAGACATACTGACGGGTACTGGTAGTTGGGAACCTTTAGCTCAAGCAAAAATTTTATGAAATTATTTTTTTATTTTTTTCATTTTCAAAGGTTTTAGATATTGCGAACTCACATTCAAGTACGCTCTATGTATCACTGAGCCACTGAATACATCCTTTTCATGAAAAGATAGATTATAACAAATAACAACACTAAATTCCCTTCACATGTACACACAAGCAGTGGGCGTGGCAAGTACTAAACTACGACTTCTAGAAATGCCAGTGCAAAATTTGAGCTCAATATCTTAATATTTACGACTTTGAGAATTCCCAAAAGCAGACAGACCGAAGTATATACGTTTCCAGATCGATTCATTTTTTGATGCTTTGTAAAATTTCTAACACCTCTTTTGGAGTGTTGCAAATGGAATGACAAACTTAGGGGAGAGTTTTTTTATATTAAACAAATTAAATATTTTCGTTTCACATATACTTGTTCTTATATAAGAGCCGTTGTGAATGAGAGTGGTACAAGTTTCAATTGAACTTTTGCAATTGTCACATATTTTTAATTTTAATGTTTTTCAAAAAAAGTGGACTTAATCTATTTTGAAACTACTCAAATGTTTATATAAAAATTAATATTATCCATATATGTAGGTATAGAAAGTCATGTATATATATTTATAAATATTGTAGTAATTAAGCATTAGTTTATATGTATTGTGTAATAAAGCACTTATTTGTTAAATAATTTCTTTGTTACGCTTGTTTAAATAATTTATTAACATGTGTTCTTTTTATACCCACCTACTTAAGGTTGAGAATATATATCACATCATTTTGTTAAAATGTCGGCAATGTCGACAAAAAAACATCGTACGTCCAATCCACACTCGGCAAGTTGTTGGTACACTGTTTGGTATTAAAAATTGAATAAAATCGTAAAAAAGAATTTATTTTTTAAGGATTTTTTCGGTATTACTCATAATCCATAGAAGAAATTATCTACAATTATATTCCTTAAAAGCTTAAGTGCATTGGTGGGGAGTAAGCGTTCGGGATTGTTGTCTCAGTAGTCGTAAAATTTGATATATTGAACTGACATCACTTTGAGTTTCAAAGATTGCAATTTAAATTGGGCAAAATCGGTGAATAGCCACGCCCACTATAAACAAAAATGTATTTATCTGCTACAAAAATTAAGCTTTGAAGTTGAAATTTAATAAATTTATTTATAAACCCCATTCAACGATGCGGGAGTGATTGATTAATAGCTACGCCCACAATTTATAAAAAAAAAATTAAAAACTTGACTTTTAAAGACATACACTATTAGAGGGCATAATAATGTACCTGCCACGCCCACCGATGTGTATTGCATTTAAGATTAAACCTCAGCTATATATAGTTTTTTATTTATATTTCATACATCCATCCAGATACATATTCACTGGGCTTGTGTATGATAATTTCACATTTTGTTATAAGTTAATGTTTTTTTTTTAAATACAAAAGTAACACATATTAGTATATAAGATACTTGTATTTACCAATTGTTGTGGTAATTGTTTTAAACCAGTTGGAATGATTACAATATTGAATCTAAACATTCTGTGTTCTTAACTTGGTCGGTACGTGTACGAGCAGCGCGGGTACTTTAACTGAAACAATAGAAATAAAAATCTGCAAAAATAAAAAAAATTAATAATAAATAAATGTGCATTTTAATCAATTTCAATTAATGGAATTTTTTTTTAGAATAATTCTTACGTGTTTAACTGTTGTGTGTATTTAATAAAGATTGACAACATATTTTCGTGAGTTTTTCTATTTAATAAGAAATAAAAAATAATTTACAAATTTATAACAATTGATGGTGTTTGAATTTAGTTGAAAAAAAATGCATATTTTTCTTTCATCATGTTAAATACAAGAATATAAAATATTCGAATTTATTTTTAAGCTTCAATACTCATCATCGATGCATGGGAGCTTTCCCAAAAGTGTTGAACAAAATAATATGAACATATGATATATACACAATATATATATAATATAGAGTATAGTTTATTATGTAACGGAATGTTGCCGCAGTAGTTTTATCTTGTCTGGCCAAGTTTTTTTTTTAATGTTTGTCGGTCTCTTTTAGTTAACTTTGACTTGCGCCCACTACTCCTACTTTGCAAAATTTAAAAAAAATTATCAAATATTGAAATTTTTTTAATCTGTCCTATTTCATATTTATGCATTCCTTTTTTAAAAACACATGTTTTCTTATTATCTACATAATTACTCCAATAAATTGTATTTGTACATATGTGTATAAAATAAAAAGGAAAAGAATTAAATTTGGCTAAAGCCAAATCTTAAATACTCTTCATATTTATATTTACATAAAAACACCCAATTTTTACGACAAATAAATAGATTAGTGTGCATTACGGGCATGGCTCTTGATCGATTTTGACCAATTTAAATTACGATTTACGCAACTACAAATGTTTGTACAAAATTACAGCTCAATTTGTCAAAATTTACGACCTTAAAAATGGTAACTATAGATAGATAGATGAACATACGGACAATCGCCGCAGTTTTCGATAAACATCAAGAATTTATATACTTTGTTGAATTCCAAATGGAATGACAAACTTACTATACCGTTTATGTTATATGGAGATTAAAAAGAATTATCGCATATTTTATATTTTATGCGATATAGATTTGATTTGAAACCTGCTACATATTAAAATACATTGAAATGTTCACATAAATGCATATATTATTACACCCGAGTTGTATAGATTTAAATAATATAAATAAAGTTAACAACCGATAATTTTATTGTTAAAATAGATTTATTATACTCGCATAAATTAATATTTTATTGTTGTATAAATTAATATCTATTTAACGCAAAGCAAACAAATTTATTGAAAGTCATAAAATAATAAGAAAAATCCTATTAAAAGTGACATTATTTATAGAAATTTAATGACGCTTTAATTATTCATCTTGGTTTGTTGTCTAAACACAGCTTTTCAAAGCAGGTACCGTTAATCACAAAATGGACGCATGTACATTTTAATATCATTCACACGTTCAGAAGCTTAAATTCATCAAAATATTAAACGAAAGAAATCATTTTAGAAAACAAAGTGATTTGGAAATCCATTCTGTGATATTTAAGAATAATAATTCAATTTAATAAAATAACAAATATGGGAATACCGTTGGAAAACACCAAACCCGTGATCAAAGATGCCAACATGAACATAAAACAGCCCACAGATGCAGACAATAATGAAACTACTGTTAAGAAAAAGAATAAAATTAGGTAAATAAAATAAATAAATAATCAATCAAATATAATATAAAAAAAAATGAATAAATATTTTGATTAAAGCAAGTTAGAGGCGACCATTCATTTGTTCAAAGGCAATGTTGGCGCTGGTCTGTTTGCAATGGGTGATTGTTTTAAAAATGGTGGCCTTATAGGGGCTTCTGTCTTCCTACCAATACTGGCGGTGATATGCGTACACTGTGAACAAATGCTTATCCATGGCTCCGTAATGGCAGTGGAGCGTACAACGGGTGCTACATTTTTCGATTATCCCGAAACGGTGCAAATGTGTTTCCAATACGGTCCCCTACCCCTGAGGCGAATCTCCAGATTAATGAAATTATTGGTGGAAATGTTTCTTTGCATTACGCAATTCGGTTTCTGTTCAATTTATTTCGTTTTTATAACCGAAAATTTACATCAAGTGTGTATACAACTGATTACAAAGAAGAAAAAAAAAGTTATCAACATAAAATTTATAATTTTTAGGTTTTCTTATCATACAATTGGAATGTCAGCCCTAGTTTAACAATGCTGATAACTCTGATCCCAGTCATGATACCATCACTTATGACCAACTTGAAATATATATCTCCAGTTTCAGCGTGCGCCAACTTTGCTCTATTATTTGGTTTAATAGCCACCTTAGCCTTGGCCTTTATTGACGGTCCTATGCCATCAGTCAGCGAACGTCATTTCTTCACTAATGGAACTCAGTTGTCATTGTTTTTTGGAACGGCTTTATTCTCATACGAAGGAATTGCTCTGATTTTGCCATTGCGCAATTCCTTAAGGGAACCGGAAAAATTTAGCACTCGTTTTGGTGTTTTAAATGTCACCATGACCATTATCACCATTTTGTTTATATTTACTGGATTTATAGGCTATTTAAAGTGGGGTGAAGCTGTGGAGGGTAGCATTACATTAAATTTAAATGCTGATAGAATGTAAGTAACCAACAGACACCAATACGACAAATATTGCGTAACTTTTTATATGTCTCCCTGATAGTATGTCTCAGATTATAAAAATAGTTGCTGCTCTGGGTGTATTCTTCGGTTATCCTATACAATTTTATGTGATGATTAAAATTATTTGGCAACCGTTAAAGCAAAGTTCCGCCTACGCAAGAAAATATCCCATAACCGTGCAAGTTCTTTTACGCTTTTTTATGATCTTAATGACCTGTAAGTATATATAACATTATTTAAGCATTTGTCACAAATAATATGAAATATTTATTTACAGTTGGTGTTGCTTTAATGGTTCCCCGTTTACATCTTTTTATTTCTTTAATTGGTGCTCTGTGTTCGACGGCTTTAGCTTTCGTTATACCCGTACTTTTAGATTTTGTGGTTAAAGCTCAAACACCCAAGTCACTAACTATGTGGATTTATATTAAAAATATGTGTATTTTATTGTTGGGTGTGGTGGGCATTGTAACCGGTTCTTATGAAAGTTTAGTAGAAATCTATAAAGCATTTCATGTGTAATTTTTATACCATTTCAGTGTTAATTTAATTATCATTGATCATCAATTTATTTAATATCAATTGTTTGTAAAAATTACTTAATCAGATTTAATAATTATTGTGCCACATTTTGTTTTAATTATTAAGATTTAAAAAAAAATATATTTACATTTACAATTTAAAAATAAAAATGTACCAAACACTAGTTTTAATGCATTTGTTTTGTTAAACTAAATGTTTTAATTTAATGTTTTTATACCTTTCATAGAAAATGGAGGTATACTAAGTTTGTTTTTCCGTTTGCAACACCCAGAAGAAGGCGTCGGAGACCCTATAAAGTATATATATTCTTGATCAGGGTCAAAAACTGAGTCGATTTTGACATGTAAGTCCGTATGTCCGTATATCCGTATGTTTGTCTGTTATCGGCATTCCCACGGTCGTAAAGTTTGAGATATTGGGATGAAATTTTGTACCAGCACTTTACTTTTAATATTTGCACACAGGTCGCTATTTAAAATGGACAAAATAAGTCAATAGCCACGCCCAAAATGTATATAAAAATCTATTTATCTGCCACAAAAACTAAGCTATTAAGTTGAAATTTCATATATGTATATAAAATTAGTCCTTCCATCAATAAGCCAAAAATGGGCGTGATCAGATAACATGCTTACAATGTATAAGAATCGTTTTCTTGTGCAGAATCTTAACTTGTAAACAAAGTTCGAAAAACTAACTTTGAATTTTAAATATTAAGTTTTGTCCAAATATAAGAAAATATATAATTTTTAGATCCATGACAAAATGATAATGTATACCTTGTCGTAATAAAGAAAAGCAATATTTGTAATATAATTAGTAATAGTATTTTATTTAGAACTATACTATACAGTCAGCCGCATGTTTCGCCCACTAAAAACAAATAAATTTTGAAACACTCTCCAGTTGTTTTTCACAGTTTATTATATTAATTACGCTTACTATTTTATTGTCCATTCACTTTACAAATGTTTTTGAAAATGTGGCTCCTGAATGAAATGTTTTGATTCATATGCAAACATTAACATAACAGCGAAGTGGGCCTTAAAAAAAATCATTATTAAATTATTAAAATTGTCGGCCTCTTTCAAAGAAGACATTGAGTAATTTTGAACTCAAGCTTTTAAGTGGTCTTTGCAATAACTTACTACACACTAACGGCTCTGTTTCGATCGAGTAAATTGTGGACATTTCTGTTATCCCACCACACCCATTTTTGATGAATCGATGGATGGGTTAATTAAATTTATACCAAATTTAAACTTCATGGGTAAAATTCATTGATTGTGGGCATGGCTCCTTATCGCTTTTGCCCATTTTAAATAGCGATCTGCCTGAAGAAACTAAAAGTGTTTATACAAATATTTCAGCAAATGGCAAATACTGGAATTAAAGCTACACAAGCTTATAGTACAAATGACTAACTTAGATACTTTTGAATTGGATGATGGAAATTATATACCGATATTTATCGTTTGAATTTCACCCCCATAAGTTTTATTTCAAAAAAATTCGTTTAAAGTTAAAACAATTTTTAATCAACAAAATCACTTTTAAATTATTTTGCATCATATTTAAATTGTAGGAGTGATTGACCATATTTACATGTGATAATTTAGGAACATGTCGGACGAACCACTGCCAGAAATCGAAAAGACGGAAAAACCTACCAGGTACCGTCTTCTATTTCCATTTCCTCCATTCCATATCATGATGAATTGTTGCAACATTATTAAAATATTTAGCTATTTTATGGCGCTGGTTCATATATTCAAGGGCAATATTGGTCCGGGTTTATTTGCGATGGGTTTCGCCTTCAAAAATGGCGGTTTAATTGTGTCTTCCATTTTAACAATTATTATAGCCATCGTTTGTGTACACTGCGAACATATTCTAGTTAGATGTTCGACAAAGATGCGCGAGATAAGTAATGCGCCAGAATTTCCGGATTTTGCCGATACGGTAGAGCAATGTTTCGCAAATGGTCCGGAACATTGCAAGAAAATGTCCAGGGCAATGAAAGGAGCGTGTAATATTTTCATTTGTGTCACACAATTGGGCTTCTGTTGCGTATATTTCGTTTTCATAGCCACGAACATAACCCAGGTATCCCACCTAATTGGAAATATACAACAATAGTAACTTAAATAATACGAACCTACAGATGATTGTAGCCCATTCAAATAAATCTTTGGATCTACGTTTAGTTATGGTGGCTGCGTTATTACCCATATGGCTGAGCTCTTTAGTTACCAATCTAAAATATTTGACACCTATTTCGGGTGTTGCATCCGTTTGTATGCTCGTGGGTCTTCTGGGAACTATTGTTATATCACTCAAAGATGGTAATCTAAATATGCATGATCGCCATTTGGCTACAAATGCCGCCGGTCTAGCGCTGTATTTTGGTACGACCATTTTTGCGTTCGAAGGTATAGCTTTGGTTTTACCGATTAAAAATTCAATGAAGAATCCCAGAGATTTTGATCGAATACTGGGAGTTCTAAATGTCGGCATGTTCATTGTAAGTTTGTTCAGTTTGATTGATAATGTGAATGGCTTCATTTTTATATTAATGTACTACTGACAAGGTAACCGCATGCTTTATGACGGCTGGCATTATTGGTTACGTCGCATGGGGTGAAAGTACACTTGGGAGTTTGACGTTAAATTTGGGACGATCAATGTAAGCAAAAAATAATAAAAAGTATGGTGAACGTATGAAAGCACCGATACCTTTACACCCTTCCCATACCAAATGCATCATTCTTTTTGGAATTATACTCCAGACACTATGTGTAAATGCGTGTATCCGTATGTTTGTTTGTTGTTGACACTCTCGAAAATTAACAAAATTTTCAGATATTTAGATGAAATTTTACTAAAATTGGTCACGAGACACGCCCACAATTGAAAAAATATTAGCTAAAAGTTTAAATTTGGTATAAATATTAATAAGTACCCTATCCATTGATGTGCCAAAACTGGGTGTGGTCGAATAACAGACGCACCCACAATGTATAAAAAAACCGTAAAACTGCACTTGTAAGCTGACACGTAATTCATACACTATTAGAGGGCGTAATTGTACACTTTCCAGGCCCACAGTGTATGTAGATGTGGAGGGTATTTAAGATTTGGTCCAAGTCAAATTTAGTTTTTTTTTAGTTTGTTTTCATTCTAATTTTAGTCCCGCGGAAATTATGAAAGTTCTAGTGTCGATGGGTGTATTGTTTGGCTATCCCCTGCAATTGCATGTGGCCATACAAATTATGTTACCGTCCATCATACACTGTACACATGCGTACCATCATCAACTTACGGCCAATTTAGTATTTCGATCTTGTGTCGTCCTAACAACATGTAAGTAGGATCTTAAGATAACTTGAAGTGTTGCTTACTTGCTTAAATCCTATTGCAGTGAGCATTGCTGTATTAGTTCCTTTTTTGGGCTTATTCATATCATTGATCGGATCGTTATGTTCGACTGCATTGGCTTTAGTATTTCCACCTATAATTGACCTGTTGGTGCATCGTGGTGAAAACAAACTAATAGTCGCTCTAGTGTTTACAAAAGACATTTTAATAATTATCGTTGCATTGGGCGGTTTTGCAATTGGTACATATCAAAGTTTATATGACATAATTCAAGAATTCCGACACTTTCATTCCTCGTGAATATAAATATTTTAAGTGAATTTAATTGCACACTATTTTTTTATAAATCATTAATAAAATCATGTAGAAAAAATATGAAAGAAAAAACTTCTCAGAGATTTTCATTGCAGGGGCGCGGTATCCAATATTCGAACTCAGCTAAGCTAAATACACATTTTTTTTTTAATTATCTGATTTGTAATAATACCCTTAAACGGAAAAATTGGGTGTGGTAGACATTGTAACCGGTTCTTATGAAGATAATAGTAGAAACAACGAGCATATAAAGGCAAGTCCTTCTGCTCCTTGTTTATACTATTACTAAGTTTATAGAAAAAGATCTATAAATTATTTTATGTGTAAGTTTTATATCATTTTAGTGTTAATTTTATTATTTAATTAATCCATTAATTTATTTAATCAATTGTTTGTAAAAATTACTTAATCAGATTTAATAATTGTTGTGCCACCTTTTGTTTTAATTATTAATATTTATTTTTATATATTTATTATAACTTAATCTCTTTACCGTCTTATGCTTGATTACTGTTAGTTTTTTTCAACTTTTTCTCTTTCTTCTTTAACATCTCACTTTTGTCCAAATTGTTTTGGAAGAAGGTGGTTTCTTTACGTGCTTGCGACACTTCATTCATTAGACGTTGCTTATGGACCGCCTGTTCATAATTCATGCGTTCGGTAAGATGACACCACTTAAAACGTGGCAAATATTTCATACTCCATAGGCAATCATAAAAATGTGATTTTTTACGCGTCGAAATGTGTTTATTATTGAGTAAAGGTACTATTTGTTTGGCTACACGTTTCGATTCAAACTCCACCCAACCTTCTGTAAAATGACGAGCAAATGGTTTACGTTTCTTTTGTTTACCATCACCATTTTTCTCTAAAAAAAAACAATTTTAAATAAAATTACTAAACTATAGAAGATATATATTCCGTTTTTACATACTGACTGGCAGCTTTTCAAACTGTAAATACACCCGTCCAATTTTCCCATATTCACCCAGAATTTCTCGTATTCGTGTAACATTCATATGTTTGGGTATGTTTGATATATAAATTATACCCTTTTTCCGCTTCTTATGGGGTTTTACCATTTGCAGACTCTTTAAACCCATTTCATCTTCGGAATCTTCTTGTGGCTCATCGCCAGCATTATTATCATTTTCTTCTACCTCTGATTGATTGATGGAATATTCGTCTTTATCTTTTTTATCGGAACCATCTTCACTCAATGTATTAGTTTTTCGAATTTTTTTGATATGTTTATTCGACATATTTATCAATTATTTTATTTCACGTAAATTTCCAATCATTTAACATATTTCTTTATTGACAATGATTATTTAACAGGGTCTCCAACATTAAATATATTCAAATTAATCCAATTGCATTGGTAACACTGTAAGTACTGCCAAGTTTAAAATAAATGTTAGGATGTATACCATCCAATCTTTTTTTAGTATTTGACATCTCTGTTCAACACAATCGGCAGCTAATTTCTGCTCAGTTTTATTATTAGCTTAGGTTGGAATTGAAAAATACGTTACATAGCAAACGAGTTGTGGACATGAACAAGTGAAGAACGTGTGCGCGAGAAACGATTTAACGATTTAAAAAAAAAACATATATTCCGAAATGCATTTTCCCGCAAAAAATTAAATTTATTTTACCTAAAATATCAGCAACGGTGCTTATGTCAAATATTTCTTAATGTGTTATTTAATCATCGTAAAGAATTTACAACAACATGGTGGTAGCACATATATGTGAGTTTACAAGCGTGTGTACATTTGCGCAAGAAACAAGTTTAACTGAGGAATCAAAGTGTATGAAGTTGGTGTGTTAAAAAAAGTGAAGAGAAACCTTAACAACGTCAAATAATTCATATGAAATAGTTAACAAGTTAAATTAATCATTCTAATATTATTTTAACAATAAAATTTAACATAAAAGAGGTCTTGAAAAATTGCCGAAGTGCATAAAGCTAAAATAAATTATTTTCCTTGTGGGAAAGCATATGTGCGATCAAGTGTCCTTATAACTCTCAAACGAACAATTTTTATTCTCTGGCTTTATGTTGTACATAAAAACTCTCCTTCTCTCATTAAATATCATTAACAACTCCGTTTTTAAACCCTAAACTAGAATTATATCCAAGAACAATTACAATGCAGCTGCTAGTATTCATTAAACGTTCATTAATAACTAACAACTGTTTTAACAAAAACAACAGCCATTAAATTAAGATGAGAGGAATTATTTAATAATTTAATAATAACAAATAAATCGAATTCAATCAATAATAATTTCATTAAAAATTTCCATTGAAATATTAAGAAAAGGGTAATTTTTAAAATTTTCTTTCTCTTTAACTAAATATGTATAAAAAATGGTAATTCTTTAAATGTAAAAAAACTCACTACAGTGATAAATCTGAAAATTGTTCTTCTGTGAAACAAGTGCATAGATACAGTGTTTTGCGTCTTTGCGTGTGTGCGTTTGTGTTTAAAAGATATTCCAATTGCGCCCGTTCAGTTCGTGTATAAAATTACAATATGAAAGTTACCGTTTGTTTTGGCGACACACGCATTTTGGTGCCATGCGGCAATGGCGATTTATTAGTGAAGGATTTAATCAATGAAGCCACGAAACGTTATAAAAAGGCCGCTGGAAAGGTAAGTGAACTTTTTCATTTATTTACAAAAAGTGGAACATGTAAAGAAACGATAGTGGAAATGTGTCACAAATGAGTTGAGTTGATTAGATTAGATTGTTTAGTTTATATTTTTAAACTATTTATACATGAATGAATAATTCTTTTTATTTAAAAACTTCAAGATACTTGTGTGTATCTCTATAAAAGATAACATACTTGTGGTGGAAGCCCATTTTTAGTTTACATACGTTCGTATGAACTTTATTTGATGATAAAGAATCCGCATCATGAGTTTTATTACTTGTTTATGAATCTTTTACAAACATTTCAAAGCATTTTTTAGTTTTTTTACTTGTTTAATCATGAAACTAAACAACAAACAAACCAAACAACAAACTCACCAAATAAAGTTGATTGTGTCTACATGACAATGGCTTTCATTGGAAAGAGAATAATACCAAACATTTTTTACACAACAATTCCATTACATTGTAATACTGTAGTTTAAAAAAAAAGTGTTCTTGGTTCTTGCTGTAGATGGAATGACAATTACACAACCATATATTCTTTTTGATTGATGGCTAAAAAGTATTGAAAAAGTTACATGTCAGTGGAAGGTATTAAGTTGTAATCTAAGCATTATTTTTTGTAGATTTATCGTTGTATATGTTGTGCATAAGAATACGGGTGGGGATACACAAACCCATTTATATATATTTATAGCGGTGTCATAAATCATTTGAGGTAAAATGTGAACCCAACATTCATTTGAAGTTCGGTTCTTTCGATTTCTTTGACAATTTCTTGATAATGCTGCATTCCTAGCTTACATTTATAACAGAATGTACGGTTTGATCCTTATTCTGTGTTTTTTTTTATTTTTTACATATTCCTAAAATGACAAAATCTTTGTCATTTTCTATGAAGGTTTATTCAAATACACACCCATTACTATGCTAAATGAAAAATGATCAGACGATGCTTGAAAACTTTATCAGATTTCTTCTTTCTGTGAAGCTGAAAGCTGGGTAGGTCACACTCTATGGTTGTACATATGTTTGTATGTGAGCTCACTAAGTTGTGGAGGCGGCATTGGTATGCAAATAACTTAAAAAAAAATCGAAAATTCACTTTAGAGTAAAAAAATTATTCATCTCATATGTTTAAAGAAACATTCATCTGACAAAAACTATGATTTGTGTGAGTGTGTGTGTATGTGTGTACTTGACTTTACCGTTTTCTGCTTCTTCCTTTAACATTTATGAACTCTTTAGTAAGAAAAATTAACATTTATTTGCTGAACGTGTCTTTCCACTCTTTCCGTTTTATTAGTTAAACGTTAACCGCTCTCAAACGTTTATTACGTTATGGTTAGCTTGATTTCATAATAACAAAAATTCTGATTCATTTGCTAATTACACGTGAAATGAAAATGAAGTTGACTGACCAAAAGTTACACCCACAAAAAACATTTAATCAAAACAGTAAAATGGCAAATAAATAAAAAACGAATAAAATTTAGAAAAATAATATAAAATAAAATAAAACAGACAAAAAAACTGAATTTGGCTAAAAAGAAATCTTAAAAACCCTCCACATCTATATGCAATTAGTGGGCGTGGCAGATACATGATTACTATTAGAGAGTGTATGTATGTTGTATCAGCTTTTAAGCCAAATTTTTTGGGTATACTTTTTTGTAAATTGTGGGCATGTCTATTATCGTAACGTGCCCACATCTGCGATTTTTGTCGATTGTGAACGTGTCTGTTTTTCGATTTTGTTCAATTTAAATAGAAAGTTTTTCGCAGAAATGTCTGTAAAAAAAAATTATTTTAATATTTCAAAATTTACGGCCATGAGAGTGCCAACAACAGACAAACATATGGACGAACTGACGGACATATCGACTCAAATTTTGATATACTCTGTAGAGATTTTCTCACCAACTTCTGAGGATTCTAAACAAAGTATAAAACTTAGTAAAAGTCCCATCTTACGTGTAGATTATACACGTGCTCCGATTCAATCTATTTTTAAGCGTAAATTTTATTTTTAAAATTAATTTTAGTCGTACTTTATTATAATATAATAATAGCATACGTATGTAAATATCTTACCAATTTCTATTTTAAGGTGTAACACTGTTCTACATACTTTTCAATTTTTAAAATAAAAAAAAATTTATTTGAATTTTTATTCAAAAATTTCCTTTAAAAAATGAAGCCTCCTCAATATTATTATAATTTTTTTTTTTTTAAACAAATTTACCCTACAAATTTATAGACTTGTATTAAAGTTTTTTATGAGCCTTCTGCCTTGTCATTGTTGTTGTTGTTGTATAATTTACTCAAGCATAACACAGTTTAAAAAAGCGGACAGGAAAGCACCCCAATATTTATTGTACAGGTAGGTTGCCATGACAATGCGTGTTTGTATACCGAAAGTGTGCTCATGGGATTGGACATATTTCCTTTATTTTTTCACAAAATACATATAAAAAGAGTGTGTTGACGACAACAATAATAATAATTTATATTTTAAACAAAATCAAACTAAATGACTGAATGTCATGCGAGAAAAAAAAAACGATTATTACGAAAAGTCCACGTAGAGTAGAGTGCTTAGGGGTGAGGTATATTGTTAGATGGAGAGGAAAGATAGACAGAGAGAAAGCACAGGAAGTGATAAAAGGTAACGCATTTGCTTGTTTTTTTTTTTATTACCTACCACCAAAAACAAAAAAATTGATTTTCTATCAGTCATGAAAAATATATTTAAAGAACGCATTTGCAGTTGTTATTGTTGGCGTTGCTTAGCAATTCCGTTTCACACATAAAACACAATTTTGCTTTCATAAAAGCCTTTAAAATGACTTAATGTTGTTGTTTCCCCCCCCCTCCCCCCCCAAACTCGTTTTGCATGCATGATGATGGTAGTTGTTAATAATGTTTTATATGATTTACGCAAAAAATAAAAAAAAATAAAAATGTTTGGCATTCAATGCTAGAGGAGGAGATTGCTATCTGTATGAAACTTGTTACAACAACGCTTTTTTAATTTTGCTACAATTTCTACTGAAATTTTTCGATTGCGATTTACTTTATGTTAGTCGACTGTTTATTTATTACAGCCTTGTGGCAAAAGGTATGTTAAATTTGTGTGAACACCTAAACGGTAAATGCCATACTCAGTAAACGGATTCATTCAAAATTAAATCAATATAACCATGTTCGTCTGTTCATCTGTCCATGTAAACTTGTACGCAAGCTAAAGGTTTTACTTTTCAAGATATTTCTTTAAAATTTTGCACAAACACATGTTTTGGCTTAAAGAGAAACCCTTATGAAAATGGGCTGAATTGGATCATTTTTAGAACCCCTCCTTATATACGGTTTCATTATAAAAGAAGTGTTTATATGGCAAAGAATCGCAAATCTTGACAAAACTTGGTCAAGAATAGTTAATTAGCTTAATTATTGTTTGTACCAAATTAGGACTCGATGGGACCATTTTTAGAACCTTTTTCCATATAATGATATTTCATGAAATGGCAAGCAAGGTAACTTAATTTGTAGAACTAAGCAATGTAAGGTATAAATTCGATTCGGGCTTGACCGACTGTCACTTTTCACTTGTTATATTAAGCCTTTATAGAAGGAAAATTCTCAATTCTTCCTATTGTGAAACTTTATCGCCTTCGAATACCAGTTGAATCACTTCACCACGTTGACAGAAACAACTTTTTAATGGATCATCTATACAACCTAAGTAATATTTTAGACATCTGACTGAATAATATGTCGCAATTATACAAAAATGCACTAATTCCCAATTGTTTGTAATGTAGGTTGATAATCATATGAATCTTTTGATATAAGTTGCAACGTTATTGTAATTTCATGAAATGCTCATTAATGTAATAAAAGCGGTTTAACTTGACACACCTCCTACCTGACAAAATACCAACATTTACGAAAATTAAATTCACATTAAACCGAAACTAAACTAACACTATACTTATGCATCATATTTCCACTTATTTTTACTACTTTGCATTTTACTTTTTGGTTTCTTATGATAAATTTCTGCGAATCCTATTTTATATTTTTAATAATAATACATTTTTCCAAGTTTCTTCTTATAATTATGTATACTCCTGCATCCGTTTAGTATTCGAAAAAAAAAAATAACTTAATACACTTGGCGATGAAGTGTACACAACGAATCGAATGTTTACCCATCTAGTATAAGATGAACCTGTTTTGCATATAAGCAATGCTTCTCAAAAGCGCTTAGATAATAACGCCAAATGTTTATTTAATGAAACTGGTTATTAAATCTATGCACACTATGTACAAAATGTAAACAAATATTTACATCTTACCTAAGTAATGACTTATTCAGTACGATTTTTTATACCCTCCACATAAGAGGAGGGAATATACTAAGTTTGTCATTCCGTTTGCAACTCCCAGGACACGTGGACACACGTCTACGTGTCTTCCTGTTGTTGGCTTTGTCACGATCGTAAAATTTGAGATATTCAGCTAAAATTTTGTACAGACACTTAGTTTTTGCGCACGGATCGCTATTTAAAATGGGCATTAAGATCAGTTTATTATATATTTTTAAGAAATTGAACTCAATTAACAATAACACATTATATATAATATTATATATAATATGTGCCCCGCCCATCGCTTTAATGTAATTATTCAAAATAGTCAAGTTTTATATTCATATTTAGGTATTTATAACAAAATTTCCTTCGTTAGAGGACTTGATTCCTCCTCCATTAACTCCGAAAATTCTATGTGTAAGATGTGGGTTCAAATTCGATTGGGAAACAAAGCGCGGAAGTTTTTTCAGCTAATATTGAAGCTGTCTTGTCGCGTTGGCTTAATAAGTTGCTGATATTTAGAAAATTGTCGTCAAAGTTGAGACAAAAGAACTTCAAGTTTATGCAAACCCATAATTTATGTGATTCCTCTTAAACGGCTGTTACGAGTTGAAAATTTCACTCACTATAGGTTAATAGACCTATATCGAACGATAATTTGATGAGAGTCAAAAAACTTATTTATAAGTTGAAGACATCAGTTTAATAATCTATTTCATAGCAACTTGATAATACTTATATAAATATGTTACTTGTTACCTTCTTAGCGTATTCCAATTGTAAATTATTTTAAGTAACATTATATAAGGATAAATTTATCTCAAATGGAATTCTCGGTAATTGATTCATTTAGAAAATTTAATGATTTTTCAAATTAGTTTTTCAACTACAGACGTTGGAAATTTACTTTCAACTTTGAAGTAACTTGATTATTATTATATGATCAAGATGAGACTTTTATGTAGCAAAAGAAAAAAATGCTGTTTATTTGATGATGTAGCTTTTTTTCTGTTTGCGAATATTGCATTAAATTCATTTAAATGGAATGTGAGGAATGTGAACAGTTTAACGAGTAAGCATTTTATGTAATAGTTGCTAAATTATTTAATGTCCTATAGCACCTAGAATTGCGGATATCAACTTTGTTTAAAAGATTTTAAAAATATAAATCATTTAAGAATTGCATGAAAATTCTTTGTTTTACGTAATGCTTGATTTAAGAATGGCTTTTATAGATGGTGCCATTCAATTCTCGTTCAAGTGATAATGTTTTTAATATATAAACATTACCGCTTGGACAAAAGCCACATAAATTCTGAATTTCATATTTGAATTTTATTCCAAAATATCAACTTTCTTTATACATCTGTGAGGGATTTTCTCTAATAAAAGTTAGCTTCTCTTCTGACTATTGGATTTTTATCTATTTACTGGTCTTAATATTATATGCATATTATAAGTTTATTAAAAGAACGGGAACTGCAATATTTTTGAATTAAGAAGAACGCACCTCTTCAACACAAGACTTCCACTGAGTTTGCAAATATTGTTCACATGTTATAAGTATGATTCAGTAGCTGAATATTTTGTGATTATGTTCCTTTTCGATATTAGTCAGCAGTTTGTTTTTGAAACAAAAGAAAACTATAAAAAAAAGGATACTCGTACCGTATTCGTACCTTAATCACATTTATATAGTAGAGAATATTAGTTCTCTCCGCTTTAAAGAGATTAACAAACAAACAAAATTAAAAAATTATTTGTAATACTAAAATTTATTGACAATTCTATAAATACAACCAGTATGGTAAACATTCTAGCTTGTACTGAAAAAATATATATAATTAAGGCTTTCCGTTCCCTGCACCCCCTGTGGCAAAGTGTACATAAAGTTTGTTCGAATATGTATAACTCCTAAACGGCAAAGTACTTCAACAATCTTCAAATACATCAATCCATTCAGAATCGAAATCCAAATCGATTTAACCATATCTGTCTGTCTGTCTGTCCGTAAATTTGTACTTAAGCTACAGATCACATTTATAAAGAAATTTCAATGAAATTTGGTACAATGATATATATTGGGACAAAGAGCAACCTTATTAAAGATGAAACGAATTTGACCATTTTTAGAACCCTTTCCCATATAGCGATCCGTTATAATGAAAATCTTTATATGGTAAAAAATTACAATTGCTAATATTTGTTGATAAAATTTGGTGAAGAATACTGAATTATTATAATATTTGACCGCGCTAAATTTGGATCTAATCGTACTATCTGTAGAACCCCTTTCCATATAATGATATTTACCAAAATTACATGGACCGACAGACGAACGTGGTTAAATCTATTTAGAAAGTGATTTTGTATCGATCCATGGAATTAAAGGTGCGTTGTGGCATTTTTCGTTTAGCAGTTACCGACATACACACAAACTTAAGATTTTTTTCCTACAAATGGTATAGTATGTAAAAAATTATAGGTGCCAACTTATATGATATACTATTTAGCCTTTTTACCTATTTTTGTTTTTTGTTTTTATTTTGTTTTTTATAATATTTTACATTACTCATGCTTGTATTTTTAACTTATCGTAAAACAATCTTCATAAGGTCTAGAGTTGAGTTGAATAGAGTTTCGTTACCATAGCGATATAGAAATATATTGCAAAAATAACTACTCGCTAACATATATACCTTTTTTAAGGTCTGTATAGACATTATATTGTTGTTTATAGACATATTCCACACATACATGTACGTTTGTTTTTCTTAAAAATAATATGACGCATATATTTATTCCTCCATTTAACACTTATAAACTTATAAATCGTTGTTTATATGATTGCAAGTGTTAGCCTACAAACTATTTAATGTAAATATTAACAAAATATTATTTTTAGCACGAGCACAACAAAAATTCGCTTTTGTTTTTATAGTTTTTATACAAATTTAGTTGAAGGGCTTATATACTAGGTTTGTTATTACCTTTGCCAAACCTAGAATGGAATAGTGGAACACCCTTTAAAGTTAACATTTTCTTGTTCATCATTATATTCTGAATGAATCTAAACATGTCCGTCCAGGCGTCTGTCTGCTTTTTGGTATATATGCTGAAATTGTTTACAGACATTTATAGCTTGTGTAGGCAGGTCGCTATTTAAAGTAAGCGAAATCGGTTGATGCCACGCCCACAATTTAAAAATTTCTATTTATTACACAACGAAAGGAACCAAAGTTGAAAGAAAAAGATATTTTTTTATCATATTTGTACCCATCGATTTTCCAAAAATGGGCGTGGTCACATATTGTGTGTAACTTTTACTTGTTCGCTATTTTTATACGTTTTGTTTTTATTTGATTTTTATTAATTAAAGAAAAGCTTTATACATGGTTCAGTTCAACTCTCCACTCTCACCTCATCACTGAATGCGAACCGAAACGATCTTAGCAATCATGTGTGACCGACCGCACAAACGCATACGTATCGATTTCCAGTAAATTACAACTCAACTAATTAAATTATGAGTGTAACAGTTATATTTGTGTGTGCGCCAATTTTAAAACGCAATATTATACGTATACTATATATTCAAGGTTTTCTTTTAAGCTTTTTACAATCATTTTAACAAAACAAACAATGCGTTTAGATCTTAATGAATGCAAACACAACGTCTTCGACTAGAATATAAATTATAAAGAATTGTGACACCTGCTATTATTTATATACCCTACACTTAAAATGAAAGGTATACTAAGTTTGTCATTTCATTTGCATATTTCGCTTAGGATACAACTGGTTTATTAAATTTATTAACAAACTCATTAAGTCAAAAATGAGCTTCCATTGTTGAACATGATTTTTCAATGAAATTCCGGATTTTCTACGACTCTGAAATGTCATAATAATTTTTAAATAATTTTCCAACGTTTTATCATAATAAAAATGTTAACCTTGACCGATATTTTTACGTTGACAAATCTTGAAGAATATTTAAGAAAGCATTCATATGAAAATATAGAATTGTTATGTGTTGGTTGAAAAACTCCTTTCTTGTGTATTTGTGTATATATTTGTAATGATGAAATTTCGTATACAACTTATCTGTTAATTAGTGATCCATAGTGGACTAACTTGTCCTAAATTCGTTATCAATTTTTTTATACATTTATTAAAATGTGAAAATGTTGCGGTTAAGTTTGAGCAAGGCATGCTCTACATTACACAAAAAGTAAGGAATTCTAAAATATGAATAATTTCAAATATATGAATAATCGAAAACCTAAATGAAATTATGTTTGCATGCATATCTAATACATACTATTCCATGTATGAGATTGCATCTGTCGTGCTGTGGGATTTGATTTGATTGTTATCAATGAAATATACTGTTTGTAGGGTATTGAGAAACTTCATTTCAACCTACAGCTATAAAATTGTGTATGTGTGTAACTGTGTGTATATGCGTGTAAATCTAAATGATACACCACATCGAACTTTACCCGCCAATAAAGCCGCTGAGTATTTTTCTCTTTTTTTTTTTTTACTGTACAAGTAACGAAACGATGATTTTCGCATACGTCTGTCAGGCATGCACATTCTTTCCGCATACATGCCAGCAGCCCCCCCCCTTCATTCAAGTAATTGGTAGTGGTGGTAGTAAATAACAATAATAAAAGCAATTGTACACATATGAATCATTACAACTGAAAACTTGAAACTCGTTTAATGTTGAAAAAAAAAAAAAAACAATAACAAAAAAAAAAATTTCAAGAAAAGAAAAATAACACAAATTAGTGAGTTTATGAGTAACAACAAACACCTGGTCATTGGAGAAGGAGACTCTTTCCAAACAACAGGAAATTTAAAATATTTCTGAAATTTATTCTAAAAATTTTGCCACAAATTGAATCATTCCTCCAATAAATTCATAAAAAAGAGAAAAATTAATTCATAAATTCCTTTCTTTCACATATAACATCCTGGAAATCGGCAAATTTGGTCTTAATGTTGAGAAATACTTAAAAAGAAAAGAAATAATATTTAAAAAATTTTTTTTGAAATATTTTCAGTGCGCTTATAAGATTTGCTTCTATAAACCTTTTAAGGATTTTTTCAATTCTAAAATCAAAAAACCAAGTATATATATGTGAATAATCGTTTAAAGCGTTAACCGGTGTTCCGCGAGCTGAACAAAAAACCGTATTCAGTGTAAACCTCAACCTGCAATTAATTATGTAATTATGTAACTGCCACGTCCTTTTTTTTGTAGATGTGGAGAGTATTTAAGATTTAGCCGAAGCCAATTTTGGTTTTATTACCTGCTTTTCATGTGTCTGTCTTTCTGTCTACAACACTGAAGCTTCAATTCATAGTCACTTTATATCCTTTACGCGGTTTGCATTCTATATTAAATGTTATTCGAGTACTAAAAACATTCTCCTCGTTTTATTATATCTACATAATATTGATTTCATGGCTGCATATACAAAACATTTTATAAATGCCGGATGAGTGCACATTTTCGTGCACTTCAAGTTCAACTGCGTGTCTGGAAATTAAAATTTATTTTAATTTGAATAAACGTTTTTCCATTTGACACGCCAACAAATTGTCGTGCTTCACGATGGAATTGAAAATTCAATCAAAAACATCAAGTCCAACGAAATCATTTAATCAGCCCCTTTTTAAACTGTTTTCAATATTAATTGTTATCACATACTTGACAGCGTTTCTATAATTAAAAGCAACGAGTACAAATTACACACCTTTTGGTGGTGCTTGAAGTTCTTTGTTTTCCACCTATTTATCGTCAAACTTTGAGATGGTATTTGTTTTTGGTTTTTTGTTTTAACTTTTGTAATATTTTTTGTTTGTCATGCTTTTGTTTTAATGCGTTCTGCTCATGTTCAGCATATAACCCTTTGTTTTTATTCTCACGAAGTACGTACGAATATATGAACCAAACGTATACACAAGTATGTTGGTTGAACTTTGTAATTTAGCTTTATACTACTTGTCTACTTTGTTTTTGTTGTTGGTCTTTAATTATTGTTGTCTATCCAAATATTATTCCCCATATATATATATATTATGTTGTTGTTGTTGTTGTTGTTGTTGTTGTTGTTGTTGCTACGGTATTTTCCTAAGTTATTATAAACAAAAGACTGAAACAACAAACTCAATTGAATCAATATTCTTTAAAACACCAAATCCGTTGTACAATTGATTTCCGGTTTGAATTTTAGACAATGACTATGAAAATGTGGGTTAAATGCTTACATATACGGGCATATTATACAAATCTAATGTAAAATTATTTTGTATGGTATAAAATTATGCGAGAGTTGCCCAATAAAATAATTACTTATACTCATACTATCGAAAAGATTTGCTGATATCAGGACAATTACTAAAGAATTCCAGCTAAAAACAAGTAATAAGGGGTTATATTAGGCCAACACCGAATCTACAGTACCCATCTTGTTATAAATACTTTGCGCACGTTCGTAAAATATTCTATAGAAAAAAAAGGAACCTCTCTCTTTAATCTATCTCCCTAGCGGCTGGTTCAATTTCCTTCATATGTATACCATTTGAAAGCACAAATAAAGCATTAGTTTTGATTTTCTTTGAAAGAAAAGAAAAACCCCTTTTGAAGATGTATAGATTTGGATCATTTTTATAACTCATTTCCATATATGGCAAAAAATCACAAGTCTTAATATTTTTTGAAGAAATTTGATGAAGAATGATTAATTAACTTAATAATTGACCCAGCCAAATTTGGATATGATCAAACAATTTTTAATACCCCTTTCCCGTTATGAAATAAGTTTTTATTAACCAAAATTCGCAATTGTCAATATTTTTTTGACAAAAGTGGGTGAATAACAGTTACTTACCTAAATAATTGGCAGTAACAAATTTGTACCCGATCAGACTATTTTTAGAATTATTTTTAGATATATCACGAAATGCCAAGATTTCACTGATACAACTAAACTAATTGTAGCACATAATATATAACTAAATAGTGTAGGGTATTAAACAGACAGGCTTGATCGACTATAACATTTTCACTTGTTTCTCATTTATGACTATTTCTACTTATTGTCATAATCATTCGTATCATGTGAATGATAATTTTTCTGAGAACTTTTTAAGTATCTCAATATCCATTCAACTTTATAATATTATACAACAATATAAGCAGGTAAACGGAAAAAATTATGTAGGCATAATAAGAGAATATAAGCATATCAATTTTTCAGTGTTAATGATCACAAGATATACGAAAATATTCAAAAGTATGTGTCGTGCATACATATTAATATCGTTTGTATGGTGTGGAATGTGATTATGCACGATGTTCATTGGAATTTTGCTTTTTTTTTTTAACAAAATACTTATATATAAATAAGATTTGTTCAACAACAAAAATGTTTTTAATGAAATTTGTGGCTTTTTTGTGTTCTTAAGAAAGCCGTTATATGTACAGGGCTGTTACACTTAGGGTATCTAAGTCTGGGATATACTAAGTTTGTTAAAGTCTGAATAAAATTAATAAAAATAAAATATAAATAAAAAAATTTTATTAGCATCAAAGTACATGTTAACACTATCTATCAATCGCATATTTTAATATGACATTTTTATACTGACATTTTTAGTTTATACGATTTATCTATTACGTTTCTTACATAAATTGGTAGAAAAATATGTTAAACACCACGCCCATAATCGACAAAAACCAATCTATCAATTATAAAAATTGAGAAATTTGCCACATTGCGGATTTCATGCCGGAGATGTAATTGGATCATATTTTTCCTCTTTAACGCGGCAAATATGCTTACAGTGGTCATAGAAGTTATATTCCATATTTCAATGTAATATGTGCACTATAAGTGAAACAAATTTTAGTCAATTATGCTCAATTATTCTGTATTTTATTTAAATACAAAATTGTTATGTCCTTATTGAAAAATTTCTGTGGTAATATTAATTCATATGATCTTCGTATATGAAAAAAGTTAATAAAAGTCATATATAGATAAAGTTTATTTTATTTTATACATACTACTTGTAAAAAATTTATGTTGAACTGTGGAAATATATACATATATATATGTTATGTGTATCTCACATATTCGTATTTTCTCAGCATCGTGTATAATCATTATTAATTGTATAAAAAATCATTACTCTCTTATTATAATAAAAAAAAAAAATTTCCTTCCTCTTAAAAATCAACATATTTTCACTAATCACGATTTTCATATAAATATTATTTGTGGGTAAAGTCATAACATTTTACACAATGAACCTTCCACTCACTCATACTTAACTTACATATAAACAATATTGCAGTTATAACAGTAAAGGACGCCAATCCATACATATGTAAGTGTTGTAAATATAATGAAGGTTATTGTACGATTTTAAAACATACACAACATAAGTCTAAAGCATATTTAAATACTACAACTGAATACCTTTTGTTGGCTTCAGTTTAAAATAGACACAGAAACACAAAAAAGCCATTAACAATATAGAGAAAAAAATATTGAATCAACGTTAGTTGGGATTGTGTAGAAAAGAAATTATGTGAAAAGCCTTAAAATACTAAACAAGTACTTAAACTGACATAAACATTTTACGAGGGTATAAGACTCCACACAAGATGGGAAGTATACCTAGTTTAATATTCTGTTTGCAATATCAAAAAGGAATATGCTAAAAGTGTGTGTACTATACTTGATAAACTAGATCGACATCAAAAACTGAGTCGATCTAGATATGTCCGTGTGCCTGACTATTGACTATTGGCACTTTCATGGATGCAAATTTTGACATAATAAATTTTGTACAGATATGTTTTACGTAGATTTCTATTTAATTTAAGTAAAATCGTAGCCATGCCCACAATCAATATAAAACTATTTATGTACCACAAAAATTGAGCTACAAATAATTTAAATTTGACACATATATTTACAATTATCCCCTACAACTAAATGGCAAAAATAGGCGTGCTTGCATAACAAAGCCAAACACAATTTAAAAAATATTTATTCATAGAAGACTTGCAAACTGATAGATAATGTGTATACTATTAGTGGGGTTAATCATATACCTGCCATGCCCATACATACAGAGGGTATTTAAGATTTGATCTAACTTTAAATTTACTCGTTCTTATAATCAAATGAAAACAAGAGACGCTTTCAAAAGAATTCAGCGGCATGTACTTTAAACCTTCCACTGAAACGTGTGCACAATCAAAAAGAACAATTAAAGTATTCTTCTTTAATAAATTTTAAATCTCTTTTTTTATATGAATATTATTTTATTGAAAGTAAAACGAAAATAAGAATAGACTCAGAATTATATCATTTATATATAAAATGATAATAACTGTCCATCCGTCTGTCTATTAAAAGTTTCTCTTAAAACTAAGTTTTACTGATAATATTTAATATAGTAAGTGTGACAACCCTTATTAGACTATATTGCATTATTTAATATTATTTTGTTTTCACATATTCTATAAATTCTATATTTAATGCGCAAAAAATTCTCCTTGAAAATTTTCAATATAATTTTTTTTTTTTTTAAATTTTAATCACGTTTTATCACTTTAACATATGGTTAGTTGAGTAATACAATATATAGGCTGTGTTTTTAAGGGGCGTTTTAGTTTACATATATAAATATATATAAAAGTTTATATATAAATTGTTTTTACATACAAAAAATTTATTACTATGCGATGAGCGCTAATAATTAACAACATTTTTCTCTTTCTTTTTCAGGTAATACGAGTACAAATAATTCAATTATTAATTATAACCTGATATGGCTGTAGACGTGTAACTATACATAACATATTATTGATAAATATTTATACGTTTTATACATAAACATAATATTAATTTAACTTTTTAAGCGTGTAGACAGTTCAAGAGACATTGATATTTTTTTACTTGTTTGAATATTATTATAGGTAAAGAAGATCTAAAAGTGGTCCGATTTTGTCCAAAATTTGGTACATAACAAGTAGAGTAGTTTTAATCTAAGACAACTTTCACATATAAATCTAACCGGTGGGTGTGATATATGTTCAATAGCACCCTTTTTAAGAATTACGAAACTAGTAGACACTTCGAAGTCATTTTGATGGTCAATAATTGTACTTTTATTTTTACTATAACGATGCCCAGAATTTATTTGTATGTACATGTGGAGGGTATTTAAGATTTGGCTTCAGCCAAATTTGGTTTTCTTACTTGTTTTCACTATTTTATCTCAAAATCTGTGAAATCTGTGTCAATAGAATGCGCCTAAATGTGATTCAGAAAATATAAAGAAAAAACCAAAAACAAGGCGCCTTTGAATTGTGAATTTTTGCCAATAATAATTTTTACAAACATGTTGCGGGTGCTAATGATGGTATTTCTTAGTGTGTAACAACATGAAAAGAAGAAGAAAACAAGTGAAAATGTTAGAGTCAACCTTTTAATACCCTACAATACTTAGTTCCGTAAATTGTGCTAAAATTTGAAATGAAATTTTGTCCAAAAATATAAGAAATTGCAAATTTTTGTTACATAAATACTTATTTAAAATAAGAGCCCTACATGGGGAGGGGTTCTAGAGATGGTTCAATTTAAATTGAATTTCCAATCGCGCACATGTTTGAGTCAAGACACGTCTTTATAGCAAATATCATCGAAATTGCTTAAAAACCTTAAACATTACAAAGAGACAGACAGAAGGACATGCATAAATAGCTTTAGAAAGTGATTTTGAATCGATCCGTATAATAAAATTTGGGTCTATCTTTAGCTGCTTAAAAGTTACAAATGTCCTCACAAACCTATTATACTCTATGCTTCAAATAAAGCAGCTTATAAAAAACAACTACGTGGAGTACAACGAAAGGAGAGATTATTCAATCGCCATAGATTTGTATTATTAGCTCTGCTTTCGTTACATTTTAAAGTCAATTGAATTAAGTGCACCCAACAAACCAGAAACCAGAAGAAGAAAGAAAGAAATAGAAAAGAAAAGAGTGACATGCAATGTACATGTTGTTGAGACTTGAGACTACAGCCTACCATTCACTTTCATGGCAAAGTTAACACAAATAACGACTAATGTGATCGTGTAATTATCCAACTTAGTCAACTAACCGCATAGCGTATGGTACGGTACATTTCTATATTCATACTTATGGCAACTGGCACAATAGATGACTTCTTTTCGCCTCCACCTCCTCGACATATTTGTACAATAGTTCCATATTCCATAATTGTACTCAAGCATTGCAGCAGATTGGTGTTGCTTGCTTTTGCTGGTAGTGATTGTTTGCTGTTTGAATATTATTGTCTTGGCTTTTCTTCAGTTATAATTTCACTTGTTTGTGTATATGTGACTCTTATTTACTTGTTGTTGACATTTATTTTTTTTTCACTAGAATTTTCTTTTTATTTTATGCTATTCATCACATTGTCAACTTTTAAATGTGATGCATATCAATAACTTGATATTTTTACACGCTCCTCAGAGATGGTAGATATACTAAGTTTGTAATTCCATTTGCAAAATCTAGAAGGAGAGATCAGAAACCCCACAAAGTATATACATTTTGAATCAGCATCAAAAACTGAGTATAAGTCTGTGTGTCCGTACGTCTGTCTTTTATAGGCACCCTCACGATTGTAATTTTTAAAATATTGAGCTGGTATTTTGTAAAAAACTTTTACTTTCGCAGATCTCTATTAAATTTTAGCAAAATTGGTCAAGAGCCACTCCCACAATCAACAGTAATAAATTTTTCTATCACAAAAATTGAGCTAAAAAGTTTAAATTTTGTACAAATACTTATAATTATCCCATTCATAGATGTGCCAAAAATGGGCGGGGTCGAATAGCATATAAATCTAACTATAAAAGTTGAAATTTGGAATACCCATATATAATTACCCCTTTGATTGATGTGCCAAAAGTGGGCGTAATTGGATAAGAAATAAATTCACAATTTACAAAAAAACCATATTCAGCTCGACTCGACTTGTAAGTTTATACGTTTTATATATAATTAGAAGACGTAATTATGTATCTGCCACTCCTACCGTTACTTTTTTTCGAATTCTTTTCTTTTATTCTTGTATTTTGATACGTTTTATTTAAGGCTTCCAGTTATTCTATGTTCCATTCTTTTCCTAGACACATTTGAAAAGAATTTTTCTATAAATTTGTAGGAAATTTAATATACGTCTGATTTATAAGATAAAGTTACACTTTACACGCAAAATCATTTTCAATATATTTCTTGCTTCTATTGTACATTCAAACACTCTGAAGTATAAATTTTATATGTTAGTAACAATATTTCTTCAGCGCTATGTGGTTTCATTAAGTTATGGATGAAACATGTACTGAATGAAAAATGTAAAAAAGTGATCGAAAATTGCTTCAAAAGGATCGACTGTTGCAGTAGATCTCGAGACATTCATTCACACACAATATCAATGGCAAGTGCCACTCACATTTCATTGATTTAACTCTGTCCCTCTGTCCGTTACTATTTTATGGTTATATTGCAATTTCTGATTAAAGTTTTTTTCCAAAAGACTTCCTAAATTCTAATAACAGTACTTTCAGTTTGTACAAAGCATCGTATATATTATTGTTAGTTTGTTTTGTATTATTTTTGCAATGTTTGTGGTTTTCCTTTGCGCATATCTACATGTTGAAACATACACATATATTGCAATTATTATATTGTAAAAATATGTTGTAGTCAACTATGCGGAATTTATGCATTATTCATCAAAATCATCATCATCGGCATTATCACCGCTGCAGCATGGTTGGTTTTCTATAAACTTACAAAAAATAATTGACGAAAAATATATATATACACATATATATACAACCTTGGAGAGCTGGCTATAAAACAAATTCAGGGAAAATTTAAACTTTGTTCTAACTTGAATAAAACGAAAGAAACTGTTAATATCCTTAAAAAGAAAAGTTCTCGTTTATCTAAAAAATAATTTTGCAATAATTTGTTTACTGTAACATATTATGCCGCTTATTATAAATTTGATTTCACTGAACAAGTGTCGACAACTTTATCGTTCAAACGATAATATTTCTATAATAAGCGAATGCTTTCATAGCCATTAAGCACCATTTTTCTAGAATGAACCGCCAAAATATTATATATGTATGTAAAATAAATAACTATAAAAGGAAATGAATAGAATGGAGTGGAAGATATATAATGCAAGAGCACCTGCTGCTACCACTTTACTAAACCGGCAACATTTTGTAGAATAATTTACTTTATTTCTACCCAATACTCTACAATGCAGAGGTGTATACAAATTACAAGTTAAGTTTAATCTAAAATAAATTTTACCAACCAGATGGAATATTGAAAAAAAAAAATGTTGACGGACAGACAGACATAACTAATCGACTCAGTCAACAACTAATACTTTGTAAAGTCTCTTATTTTGTGGGTGCTATAAAATTTTAACCAAGTGCTACATACATATGGACAAAATAATATGAACATCTAACATAAACGGTTTACCCTGTACTTCCAGGCACTTCTATAGTGAGGATAAGTGGCAGCTTTACACTTATATTTCTATAAAGTTTTTAAATTATAATAATTTAAAATTCCTGTCACTTGTCCTATGGCCAACATCATCCATATTGATTAATTGGCGATTATTTGCGAGTCATTCCTTCTCTAAACACCATACTCTTCTTACATATGGAAAAAATTCTTGAATTTAGATCGATTTTCAAGGTTTTTTATGCATTTTTGTTATATTGTTTTTTTTTCTCTTTTTCTTCTTCTTCTTTTCCTCCACTAACATAAGCGTTGCATGTGGCGTGTGCTTTTATTTTCATTTTTTTTTCTTCTTTTTTTGATCATTACAACTATATACATACACATACATATTTATACTCTTATAGATAAACCGGTTTTTACAATTCTTTGGCAACCGTTTGCGTGCATTCTTTCTACATATTGAAAAACCAGTAAGAATGATTAAAATGATACAAAAAAAAAAAAAAAAAAAAACAAGTAAGAAAACTAAATGTGACTTAAGCTAAATCTTAGATATCCTTTACATCTACATACAAACACTGGGCGTGACTTTACGCCCTCTATTATATATTACGTATCAGCTTGCAAGGCGAGTACGATCATTTGTATATTGTGGGCGTATATGTTATACCACCATGCCCATTTTGAGCAAATCGATGCAAGATCTAGTTATAAGTGTGTGTACCAAATTAAATCCATTAAATAGCTCAATTTTTATGGCAAATGAATAGTTTTTTCTCGATTGTGGGCGTGGCTATTTGACCAATTTTGCCCATTTTAAATAACGATTTTCATACAGAAACTAAAGGTATTAAATTTTAACTCAATATCTTAAAATTTCCAACCGCGAGAATGCCAACAGCAGAAAACAAGTAAAAAACTAAATATAGCCTAGGCTCTAGGCCAAATCTTTCTGCATCTATATATTGAATGTGAAGGATGGCCAATTTCAACTTCATAGATTGATGATACCGATCAAGAATATATATATTTCATGAACAATTTCTGCTGAGTGTTGTTAACGGATTAACAAACTTAGTAAACCTTCATCTTATGTAGAGGATACAAAAATATTAAATAAACTTATGAGTTATAAATCTTTTATACATCATTTAAAAAAAAATAATGAAATTCCCTATTATAAAAAACATTTTTATACCACCCTGTGGTTTAAAACTGTACTAAAAATACCTTGTCTTTGAAACCTTCTTTAGTGTGTAAACAAACCTTAGAAACTATTGTGACCAGTGTACATGCAGAGAATAGAAATAGGAAAGGAACAAATGGAATTGGTTTTTCGTAAATGCTTCCGTTATTATTAAAATCTTTATGTATCAAATACTTTGTGTTTCATAGAAAAGGACTAATACGGTAAAAAGGAAATTAATAAATAAAAAAATTAATTCCAATTCTATTTCAATGAAGATTTTCTAATAATATATGAAATTTAAAGAATTTATAAAATTTATACAAATTTTAAAGTTTTGAGTTATATTCATATCATTCTAATCTACAAATCTACGTTAATTACGTTGACACTTATCATTTATTTTGTTAAATAATAGAAAGTTATCTTTTACAAAGTTATCAAATTGACTCATCACACAACGTAATAAAATGCTTCACTTAAGACCTGAAAAAATCACCCACATTTTATTAATGATTTTTTTTTTTTTTATATTATGTATTCTTCCGTCAATTTTCACATGATAGCTGGTGTAACATGTGAGCCTCATTAGACTTTCTTCATCACCTTTAGTTCTCATGTTGTCAATACTATATAATATATATTACCATTGCATGCTGTAGTTAATTGGGGTGTGTAAAGGCCGCAACTAATGACTTGACTTTGGAATAATTTTAATATTGAATCCTGTTATAATTGAATTTGAGTATGAATTGAAATTAAAATATTCTCTACTTCGAACCAATCCTAGACTTTTATGTAGAGGGTTTTGTTGTAGTTGATCTTTGACAGTCGGTAGGCATAGGGAATGAACAAAATAATATGAAAACCTGACATACACAATATTTATTTATTTCCTTTAGATTAGGCTTTGTAATCTCTTTACAAATGTACACAAATGATAAATATATACTCCCAGTTGGTTAAATCACTATTATACTAGAATTATATCTTTCGTTTCCATATCATTTTCTTATTTTAATTAACTATGTCCGTCTGTCCGTTTCTTAATTATTCTTATAAATGAAACTACAAGTCACAGACTTTAAAGTACTTCAACTCAAAGGACAATTCCTGGCTCAAAGATCTATTGCAAAGGGTTTTTTCAATAAGCACATAAAAATTTCTTATTTAGATAAGTCAAAAATTAACTAGAAGAAGATTATAAGCTGTCATAAAGTTGCAACCCAGAGTTATAGTAATTTTTAATAATTTCCAAACGTTGCTTGTTTTCAAATTTCATAATAATAAAAATGTTGATTTTGACTGATGTTTTGATGTTGATAAATTATGAATAACTTTTGAGAATGCTTTTGAATTCAGAGATAAAATTGTTATGTTCTTATTGAAAAATATGTCTTATGATTCGAGAAGGACCATTTTTATACCTCTTTTAAAATAACGCCATGCTTTAAAATATACCGTAATCTTCTAAAAAATATCATTTTTCATTTTCATTTTTCTTAAATGTAAATTATGTGGCCTTATCTTGATATAACACATAATACATTAGAGGTAAGTAATACTCGTTCTAAACTAATCAGAGCACTATGGTATGCTTTCAATGTTGTGGCTGTTGAAGTGGAATTATCAATTTAATAGGCTAATACTTAAAAGGTGAAATATAAAACAACCGCATTATTAATCATTTATTTATTTTTTTTTTTGTTTTTTTATGTTTTTTATTAGAAAAAAATATCTTAACTGTCGAGCAATTTTATCAAGCCCAACCTTAACTTTTAACTTTCAGTGGCTATTATAATATTTTTCTTTAGACAAAAACCCAATTTCACTGCAACGTGAATCACTTGTAGAGGAATTCATGCTATATTGCATTATTTAGTTGACGTAAATATGCACATAAGTTAAAAATGGGTTAAATAAATATTAAAGTAAGATAAAAAATATGTGAAGCTTCAAATTATTTGTGTAAGAAGATAAGATGTAAACAAGTGAAAAAGTTCAAAAGCATAATGAAGCTTCATGGTATTATTCTTAACTTTTAGTGGGTTACCAGTTTAACACGGCGGTCAACTTCAACTTCAAGTTTGTTTGACTTCAGCTACCTCTTCGATATTTATTATCTTGGTATACAAAAGAAAATATTGAACTACCAACAAGTGTTGTCTTAATTTTTAATAATTTCCAAACAATGCTCGTTTTTAAACTTTATCACAATAAAAGTGTTAAGCTTGACTGTCGTTTTGATTATAACAGATCGTAAAAAATGTTCAAGGGTGAATTTGTACTAAAATACAAAATTGTTATGTTCTTATTGAAAAAATCTTATTTAATGTTTCAAAATTAAACTTAGATGTATTTTAATCGACTTTCAAATCGAATCTGAAAAAATTTCGAACCAATCCTGGACTTTTACTAAATCTCACTTATTTACTTATTCTGATTGCTTTAACAGCAATTTATTTCTGTGTAATAAAGCTTCTTTAATGCAATTAAATATACATACATATAATGCTTTTTTTTTTTGTTTTTTTTTTTATTTTTTGTTTACAATACGGTGGTCAATTTAATTGTTTTTGTATTTTCAATTTATACAAGTATGTAGTCGTACCTACCTGCACGCTTAATTATTTTATTTCTCTGCGATAATTATGCCCTCCACATATGATGGGGGGTACACTAAGTTTATCATTCCATATGTAACATCCAGAGGGAGACATCAGAGACCCTACAAATTGTATAAAATTGATCAGCATCAAAAACTGTGTTAATCTAGGCATGTCCGTCTGTATGTCCGAGTGCTGTTAGCACTCATATTCGTAAATTTTGAAATATTGAGTTCTAGCTTCTGCCCACAAAAGCTTGTGCAGGGTACTTAAGATTTGGTTAAAGCCAAATTTAATTCTTGGACTTGTTGTGTGTTTAAAATTACAATCAGTTGGTTGTTGTTAATGTTTGTTATTGTTTACGCTTGACAGATTCTTTTATTTTTATATATTCGTTTGGGCGTCCACAATTTTCACTTACAATATGTACAGGTGTGTACATTCGCCCTCAAACTGTCTACGGTACATTAGATGACGGCTTACATTTACGAGGTTTCCTTTTCTGTATGTACTTAAAACAAGTGTTCTTAACACGTATACGCTTTGTACAAAAGCATTAAAAAATACGTTAGATTTCTTCGCAATAATCCTAAATAAACCCTAATGGAATGGTGGTGGAAAATTTAATGATTTTGCATAAAAGTATAACTTGAAATACTTTTCATTTCGAAAAATCTTAACACTACTTATCAGTAGAAGTCTCAATCTTTTCAAGAAGTAAAATCCTTCGATTTGAAATTAAAAAAAAGGTCGATTGGTATTATCTTTTTAAAAAATGTGACATACCGTATGTGTCATGGAGCTTCTAGCTTCATAACTCAATCTTTATAGCTGATAGAAATATTTTTGTCAATTATGGGCATGGCTGCTAACTGATTTTACTAATTTTTATTAAGAAAACTGGATATTTTTTTTGATGATGACCCTCTAAAATATTTATATTCTTCTTTAGCCATGTCCGTCAGAAATCTGCTTTAAAAATATCTCAAAAATTTACTGAATATAAACTTGACATTTCAAAGATTCTTAATAGTTAAGTTTCCACTTCAACTTAGGCAAAATCGGTCAAGAGTCATATCAGCAAAATTGACATTTTTGATATATAACAAAAAAGTAGTATGAATCGGGTCGTAGTTTGTTATGAGCCACCCTCATATTTTGCCTTGTATTAGGAACGTATTTAATATTTAGTTTTTAAACTTGTTATTATTGTTGTAATACAAAAATGCATACTAATGTTCAAAACAGAAAATTATCGAAATGTTAAAATAATGCACACAGACATAATATCTATTGTACATAGTTTTGTATATAAACGTAAAAACATGTAGATACATAATCTAAACAACAGGTTGTTGTTTTTATACCCGGCACCACATATACGCAATGGGTATGTTGGGTATATTAAGGATGTCTGTAACACCTAATTGGCACCCAACCTTAAATTAAACCAATCGATTTAGAATGAAAATTTGAATTAATTTAACCATGTCCGTCTGTCCATCCGTATGTCTATGTAAATTTGTTCTTAAAAAACAGGTCGTATTTTTGAAAATATTTCGATGAAATTTGATACAAGGACATGTATTGGTTCAAAGAGAAATTCTATTGAAAATTGTCTGCACTGGACTTTTTTTTAGAACCCGTCCCCATATAAGGTGTTATGGAAGTTATTATATGACAAAAAATTACAATTTTGAAAATTTTTTGGCAAAATTTGATGAAAAAGAGTTAATTAGCTTAGTAATTGGCTGTGTAAAATTTGGACCTAATCGGACCATTTTTAAAACCCTTTTACCATATAATTATATTTCACGAAGTAACCATGCCTCCCGTTTACTGATACAATTAAATTAATTGTAGCACAATTTGTGAAACTGATGTAGGGTATTTAAGAAACGAGCTTGACATTTTTACTATTTTTTTTTAAGTGAATAATGCACCATACATGTGTTATGCTTACCTGGAACTGTTTTATATTGTTGTTGGGTTGGCCACATTCCTCTCTTTTTATGCATTTTAACGCATATTATTTCTATATAAAGTTTTTTAATGTTTATCAAAATAAATCAGCTGATAATAAGCATTATAAGACCTGTTTATATGCATATATCTGTTATTTATTGAAGCTAAATGTTTAACATAAACATTTAGATACTTGATGAACGTAATAATCAAAAATAAATTCTCTTAACAATTGCCATAGACTCTCTTAGACTGTCTCTTAGAGAATTTTGCATTATAGCTACAGGTTTACCTGTTCATTTAGCGCCTTTGCCATTTAGTTTTAACTTGTATTTTGCGCTGTTTATAACGTTCATCACACACAACATTTCGTGCGGATTTTTTTCATTTTTATAAAGAAAACATAAAAAACAAAATAATCAACGAAAAAGTCACCGGAAAACAACACGCAAAATATATTAACAATAGCAAAGCAAAGTAATTTTCACAATTATCTGTAAAGATTCGTAATAATAAATAAAAAATAAATAAAAATAAAAATCACACTGATCGTGTTGTGCCGTTAAAAGTGTTTCTATTTCTAATTCAATAAACAAAGAAAACCGTGATTAAACAAGTAAAAAGAGTTGCACTTGATTTGAACCAAATCTTGAATATCTACTACCTTAAAACATTGCTAAATGATCTACGAGTGGCCATGATGCTGTTAGACTGTGGACGCGGTCATAGTACAAATTTTACAAGCAATTCTTAAAGTTTTTTTCCCACTTCCAAACAAAAACAATTACAGCTCGTTACATTTTACTGATGTTAGAAGCTTACATTGTATGTGTTTGCGACTTATAAATGGCTTGATAAAACAATTTAACTATATCCGTCCGTATGTCCACATATTTCTAATGAACCTACAAGTCGCAACTTTTGCTATTTTTTGATGACATTTGGCACAAGCGTGTCTTTTGGGCCAAGAAGGATCATTAATCAAATTGAACTCGATCATATCATTTTTAGTGCTTCTCCCCATACAAGGCTCTATTTTAATGACCATTTTAGCTTCAAAGTGATTCAAGTAAAATATTTAAAAAAGAAAAATTGCAGACATTTAAAACGATGCAGAAAATAACTCTGAATTATTGGGTATAATAAAATGAAGCCGTCAAGGCTAGAGATAGATCCCCTCTTTGCCACAAGTGGTGCCGGTAAAACGAGAAGGTTTCTTAACTAAAATTGGGAAATATAATTTATGTAGCTTGAAATTAAAGAAAATGTAAAATTAAGCCGACACAACTTTTATATAACACCAAACAAATTATCCTAGAAATTATTTTTTACTTGGTTTATTGCATAAATAGGAATTAAATGATGCAAGATATTAAAAGTTAGGGCTTTGGCCAATTTTCTTTCATTTTCAATTGTTTCAAAATAGCTACAACGCCAAAAATCATTTTATGATCAAATCAAATTCAACATTTCTTTGAAAATGCAATTGCATGAAAAAAAAATCAAATTAACTTTTACATGCAAGTAAAGTATCATTAACGAGTTCGTGATAATGAAATAAGTAGCTGACTACATAAATAAGATCGATGTGTTGAAATTATAGCTTATTTTGTTGTTTCATACCAAGTGAAGTAATTCCACATTTTTTGCAATTTAACACGCGCTAGATTTTTCAAATTTTCTTAATAACTTATACGTGCACTAAATATTGGTGGTATTTGAAAGAAAAAATATGTAAATTAGGCTTAAACCAAATCTTAACTAAACTGGAGATCTACCTACAAAAAGTGGGCGTAGCAGATACGTGATTACGCCTTCTAATAGTGCAACACGTATCGGCTTGCAAGTCGAGTTTTATACTCCTTTATATTTTTTGTGAATAGTGAACATGTGTGTTTTACGACCACGCCCATTTTTGGTACATTAATGAATAAAATAATTATAAATAAGTACACCAAAATTTAACTTGATAGGTTGGTTGTTTATGGCAAATAAATAGATATTTGTCGATTGTGGGCGTATCTGTTATTCGATCATGCCAATTTTTGGCACATCAATAAATGGGGTAATTATACATATATGCACCAAAATTTAACTTCATAGGTAAATTTTTGCGTCAGTTATATAAGTTTTTATCGATTATGGGTGTGGCCCTTGAACAATATCGTAAAATATCGATATGCGTGCCGAAATAAAAATTACAAAAAATTAGCTCAATATCGAAAAATTTTAATCCCTAAGAGTGTCAAAACCAGACATACCATCGAATATTGAGACAGACACATCTACATGGGCTCCTATGATCTCTCTGTGACACTACCTTCTGGATGTTACAAATATAATAACAAACTTAGTGAAATTTCTTATTGCTAACCATTAATTGTGAAACCATCCAAAACAAATGCTTCAAGTAATATATAGAAAGGATGATGAAAAATCTACAGAAAAGAAAACGAACAAAAAAATAATTCGTTGATATTTTCAACCGTATCTTAAACACAAATATTTCAAGGATAATAAATGTTGAAAATGACAAGCAAAACAAAGATTATTTCTCAGAAAAGATAAACACGAACCGCGCAAATTGTTAAACAAAAAGTATTTATAAGTGCAGGTAGATTGTAGGCACTAGCATAGAAAAATGGTATACCTGTCGGAATTATCCCAAGGATAATTCCACGCAAGGGAAGTTTCTGAATATATTTAACGGTTGTGCTATTTGACTGAAATATGCTACGAGGGATACTTTTAAAGTTCAAAAGACTACAATTTGTTATTACAAAGAATTGAAGAAAAATGTACCATTATAATGGGTTGAGGGAGGCGCGTCACAAACCCTACAAAGTATATATATTCTTGATAAGTATCTAAATCTGAATCTAACCATCTTTAAATGTCTCCCTGTCGACACTGTCGCGATTGCAAATTATGAGATTTAAAAGCTACATTTTAAGTTTAAGCTACTACTTAAATTAGGCAAAATCAATCGATAAGAAGCAAAAATGAATCTATTTGTCACAAAAATAAAGCTATAATGTTGCCTACAATTTACAAAGAATCTTTTTTGGTGTAGAATTGTTACATAATACATACACTATCAAAAACCGCAATCTTATACATACCACGCCTCCTATTTGAATGTATAAGGGGAAGATATAAAATTAATTTTTTGTAATTTTTTTTTTTTTAAACTTAAGCATTTGCAATTTGTTTAATTCGCCCCTTTTCTCAATTTTTATTCAAATTTACATGAACATACATTTTTTGTATGTGTGTTTTGTGCCGCATATCTTTGAGAATTTATCATGGGAATGTAAATATAATAATGTGAAATAAATTGTTATACCCAACACATAAAAATGGGGAAGAATACTAATTTCGTCATTCTATTTGCAACAACATCGAGAAATTGGCACATCAGAAACCCTATAAAGTATAAATATTCTTGTTCAACAATAAAAACTGAATTAAAATAGACATATTGTCTATTGTCATTCTGCTCGCAAAATGTAATTTAAATTGGACAAAATCGGTCAAGAGCCACGCCCACAATAGATAAAAATCTATTTATTTGCTATAAAAATTAAGCTTTTAAGTTGAAAATTGGTTTACACGTTTATAATTGCTTTGACCATCGATGTACTAAAAATGGGCGCGGTCGGATAACAGACACGTTTACAATTATTTAAAAAAACCATATAAAGCATGAAATTCGACTTGTAAACATAATACTTACACTATTAAAGTAATCACATACTTATGTCACGTCCACCATTGTAGAAGGGTATTCAGGGTCTGGCCTAAGCCAAATTTAACTATCCGTTTACTTGTTTTTCTTATAAAACTGCAGGGAGAATGAAAAACAGGTTGTAGTTGATATTTTAATGCAGTTGAAACAGATTTTTAAACTCTTGCACGCTGTGTTGAAATGTATAGTGTAAATTATTTGAAAATAATCTACATAATAAAGTACCTTTATCTAGGAAGAATTAATTAGAGTTGCATATAATCTAACTTAACTACATAGTCTTCTAATAAAAAAAAGAAAAAAATAAGTAGAATACCAACCAAAACTCTAAACGATTACTTTGCGAGACTGAAACCTATACTATGACAATTGTTAAGCAAGAATTCATTCTTGCAAACGGTTAATGTGATGATGGAACTTCTCCTTTATGTGCCATATTTTCTTACCACGGTAACCGTGGCTCTTAGGGTGTGGCCATTATCTATTAACTTCTGATGCGGTTGATTTAATTTTTTATTTATATTGTACATTAACACATGAACGTTTTTTTTATTTAAATTTAAAAAACGCCTTACGCTTTAACCATATATTATCTCTCATGATATTCATACGTTGAGATAATAACACAATAATCGACTTTTTATTTAAAGTCAAAGTAAATAACGTGTAATATAACGTTACAGACGTTATAGAGGAGGTATCGAGTGCATTAAACTGACACAAATATTATTTATGGAGATTGTAATGGTGCAGAATTTTCTGCATGAAGATTAAGTCAACCTTGTAAAAAAGAATAAATTCCAATTATTTAAAGTTTTTTATTTTTTTTTTTTTTTGCAAAATTGTTACAACGATTTATAAAGTTTTTCTTTCAATATATAATTTGTTTTATAGGCAATTAAAAAGGTTTATAAAAACCACCAAGAAAAAGAGTCTTTTTAACTCAAAATTCTTGGGAACCATAATTAGTTGTTATAACTCGATTTTTTGTTTTGTTTTTTGAGAGCAGAATAATTATAAATTAAAATTTATAGAATCGATATATGAAGGTTATACAAGTGCCCTTTTCAAAATATACACGTATTAAAATTTGCTGGCAGATCGACTCAGTTTTTGATGCTGATCAAGAATATATATACTTTGTAATGTCTCTTACTATACTACCATATGGTGGAGTGTATAAAAAGAGAGATGAAGATATAAAACGGTTGAAGCAGATGTTCCAAAAATGGGCTTGCATCACTTTCATTTACCACAACTCATATAAGCACATTCCTACATGAATTCGCTTTATGAAATTTGATAATTGTCATTGATTCGTTTTCTTATTATTGTACTACTTTTACTATTTACTTATAAATATTATTTGTCGCTGGACAAGTTTTTTGTAGGCACGTCCACCATCTGTAACTGATGCAGTAGAAATAAAGCCAGAGTTGATTGTTTGTGTAGAAAATTGAAACAACTGTAAAATGTATGTCAATTACGGTTAGCGAGATTTATAAAATGTTGGTCAGGTTTTTCTAATGTCACAGCAGCATCCATTCTAAACCAGAAATGTTTCTCTTTCAAAAAACGTTATGTGAATGTTAAGTTAGAGGAGAAATGCACAAACAACAAGTGTATTGAATTGATTTCAGACCGAATCATGAAAACCTTAAAACAAATTTCATTATAATGAATATTTTGATTGCAACAATTTTCATAAATGTTTAAAATAAATTTCTTAGATTTTAAAAGCTTTGCAGGGAATTTTGAGATATTGAACTGAAATTTTATACAAATACTTAGTTTTTTCCCGTATATCACTATTCAAAATGGGCAAAATCGTTAAGAATCACGCCTACAATTGACAAAAATCTATAAATCTGCCACAAAAATTGAACTATTAAGTTAAAATTTGAGAAAAAGAAAAACCACACTCAGCCTAAAACTCGACTTGCAAGCTGACATATAACTACATACACTCACTAGAGAACGTAATTATATACTTGCCACGCCCACCATTTGTATGCAGATGTGGAGGGTATTTAATATTTGGCCTAAGTCAAATGTAATTTTTTTTTTACTTCATTTGTTACATTGTTTGGGAATCCTTTCGAGAAAAAGCAACTTTTTACAAAAATCAAACATTTAGATAGTTTTGTATACTATAGTATAATAATTTATTTTTACCAACCGCAACAAAATCAGTTTTACTGCTTTATGCCATAATAATATTATTGTATAACAAATGGGTAAAAATCTTGTGAAAGTTTCTAACGAAACATTTATTATTATGTAGCGAATTTTATATCAACAGAATATATTATTAAATTATAATCAAAATATGAATTTCATTAAGTTTTACTAATTAGTAATTTGTTTTCCATAATAAAACAAATGTTATGTTAACAATTTTGGCCAATTTTTTTTGGCGCCTTGATCTGTTTAAATTTTCAACTGTTTAACTTTTATTTTAAGAAAGTAAAATATTCCACTTTAGCTGTATATTGTGTTTATATATTTCAAACCAATTAGCCAGATATGTGTTCATCTGTTATAATTAAAAAATACTTTTCTTTCTTTATATTTACTCCCAATCATACAAAACTTCAAATAACACGCTTTGTGCAACAATTTAACACTGAACGTAAGTCGCTTATAAGATACTTTGTATAAAAATCGTTCTAAAAATGTTGCAATCTGATACAAAATTCAGAACATAGAAATTTGAAGCTTCTTTCTTGAAGAATTTGAAACTTTCATTACAAAAATTATTTCTAAAAATTTTCCTACCCATCTTTCTTTAACAATAGATTAGAAAAATGCTCCGAAGACACGCCTTTAATTTGTAAAGAAAACAAAATTTTCGACTTTTTAGCTAAAGTGCTGGTCTCTGCTGAGTATTTCAAACTGAAAATCAAACTTAATATACTTTTTATTTTATGTATTTTTATGTGGAACGTACAATAAAAGTTTTTGCCAATTATCTATAATATATTATTAACAAAACAACAGATGTTTTAAAGATGCAACTTTATGTTTTTATTACTCGTTTTTCATTTTGGAATCATAATATTATCTGATTTTCTGAACGCCTACAGTGAATAACCTGAATTTTGTAGTACAATAGGTATATTATATTTTTTCAAGATATTTGTTACTTCTGAAAATCGTAATTTTTATTATATCCATCGATTGAAAATCATTTTCTGAATCGTTTCATTCAGAATCATCTTTTTTGATTCTTCAGAATTATTTCATTCACATTTTTTAATTGTATGCATCTTTCTGTCTGTCCGAAGTCTGCCGATGTAAATGTGCTTAAACTATAGGCCACGATTTTTAAGATGTTTTGATAAAATTTTTACACAAAAATGGATTAAAATGGATCACCATTAAAACGTTTCCGGATCATTTTTACAAAACCTTTTTCTGAAGTGCCTTACATTACTTACAACTAAACTGATTCTGGTATTAACTTTAGTTATAGGGTATTAGATGGTTAGCATTAACCGACATTTTTATTTGTTTTATTTTAGATTTTCTCTCTGTCTGCGCTCTTTCTGGTTATCATTCACAAACATTGTTTCTTGCTTTTTTTTTTTTTTAGCAATCCAAGTGAAAGTGATAGTGAACTGCAATAACCCTCACGTAAAAATAAAACTGTTGAATGAATATTTCTTCATTTCTGCTATTTATTATCACAATATTTCATTAAGTTGTTATTACTATAACTGTTTTCAATGATTTATCTGACTTGATATCAATTGAGTTGGCCAACATCTCAACTGTGTTTATGAACATTTCTTCATTATCAATATCGTATGGCTATGTATGGGGTATTCAGAGATATATACTTTAACATATATATACTATAAAATAATTACTACTTTGCATTATTTAGAATAATAGCTATTTCACATAAAATTAAAGATTCTCTTTTTTTTTTCTCAGTTAAGAATTTATTAATAAATAATTAGCACGAGCTACCTCCTTAACTTAATACCTAACTTAACAAATCCAACAATAAAAACTTGCTGACCCAGCGGAAATAGAAAAAAATGCCTACATTTGGAAAGTACGCGAATGAAAATTCGAACTCCTTATAAACACGTCTCTTTTGCATATATGTATGTGCAATGCAGTAATGTTCGAATATATTAAAAAATGTTGGTAAAAAAATGTTAAACTCTTCATTTTTATACAATTTATTGCTGTGTCAAAACGTTCGCAAGAAGCAAAAGGAGACCCAATAAAGTTTTTCAATAAGGACATGACATTTTTATATTTTAATACGAACGCATTCGTAACAGTTTTTTATATTTTGTCAATGTCAAAACGTCAGTCAAATTTAACATTTTTGAATGATAAAGTTTAAAACGAGCAACGTTTGGAAATTATTAAAAATTATTACCGCAATTCTGAGTCGGTGGTTGCAATTTTAATAAATTGCAATAATTGTTCCACCAAACATAGTGCATGCTAAAGTGAATACATTCGAGTCAAAAATTATTTTCATTTTTATAATATCCTCCATCGTATGTATTTATATTGATGGTATCAATATTTTAAAACGCTTCCAATCAGACTTGTTTTAAAGTTATTTTTTATAGGTTATTACCATATTTTTCAATGAAAAAGCTTTCTTTCTTTTTTTTTTTTCAAAACATATTTCTTATCAACGGATGCTGTTGTATTTTTATGATACTCTGACTAATTACATATAATGATCATTGCAATAAATATACATGAGTCTGGTTTCCGCTTCAACAATTGTCATTCATTTATACTTGCAAGTTTTTTAATAGACAACACTTGTCCAATACCATAAGGTGTAAAGCTATTGTAAGATTTACGAGTATGGTGTCAATACTGAAAATTAATAAAAATTATAGACTTTGTTTAGAGTGGAAGAAGGAAAAAAAAAAGTAGTGGCTATTAATTAATCTCTCATTTTATATTTCAAAGTGTTTATTTTAATATCTCCTCAACATAAATCTATTCAAATCGCGATACTTTCACATATGGTAGGAATGACAAACTTAGTATACCTTTTCTTCTTCGAAATGAAAGACATAATAAAAGAATCATATATCTTTCAACAAGTATTGTTATATTTACATTAGTGTACTTTACACAATGTAAACCAGTAAGTATTATGGAACAAATAAAAGTCTACTCAGACATAACAAATTTCGCATTTAACTCAAATGTTTTTATTATACCATCTACATAGGATGGGAAGAGGTCTTATAAGTTTTTCATTCCATATGTAATAACAGGAGTTATATATTATCTGATCAGCGTCTAAACCTAAATCTCTCTAGACATGTATGTCCGTACGTCCACATGTCTGTCTTGTACTTGGCATTCTTACGGTTGTAAATTTTGTACAGACACTAATTCTGCATGCATATTACTATGTAAAATGGGCAAAAATTGTCAAGAGTCACGCCCACAATTGACAAAAATCTATTTATTCGTTACAAAAATTTTGCTATAAATTTGAAATTTTTTTTTACATATTTACATTCATAACATCCATCAATATGCCAAAAACGGGCGTGGTCGGATAACAAACACGCCCACAATTTACAAAAACAAGAAAAAAAAAACTTTCAAAACTCGACTTGAAAATTGATACGTAATACATACATACACTATTAGAGGACGTAATTATGTACCTGCCACACCCACTGTTTGTATGAACACGTGAAGGGTATTTAAGATTTGTTCTAAGCCAAATTTAGTTTCTTTTTTATTTATTTTACTAACAAATGGTTATATTTCCCTTAAAACCACATACATATATACTCATGTGTCGACAAGTGTTTAAGAAAGATCGTGTGAGAAAACAGAAAAAAAAAAACAATTGAAATAATACAGCCTATCTATACAAACATTTATATACGTGTGTGTGTATATTAGTTTGTTCTCATTTTACAGCAGGAAGACGCCTGTACTCGTTCATATTTACATAGGCATAAATAACTGTTGAACCCCTTTCTCATACAAGTGGATATATTATATATATATTGTAGAAATGTTTATGCCAATGAAACAATAATACAATGTATTTAAGTAATGAATATATGGGAGTAAAGCTTTCTTTTTTTTTTTTTTTTCTTTTTGAAGTGAATACTGTAGAAAAATGCTATCATTGAAATTATTTATTTTATAAAAAAAAAAACAGTTCGTATTAATTATATTGTATCAATATTGCATATACGAGGGTAGTACCAGAAGTACTTAACAAAGGAAAGAAGAGACATCGTGAACATTAAAAAGAGGTGTCGTGAATTCGATACCTACAACAGTCTTGTATTTTTTTCCAGTAATGATAATGACATGATAATGAAAACTCTCCGAGATAACTAAATCCTACGAATAAGCAGCGTAAAGAACTGGTACATAGCCTCAATGATACAACACTTTAGTTCCCCCAAATGAGCCGCTTTTTCTTGATTTCATTACTCAAACGGTGTATTAACTCCATTGAAATGCATACTATTGAGACTATCCTCGTACCGCTTATCATTGAACAAGTATAACAAGCTTTAATAATTACTCTACTATTAGATAAAATTGAAAATCCAAGTTGAACACTTTAATCCATACGCAAATTTGTATATTTTTATATGTTTAACTTGTTTAATTGTTTGGTTAGCAAGTGTATTTATTAGGATGATATTTGAAATAGATAAAATAGAAAAACATACTTGAGTGATGGCTCAATGAAACTAATTGCAAACAAAGAATGATATGGGATGAAGTCAAGTGTTTAACGTGTGTTCCTGCCATGGAGGCTTAATCACACGGCATCTCAAGCCGAAGCTCAGATGCAGGGGAAAGATATGCGCTTCCCAACGCCCCGTTAGGTACCGATTTAGGAGTCATACTGTAAGGTTATGAGCTCCACTTCTCGGTGGGGAGGTTACACCTACTCTCACCCCGTAAGGGGAAAACCACAACCACCACGATGCTCCCACAAGGGGGCCATCCCATAATGCTAGCAGGAACAAGTTCCTGGGGCTCTAGCATCCCGTGGTACCAGCAATAGGTTCCTGGGTCGAACCGCGTATTCCACTAGGAGGAATACTACCAGTGTAAGACCTTACATCTCCGGACTGGTCACCAACCAATGATATGGGATGATGAAATGTAGGGCTTCGATACAAGATGTTTACTTTTTATAATATTGATTCTTGTTGATTACTTTTTATAATATTCAAGTTAAAGCCGAAGAAGGGGAAAAAAGAAAAGTTTTAGGAGTTAAAGACGCCAAAGAAGTTAAAAAAGCCAATTTTTTTACAAGTTTAACTTTAATTGTAAGCCTAAGCTTTGAGAAACGCTGAATTGAAATGTTTTAAGTTGCATGCGAGAGATTTTCATTTTCAGTTTAAAAATTAAAGATTTTTATTAGAAAATGCAAAAGTTTAAAGCAATAGCAATACAAGCTACCATCCTTGCTATTTTAGGATATATTTTTTTTAAGAACGAAACTCAGGGAATATCTCTTATAAAAGCAAGGCACCGCGTGGATCTTACCCCTCCCATTTAAATTAAATTATTAATACTCCCTTACCCCATACAAGGGTTCGTGAACTGTTGTAGGTATCTGCTGTGCGACTTTCTGTAAGCAAATGCGTATATTCTCACAATAAATTAATTAAGGAAATCTTTTGTCTGATAAATCCCTTTATTACCTTAATTGAAAGTACAAATATTACGTCATTTCGCCAAGTAAACGTGTATAAAATAAATCATCAGCTTTATACTTATCTACAAATTTACAAAATAGTGTAATACATTAATCATGAACCACATTGATAATCAACGACATGAAAGTGACTAAGAACATACCTTAAAGTAATATAATCGATAATATTGGACATACAATGCTACACGAATAGAATAATAAATAAGAAGCGAATACCAAAGATTTTATATATGTGTTCGAATAAAAAAAAAGTAGAAGAACTAATTGATTCGAAGACGGTGAAAAGAATGTTTGATATACCTCCTAAGTGTCCAACTATAACCAATAAATTATCGGGCATTTTTCGTTGGCGTCATACCTATAAAGTGTCTGCCAAGCACGAGGGTATAACACACACTTACCTACAAAAATCATATTCTTTAACATTGCCAACGAAACGACCACCATCACCAGAACAAACAACATTCGAGTGTATCAAGGTAAATTTTATACGATAATTATTAGATATTATAACTGAACCATCAAACCAAGCGTTGCCAATATTTCGAAAAATGCTTTGGAAATGCAACAATAATTATATATTTTGAATCAAAAACGAATACTAAGTCCTACCAATAAATTTATTTAATCACTTAATTATTTAAACTGTTTTAATTCCTATTGATTGTTTTAAAAATAAGTAATAGAACTAAATATACTTTAAATACTGGTCACGTCTACGTCTAGTGGGCGTGGCGGGTCCATACTTACGCCATATACTAGTGTACGTATTATATATCATTTTAAAATTATAGTTCTACGCTGAATACAGTATTTTTGAAATGGTGGACATGTTTGACTCACGGACGTACGGACATACATGTCTATTGTAGATATACTCCGTTTTTGATGCTGATCAAGAATATATATACTTTGTGAGGTTTCTGACGCCTCCATCTTAATTACAATTGAAATGACAAACTTAGTATACCTCCATCTTATGTGAGGGATATAAAACTATATTTGGCTGTGGCCAAATGTTAAATATCCACCATTAATGCACTACTGCTTCCGATGAGTATAATAATATTGGATGAATGCATGGACTAAACAGCTGATTTTATAGAATGTTCTCCTCTGATGCCTCCATCAATCTACCACGTTTAACAGCATAAGCACACATTTAATATTTTGCATTTCAATTTTTATTTAATTATATACGTATTAAGACGATTGACTTTTAGCTTTCAATATAATCTGAGCGCAGCCTTCACACTCATTATTAATTGACCCAGATGTTTGCTTAACTGATTTTGAGAAATTTGAAACATTTCAACTCACGAGTGCGTTATGTTTTCTATTATTTTTATGCTTCGTTGCGTTTTGCTTATGATGCAATATCCATAATAACTATAATTGAAATAGCAAGCAAACTAAGGTTGCTACAACAAATGTTACAACAACCAAAAATGTATTCTTAATCTAAACTTGAAACTCTTTTCTTTGACTATTTATAGGACCCAGAATCTTGGGTTTCGGTGCATCATTTACAAACGCAATGCGGTATATTGGATCCCGATGATTGTGTACGGGATGTAGCCGATGATCGTGAATATATACATGCCAGTTTTGAAGACTCCGGACCAGATCCTGGTGTTGCGCAAGGTGGTGGCGATGGCGCTTCGGGTAGCTCTTCAGTTGGTACTGGTTCGCCAGATATATTCCGTGATCCAACCAATACGGATGCACCCACAAATGGTACTCGCACTGATAATTCGACACCTCATATTGAGGTGACTAGCACAACAGTCTGTCCTGTTATAGGTATGGGCTTGCAAGTAAGACGAAGCAGTGATCCAAATTTACTGGCCACCCTAAAGGCTACGGAAAATTCCAACAAACGTTGGTCGGCGGCAGCACCGCATTGTGGTGATTCTCCTGAACGTGTTAATATGGGTAAAAGTTATTTAACGCCGCAGTGGGAAGAAGAAGATGATTCGCATCAACATGTGCAGACGGCTGTAACCCAACAGGCTTTTTCTCGTTCCGGACGTTTATCTATGCAATTTCTTGGCGATGGAAATGGTTATAAATGGATCGACGCTGTTGAAAAGATTCAACAACAGCAGCAACAATTAGAATCACCGTCATCGCAAGAATACAATACGGCAGCCTCTTCTCATTATCAGCAGCAGCAGCAGTTTTTCACCAGTAAGTCCCTGCCACGTGAAAGTAAACGCAAAGAACCGCTAGGTCAAGCTTATGAATCGATACGTGAAAAAGATGGTGAAATGTTACTGCTAATCAACGAGTACGGAACAACTTTAGGTTTGATTGCTATACCCGATAAAAGTCATGGTGGCGGTTTATTGGTGCAACACGTTGAACCGGGCAGTCTTGCTGATCTGGGACGTCTACGCAAGGGTGATCGTATTTTAGAAATCAATGGCAACAAACTGAACGGCCTTCCCGAACATAAAGTGCTAGAATACCTGGAAGCTTCCGAATTACGTATCCGTGTAATAAGAGCCGATTCAAAATATAGCAAAACTCGGCGCAAAGATTCCAAAGTTGCCGAAATGATAGAAGCAGAAGAGAAACTGACTTTAGGCATCGAAGCGAAAGTCGCTACTGTATCGCCAACGCGCAAGCCACACACTGCTCCTGCCGGGGCCTCATTGCAAATGGCAAATACCCGAAAATTGGGTCGAAAAATTGAGATTGTATTAAAAAAAGGACCAAACGGTTTAGGTTTCTCGGTAACCACAAGAGATAATCCAGCCGGTGGACACTCTCCCATCTACATTAAAAATATATTACCAAGCGGTGCAGCCATAGATGATGGTCGCTTACGACCAGGCGATCGTTTATTGGAAGTAGACGACATTCCCGTCACTGGTAAAACCCAAACTGAAGTGGTGTCGTTACTGAGAGAGAAAAAAACTGGAGCTACAGTCCGCTTAGTTGTATCGAGGCAACACGAATTAAATGGTGAACCTGAAGAAAGAGAAATTGTGAGTAGAAAAGAAAATTTAATGCTGCGACATTTATAAGTTTAGAAAATTATCCTTTATATTAAATAGAACTTTGAAGATAAAGAAATCGAATTTGATTCACCACCACCGCCGCCAGCCCCTGTACTGCCCGCTCCTAAGAAAAAGCCGTCACATGATTCCAACGACATTAAAAAATCTAATAGCGCGCGTTCGCTATTTGATCAACAAAAACAACATCAACTGAATAACTTAAATGAATCTCAACATTTCATCGATGCGGGCAGTGAATCGGCAACATCAAATGTAATTTTTTTTTCTAAGTAGCATGTAGCATGACTTTAACTAGATTGCTTTCTCTTTTTAACAGGATAGCCTTCAGGCCGGCATAGTTTGGCGTTCGCGTGAAATGTTGACTTTGCACATACCCGTGCATGACACGGAAAAGGCAGGATTGGGCGTCAGTGTTAAAGGCAAAACTAGTTCGAATATAAACAGCACTACCAGTGCCGGGAATAGCCATACTTCGGTAAAACATGATGGGGATTTAGGTATTTTTGTGAAAAATGTTATACATGGGGGAGCGGCTTCACGTGATGGTCGTTTACGAATGAATGATCAGCTGATTAGTGTTAATGGAGTATCGCTTTTAGGTCAAAGCAATGCCGAAGCTATGAACACACTGAAGCGCGCCATTGTAAATAAGCCGGGCAAGCATCCAGGCACCATAACACTGCAGGTGGCTCGCAAAATATCACGTTCATCCAGCTCTGGTGATATTTTAGATAAAAGTAACGAAAGTTCAAATACTAGTGAAAATAGTGGAGCTACAGTCATATATTTAAGCCCTGAAAAACGCTCAGAGGCCAAAGAGAAAGCCATCAATTCAGAGCGTAATGCAAAAGTAAATGAATTGAGTCGGTAGGTATTTAAAAAACACTTTCTTTCTTTAATTTCGATTAATGTTAGTCTCCTTGTAAATGACACGACAGATGGAGCAATCCCGTGTTGGATCGTCTAACGGGTGGTGTTTGCTCTGGAAATGCCTCACAGAAAACTGGTAAAAATGTAAATGTTACAACAGGTCCCCCACACACTCTACGTAACGAGAGCTACTACATGGCCACTAATGATACTTGGTCGCCGGCTACACACTTGCACAACGGCCATATCAACAATTCGGTCTTGATAGAAGATGATTCCGAACCCAGTTCCCCGTAAATGAAATGATGTTTTAATAAAAAAATATTTCAAAAATTTTATATTTTCTTTTGTTCCATAGAATATTACCTCAACTTCCGAACGACTCTACTTTAACAAATAATTCGGCGAATAATAGTGGGGCGATTGTTCCCAATATTGATGCCACTTATTCGTCACAACTTAGTCTCGAAACAAATAATTCCGGAGTGGAACATTTCAGTCGTGATGCTTTGGGAAGGCGTTCTATTTCAGAAAAACATCATGCTGCCTTAGATGCCCGAGAAACTGGAACCTATCAGCGAAATCAAAAATTACGAAAAGATCGTGAACGCGAACGACGATTACAGTTAACCAAATCAGCAGTATTTGGCGGTTCAATGGAATCATTAACGGCTCACATAGCGCAAGCGAATGCCAACATACCCGGCTATAAGCATGCTAAAGCAGCTTCGGGTATAGAGCATCAACAATTGCATGCTGAAGCTAGAGATCAAATAGCCGACTTGGGCCCTTCTTTGGGCCTAAAGAAATCGTCCTCCCTTGAATCGCTGCAGACCATGGTACAGGAGATACAAATGTCGGATGAGCCGAGAGGCGGACCCACCACACTTCGAGCACCTCGTGGTCGTGGTTGTGAAGAGAGTCTCAGAGCTGCTGTAGCCAGTGATCATGATGTGAACAGTAGGTTTAAGAAAATATTTCAATTTTTTTTGCTTTTTCTAAAATCTTAAAATGTTGAAAGAGGAATAATTTCTTTATTATGAAAATTTTGAATTTATTCCATTTTCTTACAGAAGCGCGCAAACATTGGCTTTTAGAGGAAACGGATACAAATGAAGGTGGTTTCACGCAGCGGAATAGTCCCTTTCAGAGTTCTCTGAATGATGGAAAAACTAAAGTTCGAACTAAGAAGCCGGGCATTTTACGTGGCATTGGCTCTATGTTTCGATTTGGTAAAAATCGCAAGGAAATCGCAGTGCCTGTAGAAATATCAGCCCCAGTCATGACGTCCAGTACCAACGAAAGAATACCTGCCGCTGCTTTAGCTGCAATGGAACGTAACGCCAAACTACCACCACCCGCTTATCAACCACCGCCTCCTCTACCGCCTAACAACCACACGGGACTAGGCGGTGCTCACAATTCAATCAATGAACAATTGAATGCAGCTAATATGGGATTGGCGAGTGGTATACATCAAAACGATTTATTTAATCACCGTTATCAGCATTATTCCAATTATGAAGAGCTGCAGAATCATCGCCAACAACAACAGCAGCAGCAGCAACATCAAATTAGGTGAGCAGGACGTCTATATAATAAACACTTATGTATTATGAACCGCTCAGTTCAGTTCAGCGGTACTTGATTTGATGGTATCACATAAGCAACATCACATCACATCACATCCATCACCACCACCACCACCACCATTACCACCATCACCAACGTCACCATATACAATTGCACTTATTTGCTATCATTATCATTTCTAAAGGGGTTTTTTTCATCCCTTCATCCATCTCCTAATACTAAACCATTCCAATTATAATTAATCAACTTTAATTTAAATCTTTTTCCAATCTTTTCTCTTTTTTTTTCCGTGTGTTTGCGTGCGTGCGTGCGTGCGTGCGTGCGTGTGTGTGTCTCTCTGTATATGAACTCACTCAACTTTTTATTTTTGTGTATGTGTATGCGAAAATGTGAAAACTAAATATTCAAAATTTTCAAATATATATGTACGTACCATGTGAACAATAAACGAAATTTTATAAATCAACTTATAAAATAGCGATGATAATACTTCAAATGATGAAGTTTTATCGGAGACCACGTTAGAATGTATGCGTCAACAGGTGCAAAGGCAACGCATCAAAGTCGAATCGGAAAGGTAACTCGAACATATTCTTTCTCTACAAAATATACGCATAATATGTGCGTTATAAAAATTATGCTTTTCTTCCTTTCATATGCTTTGTGTTGTTTGCTGCTTTTGCAACAATTTTAGTAAAATTACGGTAAAATTCAAAATGTAGTCACTTAATGGATGTTTTAATCTATTGAAATAGTATAGAATCATTGACCATTGGGTGCTAGAGCTGTTCTTTTAATTAAGCTACAAAAAATATAGAAAATTTTTTGATATCATTTTTTAATCATACTTAAGGTTAATATATTATAATATCATAATTATACCCTACACCACAAAGTGATACAAGGCACACTTTTTCTTAAACCGATCGATTCAAAATGACCATTTGTCTCCATGTAAATTCATAGATATTTCGAGCTTCACATTGACCTCTAAAATTTGGTACCCCTCCACGACTTTATACGACCTGAACGGACTATTTTTACAATCCAATGCCATACAACGTTTTTTCCATTAAATTACTTGAATTTCACCATGACCCATATGTGCCAACAAAACTAAATTAATTATAAAATAAAAATATGGTTTTAAGAATGTAGGGTAAAAGGTCGGATGTACCCGACTAAAATATTTTCTCTTGTTTTCATAATAACCTACAAGAAATTGTTAATTGCAATCCATTTAAGTATTTAATACTGTTCTCTTTTTATGATCATAGAAAACTATATAGAAGCTTGTATCGAAAATGTGTAAAATTCTTAACTTTGCTTAAATATATTTTGAATTTTTATGGGACGATCGAGTGGTGTAGGGTATTAAATGGTCGAGTTTGACCGACTATAGCATTATCACTTGTTTTAAATTAAAAACTTACTCGCTTAAACCTTTCCTTGCCCTGCTTACTAACCTTTTTTTCATTTAATAATATTTTATTATATATTTAACTATAAAGAACAAACATAATTATTAAAATTGTTCCTCTTTTTCTCTGTAAATGTTTTAAAAATAACAGTCGCCGCTGCCAACACTATCATTCGCAACGCAGCGCTCGTTCCCAAGATCTGCAAATGCAAGCCTATTATCAAAATCAACAAAATAACAACAACAACAACAGCAACAATTTTAATAATAGTGGAAATACAAAATCAGTACCCAACTATTACGACTATGAGACTGTACAGCATAATATAACACCGAATGGCAACTTTCAGCATCGAATAGGCAGCATTAAGCTGAATGGATTGAGTAATGATAATAATAATGGCAACAAGCAAACAGGTAATCGTACACAAACCAATACCTCTCCAGCACATTGGAAGACAGCGAATATGAACGGTTTTTCACCGACCACCCTTAATAGTAGTGCACGCAGTCGCGGTCCTTTTGTGACACATGTAAAGTTAGGAGGTGCTACAGGTCAACAGCCTGAACCACAACAGCCCCAACCAATGTATCAAACCGTGCAAAAATCAACAAATCAAAATAAAAAACATTCCTATAATAGCGGTACAATAGTAACAGGATCCCAACAACAGCAGCAACAACAGCAACAACAACAACAGCATCACACAGCTGCCAAAGTATGACTATAGGCTAATGTTCTCTGCCGTTTTAAGGGTGGAGATAGTTACCTTAAAAATTGTCTCGGCTCTACACAAAAAAGTCTTCATCAAATGGTCACAAACCACACACCGAATCACATTAAAGATCATGACGAACATTATGATGAAGAGGATGTTGTGGAAATTTTCTGTTTTGCTACAGAGTGTTAAATTATTTTAATCAATTATTGTAAATTGTTTGCAAAAAAAACATGCGAAGTATTTGGTTTAATATTTTTGTAAATATTCATACCTACACTTGTGGCACTTTAATGCAAATCGATATCAAATATTATTATTATTATTATATAATAACTTTCGATAGGGTTAAACGAACGACTAATGTATACGAATCCATCCATCATATTTATAAATATATGATAAAAACAATATTACAACTAATGCAATACATAAATTTAATATGTACGGTATAGGAAGAAATCTTATTACATAATTGTACAATAGAATGTCTCGAATAACTGCCCCCTCCAAAAAAAAAAAGACGTTTTACTAAGAAGAGCAAATTCCATGAAAAATCACACTTAACTTAAATGAACAAATATGTATTCCAATATCAATGTAATGTAGTGTACAAGCTGTTTAGGTATTTATATACTTAGAATGTACCTCAATTCCAAATCATTAATTTTCAAAGCATTCCATACAAAAAAGTCTCATTGTTAATAATATAATTATATTATAAGATTCTATGTGCATATATATTAATATATGCATTATTCTATTATAAATAGTAAGCGTGCCAGGCCCTAGATACGTATTACGCACCAGCTTGAAAGTTGTTTTTGGCCAAGTACAGTTTTTTTTTGCAAATTGTGGACGTGTCTGTTAAACAAATATGCCCATTTTTAGCACATTGGAAGCGTGACTCTTGACCAACTTTTCTTAATCTACATAGCGCTCTGCTAAAATTTCATAAAAATTTCATAAAATTTTAGCTTAATATCTTAATATTTAGAAACATAAGAATGCCAACAACAGACAGACGCACAGACATGACTCGGTTTTTGATGCTGATGAAGAATATATATAAATTGTGTGGCCTCCTCCTGGGTATTGTAAATGGAATGACAAACTTAAAACCCTACCTTATGTGAAGGGTATAATTATGCTGTCTTTTCAAAGAAGAGAGATACCATTTATAATTATTATTAATTAATTATTATTAAAAAAAAGTATTGTCACGTTGTTAAGAAGAAATATTTTCTTCTTTTCTCTGCTAATATATATATTTTATTAATAATTTAAAAAAAATTTGTAAATATTTATTGTCATTAGAGTAAAATCAATGTTTTTTATTGTAAAAGGAAGTTTACAATGTTTAGCGGGTAAAATGTACATTTTATCCATTACATAACACTTAAATATTGATCAATAAAGAAAATAATATCGAATACAAATTTTGTGTTTTCTCAATACTACCGTAACAAACATCTCAGGATCATTCATCTGAATGGATTTAACAATGTCCGTCTGTCTGCTCAAATAAACTTGTTCTTAAGCTACAGTTGGCACTTTTTGAGATATTTCGCTAAAGTTTAGTACAAGAATTGGTCTAAAATAATCCCTATTGAAAATGCACCGAATTGGATCATTTTCAGAATCTCTTCGCATAAGCGGTACAATGCTAAAATTTTACATTATTACAAATAGATATATAGACCCTGACCCTATCCCAGAAAAGATCCTATATATTGATTTTCATTTAACGATTTTTAAATTTTTAAATATTTTATTATATTGCACACACATTACATGACATCACATTAAAATTTGTTACATTTACTATTTCCATCTATTGCCAAGAGCTTTAGAATGTTTACTATGATGATTTTGTGATTCTTCTTGAGCGGCCAATTCTTCATCCAACAACAGTTCAAAGTTGCCCAAAGCATCTCGATTAGGAATTTTATTCCAACGTACACTATTAGAGAGAAGAAACGATTTAGACATGAAGTTATATGTGATGAATATGAAAACTTACTCTGGTACACCATCTGGTGGCAACACCACTGCTAATATATTATCAATTAATTTATACTTTAAAATTCTATCAGTCACTGTGGTAGAGGTAAGGGAGGGAGAAGCGTTTACCTCCACCAGCCAAGGTTTCAAGTTATTATCAATTATAATATCGTAACCATAACATTCGAAACAATGTCTATCATTGGCCATGACTGGTGCTACCGCTTTTAGAGAATGTACAATAAGCCAAGATATAGCGCCAAATAAACGATCGGTAACCTCTTTGCCACGTGTACCCTCCAGATAAAGGGCCAAATTTTGTATGGACCATTTACCGCCATGAAGAGAATTATATTCATTCTGGTACAAAAAACACCAAAATTAATAAAGAGAAAAATCTAAATTTCACTTGGAATCTTCAAATACCTTCTACATACAAACGGTGGGCGTGGCATGATTACGATAATAATATTTGTATTACATGTCAGCTTGCAAAACGAGTTTTACGGTGAGTATGTTTTTTTAAAAGATTGTGAGCGTTTCTGTTATCTGACCACGCCCATTTTTGGCACATCGGTGGATGGGATAAATATATTTCAACTTCATAGGTCAATTTTTGTGGCATATAAATAGATTTTGGCTATTGTGAGCGTGGCTTTTGACCGATTTTGCCCAATTTAAATAGCGATTTCCGAATCTAGAAGTATCTGCACAAAACTTTAGCTCAATATCATAAAATTTACGATCGTGTAGGTGCCAACAACAGGCAAAGACACGGACGGATTGTTCGCATCGATTGAGTCTTTGATACTGATTAAGAAGATATATATTTGGGTAAGATCTTTGATCCCTTCTTCCGAGTTTTGCACATGGAATGAATGAAGTGTACCCCCCGTCTGATGTGAAGGATTTAAAAATTATTATTAAATAATAAATAATTTAATATGGAATCACTTACCCCATGCTTTTGTACGCTCACATTGGTTAGATGCACATACATATTATCCAACTCCGTAACGCTGGTATCATATTTCACTGTACAAAAACGGCAAAATCCCTGCTTAAACAGATACGCCTTTAAAGGGCGAAAAGAGGTCACCAAAACGTATAGCCTTAAATCGAATTTTTTACCACCAATCAACAGCGGATTATCTATATAACGGGAGATGACATAACTCTCTTTGGCAATTTGTGGATGAAAAACGCCTTTAGCTTCACGGGACCACTTTTTCAATTTGGACAATTTATTTATTAGAAATATACCAGCACCTTGTGATTTACCGCACGGTTTCATAATCCAAGTACTTTGAGGATTTTTACGATATTCCTCCACAAACATGTTGTAATCTAAAGAATAGCGGAAAAGTTTTATAGGGACTTCAAATAATTTAAAAACATACCGGCTGGTAAAACGAAAGTTACGGGAATAAAATCTAAATAAAGATAACGGGTACTGGTAAAGCAATTTGACCAGCAAACTTCCGCTTTCTCGGCCAACGCATTGTTATCACGCTCTAAATCTTTACGATATCGTTTAATATTCTTCACTAATAAATCTTTGCGTGACAACTCATAATGATTGGGAAAATGGTTAATCATTTGGTTGTCATTCATGCGATAGCCACTGTCCACGCTAAATATACTGCGACAAGTTTGCACACATGCCCAATAAAAATGCCAGTCCTCTTCGGAGCTGACCTGACTCCAACCACGCTTTTCAAAATTATTAACCAAGACCGATTTATCCAAGTCGGTACAAAAACACATTTTCATACGTTCATGATTCAGGGCGTTATTAACTCTTTAAAATAAAATAAAATAAAATTAATGTTATATATAGACAGACACAATCACAAGGTACAATAATTACCGGCCATATAAATTGAAGAGATTACTATTGCCCCGGCGCAGTGTGGTAGTGGTCTCGTGAGCCATACTATTTTTTTTAACAATTTCCTAAAAATTTTTTATAACAAATATAATTCCTTTGATAGGCTCACGACACGATGTGTTTCACATAATTTTAACTTCTGGCATTTATTGATCTAACAATTCGGATTAACATACGAGTATAAAAATATTTTGTTTCGCTTTTGTGGTAACCGGAACAGCTTTAAATATCCGTTACATTTAAATGAATTTTATATAAACTTTTCAACAATATTTCTTTAAAAAAAACTATTGACTTTTTGCCTACAAAAATGTCAATGCTTTCCTTTCATAAAAAAATATATATTAAGTTTATCGAAACATATGTAGTTCGGAATAATTTTTAAGTAAATCTAGGCTCTCTTAACACACACAGTCAAGATTTAACAATTCATAAAAACAAATAAAAGCATAAAATTTTGGCTAAGATCACATCTTAAATCCCCTACTCTTTTATATTCAAAATATGGGCGTGGTTGGTACCTAATTACGCTCTTTAATAGCAGATCTAATGCAAATCAAATTTTTAACTTTCAAGTTTTTTGTAAATTATGGGCGTGGATATTATTCAATTTCGCCCATTTTTGGTACACCTCAATATAAATTTGTGAACCGAATTTAAACTTTACAGCTTCATTTTTTTGCTTGATAAACAGATTTTCAATATTGTGGGCGCGGTTTTCAAACAATTTCTCCCAATTCAAATAAAGATCTGTATGAAGAGACTAGAAATGTCTGCATAAAATATCAATCCAATGTCTCAAATTTCCACTTCCAAAGAGAGTACTTTGCAGAGACCATAATAGAGATTAAAAATTAATTGATACAAAAATATTTTTAAACAAAATAATTAAGAGCTTAATGTTGTATTTTACTGAGCGAAAGCTTTTCACTATTATCATTTTAATTGTGCCAATTTATAGGTGAATTAACAATTAGTTGCTTTTCCTTTAAAAAACTATTAAGAAGTGTGCTGCGGCAGGTGCTTTCCCTGTGATTATGCAAAAGATATTTTTTTTTTAAATTTCTTAAATATAATTTATTTCACAAGAAAAGATCTTTATGGATTTATTATTCTTAAGTACACGTATTTATCTGGGTCCCGAACAAGGTTTCATTCACGGTGGCATTATTGTCAATGAGGAAGGGATCATAAAGAAAATTATTTACCAACCTTATGAACTGAATACGTATCTGTATAATACTGAATCTCAAGCGGTAAAAGAAATTAAATGAAATTAACAAAAAAAAAAAAAAATTATCTACAATTAAACAATATTGTCATAGGTGTACGATTTTGGTGATAAAATATTAATGGCAGGCTTAATAGATGTAAATGTACACATAAATGAACCGGGTCGTAAAGACTGGGAAGGCTTTTTGGCCGCAACCAAAGCGGCGGCAGCTGGAGGCTTTACAACCCTTATAGACCGACCCACGTAAGTTTATAAAAAACATCAATTAAAATACCCTGCGCCCTTCTTTGTACAGTAATCGACTTGTAAGCAGATAGGTAATACATAGCACTTACCTTCCACACCCACTTTTTTATATAAACATATATATAGATGTGGAGGGTATTTCAAATTTGCTTTAAGCTAAATATAGTTTCTTCTTTGTTTATACCTTATCCTAGCAATGCTATCCCTCCCACCATCTCTACTAATGCCTTCAAAGCCAAAACATCTACTGCTCGTGGGAAAATTTATGTGGATGTGGGCTTTTGGGGTGGTCTTATACCTGATAATAAAAAAGAGTTACCGGATCTTTTGTCTGCCGGAGTTATGGGTTTGCAATGTTCTTTATGTGATACCGCTGAACCGGTTAATAAAGAATTTCCCGCCATAACCATAGAGGAACTTGATCTAATCCTCTCACAACTGAATGATAATATTGTTATAGCTATTCATGCCGAAGTCAATCCAAAGCAAAATCTCAAAATACAACATAATGTTGATATAAAATGTTATGAATCTTTTCTAAAAACTAGACCCGCCCAATTGGAAATCACTGCAGTCGAATTGATTGCCGATTTAGCAATGAAACATAAAAAGTAAGTGAATTATGTATTAATGATTAATTATGTGGAATTATTTAAGTTTACTTTCTATAGAAAACATTTCCATTTATTGAATTTGAGTACAAAAGAAGTGTTGCCACTAATTGAGAATTGTAAAAGTAAGGGAGCTTTACTCACTGCCGAAACTTGTCCTCACTACTTAACTTTAGCTGCTGAAGATATAGAAGACTGCCGTACGGAATTTAAAACTCAACCACCTATACGCCCTAAAACAAATCAGTCAGCCTTGTGGCAGGGATTAAAAAATGGCTGCTTAGACATTATAGCGTCTAATCATTCGCCAGTTGCTCCTGGACCTAAATGTTTGACATACGGTCGTAATAGAGGAAATTTTATAAATGCCTGGCCTGGTATATCATCTTTACAATTGGGTATGGAAAAGTAAATGATACAATTTATAACATTTTTATACCCTCCACCTAAGAGTTAAGTTTGTTATTCCGTTTATAATATTCAGAGAAGGCATCACGGACCCTACAAAGTATCAAGAATCAAAAGTACTTGATTCAAGAATACTTCATTGTGGATCTTAATTTCTTTATTGTGGAATTTAATTTTGTAGAGACGTTTCTAGTTTCTGCACGTCGATCTTTATTAAAAAATGTGCGAAATCGGTCAAGAACCACGCGCCTACAAACGACAAAAATTTATTTATCTGCTACAAAAATTTGAGCTTTGAAGTTAAACTTTAGTAGACATATCTATAAAAAAAATTATATTTATTGTAAAGCTCGACTTGCAAGCTGATACTAACACTAATAGACGGCGGAATCCTGTACCTGCCACGCCCACCGTTTATTTGTATATGTGGAGGGTATTTAAGATTTGGTTTAAGCTACATATAGTTTTCTTTCTTGTTTATTTATACAAATAAATTGGTCTTCAGGTCTTTCCATAATTTGGACTCACTGTCAGTCTTATGGTTTCAATATTGAACACATCTACAAGTTAATGTGTCAAAATCCGGCTTTATTGTGTGGTTTGGAAAAGTTCAAAGGTCGTATAGCTGAAGGTTTTGATGCTGATTTTTGTGTTTGGGACCCCGATGAAGAATTTGTCGTTACCTCCGATATGCTGTTTTCAACCAATAAAGTGAGAATTTCTTTCATTTTCATTTTTTTCCATAATATTTTAATTTATATTTTTTTTTTATCATATTGTTTTATTTATTAATTAAGTCAACTCCATATTTAAATCAACGTTTACGCGGTGTTGTCCACGCTACCGTAGTACGAGGTTTGCATGTCTATCAGCAATATGAAAATTTCGGCCAACCATTGGGCAAAGTTTTATTACGCAAGAATATAAAAAAAGTTGTAAAATTTATTGCAACATAACAACATTCATATAATTATTTATTAATGTATGTAAAGATGCCACTAAAGTAATAAAATGTCCATGAGACAAGTAACAAGTGTAAAAATACGCGTATCCGGAAGACGTGGATGCTCATTTTCGGTAATTTTTTATATTCTGCATAAAAATTACAATTTTGTATTTTGGATCTGTTAAATAAAGTGACATACAATTTACATATGTTTTTGTATGTACATCAATAAGAAACTTAAAGTTACTCATACGCCGCCGAAATAAACAATATTCATTCATTCAGTCATTCTTACATATACATACTTAACAAAATATATTTAATTATTAATTATTAAACACAGATGTAAAAGCTTCTTGAACAAAACTTTTATAAAAAGCTCAGACTGTGTCAGAGAAAAAAAGCATTTTTATACATAAAATGGATGGTAAATTAAATTCGTCGTTCCATTTGCATCACCCAGAAGGATTTGCTGGAGATTGTACAAAGGATATATATTTTTGATCAGCATATATATACTGAGTCGATTCTAAACATATATGTTCGTATTCGGGTGTCTGTCTATTATTGGCACTCTCACAATTGCACATCTTGAGACATTGAGCTGAACATAAACCATATCTATATATATAGAAATATATGCGGCAAACATATACAACTATTTAAATTTAGCCAAATTGATCAAGTGCCACGCCCACAATTAACAAATATCTATTTATTTGCTACAAAAGTTGAGCTATGATGTTGTAATTTGATAATTACCCCATCCATACTTGTGTTAAAAATGGGCATGGTCGGATAATAGGTACGCCCATAATTTACAAATTTATTCAAGGTAAAACACAACTTGCAAGATACCTACATTATTAATCAAGTACCCGCCACGCCCACCTTTTATATGTAATAAAATCCTTGCCAAGAAGTTTGCTATTATGTCATGTTAAATATAATATATGTACTATACCTAAAATAAATTTCAGTCCAATATTTCAATTATTTTATATTTCATATAAATACAAAATTGTTATGTCCTTATTGAAAAATACAAATTCTTTATAAGTTCTTGGTAGATGGGACTAAAATTAGGAAAGCTCAGCCACGTCAACCACAAAATATTGTTTTTATTGTAAATTAAGACAATAATAATATTAGAGTTGTAAAGTTTAGACTAAGAGTACTCCTAGAAAAGCATCATTTCCAGTTTATATTTAAAAAAGGTGAGTATAACATAACTTTGTTAATCCCTTCGAGATTATATTTATATCTGGAAAAAATCATTTTTTATAAACGTTTTTGCCTTAAAACACATCATTGTGCCAAAAATTTATCAAAATTTTATATAAATTTTGCAGCTTATTTGCGTACATGAACGGACAGATGGACATTTATTAGAGGTGAATGGTGAAATTTCTCGTTTAAGAGTTACAAACATATGAAGACTCTTTATACTCTTTAAACAAGTTATGGTGTAGGGTGTAATACGGTCGATATTTAATTGATTAAATTTATTAAAAATTCAAAGCTACTCCTAATCCCATTTAATTATTGATTGATTATAAGCATACATTACTTAGGCGATCTATAAATTGAACTAATTTGCATTAATTTTCTATAATTTGAGAGTAAATGTAAATGTAAACGGTATATCATATATAGGTGTATGTATGTTAAACAAACTGTTGCTTGACTTATGCATGCTCACACACACTAAAGCATGCATATGTCGTATGTGATACTATATAGATTATATGATGGTGCTATGCTCTGCTCTGCTGCATTGTGTTGTCATTAGTGTGTGTCATTAGTTTTAGTTTTAGTTTGTTGGCTACGTAAAGTAGTTGTCGCGTATAATAATAGCGCATTAAAACTAAACGCAATAAAAATTCGAGTGAAATTCAACATATTTAGAAATGTTTACGCATTGAATATTTATTAAATAATGTTCACAAAAAGACATTTTAAAAAACAAATTATAAATAATTTTAAATTAATATTAATTTAACTAAGAAAATAAAAATACAATCATTAATAAAAAAAATAGAAATAAAAATAAAAATATTGACGTAATCAGTGTTTGTGCTAAATTTTCATTTTACACATACCCGTATGTATTTATTTTGACGACGATTTTTACGACATTGCTCTATAAACAAAACATTTATGAAACGGCCGCACAAGTCATAATATAGCTAATAATACCCTTCACTTCAAAACGGCGGTACATTAAGTTTGTCATACCATTTATAATATCCAGATGGAGGCATCAGACACTCTACAAAGTATATATATTTTGTATCTGCCGATCGATCTAGTCGATCTAGACATGTCTGTTATTGGCACTCTTATGAGCGTAAGTTTTGAAAATCCTATACATTTAGTTTTTGAACGCCGATCTTTAAATTGGGCAAAATCGAACAAGAGTCACGCCCACAATTAGCTAAATTATAAAAAATCATATTCAACGTTAACTTGACTTGCTAACTGATACGTACTCTAAACTCTATTAGAGGGTGTCATTATATACCTGCCACGCCCACTGCTTGTATGTGAAGGGTATTTAAGGTGTGACCTAAGCGAAATTTAGTTTTTTTTTTCCTTGTTTTATATAAAGTATGAACAAAATCCCGCTTAAGTGATACGTAGACCTTACACTTCTACACATACAATATATATAACATTAAGAATTGATGTTTACACGTCTGGGTCAAACTAACATGAATTTGTAAAGATAATGATTAAGCGAAAGAGAGAGAAAGAAAGAGAGACACATGAGATCAAGTAAGAATAATGCGATTAATGTTAATATAAATATTTCTATTAAATAATGATTATTACACATATATTGTATATATATATATATTATATATATATATACGGGCCAGGTGTAACCATGTTACGAAATTTTACAACACAAGCGTCATGTCATACGTAATAGAACATGTACTATACCAAATATCTGCATTTAGCAATAGTGCGGGTTCCAAATATTTGAAAAGTTTTCTTTCATTTACACCACTTATGCATAAAGTATGGATGTGAAAAAATACTCCTTTAAGGATTTTATCTTAGCAGTCGAATTCTGTGTATATAAATTGGAGATATATTTCAGCTAAATATCTCATTTGTAGCGATCGTAAGTGTTACCACAACAGATGGACGTACAGACAGAGACACAAGGAAATTATTTTAAATATATTGTTTAAGGTTTGAATACGAATTAAGATTACATTTGCTGCTGATTGAATTGTAGACAGCATTTTTATTATATATTTACATATATAATATATATATTATATATTATTATACCCTACACCTTAAAATAGTTAAAGAGCACTGCTGGACCCATTGAAATTTATATCGTTTCAATCATGGGTCATACAACAAACACGCCCACAATTTACAAAAATCATTTTTACAATAAAATCTAACCTACAGGCTGTTACTTAAAACGTGTACAATTTGAAGCCATGTCCCATAAGATAACTGCCACGTCTGTCCATTTCGTTCTTGTAATCAATAGCAATTGTATTGGTCCCCATTTTTTAATATTTATCGATAAAATTTGGCACAAGAATGTTTTTTGAAGTAAAGACAGTTTCTAAAGAAAATGGAACTAATTGTTCCATTTTTTGAACTCCCCTTCCATATGGCAATGTATTTTGAAATATGCCTTTATGCAACCAAAAACCCTTTTTTTTTTAATTTTAATAAGTTGATTAGTTTAATAGTTAACTGTGCCAAATTTAGTCCCGATTGGACTATTTTTAGATCGGTTTTCCATATAACGCTTTTACACAAAGTGACTTTTATGTGACACTAAAAACCATTTATTGTTAATTATAGCATAAATTGTGAAATTAAGTCGTATAGGGTAATAAATGATTGCCTAGAACCATCTAAAATATTTTCATTTATTAGTAATATAAACGTACTTATCGTACACTTTATAATTATGACAACCATGAGGTATACCGTATGATCCATACAATAATAATGAACAGCCAACCAAACAACCGCACCTACAAAACAATGAAACATAAACAACTACTTAGTATTTATATTTTTGTCCGAACACGTCATTTTAATGTTATTCCAGTTTTTTTACATACTATAGAAAGACGTTGTTATTTCTTAAATAAAGAAGAAGAAGAAGAAGAGAACATATACTATATTAAAAGAGAACTTATAACTTATATACCATGTACGCGTGGTTAAGGTTGTTTCTCTTGTGGGAGCCAATTTCACAGCCATGGTATTAATTTTTCTTGTTCTTGGCCGCAATACTTCTTGTGGGTGTTGCAAACGTAATAAAAAACTTAGTATACCTTTCATTTTATGTTAATACATATATATATATATATAAACATAAATATTTGCATAGATATTGTATTTGAGTCAAAGTAGTTTTCCAATATAATTTATGATACATGTTGTTGTTATTATTATTATTACCCTACACCACTTGTGGCAAGTTTGAATAAATAATTGCAGCACAAATACCACATCCACTTTCAATTATACGGATTAAATCAAACTGAATCGTTGTAACCATGTCCGTCAGTCCATTAGCATATTATGGACGGATGGACAGACCAATGGAGAGATATTTTAATGAAATTTGATACAAAGACATGTCTTGATCCAGTGATGTGAACTAGTGAAAATAGTTCAAATTTGACCATTTTTAGGACCCCCTTCCATATAACGTTCTTATATGAAATAAGTCTTTATATGAGTAAGAGCAATGTAGGGTATCAGATGGTCGATCTTGAACATTTTCACTTGTTTCGATTATAGTATTATGCCTAAGCAAACTATTATTTAAAAGGTAATTGACTCCGTTGCGCACACATCATCATAGTGTGGTGGTCAGCAATCGAACATAAACATTTCCGAAAACGTTGAACAACTATGTCTACTACGTATGCATACATTTTCAAATAGTTAACGTCACTGACATGGACAATTCACATTTTGTGCAATAGAAATGAATATTTTTTTTATACATAAAAAAATTTTATTCGAAAAGAGACTTTAGTCGTGCAATGCATTTTATATCCCATCACACATATGCTCATATATTTGTTTACTTTCTTTTTTTTTTTTTTAGTGAAGGCATTAAAAACGTATACATTTGGGTACATATTATAATTACAAACAATCGCACATACATCATGTATTGTATATAATAAATAAATCTATATTGAGCCAATAAATTATTGATTTCAAGGAAAGGTGAACAATTTTTTGTTTCAACATTTCTACAAATTCACTAACAGTTATAGTTAGAAGGTATCCTTAACAAGGTTAAACCTGTATCAAAATAATTTTTCAATGACTTTCATAACTTTCTGTGCTAAATTCCACCTGAATTGCTGGCACACTAGCTGGTGAACATATTGCGATAATGATTAAGGAGATAAAAACATCTGAATTGGGCAAGCCACACCCTTAAAGTATATATATATTCTTGCTCAGCATTGAATTTTAAGTGGATTTAGTTATTCTGTCCGTACGTCCGTGTGTCTATGAATTTTTGATTTTTTCTTCAGCATTCTCGCGGCCGCAAGTATTGACATATTAAGTGTAAGTTTGGCACGTATAATTCTCGAGATTGCCTGTAGTGTGTTATTGCAATTGGGCAAAATCGGTTCAAGCATTTGCTTACAATGATGGCTTAAATCATATACCCGCGACATTTGGTTTTCCCCCGGTCGCAAATTTTAACATATCGAGCCGTTAAAAACAAAGCAATATTGATCTCCTTTTTTCTACAGCCTTTTTCAGTATATATATATAACAAAATCTGCACCGATATAGTCATGTCCGTCCATTGATAACACTGTCGTGGTCATAGGAATTCAACTGATTTGAAATTTTGTATAAAAATTTTCAAGTCCTTTTAATATTGAACGAAATTTCCCAAGGGGCACGCCCATAATCAATGAATATCTCTTACATTCTCATAAATATCAATTAGTCTACACATGTGTTTTACGTGGGTTGTATATGGGTACCTAACGTCTCATTCCTTAAATTCAAGAAGAATCTCAAAGTTAAAGTACTTCCCACACTAATGTGGAAAGTATAACGAACGCATTTACTCCAAAATACTTATCACATATACAGTAAATATGCGTCAGCACAATCTTGTAAAGAAATTTTATAGGCGATCTTAAAAAAAAAATTTTTAAATCAATTTAAACAAGTTATTGCTGCTTGTTTAAGAACAATACGTACTTACACAATATTATTAAATATTCAAGATTGATTTTTCCAGCTGGTCACGGTATAAAATGGGAAGTGTATTAAGTTTATGTTCCCTTTGTAACACGGAAAAGGAGGCGTAAGGGACTCTAAAAAGTATTTATATTCTTGATTAATATTAAAACGGATCTATTGTTGGTACTGCCACGGTCGTAAATTTTGTGAATTTAAACTGAAATTTTATGCAGATACTTCTTTTTTTATGTAAGAAAATCAGTAAATTGAGCAAAATCGCTAAATAGCCACGCCCACAATCGACTTAAATCTATTTATCTGACACAAAAATCAAGCTATGAAGTTAAAATTGAGTACACTTAAGTATAATTATCGCATCCCTTGATATGCTAGAAATGGGCATAATCGGATAGCAGACACGCCTACAATCAACAAAAAATCTATTTATCCGCCGCACAAAATGAATTTTTAAGTTGAAATTTGGTACAAATATTTATAATTAGGCTGTCCATTGCAGTGTTAAAAATAAGCTTGATCGGATAACAGACGCAGGCACAATTTACAAAAAACCATATTCAGGTTATGCACGACTTGCAAGTTGATGAAGTAGAGGGTGTAGTAATGTACCTGCCTCGGCCAAAGTTTGTAAGTACCTGTGCAGAATACTTAAGATTTGGCTTTTAAGACAAATTTAGTTTTTCTTCTAACATTACACTATAATCTAATTGATATACAAACGGCCTGAATTATTAAACTGTTGAGGGAGTGAATGAGAATGTGAATGAGGTAAAATTTATTAGTGCCCAGCCCTTATTGCAAACGTTATCGACATTTACAAAATTACTAAAAACTTTATATATTTTTCATATTAATAGTTCATATAGCACAATTGATCACCAGTTTACGGCAAAATACGTCATTTGCAATTGTCAGACAAATTGACATTTAATTAAAGCTTTTTTGCTACCTTAGTTTAGGTATTTTAGGTGTTTTATAATTTTTGAATATTGATTTAAAATAACTTCCTGAATCGATTTAAGGACGCTTTTATGTGGCAAAAAATCGAAGTTCTTAATATTTTTGAATAAACTTTGGTGAAGTATAATAATTAACAATGCCAAATATGGACCTGGTCGGGCCTTTTTTACAACCCCTTCTCATGTAATGTTTTTTTTTTTTTTTTTTTATAAAGTAACTTAAATGTGATAATTTACTAATTCTAATTATAATTAAAAACACAAATTATGATTTGTGCAACTAACTAGTGTGTAGGGTAATAAATTTTATAACTTATAAATAATATACATATATATTGTATAGTAAATGTCTTCCTCCTTATTGCCCCTTAAAATTCATTATTATTCAACAGAGTGAAAGAAATATTATTTCTATACTGTTAGTATATATCTAATAATTACTTATAATTATATGGAATGCATTACAAGGAATAAATGCGAAAATGTTATATGGAAAAATTTAATCAATAGTAGAAAAAGGAAAAAAAAAAAAAAGTATCAATCCATTTCAATAATTGATGGAGTTGAATACGTCATCATTATCAAGGTTATACTTCAAATAAACATGTCGGTAAAATGACCTTCATGTTTAACTATATTCAAGGTTCTTTAAAACGAACGCCAATGTAAACATTGTCAGCAAACTTTAATAAATAATAGATTCAGGTTACAAACTTATTTGTATCGTGAAAATGATTATAAATCGTGGCTTATCCAACTACATTGGGTGGCGATTATTTAAGTAAAAAAGTAAAAGTTATTTATCATTAATATATATAAATATATGTGTAAATGTGTGCTTTATTTAAAACAATTTTATTATAAAATTTTACTCATTTTAATTTTGAACTTCTAGCAACGTATTAACGTAATTGAACTAAACAAGTCCAAATTACTTTTAGAAACAAAAGTAAATTCCTATTAAACGGTTAGTTTGGGATAACGTTAAAAAAATTCCAAAATCAAAGGATTCAGTATTATTTTCGCTTATCTAAACATTTTTTAAAAAATATCTCAATAAAATCTTTTTATTATTTTGAAAACTTTTTTTTACATTTTTGTATACATACGAAAACCGCATCACTTATTTTATGGTTAAGAAATCAAACTGATTTAATTTAGTTAATTAATAGAAACTGAAATGTTTAAAAAACCTTTTCTAAATAACAATTATATTATTGATATGACAATTTGTTATAAAATTGTTTCTTAAGTTAATACAATAAATTGGCAACTCTGTATTTTCTATTGCATTAGCTCTTTCTTCCTAAATCTCAATGTTTCTCTTTTACATTTTGTACTTCAGTTCGCAACAACAAATGACGTAGTGATGTCATCAGAAATTATTTAGTTTTTCTTTCTCCTTTGTATACGCTGGTTTGTCTGTTCATTTTCATTCGTGAGTGTTTCAGTGCAAAGTAAAATTCACATTAAACTTAAAAATATGTATTGTCATTTATAAATATATATATAAATACAACGTATCGAAAGTGTTAAGCTAATGCAAACCTGCTAACTAACGGTATTACGTATAATGTAGCTATATCAAAAGGAAATTATAATATATAGGCTATTGATTAAACATTTACAGATAAAAACGAAATAATAGGCGACACTGTGTAATCTATATATTCTCTAAAAATTAAATAAATTTCTTATACGGCACAATTTCTGCATATTTCCTAACTTGTGATAATAATAAAAATTACTAACAGCAACAGTTAACTAATTATATATGTACATATTTACATACATTATTTTATTATTTTTTTTATATTTTATTTGAAAGTAAGACGAATCAAAAAAAAACACTCAGCAAACTAGTGCATAAATTTTAATATGATTACGTCACTATATCTAAAATTATACACATACATATTGTTCCTTTGCGCAACTCATTTGTAAATGTGTATGTATATGCATGCATACATCTTTTTACAAGTTCTCTGTTGTGCTACGCAACCAACCAGAATAATTAATAAATAGGCAAACAATTCCACACATGAGCACTTTGCTATATCATTACATTTATCATTATCGTAACAAGAGTGTCATGACGTCATTTCATAAAAATAACATCACAGCAACTTTAATGAATATAGAAAAGACAAAATAGATGAGAAAAAAAAACTTACCCTAAAACAAATATTCGCGGGCAACAATTATTGTTTGAGATATTCTGTTGTGAAGGAAAAGCTAAGCTAAGAAAGCAATTATTTAGTATCACACTCCCATCATAATCTCTTATGTGTTGTTTGTGGCTTAATTCATCAACTAATATTTATCCACTTGTCATGCGAAAAATTTGGCAACCCTTTATTTACCTTTATCAGTTATTCAATAAATTTCTATAACAATGAATGCATGCCTGTATGTATGTATGAGTATGCTCTTGGATTTAGTTCAGCGAAAGTGCATTTTATTTCTTACTTTAAATTATAAGCACGAAAGGGAAAAAGAAAGGAATAAAATTAAATATGTTTTTAAAGGTGTTTTGAATAAAAATTTCAATATTTCGACTGTGTTAATTTTGATTATGCGTGTGTATGTGTGTGTGTGTGCAGGCACAACAAAACAAGTAACAAGTGAAAAAGCTGTGTTTTGGACCAAATTTCGTTCATTTGGAGGGAGCAAACGCCCACTGGAACAGTAACTTAAAAATTTTCTTCAACACCATTGCTATGTATGTGTGGTAATATGCAAAGGTAACAGTGATTAGTTTTGCCTCAGAAAACTAACACTCTCAACAACAATTGCAATAAACTTTAATGTAACTTATTGACAACTCTATACATACGAATGAAAAGGAAAATTAACACAATAACAATAACAAAAATTGTTGGTATTCCTTTAACATTAATCGCGCAAATAACAGATGAAGTAGTTATTGTTGTTGTTTTGCTTTTTACAATTCGATAAATGAGTCACAAAAGTACTGTTTACTCTGATATTCAGGCATTCAATTCATTCAAAACACAACCATATGCATATAAATATTTATAAATTAATGTTTTTGTTGCTGTATTTCAGTTTCTACTCTTTCTTGTTTGAGGCTGCCTGTGGTAATTAAAAAAAGGCGACATATTTAGACGGCAGGCAAAACGTATAAAATAAAATAAATGTAAAAGGCGCGCATGCGCGCCTATCCCCACCCGTTCAGTTCAGTGCATTCGCCCGATAACCGTACAATTGACTTTTGTACAGAGATTGTAGATAATAGACTTTTTTTTAAATCAAAAAATCAAACTGAAGCAATTGTCGGAAGACGTGACGGTGCTGTTAAATATTAAAAAAATGGACAGCATCGTGGAGGAGAATGGCAATTCCTCGAACAATGTCGATGAAACAACAGAGAGACACAACTTGAATACAGTTTCGCAGTCACAGCAGCAAGCACAACAACAAACAACAACTGGACCGACACCAAATAATATAACCAATTCAAATAATAGCCAAACAAATGTAGCACCACCACCACCTCCAGCTCAAATAGCGGTTTCAGTAAATGCGGCAGCTTTGGCAGCATCTGCTGTGGCTGGTACCGTCTTAACCACTACCGCGAACGTGGTACAATATCTATCATCACATCCACACGCAATGCCGGTAGCATACACATATAGTTAATAAATATATTTCCATTAAATAGAAAATCATTAATAATTTATTATAATTACAGGTACAGTCAGTTATACAAGCGGCCAATCAGTCATCTGTCATACATACAGCGGCAGGTACAAATACGCATACACCTGTAGGAATAACCAAAGGTGGTGTATTGTATGTTAATAAACCGAATACAACCGTTATACACACCACATCAGGCAATGCTGTCCAAGTGAGTGATTATTTATTATTTATTTAGTGTCTGTCTGTCTGTCTCTTATCTGAAAACAAAATAATTGAAAGTAGTGTAGCGTATTATATGGTTGGTTTTGACCGACTGTAACATTCCCTTTTTGTTGTATATTAATATTTAAAATATTGTTTGTTTTTTTATTTTATTTATTTATTCATCGCTGTGTGATATTAATGGTAACGTATGTAAATAATGATAGCTTCCTCCTCATTTTCCCTGCAAGATTAAACCGGAACCGAATATACAACACCTCGATACAAACAGTGAAGATAGTTTCACTGATGAGGATTCACCACGCGGCCGCAGAGAACTTACCAGGCGACCATCTTACAATAAAATCTATTCAGAAATTAGTGGTCCCGACATAACAGGTACGAATACATTCCTTATTTATGTTAAATGAGCCTTAATTGTGTACGTTTTACACTTTATGTTGTTTTCATCTGTCACTCACATTGGAAAATGTCGTTCATATTTATTACTGTAGCTATTTTAATTATATCGTTACCATGCGCACTCTATCAGACCACTCACTCTAATTATTTAATAACCACGTGCATTACATTTGTGTTTGATTTATTTGTTTTCTAATAAAATACATTTTTTTGTTCAAGACATCTGTCATTAAATCATATCTAACGGTTAATTTTTTTTACTTCAACACCAACATTGCAAGCTTGCATTTAAAAACGATTATTTAATATTTAAGGTTATTTGTTTTTATAATCTCATGTGTATTTTCACTCCCCCCGTATGATTACTTTTTAAATGAGTCCACGTTTAGGAGATTTACTTGAAAAATAATGATACATCCTTTTCAATCTATATGTAAACAATGTTTTATACTAAAAAAAAAATATTTCATTATCACCCCACAATCATGACAAACTGAAATATTTTTAATTTAAAATGAGAAATCGGTTGAAAAATGTAAGAGTAACTGTGGAGTAAAACATTATGCAAAATATGCCCAACACCTGCATACTATACATATACATACATACTCGTACATTTTCTTTTGGATTGTATGCTCTTTGACCAACGTTCTAACATACTTACATTATAAATGATTTAAAAGAAATTTGCATCGATTTACATCCGTATTCATCCATTTTATATGTATTTCATTATTAATACAAACACTTATAAATGAGTACCAATTACTTTTAGTTATTTTAGTAACGTTTGTTTTTTCGTATGCCAGAATCATATACATCTCTGTGTTTATTATATATAAAAATCACTTTGAAGGTGGAAGAATAGAAAATTTACTTGCAAAAGCTTTCATTTCCTCATTTATTAATTTGCGCTAAAAATTTCTCATAATTATTTCAATTTTGTTTAATATTTTTTATATATATTTTCTTTTTTATCTTCACTTGTGTTATATTAATTTCGTTCGACAAATTGTGGAACAAAACAAAACAAACAAAACAAAAACTTTGGTTGATTTTTGAAATGATATGTTGAACAAACGAATGAAAAAAAAAAAACTATATAATTAATGAATGTCATCACCACCAACAAACAAAACAACAACAATATGACACATTACTCTTACATTTGGTGCGATATTGAAAAACATTTGAATGAAACAAAACAAAAACCGAATGATTGCATGCACGGCAATAACCGTTTGATTGAAATCGAATTGAAACACACAAATCAAATCAAAGCTGGAACAAATTTGCAAATGTCTGAAAGTGTTAGTAATATACCCGCCTTGGCAACTGGTACAATGGGTCCCACAACCGGTACCTTAATCCATTTACCTCCAGAGAATCCAACGTCATTTTATTTGCCCAATAGGATGTCTTATAATTCTAGTAAATATCTCTTCTTCTTATTTTTTTATTATTATTGTTATTATTTATTAATTCTTGACATTTTTAAAGCGATAACGTAAAAATTGATTGCATTCCCTTTTGTAGATAATAATGTGGTAGCTGAGGATCAGACGCGCAAACGGGAAATACGTTTGCAAAAGAATCGTGAAGCGGCAAGAGAATGCCGACGAAAAAAGAAAGAGTACATCAAGTGCCTGGAGAATCGTGTCGCAGTGCTGGAAAACCAAAATAAAGCTCTAATTGAAGAATTGAAATCGCTCAAGGAGCTATATTGTCAGACCAAAAATGATTGAGATAAACCTCAAGCGACTGTAGAAACAATTAACAACAGTATGCAGGAAAATGTATATGAACAAGAAGCGATTGAAGTAGAACGAGGTCAACAGCAAAGTGGTGAGGATGAAGTTATATTGTACGAAGAAGTGAGAGAGGAGAATGTAATGGAAAATGAGTACATTGCCGACAATGAAGGGAATGACTTGGAAAAGAAAAATACCAATCTTGCCACCACTTCTACACCATCAGCGGTGATTATTACCAATGAAAGTCGACAATTAAATAATGAACAATATTTGCTTTTGCGTCAAGCTTTGGCCAAAGATAATGCAACAACAAAAGCGACCATATCTTGCATAAAAATCATAACAAAACCTCTAACAATTCACAATAACCCCAGAAGTACTAATGACGATTAAATTGAGAGAGAAAAAAACCACTTAACTTGATCTGTCCTCAGAATTCAAAATTCGGAACTTTTAAAAATAACAAAATGATATTCAAACTTTAAAACAAACAAAACAAAAACAAAAAAAATAACAAAACAAAAACCTGACTAATTACAAAAGGGACACAAATTTAATACATTGGACAAAAAAAAAAAAATATGACAAAAAAAGAAAAGAAAAAATTTAAACAAATTTTCACTTTGAACAAATGATGATATCATGTAAATTAGTACAATACACATACAATGTTTGATTAGTTCAATAACTAAAGTTAATTATTTTTTTCGTATATGTGTGTAAGCGTGTTTCTATATTTGTAGAAGATGTTTGCTTTGCTTGTTCATATATGTATTGTTGGTAGTACACAGCACTTGAAAAGGATTTCTCATGTGCAACAATCAAACAAATTAATTTTAATTTAATTAGTTGTAATAGTTTATTATCATGTAATTTTAATATACAAAGTAATTTTGTACGTGGATGTGCAGTACAGTTCAGTTTTTTTTTTTTTATTTTTTTTTTATTTTTTTTATTTTTTATTAGAAACATTTTTGTAATATAAGTATAAATCATTTATATATATATATATATATATGTATATGTAGATATATATGCACTAATAGCAAACTCTATAAAAAGAGTTTTTAACCTTTATAGGCATGTATATAATGAAGGGGATAAACTTGTTAAAATAATATAATAAAAAATTGTTAAAAAGTTTTATTCCCGACAGGAAGAGATAGATGTATATAAATAGGAAGAGAAAGATAATTTTCTCTCTCTCTATATATATATGTGTGTATATAAAGTTTGTATTCTTTATTGTGGTGTATATTTTTTAACGATAAATCAAATATTTTTAATTACATTTTATTGTAAAAGAAATAAACTGCAAAACTGAAAAAATTAAATAAAATAAAATAAAATAAACCAAAAAGTGATAAGTAGATACACAAAAATAAACCAATAAGATTTTCCTGAATGTATTAAAATTTTTGTGTAAAGAAAAAAGTTAAACGCCAGTTCAATGCTGTATGAAATTTCTCAGATATTATCATAAAAAGGTGGAAATAGGTTTGTGTTTACTTACAATATAATAATAACAGTTTATTAAAACTAGTGCAAGTTGAGTTTTGCTATTGTGAACTGTCAAGCAATAACGGAAAATGAATTTGCATATTGCAGTGGGGAAATATAACGAATCATAACATAAAATAGAGAGCATTATACAACTTGAAAGAGAATTGTAAAGCTCTCCTTCCTCCCAACGATTACAAATGAATTAAAAATATTTTCTTATAAGCAAAAGTTAACAATTTGATCTTGTTGTTTAAGCACAGGAAACAACCTCTATGGCAGACAACAAGTAATGTTGGGTATTTATGTTGCAACTGAACTTAATATTTTAAAAACCCGCCCCCTGTCTCAATGAAGATCAAATCACAATTATATTAACACTAACATTATACGATCTTTGAATAAAGAATAATAAGAGAAGGATCTCAAAGAGAAACGAAAAATACCCAAACAGAAGACAAATACTCTTTTAAGAGTTAAATTGCGAATTGTACAGTTATGAGAATTGAATATTTTTAAATGATATTTACTGGATCCAACATTGGTATACCAATACCTTAATTACAACACTTAAAATGAATGTGTAGCTATTGTCCACTGAACGTTTTATTAAAAGGTTTTTTGATATTTTTAAATAAACAAACCAAATGTAAACTACTATTTATATAAATTAAAGTAAAAAAAAAGTATATATATATATATGGCAAAAAAGTCAACTTTTAAATCAACACTACTTAATTAACAGCATTATGAATAAACAGGAAAAACAAACTTATTTCAACGAATCGTTTGAAGAAACTCGACATTTGTGATCATTGTGTATAAAAAAAAATTTTAACTAAACTCTACATATTTCCTATTCTTTATGTTAAACAAATATACACATATATTGCGTGTGTTATACATACACATAAATCCAATTGTGATTTCTACACCCACACATGCACAAATCCATTATTCCTAATTATTGTAAATTTTTATTGTCAATGTAACACACGGGCATAGGCATCAGTGTAATAATACAAACATACATACATATGGTACTTAGGTAAATAAATCATTAAATAATGCAAGGAAATATTACAAAAGTGAACATAATTGTTAATTATTTTATCTGAAAAATATAATAAAAAAATTAAAACAATTTCGAACATGTACCTTTAATGTTACGCATGAGATTATTTCAAGTAGAAACTTAGCCGTTTTATTTCTACACGGTTGTTTGTTTTTAATGTAACGTTTCTCGTTGAAATGCACAAATTTAGCTGCGCTAGCTTGGTTGCAAAAATTTTGTACTATTTTAAAACAACCCTAGCCGGCTCTTAAACCGAATGCAAGTCTCTACTAAACGCCCTTCAAGTGACATTGAAAACGAAACAACAACTATACAAGCGGGTTTGTAATTGCATAGTTGATTTTTCATTAGCAAATCAGAGGTGCGGCTTATATTGCGTGGCAAATTTCATCAAAAAACTGTCGATCTTCTATTAAAGAATACAAACAAGTTGTAGAAAAGTATGTCTAAAATCGGTATTAATGGCTTTGGACGTATTGGTCGTCTGGTATTGCGTGCTGCATTAGATAAAGGTGCCCAAGTGGTGGCCGTAAACGATCCCTTTATCGATGTAAATTATATGGTATACTTGTTTAAATATGATTCGACTCATGGCCGTTTCAAAGGCACTGTAGCTGCTGAAGGTGGCTATTTGGTGGTGAACGGTAAAAAAATTACCGTATTCTGTGAACGGGATCCGGCTAATATTAATTGGGCTAGTGCTGGCGCTGAATATATTGTAGAGTCTACCGGTGTTTTCACCACAATTGATAAAGCTTCAGCTCACTTAAAGGGCGGTGCCAAGAAAGTGGTTATTTCCGCTCCTTCGGCTGATGCCCCAATGTTTGTATGCGGTGTCAACTTGGACGCCTACACACCCGATATGAAAGTCGTTTCTAATGCTTCTTGTACCACCAATTGTTTGGCTCCGTTGGCCAAGGTGGTGCACGATAACTTTGAAATTGTTGAAGGCTTAATGACGACAGTGCATGCTACCACTGCCACCCAAAAGACCGTAGACGGTCCATCTGGAAAGTTATGGCGTGATGGTCGCGGTGCTGCTCAAAATATCATTCCAGCGTCCACTGGAGCAGCTAAAGCTGTTGGTAAAGTTATTCCTGCTTTAAATGGAAAATTGACCGGCATGGCTTTTCGTATACCGACACCCAACGTATCGGTTGTGGATTTAACTGTACGTCTTGGTAAACCTGCCACCTATGATGAAATAAAAGCAAAGGTATTGGAAGCCTCAAAAGGGCCAATGAAAGGTATACTCGACTACACCGAAGACGATGTGGTTTCCACTGATTTTGTCAGTGATACTCATTCTTCGGTATTCGATGCTAAAGCTGGCATACAATTAAACAATCATTTTGTGAAATTAATTTCATGGTATGACAACGAATTCGGTTATTCCAACCGTGTCGTTGACTTGATCAAATATATGCAAAGCAAAGATGCCTAAGCAGATGAAAATACAGAAACGGAATTAAGCGAACACCTAACCACCAGTAATTAAGCATTTACAACATATTAGCACAATCAATAAATCATTGGAACAACATTAACAACTACAAATATTTAACAATAAATTGATATTTATTTTTGAATTTTATACAAATATGTTATAAAAAGTGAAAATCAAAGAAAATAAAAGGTGTTTTTGAACATTTCTAACAGAAATGCATTGTACAGTTATGTAATAGTAAGGTTATAAACATTGCGAAATTTGTTTTAGAAAAGTGGTACAAACTTTTCTAGTGTTGTTTTCTGCAGGTGTAAGTAATTTTTAAACTTGGATGATTCCAGAGAGTTGCTTTCTTAGAACAAGCAAGCAAAATTAAAAAATGTTACTGGGATTCAAAGAAATGTGTCAAAATTTTATATAATTTGTAGATGATTGTACGGCATATAAAGTATATATAAAGCATGCTACTACTAAAACTTATTTGTCTGTATTATTAAACTAGGAATTAATTGCCCTTAATAAACATAGCACTACTGTACTAATCTTCTAATTTAGATTTTTTATTTTTCGGTTCCAATTCTTTGCCCTCCTCATCAAAACGTATATGTAAGCCGTGTTTTATAAATCGGCCAGCAGCTTTTTTATCCAACACCGGTCTTATAGTATTCCGTTCATGGATTTCTTTGTCTCTTAAAATACTCTGACGCACTCGTGATAACTCGTTCATAATACCATGCTAAGTACAATTTAAAAAGAAAAAAAAACATTAACCACTGTTGAAATTATTTACCAATGATGGTTTTCTCACCTCATTGGGTTCTTCTCCTTGCAATTTAACATACATCCAATATAAAGAATTAATGGAATATAACAAGTAATGGTCAAATTTCACTTTATCTTGCGTGGATAATTTTTCATAACCCTTAAATTGTACGGCGGCCAACAATGACTTCTCAATCATATCCAGACTCTTATTGAAATTTTCAACCTTCCTGATGAATTTCACATCATTGCGTAGTTCTGCATAATCATACGACAAAGGTGGAGAGGCCATTTTAATGTAAAATCTTTTCTTATTTTGTTATGTTTATTTAATTTTATTTCATAAACAAATCACAAATTAAAACAAAGAATCTCTATTATATCGGAATTCACGAAATAAAATTATCGATAGATATTAAGAAGATTAGATGCTATCAATGCTCAGTGCTTGTTTTACAGATGAAGAAGAAGAGCATAAATGTAAATAAATATTACTCAGATTTTTGTGATTTTATTCATTTTACTTTTACTTATTTGTGTATATTTTTATATTAAATTATTATTTCTAATGTTTAAAGATAGTTTTAAGTATTATAAAGCTAAATGCCCACCGCCGGATTTGAAAGATGTCATTGATTTCCGGTACATTGATAATAGGGTAACAACATAATCATAATCAAACATTATTATAATTAATGTTATATTTAAATGATATATTTTAGATAGCACGCTTACAATTAAATGAAGATTTTGAAGATTTGCAAGTGCCCTTAGGAATACAACCCTTAAAGAATTGGAAATGTTTTACTTTTGCACAACATCCAGGTTTATTGGCAATACGCAATGCTTTCACTGTACAAGGTCTACGTTATTGGATGGCTCGTTGCTTAAGGGATTATCCAAAACGGCCAAATCGTGTCAATCTTAGTGAAAAAATATTTTCTAGAAAAACATTAAACGATTGGTGGTCGGAGTTGAACCGTTGTACAGATTATGAAGCAAAACGTCTAAAACACGGTTTACGTTGGAGTACATTGGGTTATCATCACAATTGGGATACAAAAATTTATAATGAAGACGAACACAGTGATTTTCCTCAAGATTTGGCTAAAATGTGTAATTTCTTTGCCTACGTTTTGGGCTGGAGAAATTTCAAATCTGAAGCAGCCATAATAAATTATTATCCTATAGGCACCACATTGGCGGGTCACACCGACCATTCCGAATTGAATTTGGAAGCACCTTTGTTTTCATTTAGGTTTGTGAAAAAATATCATCTCTGAAGTTTCAACTAATACTAATTATATTTCTAACAATTTAGTTTTGGACAAACGGCAATTTTTCTGATAGGCGGAAAAACAGTTGAGGTGAAACCGAGTGCTATGTTACTGGAGAGTGGCGATATTTTGATAATGTCACAACAGTCACGACTGTGTTATCATGCTGTGCCCCGTATCATGAAGGCACATGAAGAACCTTGGAATATACCGATTAATAATATAGATACAGACCCCAATGAAAACATCTCAGCTTTGCACTGGTCAATGGATGCGGTTCTTTATCAACAGGTTATCGATGAGTTGTATTGGTTGCCGTTTAAAGAATACTTGTACGATTCACGACTTAATATTAATGTACGTCAAGTATTGAGAGAAGGAGAAAGTTAGTTTTAAAAGTTAGAAATACAGCAAAATTTTGGAAAAATATATTATTAACATATCATTTACATTGGAGAACATTAGCAAATAATTTTCAGTGAGAATTGTTGAAAACCTTAAATGGGACCATGGACATAATATGGGGTCGATGCATATGCTGTGAATGTGTTGGTATCATATGGCAAAGACCCAACAGATCACAGATCATTGCTCCCACAACCAGTGGCCATGTCATAATGTTTAGCTTGTTATCCGTATTATCCTGCATTAATATAATAAAAAAAATTAATGGAAACTTTGGAAACTTTTTTGAAAATAATTTCACTTACCATTCTGGCCCGTGTGTATATTTTTTAGCTTAGCTTTCGTGAAAAAGAGTTGGAGACGTTTCTAAAATACCAAAGATCACAATTTTGTTGGAAAATTTCAAATATTTAAAAAATTTCATTTAGATTATAACAGTTGATGGTAGACAATAGAAATGACAATTGATAATAAAGTTGAAATTAAAATGTTTATTAAACACTTAGCGAAGGTAAACTGATCAGATTTTATAATGCACTATATATTTTTATAATATATAGCTTCTGTTCTCTATTTTGTTACTTTTTCCTGCTACAACTTATTTCATACCCACCACATAACATTTGTTATCCCATATCCAAATCTGCGCACCAGAGACTGTAACTACCTAGTAAATAAATTGTTGATCAACAGCAACAACTCATCCATCTAGACATGTATGTCCGTCCGTCTGAATATTGTTGTAGATTTTCAGCTAAACTTTCTTCTTCTAGTTTGAGTAGATTATTATTTAAATTGAACAAATCGGTCAGGAGCCACGCCCACAATCGACAAAAATCTTGTTATCTACCACAAAAATTGATCTATGAAGTTGACATTTGTTTGTATTCATAGATTAAAATTATGCCATTCATTGATGTGTGTTAAAAATGGTCATGGTCGGAAAGCGGACATGATCACAATTTGAGGCAAACCGTGCTCAGCTTGCAAGTTGATGCGTAATACATGCACTATTAGAGTATAGAATCAGATACCTGTCGCGTCCACCGTTTTTATGTAATGGGCCTAAATCAAATTTACTTTTATTCTTTTTGTTTATCACGTTGCTCAATGTTAAGAGTTTTTCAAAATTGAGTTTACTGTTAAATGTAACATTTGTACTGTAGCTGGAATAAATTTCCGTGCAATATCTCAATTATTTTGTATTTTATTCACATACAAAATTGTTATGTTCTTATTGAAATAACCAAATGTAAATAATTTATGTGTTGGTGCGTATGTGTTGAATTGTAACTGTATAGACGGAGTGTTTCTTTTCCATTTCGTTCCTATATATGTATAATTTCTATGGCCATTGCTGTAACCATTTACCGTTTAACATAAATTGTTCCTTTTTGATTTATTAATGAATGCATCGGTTGTATATTTTCATTATATATATTAAATAGTATATTTCTTTTCTTAATTCGTTATAGTTTTTGCCATTTTCAGATATTATTATTATTATTTTTGTTTTTAATTTTATTTCAGTGGGCACATGAGAAAGGAAATGGTTTTTAGAGGTCTAAATATATATATATATACATACATATATATAAATATATATATATATATATGCGCTTGAAGGATTTTATATAAGTTTAATTTAAAAAAATCTACTACAAATACATATGCACTATTACTTACTACTTACATTTCCTACACCTAACCATTAAGACATATTTTAATCTATCGTTTTCGATATTTATTATATATATATATATATATAAATGTTTGTATTTACAATTCTATTCTAGCTGAACTCTTTATAAATAAAAATGTATTTTCTCTGGGATACAAATTTAAATTATTTAAATTTTGTTGTTGTTAAACAAAACAACAGTGCCATTATTTCTATGCATTGTATTAATATGTATATGAATTTACAAAATTTACATTGCAGCATTTTATAATGCTGGTTGCCTTAATAATTTATAAATTGAGAGAAGCTTTACAACACACAGTACAGTACAGCGCAGAGTATAAAGAATAATAATTTGGTCTCTAAATATTTTTTTATTTAAATAAAAAGCAGACTAACAGTACAGGCGTTTGTTTTGTGTGAGTGCAAGTGCGAATGCAAGTGTGTGCCTGTGTGTAAATGCTGTTTCAGCATAAAATAAAATAAAAACGAACCTGTACAAACAAATTTTCCAAGCTGTTCACTTTAAACTAATTTACCGTTTCTTTCACAACTTTTACCCTATATACTGTATATATATACAAACAGTTTTTTTCTTTTTTGTAAGAGTTGTTGATTTAACTATTGCTACTTATACATATATTCGTAATATTTTATGACTAACGGTATTTACACACATGTATAAAAATGCTGGTTTCATTGCAGGAAGGAGATTTAAAGCAGACGAAAGTGTTAATTCTTTGTTTTTGTTTTTGTTTTTGTTTTTGTTTTATACAATATTGAGTTTGATTTAAAGATTTTTTTCATATAATACATACAAATATTTCTTTGGGAATAATTGGTCAATTCACATTATAAGCTGGTCCTACTTATGTGTAGAGTGTGGTTTTCATTAAATTTCAATAATTACTGCTGTCGTTTTTTTTTTTTTTCTTTTTCCTTTTTACGATTTATAATCAAGAAGGCTTATAGATGCTTTATCTCATGTTCATTTATCATCGACCCGATGTGGCTGTTGATGGTGTGGAAGGGGGTCGTGGGGTGATATTCATGACACCACCTGATGGTACACCGGGGTCTTCTTTTTTGGGCGCCAACAATGCATCCCCTGACATAGAATGCTGCATGCCACCCATTGCCGGTTTTCCACCTAATGATGCATTCGGTCCCTGTGGTGGTGCACCCATAGGTGAACAACTGACCTGCTGTAGGCGATGATGTGGACCCAAAGGACCCACCACTCCCGATGGTGGCGGTATAGGTGATGGTTCCTTGCCACGCAGATGTGCCGCCGATTGTACAGCATACATACTCATGGCTGCTTTGTGGCGCTCCTCTTCGTGCCTTAAAGCCACCTCCATTAAAGGGTTGTAGCGTAAGGCCCCCATTCCGTAGGGGTCTCGATAGGGGTCCATGGGCCATCCTGGCGGTCCAGCCGGAGCAAAATGTGTCATCGGTGGACCACCCATTAGAGTTCTGGCTAAATGTGGTGGCGGAGGTGGTACATGCGGTCCATGTCGGCTGGCCATAAATGAGGCGTGATGAGCGGCGGCAGCTGCGTTAACCTGAGCCGCTGCCAATGACGAATGATATCGTGGATCAGCCACAGCAACCGCAGCGGCTGATACTCTCATCATCATTGCATCTTGTTCTTCTTTACTACGCGGGTGCTCCTCTTTAATACGTATCTCTGGTCCCTGCTGTACCACTTGAGCCCCCACCATATCGCTAACACTGCGGTGAGGCGAACGTTCGCGTGCCGTATTCATAGCGGCCGCCGCGGCAGCTGCCTGCGACAATTTATTTGACTCATTAATACGCTGTTGTTGCAGCAAACGCTCTCTCTCCATTTCACGTCGTTCCATTTCTCGGCGCTCTCTCTCTTTACGTTCACGTTCCCGTTCCCTTTCACGTTCCCTCTCCTGTTGTTCCCGTTTTAGTTTTTCCTCTTTTTCTTTACGTTCACGTTCTTCACGTTCTCGTCGTTGTCGTTCACGTTCCCGTTGTTCCCGTTCTCGCATTTCTCGTTCTCGCTCCCGTTCTTCAGCTTCTCGCCGGGCGTTATCTAAAACAGTGGTATCCGGTTTGATAGGCCAACCAGGCGGTGCTCCGGCTGCTCCCGGATGATATGGGACAGCACGCTGTAGCGCCGCTCTATACATCCAAATTAAAACGAACGAATTAATCGATTTTGTTAACTTTACAAATTAATCATAAGACTTACGCTCTCCATGAATCGTGCAAAGTTCCGCCGAGAGGAATTTCTCGGCCAAACGGTGTTAAGCCAAAGCCGAACGGCCCGATATATCGGCCAAATGGAGATACGGCAGTACCTACAATCGGCAGAGTATTAATATAAACTTTCAAAATTATTTTCGCGCTTACAGTATATTCCGGACATACCAATGTGACTGGGTGGTGCTCCTATAAAGCTGGTCGACAAAGGTGATGTCTCGAACGGTGATCGTCCGGGCAATGCACCAGCATATGCAGCAGCTGGCGGCATTTCCCCCGGCCGGTGTAACATGTGAGGCGACCCGACAGCACTTAGTGACAGAGCCGGAGACGTTTTCATACTCAACGAGTTGATGGCAGCAGAGGGTGAGGGACCGGCTACCAAACCGGTCATCGATGTTATTGTCCCGCTTTGCGAGACATTCACGTTACTATTGGGTGTGGCATTACCGGAGCCACCCGCTCCACCACTTCCAGCATTATTTTGCGGTCCGGCCGCATTAGAATTGCTCCCACTACCGCCACTTACCGTGGTCAACTTATCCGAATTTTGTTTATTTTGATGATAATAGATTTCCCATGCTATCCGAACGTGCATAGCATTCCAACGCCCAGTTTTCTGTATTTGAAAAAAAAAAAAAAACATAAAAATAAGAAAATACAATTTAAGGTTGCGCATGTAGCAGACCAGGAGGCGACAACAATTAAGAAAGGTACTTAAAAAAGAACAGTTATACACAATCAGTGCTAATGAAGATTTCAAATATTTTAAATTTTCATTTGCATCTAATTTTTATTATTATTATTTTTTGTGTAGAAGAAGAAGAAGAAGAAAATTAACAATTTTAGATGAAAACAGAAGCAAAAATATGTTAAACACATACCGTAAATTTAATAGACTTAGAGGAAGAATCGACAATGTTCGTTGGTAATGGCAGTTGAGGTGCTTGAGGTGGATTTGTGGAAGGCGATGGTGATGATTGAATCGTCTGAATGAATGATGGGATGCATGTTTGATTATTGGTTTAGATTTGTTTGTTTTGTTTGTTTCTTTGTTTGTGTGTTTCATTTAATGTTTTTATACCCTACACCAGCTGTAGTAAGACAGTATTTTAAGATAGTACGGATGCCTGTAGCATCTAAAGCACAAATGCCACACCCACCATTTCAAGTGTACCGATCGATTTAGAATCAAAATCTGAATGAATTTAACAATGACCGTCAGTCTAAGAAAAGTTGTGCTTAAGCTACAAGCCGCATTTTTTAAGATATTTCAATGAAATTTGATAAACGGACATATATTGACTTAAAAAAGATGCTATTGAAAATGGGCCGAATCGGACTATTTTTGGAACCCCCACCCATATAAGCTTTTATTACAATTGCAATTCTTAATATTTAATATTTAATATTTAATAATAATAATAATAAGTGACGAAGACAAATTTAGTTCCGATCGGACTATTTTTAGTACCACTGCGCATATAAAATTCATTTCAGATGACTTACATGACACAACTAAACTAATTGTAGCATAATTTGGGGAGCTAAGTGGTGAAGGGTATTAAATGGTCGGGCTTGGCCGACTATAACATTTTCATTTGTTTATTGTTAATGGATTGGTGTTGTGTAAGCGTGTGAGCACATATACAAAGAAAGAATGAAGGAAAGAAAAAGATGTGTATAATGCAATGTGTTTTGTGTGCGTGTGTGCATGTGGAGTGCATTACATAAGATGAGTGTGTGAGGTAATAGTGGCCGCGGCAGCGAGTGCTTGTAGCATCAATTTATGATTAGAAGTGTTTTTCAAAAAAAGTTACCTTTGGTGCAAATGAAGTTAAATGGCTGGGAGGCATAAATGGTGTTGCACCTCCCAAGCCCGGATGCAACATACCAGCCGGACTGTAACCTGTATAACTGGGCAGACCAATGCCGGTACGATAGAATGGTGAGTCTACAGCTGCAATTTTGGGAATGTCTTTGAATAGTGGGGGTGGTGGGAACAGGGGTGCTGGAGCCGGCGGTGGTGCAGTCGCTATGGCAGTCGGCAAAAGCTGTTGATGTTGATGCAAATGTGTGTGTTGGTGCTGGTGATGATGCAATTCCTGCCTTAAATAGGCTGATTGGGCAGCAGCTGCCGCCGCTGCTGCTGGAGAGACATGTACTCCTGAAACCGGTGGCTGTTGCGGCGGAAGAGATCCAGCTACAACAACTGTAGAAGTTGCAGGCATCGGTGGTGGTGCTGCTGCCGAAACTGTAACTATTGTAGGCGTTGACGCTAAGGTTGGAGTAGCGTTTGCTGAACTGGAACAGGGTTGAGATGAAGGTGGCTGTGGCGCGACCATTCCACTGCGATCCAGAAACCTATTGTCTAACTCACGTCTCAGTAAATCCGCTTGGTCATCTGAAAACATTGAACGCATTAGAAATATTTCTGAAGGAAAACGTATAAAAAAATTAAAGGCCGCTTACTTTTACTCGGTTGAAAGAGAGACTCTGCTGAGAAGGGATGTGGCGCCGTAGTTTGGGAAGATGTTGTGACGGGTGTATTAATTGTTGCCGGATTTTGCGATGTTGCGGCAGCTGACGACGGAGCAGACATAGGTCCCGAATTGATAGCAGGCATCGTACTCATTGAAGAAACAGCTGGCGAGGCTGCAACCGGAGGTGGTGGTAGGGGCGGAACGAAATATTGTGGTTGAAAAGTACTCTGACTGGGTCCGGATAGGCCGGGACCAGAGTGCATTGAAGTAGTGTGCGGCGAAATGGATATAGGTGGCAGTGAGGTTGCTGAGGGGGGAGGGGTAGGTCGTGTTGACGCACCAGACACATGCGAAGTGGCAATGGATGGGGGTTGAGGTATTGGCATTGGTGAACTAATTAAAGCAACAAAAATTTTTTGTTAACAAAATTAATTTTTTTTCGAAAACTCGTTAAATAGAATTTTAAAAGTCTCACCCTTGAGGCCACATATTCGGCTTTGGGGGATAAGCAAGATTGTGTTGTTGATGTGAACCATTGTTACTCATAATTGTTGTTGTTAGTCCGGTGCCTTGACTGGAACTAGCTAACGAAACCGCTGAGCTGTAAGAAACGTTTGACGTAGACATTGGTATCGAATGAGAGGCCAAAGACTGCCCCGAAGCATTTATGTAAGGACCTGTTGCCGCGGAAGAACGTGGTAGACTACTATACGAAAATAATGTTTCAGTTAATTATGGATCTTGTTTAGCGTTCAATATCAGAAATCAGAAATAAAAGCTTTACCTGTAGCTGGAGTCGCTACGCTCTTTAGTTGGACTTTCACTTTTGGGGGAATTTACTTTATGAATCACAGATGACGAGGATGCAGTGGGGGGTACTTGTGGCGGCAGCGAAGATGAAACTTGTGAATTATTATTATGAGTGATATGCAGTACGCCACCACCACCATTGCCCACAACGTTCGCGTGAGTACAGCTACTGTTGACGGTGGTGGGTGAGGCACGGCGCAGCAATGCAGGATGTGGTGGTATAATGTGCGGCGGCATTCCAGGTATATGAGTTTGTGTTAAATGCGAATGTGTCAGCAGGTGTGGATGTGGCGGCGGCAGCAATTGCGTTCCATCTCTACTAACTTGTACTGAGGACATGTATCCACTTCCACTCATAGTAGCACTCAACGGTGTCACCGCCGAAGTTGTCATCGTCACATGGGCTATATTGTGTCCATGATTCATGGAATGCTGTACGCCCAGAAATGACTGCGACAAGGGGATGTTTGTTGGGTACGGAAGGTGAGGATGATGCAGCATATGTGGTCCCATGGCCGCTGCTGACATTCCCGTTGGTAATACATGAGTCAAGGAACCCGAAGTAGAGGACATCAGTGCACCACTATGTGTGGGTAGTGGCACCGATGTTGAAATGTGGCTATTTGCAGCGCTCGTGTTGTTGCTCATACTAATATTACAATTGCCACTATTCGGTGCCATCGATGTGGACTGCTGAGCATTTGAGGATGTTATGGTCTGACTAACTGGCGTAGGTGGTCTCACGTTTGTTGGCTTCGACATTTGCGACATCATGGGAGATTCCCGACTGGTTCGCGGTGATGCTCCAGGTGAAGGCACTGCTGGAGGCAAATAGGGGCTGTGCGGGAGGGCATTATACGGGGCGTATAATGGATAATTTGGATAGGGCGGGCGATACGGTGATGAATGCAACAGCATGGGGGATAGCCCGTTGGGACCCAACGTACCACCGTGCAACATGCCAGGGGGCGGCACTACACCTGGTGGTAGTCCCGGTGGCAGGCCCCCCGGTCCGAAAACCCCAACTGCGTTTTGCAAGTGGGTGGGAAAGCTATTGCCGCTGTTGTGGGAAATCTTTGAATTGGACAAGGCCATTGACGCTGAAGTGGGCGTGTTCGACGAAGACTGAAGCGCCGTGGAATTTGACACAGTTAGAGATTTCGAAGCACCAGGAGTGGTGGTGTGATGCGAGGGAGATGGCGGCGGCGGTAAGCCATTATTGTTTCCTGGTGGTGTCCCCGTTGTACCTAATACAGCATTAGGATGTGGTGAGATCCGGGGCATGCCACCAGCCGACGAATTTTGAACGCTAGCCGTTCCAAAAGAGGCCAAATAACCATTAACTATGGGCGGTGGTATGGAACCGCCATGAATCGAATTTTTCTCTCGTCCATCCATTTCGTTTGGCTTCAACATTAGAGAGCCGGCCGTATTCGAATGGGGAGATGAAGAGGGAAATATGTGCTGCGAATGTGAAGGTGCACCCACCAGCCTATTATTCATGGGCACTCCCGCATTGCTAAAACCACTAATCGTTATATGATGGGGTGAAACAGCTGAAGTGGGTGGCATTTGGGAGGTGGGTGCAAGTTGCATACCAGTAGCGGGTGAGCTGGTGCCAGCTGATGATTGAAGAGCTGACGATGACTTGGGATGCATACCAGGTAGTGGTGACGAATTCGCAACCGATGACATATGATTGTTACCGGCTGTGTTTGCAGCAGAAACCGACATATGCTTAACAGGATACGGATTCTCATTTGCAGTCGCATGTAGATGCTGATGTGGTGAAACTCCCGATGTTGAAGGAGAAGCCAATGAATGCCGAGGATCATGTGGCAGCTGCAATAATTAAAATTATTGTTAAAATTTGATTGGATCTGCTTCTACTATTAGGGGACTCTCGGATTGGGGACAGTTCGAAATATAAATTGGTAATAATACCGTTACCATTAGTTTAGATTTAAAAAAAGTTATCCGTACAGAATAGTCTGTCTAATTATTTAAATAATAAATTAAAACGGGGGGTCTTGAAGGCTTCATTTTCTATTGAGAGCATTTTTATAGAATTTATAGCAAAACATGCGTCATACCTGATTGGCGTTCAAAAATGCCGGCGGCATATTGGACGGTGGTCCCAGCGATGGCTTATCCATTGACCCTTGCCCAGTAGACGAAATTGAGGGCGGCCCAAAAGCCGCATGCGAATGCATTGATGTAACCGTTGGTAGACCCATACTGTTGGCACCACTACTGTTGGGACCTGTTGCAGGCGGCAAACTGTCGGGAAAAGGTCCACCAATTTGTGCGATATTACCGGATAAATTATTGTTTCCGATTTGCGGTGACGATGGCTCATTATTCGATTTCGCCAAACTACCAAGTTGTGCAGGAGCTATGACATGACCAGAGTTTTGATTAGAAGAGCTTGGTATAGGCCCACCACCACTAGTCGCCTGTTGTGGATAATCTGATGATTTTCGAGGTGTTGTAGGACTGGGAGTAGCATTCGAAATCTGTTGAGCTGGCGTTGAGGGAAACACTATAGATCCTAACTTTTCCGCACCCTAAAATTAAGAAATTTTCATGTGATAGAAAGTGTGAACATAACAAAACGAGGCCAGTAACTATACATATATAAAGTGTTTCTTTAATATCTGTGCCATAAAAATAATTTCTTCATCTAATGGTTAAAATTATTTTTTGTTCGTTTGTTGCACAAATTGATCACTCCCTCGAATGTTTGCTTACATGGGTTACGTTTTAAACGGCTTTTCTTACAATAGTTAGCTATTATTGATCATTATGAATTAGTTCAATTATGACAATTCACTGGAAATAGTACAATTGTTGAGGATGATGGCGATGATGATGATCATGCTGAGAAAACATTGCTCAAGATCAAAGGTTATCAACGTCAATCTCGCAATCGTGGCAAACTCACCTTTTGTACGCTTTGTGCAATTCTTGTTGATGCCGCTGATGTTGTTGTTGCTGTTGCTGTTGTTGGCAATATTGATGCTGAGACTGTTGTATGGTTGGCATTAGAAAAACATGATGACAACATGGATGCTGGACCAGCGCTGGTAGTGAGTGGGAATACATTCCTTTGTCCTGAAGTAATGGTAGGTGGTCGCAGTGTAGCTGCCGATATGGCAATGTTGGCAGCTGATGGCAACACTGTTGCATTTGTACAGCTACTAGTTGGTGATGATATTGCTGTTCCGGCTGCTGCCAGAGTTGTTGTAATCGTTGGGGGTAGTGTTGATTGGGAGACCACACCGGCAACCACATTACCACCGCTGTTAGATGAAGATGTAGCAATGGCAACCGGAGACTTTTCCACACTTTTCGACACAACAGCCTCCGAACTGATGGGGGCATCGCCAGTCGTTGGGGCAGCAGCAGTAGCAGCAGCTGCACAAGCTCCATCCTGTTGTGCATTGCTACTGGCAGACTCGACACGTACAATAATCGCTATTTTGTTGATTCGTTAGTCTGTCGTTCCGTGAGTTTTCGATGCGCTGATCGAAACACACGGAAAACAATTACAATTACAATAATAGAACTGGTAGTTCAGGGGAAGACTAAAACTCCCACACAAATCATACATTTATACGCTCCGTCATATAATTTGTTTCAGCCACACTTTCACCGGCATCAACCCACTGTGAGTGAGAGAAGAAAATCCGATTGCTGCTGTTTTGTTGTCGATTTTTTTTTTTTAAGAAATTTTTTTGTAGTTGTGCTTGATACAAAAAATCATTACAAAGCAATAATTTTGTTTAGCTGAACACACACATAGTAAATATTTTGCATTTGTATTCTTTCTACTAAACTCTGACTAATTGTTGATTGTAATGTACTCGCGCTATATAAACACAAATATTCACATTTTTTAATTGCTTTTTAATATAATTTTTCGTTAAGCAAGGCATAAAATACAATAATTAAGTCGCTAACGGCGCGTCAATCATTCACTGGCTTCTTTGTGCGTTTTTTTTTTTCCTTTTTCGAGCACTGCTGTCACTTTACAGTCTGAAGTGTTTAAAAACTTGATGACTTGATGTAACTTTTATCATACTTGTTCGAGTTTGTTTCCCCACTTTTTTTTACTGTCACGTCTTTTTTTGTTTTGTTTTGTTTTGTTTTGTTTTTTTATCACAATCACAATCTTCGATGAATCTTGCAGCATATTAATCAAGATAAGATGCTTGCAACATATGCTTGGAGCTTGTATATGAATAAATTTTTTGACTCAATTTTAAGTTTTAAGGTCGCTCCTCAACAATATTATCACATAGTCACACAAAAAAAAAAAACAACACACATTTTAAATGGCACAGGTGGCTGCGAAAAGAGAACAGCAGCGCTGCAGTGGTTGTATTTAGGCAGGAAGCTTTGAAATTTAATGTTTTGCCAAAATTGAACTTTTGTTTCTTTAAGTGTCTTATTTTAAGAAAATTATCCATCTCTTTTGCACTGTTGCTCCATACTAAATATAATAAGATCGTTAACGCCCTAAAAATCGTGGAGAGTTGCACAAGCATATAAATATAGCGTTACGTTCAATGTGATGATGGATGATAATATTCTTGTTGTTGGTGCTTTTTATATCCTGCACCCTATAAGGCAGAGCGTATATATTATGTTTGTGCATATGTATGTAACTTCCAAACTTTAGAATTAAAATCTGAATCGCATTAACCCTGTCAGTCTGCCTGTTTACATAAATTTGTTCTTCTCATTTTGTTTTCGATATTCTGAAGAATATTTTGGTACAAGAACAATTTTGGGCTCAGAAAAGGAACCCTATTGAAAATAAACGAAATTGTACCATTTCTAGAACCCCTTCCCATATAATGATTTTTCACGAAGAGACTTTTTTATGACAAAACTTTTGAGTTTGAGTGAGAATTGTAGCATAATTTGTAAAGCTAAATGGTGTAGGGTATTAAATGGTCGGTCTTGACTGGCTATTACTTTACTTGCTTGTTGAAAAAAAAAAAAAAAAAGTGAAAGCTGTATGTATGTACCGAACGCGATGTTGTTTAACCGTAAAATAAATATAAAAAAATATTTGCTCCCGTTTTGTTGTTGCTGTTGTTTAAATATAATTGCGTTTAAATCTTAATTTTTGTTCATTTGTCTTCTTTCAATTTTCACATCTTCCTGTCTAACGCTCGCATTCTTCCATTGTAAGGAATTAATGTTTATTAAAAAAAAATAAAAAAAAAAAAAAGAAGAAAAAAGAGGGAAAAAAACTTGGCAAATGCTCTTTTTATTATTCTTTCTCCCTTATTTCCCTTTTTTAATGTCATGCAAGTCGTACGACGTCTACATTTAATTTCACATTCACTACATTCATTTATTCATTGTCTCTAAATTATAAAGAAGAATCATGCTTTTCAAAACATAGACATCATTGCCCTCTCTTTCTATTCAGACTACACTGAAGACTGACTCCGTTACAATCTCTGTAACATTTGACAGTTAGCCTAAGAAATGTATATTTTCCACTCAACTTTATATTCTTAAGTAAACAAGTTTTGTAGATTTTTTTTCATTATGCATAAAGAGCATATGTATACACGTAAAAAAAAAAAAAACTTCCCACAGTAAATGAATTAAAGGGCATTACATATAATATTGTAATTCGTTCAACAATTAATATCATTATAAGAGGGTAATCCCAGAAGTACCCGACCTGATGCAGAGTAAACGTTTATTGTTTCAAAACAATTAATACGTATGAAAACCAACGTAGATTCTACTTCTGCTCTTCTGTTTGCAACAAATAATTATATGGTGGCAAAGTTTAAGCGGGGCCTCATAAGCTGCCAAGCCTAACAAATAAGGTGATTGAGCCAGAAAAAATGAAGAAAATCTACAAACCTGACCTTCGAGTGAAAGTAGGCGTGCTAGCACACATGGTAGGCACGTCAAAGAGTGTTGCACATCATAAGAAATGTGAACCGTGAAACAATGCTGAGAGAAAATTTTAATCGTAGTTTAATCGAAGTTTACTGAAAATATTTTAATGGAGGATTCCGCAATGTTTCACATCAATAAAGCTGAATATTTACATCGATTCAAAACCATAAACACCATCATTTCCCAGGGGGGAAGGGAAAAAACCGAAAACAATGGATTGAAAGGGAAGAATTGACTCGAAAGAATGTAAAGATAATGCCAACTGCTCGCAAGGTCATAAAGTCAGTCTTTTGGAAAAACAATCCATCAGAAAGTGTTGATTCATTAGAACAAAAAGTAACACTTTAAACGCGATTGGCATAAAATCAAAAACTTCAAGTTCGAACTGTTGTCTCACGCAGCCCATTCGTCAGATGGTGACCGACCTCTTTGTACTATTTTCTTTTTCGAAACTTGAAACATGATATCAATGAATAATAATTGGTTGTGACAAATTTTTATCTTTTTAAAACTCCTCCCCAAATAAAGCCCTAAAACGAAAAAAAAAACTTTATATGGCAAAAAATCGCATTTTTAAATATTTTTTTAACAAAATTTGTTGAAGAATAGTTAATTAGCAAAGTTTGGACCTGATCGGTTTATTTTTAGAACCTATTTACATATAAACCTATACTTCACGAAGTGTCTTGTAAGGCAATACCTTGTTTTTATTATATAATTAAACTAATTGCCGCATAATTTATGGTAGGATATTAAGAACTAATATTTATGAAACCACTAACTAGTAGTCAACAGTATGACAAACTCAGTATACTGTTATCAGAAAAGTGGTGAATATCATAAACAACGTAGACTGCAGCTTAAAACAGAGATTAGTGAGAAGAGAGCATAGAATGCGATTAGTAGCCGTAAATTTGCAAAACATTACTCTATACTCTCTGTTTCTCTATCTCTATGTGTATGCGTCTGTAAATCCATGGTATATGAAAAAGTGGTAACAAAACAAAACAAAAAAAATCCAACAAGATAAGCAGCACAAAGTAAAGCCACAAAATTGTCAGAAATGCTTGGTCGCTTGCAACACACTAACGTACAAAATTTGTCATATATATTAAATACCTGAGTTTTAATAACTACAAATTATCTCTTAATTAATTATTTTAAAAGCATTCGAAAACATATACAAATAGAATGATTTCATAGTAATTAATTTACTCAGTAAATGTCACGAAAAAATGATTGCAACAATTTTATCCATTAGTGTTGAATAATTTATGATATACTAGCATATCAACATAGAAGAGAAAAAGAATCGAGTATAAAACATAAAATTTCAACAGTTCAATAGCAAAATTTTACTACCAAGTTGGGTGCGGTTCTTCATGTTGTAGTTTTCACTGCTGCTTTGTACACATTTGGGAATTGTTTTTTTTTTTTCGTTTTTCTTTTTGTTTGGTTGTTGTTATAACTGTTTAGCTGGTTAGCTATTTGGCAAGGGGTTTTCGTTACGATTGTTTCAACGGTCTTTAACCGCTTTTAGTATCGTATTAAATCTATGTACACACCATACCACACACATACTGTGCACAAGACCACTTTTATTTAGTTTAGTTAGTTACTTAGTCAGTAAGTACGTTGCCATTTCTATGAATGCTAAAAGCTAAAAAGTAAATGATTTTTTTTTTTTCTTTTTCTTTTCTTTTTTTATTTGCCTGGACAGAAATGTTCATAGATGTGTATGTAAATAGTACATACATGGTTTATGCTATTGCAGATATAGAGAAATTTATATGTTTGCGTATTTATATCTTGCACATGAGAATTAAGGTAGACTAAGTTTGTCATTCCATTTGTACCATTGAGAAGGAGGAGTATATATATTCTTGAACGGCATCAAAAACTGAGTAAATCTGGACATGTATGTATCCCATTTATGGATAAGCCAAAAAGAGGGCATGGTCAGATAACAGATACGCCCCCAATTTACAGAAAATCGTACTTAGCGTTAAACTCAACTTGGCAGTTGATACCTAATACTTACACTATAAGAAAGCGTAATCATATACCTGCCACGCCCCCTCATCATAAGTTCTTGTGGAGGGTATTTAAGCTTTGGCTTAATTCCAAATAGTTTTTCTTCTTCTTGTTATGCGTTATGTTACACAGTTCGTTCATGTATGTGTGTGTTTAGTTCTATACTTTGTGGCTTTTAGTTTGTGATTGTAAACTTGTAAGTACTTAAGTACTGTGACGCGCACACTAAAGTACTTAATTATAGAAACGATTACATAGCTACTTGTCAGCTGCTAAGCTTTGTGCTTGTCATACTAATCCGTTGACAGTTTTCATTTGAGGTGTTTACCTAACACTTCTCATCACTTTCATGTTTCAAGAAAAAAAAAAAAAAAATAAAAAAAAACGAAAAAAACTTTCCCTTCCCCCCCCCCCCCTTCCATCAGCTAATAGTATTCGCTTACAACCCAACACACTTGAGTAAATAAAAGTAAATCAAACAATTATACGGTACAGTAGTGTGCATGTTGTTGGCATTTATAGAAAATTCTTGTGAAATCCATACCGTACAAAGTAACATCACAAACGATCCAATTTGATGTGGTAGCAAACACTTAAGTGTGTACTTAATGAGTAAGCAAAGCCAGAAGCATTTAAGAAAAAAATAAAAATAAAAAAATAAATAAAAATAAAAACCCCTCATAAAAACACGTACACCGTGCATACACACACATGCGTACAAAAAGAGTTAAGCCCACTTGGAAAAACAAGTTTAACAATAAGCGGGAGAGAGAATTGAAAACCGCCACGGCAACTTTCCTTACTCTGGCATAATATTCCACTGCTCTACGTAATTAACACTGTAATCCGCACCGATTATAAATTAAGACAAATTGATGGAGTGTGTCGACGATGTGATGGTGAAGGTATTAAAGTTTGGCAACAATCCATGCATAAGTACTTATAAATACATGCACACGCACACACAGACACACACTTGTAAAAACAAGTAGACATAAAACACAAAATCTTGTGCAGCAATCAGTCAGTCAGTCAGTGAGTTAGTTAGCCGGTCGGCCGGCCAGCCAGGCAGCCAGTAAGCCATTCAATCATAAAAATGTTAATAAATGTGTGTGTGTGTGTGTGTGTGTGTACGAATGGAATGATGGGTTGAGAAGGCCGTCTCCGTTGCTCGCATAAAAAGGCCATTATTGTCAACGTCATGCCAGTCAGCCAGTCAGCCAACCAAACGACACATAAAAGCGAAACCAACAATATTTACAGGCATACACACAATCACACCAGAAAATATACTGGAACGAACAAACGAACGAATGCATCAACGGGAATTGTTTGAACATTTATAAAAGGAGGGTAAGTGTTCAACGTAAAAATTTACAAAACGAAAAATGAAAAGAAAAAAACAAAAACACTCCATATAACAATAACAGCAGTGAGAATATCGAGATGACGAGGATGACGGTGGTGGTGGTGGTGGTGGTGTTTTGCAAACAAATTCACAACGTATAGATAGCGCAAATCTATGTAGCACACACACAGTAATACACACAAGTAGTATGAAATAAAAAAAAAGTTATAAAAACCTCAGTTAATCGTACACACTCATCATACGCTTTATACCTCCCAGATATTTTTACTGAATGAGTAAAACAACAACAACAACAACAAAAATGGTTGCTTAAAGGCAACAACGCACAATTCTTAATTTAACATATACAGCAATAACAGAGTTGCCAGACTTATGATATGTGAAATAAAAGTAGATTTTTGATTTCCTTTAAAAAAATATAATAAAAAATAATAAATTAGAAAAATTTATATACATGTGGCTGAGGGCACATCTACGTATATATGGTGGGCGTGGCATGTTTATGATTCCGCTCTTTAATAGGGTAAATATTAGGCTTGCGGATCGAATTAAAGGTTTTTTTTAAATTGTGGGCGTATATGTTATTCATTCCCGCCCACTTTACACCGACAGATGGGATACTTATAAATTTGTATATCAATTATTGTATAAATAATTTCAATTTTATAGCTAAATTTTTTTGTCAATTGTGGGCTTGAATATTAACCGATTTTTTTCGACATAGGCGTCTAAATCGATTTAGTTTTTGATGCTGATCAAGAATATATATACTTTGTAGGGTCTCTGACGTCTCCTTCTGGGTGTTGCAAACAGAAGAACAAACTTAGTAGCGCTCCAACACCAATGTTGACGAGTATAAAAAAAAATCGTGATAATTCAATTTCCTACGTGTTACAAAAGGAAATTGAAATTATACAAAATCAAACTGGTAGAATTGCAGAATTAAAGGGCGCCCTCCTCTACTAATTACCGTTTTTTCAAATTAAATGAAATTTTATTAATGTGAGAACTTTTTTTTTTTTTTTTTTTTTTTAGCCAAAAATTGGAATTTTAATTCTTTGGGAAAAAAAAGTGTTGTGGTTTAAGTCCTTATGCAAACAGTTATTTATAAAAGTTATAAAAGTTGCGGAATACCCCCCGATTTACAAGTCAATTTTTCGCAAACAGATTTACAACCTACAACTAAATGAAAAAATTATATTTGGTTTAAATCATGTAGCGTTCAATGTTTGTATTTTTTGATATTAAAATGTCAAGTAGCCAGTTTATGATATATCGTAGACTTGTAAAAAACGTCTTTTTTTTTTTTTTTTCTTAAAAAAAATATTATTTTACATTTTTGGACTTATACCACTTTTCAAAATACACACTTTTTTATGTATAAGTTTTTTTTTTTGGGATTATTTTTCCATTGAGTCGGTCTGATGGTGTGATGGCATCACTGGTGTAGAGTAGATGGCTAACAGGCGATTAAATCTACAACAGCGACAACACAATAAACGCTTCGAGCTACAGTGTAAATCCACAGTTATTGTTTTTCTCTCTTTTTTTGTTGTTTTTATTATTTTTTATTTCTTCTTTATTTTGTTGCTTGTATATTCATTTCTTGTTTGAGTCGTTGTTATGCGCAACGCGCGTACTTTTATGCAAATTTACATTTAACGCAACCATTTACTGCAATACACACAACACTCGTTTAACACAAATGAATGAACAGAAAAGAAGTAAAAACAAATAAATGTCTATGAAAAACGCAATTTTGCGGACAGACAGACAGACAAACGTATTGCATATAAATGCAAATGAAATGTTTGTAGCTACCAACCAACCAACCAACCAACCAACCACCCACCACTAGCACATACATAGTATGCATGGTCATACTCGTACTTGTACATAATTTATGTAAACTTTTCTCGGCAGGGGCGTATAGATGAATGGATAAGAAAATGTTGTTGTTTTTTTTATAATTTTGGAAAACTTTTTTAATTTTTTTAATAGGGTTTAGAAGGCGTGTATATTTTATCCAAATAAAAAAAGTATGCAACAGTAGCAACATTTAAGCCTCTCTGCCATCTACCGGCACTCTCATCTCTCCATCTATTGTCTAGATCTTACATTCATATTTACAAAACACAATTCAATGCAATGCCTCACAGCATCCAATTTTCCTAATGACGATGATGTTGATTATGACGCCGAGTATCAACAAAACGGCAAAACAGCAACGGCATAGGCAATCAACATGCAACCACAAGCAACCATAACAAGCACACAATATTACACTCACACATATTCCATATCAGCAAACATCTACACAGCCCCACACTAGTAAAACAACAAACAGATAGTCAGACATAAGCATACAACAGCTACATCAGCATCAGCATCAGCAGCCAGCGCACATACATTCCACATATGCATGCATGTCCGTATATGTAAACAAGAAAATACACATTGGAGGCCCTCACGCAGTGTGGTAACTAAAACATATTTCCACTGCAGGCATAAGGCATCCATTTACACATTCACTCAATCGCTTATTCACTGACCCGGTCTGTATGTCCCTCTGCTTTTGGTTATTGGTTTTTTTTTTCTCTTTTTCTTTTTTTATACCGTTTTATACTCTTGTGCTCAAGCATTCGCATCCGTATTCACACTGGCGCTGGTAATTTGCAAAAAAAAAAGCCAACAATTGAAAAATGGCGCATACACACATTTACACAACACAACAACAACAACAATGAAATTGTACCAATAAACAAGCACGCACCGACAAACTGGGGGTCTGGTCTGGTCTGCTGTAGCTAGCTAGCAAGCCAGCCAGCAAGCAAAGCATACAAGTGCCGAAAGTAACGAAAAAAAAAAAATTAACAACACAACACAATCCGCCACAATGTGACATAAATACATGCGCACATACAATCAACAACACACTATCGTTTCCACACATCCATGCATCGATACATGGTACATTCGTACACACGCACACACATATATACAGATGTGTGCAAATGCGTTCGTACTTATATCCCAGTTGATATACCACTTATAAGGGGATTGAATCTTATTTTTTTTTTATATTTTTTTGAATTTTTAATTTTTTTCATTCTCCACATTTAGTTCGGATATTCGTTGTTTTACTAAATGTCGGTCGGGCCCGTCCGTCAGCGTTAAATGGTTTGCAATCTTAACACAAAACAAAAATTCATCGCAGCTCGTAAAACGACAATTACGACCACTTCACTAACAAAATAAAAAAAAAAAACTAGTAAAAAAAAAATTTACAATACCTACAACAACGTCATCGATAATCACTATAGTGTCTAACAACTTAACAATTACGTGTAAGTATGTGATTTTCTTCTTCTTCTTCTTCTTCTTCTTCTTCTTATATATATATATATTTATTTTTTCGTTGAAATAATTTTCCACATACACACAACACTACTAACAATTTATCCGAATGGACACAACAACGTTCGTGCGTTGTGTGTTATTAGCGCGCGCGTGCACAAACGATAGACTCCACTTGGTATAATGCCACGAAATGCTCTGAATGGAGTCGATTTGCCAAAATGCTCACTAACCCAACCAACAACTAACTCGCCAATCAACCAAACAACCAACCAACGAACCAACCAACCAACCAACAAACATTCACAATTACTAGCCTGAATAAATGCACACAACTTTTGCTCTCTTACTCCGTAACTCTCTCATTACCAATCGAGAGCATACTATGATTCAAGAGACTAATCGAAGCTGACTTCTCTCTGGGCAGAACTGGAGGATTGAAAAAATCAAGTATATATATGTTATGTGTCCTTTATTTGTGTTAGCCCGAAAAAGGAGGAGGAAGTTGTCATATGCCAAAAAAAAAAAAAAAAGAAACTAGATTACATGAACACTAAGTGTTGCTGAAAATTTTATTGAGAGAATCTTTCATAACTTATTTCCGCTCAATTACTAGATGAGGGTTGCCATTATGGCTAGCATTTGTAAATATGTATAGATTCAGGCATCAGAAATCCGACGATCATACTTTTAACATTTTTTTTACTACTTTTGTGAAATTATAAAATATTGATTCAAAATTTCATTTAAAAATAAAACGGATACACGGACATAACGGATGTTCGGTGCTTTTATTTAAACACAAAATTGTTCTGTCCTTATGGGAAACCTCTATTTATGAAATTATGGATAAAGCAATTATACAATTTTAAATAAATTATCTCTTGGCACTTGAAGAAGTTGCGTTGCAGCCTTCTGAAGGAAAATGAATCTTTCATTTGAACGTTGGCAACCCCAAAAATCCCCAACAGAGAAATCTCTCGCGGTTCTAACAATTCCACATACAAGAACAAAAAAATGCTCTCATTTGTTAGTTCCATGTTTTTTTCTTCTCTTTTTGCACAAGCAACAGTAAACTAAATTTATGTAAATGTTGTTATATCTATATCTGAGCATTAAAAAACAGAAAAAGGAAAACAGCCAACACAGAATATTAAAAATCTCTAAAGCAGCCTAAAAAAAATGAAAAAAGCAGATGAAATGAAATTACACACATATACGCAAACAAAATAATACACAACAGAGATTCATAGCTACATGGAGTACTTTAGCAAAGAGAAGAAGAAGAAGAAAGGTAACTGGCTGGCTGGCTGGCTGGCTGGCTGGAATCGAGCAACGACTGTCTGGCTGTTTTGTTTGCACTCTATGTAAAGTTATTAAAATAGAATTGTATTGAATTTAAATTGAAAACTATAAATGAATATCAATATCCCGTCAGAGCAAAACAAAACAAAACAAACCAAACCGAGCCAAAAAAAGTCAAGTAAAGCCAAGCCAAACCAAAGCGAACCGTGCCAAGACAGACAGGCCAGCCGTGCATAGCACTCCACACCATTCATATGGTATGCAACGAACGTATTAAACGAGTTGTTCGGACGGACAATTGAGACATGTGATGCATACTCTAAATAGACAAGCGAGCACAAAAAAAGAAAAGAAATGTTGAACAGAAACTCAACTCAACACAGCACAGAACACTGCAATGCATATAATTTGATATTCAAGCGGCAGCACCAACAAACACAACGACATGCCAACAGCCAACAGCCAACATAACCGACAATACCCAACCAAACCAGCCACGCAATGTAATGTAACGATGATATCGGCAATTGTACAACGCAACCACTCATACTCACACTCACACACGGCACACCGCACACAGCATACTCACAACAGCATGCAGGCATTTCACATATAATTTACTTATACCCGGCATACCACTGGCATACCTCGAGAGTCAACTCACATACCAGCCAACGAACAAACGAACGAACGAACAATGAGTGAGTGACGGGTGAACGAAGGGTGGGCCAGATAGGCCAACACTACCATATATTTGGATATATATCGCATTACACCATATAACGAAGCTTACACACTCTTTTAAACACTTTACCAATTTTTTTTTTCTCTTCTTCTTCTTCCTTTCTTTTCTTATTATTGGTTTGAAATATTCCCCCGTTTTGTTCTGAAATGGACAAAAAAAAAAAAAAAAAAAAAAAACAACACCAACAGCGACAACGGAACAAGACCAACAAAGTGTGGAAAAGTGTAAAAAAAAAATACAAAAACAAAAAAACTCCACTTATTTAGTACCTGGTAAATTAAGGCAAACACAATAAATAAATACGAAAAATGCCATATAATCACTGCTAAAGCATCTAAATTAGCGGCAATCACACAAAAACATTCACACATTTAGACGATGAGTAGCAGCACGAAGAAAAAAAACGCACCATACAACCCCAAGCAAACCAAGCAAATCCAGCAAGTGAGCTAGCAAACCTAGCAGGCCAGCAGCTAACCAACCAAGCACACACAGCCAGGCAGGCAGAACAGAGCGGACGAGTCAACGAAACAACGAATGAGTGCGACTAATAGACGTAAAGTATGACAAACTAAGCAGCCAACTGGTACACTACTCTTACTACTACTATCCTACCCTTCTCAAGTCACCATTATTCAAGTATACGACAAGGAGTAATAAAACGAAGAATGTGAAAATCAAAAGAGTAGCAAACAGCAAACAGACGACCTACCAACCAACCAACCAGCCAGCACTAGAATTATTAGAAGCTCTACAGAGATCTACAAGCATTTATACACGTACTGGCAAGTTAAGGACCGTAATAACAGCAACAAGGCAACAAGGGCCAACACAAGCCGCATTACACTGCATATAAAACGTCACTTGTGTATCCAGCAATATATTCATGTCGTTACTCTTTATGGGTTCTTTTTTTCTTTCTTTTGTTTTTTTCGTTATACCCTGTACCTAGGATATTAAGTTGGTCACTCCATTTGCATAGTCCATAAGGAGACGTCAGAGATCTTACAAAGTATTTGATCAGCATCGGAAACTGAGACGATCTGGACATGTAGGTCCGTGTATCTGTCCATCGCGTCCATTCTTATCGTCGTAATTTTTAAGATTTTTAGCTGAAATTTTGTACATAGACTTTTTGCACTAAGATCGTTATTTAAAATGGGCAAAATCGATCAAGAGCCACGCCTACAATCAACAAAAATCTATTTATCTTCTTCAAAAATTAACCTATGATGTTAAAGTTTAGTAAAAACATATTTATAATTATCCCATTCATCGAAGTGATAAAAGTGGGCGTGGTCGTATAACATACACATCCACAATTTACAAAAATCTGTACTGAGCGTAAAATTCTATTTGCAAGCTCACACATAATAGACGTAATCATGTATCTGCCACGCCCACTAGTTGTAAGTAGATGTGGAGGGTATTTAAGATTTGATCTAAGCTAAATTTAGTTATTTTCCTTTTTCTTTTTTTTTTTTATTCAATTCGATTGCATGTCTTTTAAGTAAACGGCAAGCAGTTTTTTTTTTAATATTGTTTTTGTTCAACAAGAACTGACGTTGTATCGTGACATTATAGCATCACGTCTCTTACTCTTTTTACATTACATTTATCCACAGTCGGAAGTCTGGTGAATGAAAAATATAAAATAAAATAAGAAAAAAAAGCGGCACACAATTGTTAAGTATTTGCTTGTTCGTTGTAAGCACCTCATACAAAATATTCCGTGTACATGTCTATAGAGCTGGGTGTATTTGTCTGTCCGTTTATTTATTACTCGCCCTGTTAATATTTGCTATGCATATGCCTTTTCACTGAATGGTTGCTGCTTGCTGGCTTGTTGGCTTCCCCGCCTGGCCTGACTGGCTGCTTGGCTTGCTTGGTAAGTTGATTGTTTGGTTGTTAGTTTGACTGGCTCAATCTTTCGTTCTTTCTTGAAATTACCATAAAAGAATCTGTGGTAGTGAAGGAAGCTTTACAAAGATTGGTGGTGGGGTCTGTGGGTTAGCTGGCTGGCTGGCTGGTTGCTTGGTGCGTTAATTTACTCTTCTTCGCTTTGCTAGCTACGGTAACTTTTCCACATCTTTATACACTACTATGTATAGAAAATGTGGTTCTTGTTTAACCGACAGCAGCATTATGCACACCTAAGTATATCTGCCAACAATTTTCTTAATTTATTATACTTTCTTAAAACTGTACCGTAAGTAGTGGAAATGATGATAACGATAATAATAATAATGATGATGATAATGATGATGATGATGATTTAGCGGAGATAGTTGAATGCTTGCCTAATCTGTGTTGCCGCCATCATCGCCTGCCTGCCTGCGCTGCTGTTGTAATCGTAATAATGCGCGTAATTTAATAAATCGTGAAAGCTACTTGAATGAAACATGATTACTATTTATGATATGCGCACGCCGCCGTATCGAAAATTGCCGACAACTACGATAATTCATGGCAACAACAATAATAATAATAATAATAAGAATAACAATAACAATAATAACAACAACAACAACAGCAGCAGCAGCAGCAATAACAAGCACCACAACCGCACAATCATTATTGGCAGTCATAATATAATAAAATAGCAACAACCACAAAATACAACATCAACAGTAACAACAACAACAACAACAACAACAACAACAACAACAACAACAACAAATACCAGGAATAAGTTGGTTGGTTGGCATGCGAGAATGATGTTAAAACCGCCGACAACGTCAATAATGACGATGTGAGAAAAGTGCGAAAACGAATAATGTTTGCAAGACCGACGGACCGAATAATTCTTTTGTTTTGTTTTTGTTTCCTTTTTATTTTAATATATATAACATTTGTTACGCCCTTAGGGTGAGCACCCTACTAAAATAGGTAAGAGTGTTGAAATAATCTGTTTAGTTAAGTTCTGCTGTGTGGTTAAGTGCTGTTTATGATTAGAACCAGTTTTAAAGGTTTTTGAAATGACAATTACAGTTAAACTAAATCTAAATTATAAATGGGTAAGATGCAGTCCATCTATTACAAAAGATTGAATAAAAATAATGAAAATGATTTTTATTCCAACTTTTTCAGAAAATTCACCCTACTGCCATTTGACATTTACAAATCAGTTAGGTAATAATAAATGCGACCTAAACTAAAGATAAGTATTTTTCCACCCTACATTTATACAATAACAAGTGAAAATATGAAATAAATAGTGAGTCAAGGCGAAAACTTTTATACTCTACACTACTCTTTGTTTTACAAATTATGCTACAATTATTTCAGTTGCACGAGTATAAATAAAATGCAAGGCATTGCTTTATAAGTTACTGCGTGAAATATCTTTATATGGAAAGAGGTTCTAAATATACTCCAATCGGAACCAATTTTGTTACAGCCAATTATTAAGTTAATTAAGTAGTATTCACCAAATTTTGTTAAAATTAAGATACTTTGCCATATAAAGACTTTTCGTTATAATAAAACCTTATATGGGGAGAAGCTCTAACAAAGATCCAATTTAGTACATTTTCAATAGAGTGCAATCTGTAGCTTAAGCACAATTTTACATGGACAGACGGACATGTTTAATTCAATTTAGATTTTGATACTGAATCGATCAATATAATTGAAGATGGGTGTGATAAACATTCCAACAAACTTAATATACTTTTTCCCTCGAGTAGTGTAAAGTATAAAAATTGCCCTGAGGGGCTGACCCAGCTAACGTTCAACCAACACAACACAAACCGACCGACCAACGCTTTAATAAGAATTAACAAACTTGTGCAGCAGATCCACACACAATGCATGCAATATGTACAAAACGAACGAATGAACGAACAAAAAAAAAAAAAAATAATAACAATAAAAATAAAAATAAAACCAAATCCTTACAAACAATCAACTAAACGAATGAACAAACGAACGAACACACATCTCACCACACCATGAATAACCGTGCGAATAACTGAAGTTGTACACAACAACATACCAATTTCCAGCCTCCGTGCAAAATTGAAATTTAATAGCACTGTGGGGTCGACAAGAGGTCTTTTACAGAAAACAAAGAGCAGCAGAACAGAAAGGAAAAAAAAAAAAAAACAGAAATAAAACCAAAGTAACAGCAACAACAATTACGAAAACCATTAACAAAAAGAAAAAAAACTCAAGCCTTCAGCACTAAAGCACATCAACAATATGTATAAATGTTCACAAACATTCAAACATACACACACACACATGCACACATATATAATACATAGTATGAGAGATTTACCCCAAACCGAGAAGGAAATATTTAGGTTGCGTGTGTGTGTATATATATATATATGAGCGTGTGTGTTTTAATACATGACATAAACATAAGGTTTGAATGGTAGAGACGGAGAGTAAGCTTGAAACTTTCAATGACTCCCTTGCCGGCCGGCCGACTAGCTGTTTGGCTGAATAAAGTACAGACGTAAAGACTAACCAACTGTGTGGATTTCGCTTATGGTATGTATTTGTACATACTACCATACCATGGACTATGCATGACAAATTGTTGCTGTTAGTTACGAATTATTCTCATCGTTTATCCACATTGTTCTTATCACCCCTCTCATGCGCACCTTAATAGCATACCAAGTTTCGGTCTCTACTATAAAACTTATATAACAGAATGCATTCTTGCTTGGTATACACATGCGTATACACAAATAGTATCATTATACAAACATACAAACATACGTACATACACATGCATACATGATGTATATTTATCCAGCTATGAATTCAAGCCGAATTTTGCAATCTACTACACATTTATATATATTTTGGAATTTTATTAAAAATTAATGATTTCCTTTTCTGTCTAACGCACTTTATATCAACTTAAGTAGAAACTTTCATTCTAATTTTTTATTTGTAAAATTTTTATTTGAAAAATTTCTAATTCTATAAAAATCTAGTCATACAAAAGTCCACTTATATGATTTGTGACAATATTCCAAAAAAAAAAAAAAAAAAAAAAAAAAAAAAATCATAAATTATTTCATAATTGAATTGAGGGCTGAAATAATGGCATGCCGTACAATCCATTTAAATTGTTCAGCATACAATGAAACTGCTCAGCATACCTTCATCAAATAATAAGAAATCAACTTAAAATCTTTTTTTTTTTTTTTCCTTTTTTCGAAACTCGTTCTTATATCCTAATCTACCATAAACAATTCACAAGGGGTCTCAAAATAGTAGAAGGACAATAGAAAGGGTAAGCGAGAAGTACATGTAACGGAAATCTCTATTCATGGTATATTTGGGAAATGTATTCATGTGTGTGAGCACAAAATCAGGATACAATTAAATGCTAAAGTATTGCTGTTGTTGTTATTATTATTATTGTTGTTGCTGCTGTTGTGATATCTATATAAATGAATATAAAAGCATTTCTACCATACACGGATATATGAATAAACAATACTTGACAATAATGGCAATATTACTGTACAAGCATACACTCAGAAAAAAAAAAAAAAAAAAAACGTTATACTTGGGTTACACCAAATCTTACATGATGTTATATAATATATGTATACACTATTAAATGCGTTATCATGTACCTGCCACGCCCACTACTTTTTTAAATGTAAAGGATTTTAAAATATTTCACTTAAGACAAATTTAGTTGTTTTTTTTTTTCACATAATTTTTTTTTTTAAGTGTACAAATAACGTTTTGGGCGTTTGTGTGTCCGTAGACAATGTGTTTACAAATCTCAAGAGGATTTTGATAATTTTATTATTATTATTTTAACAACAAACACATAATTGTCAAGTATTGAATATCAATTGCTCTGCACATATATTTATGCTGAGATGAGGTGAGGTGAGTTCTACTGCACTGGTGCTGCTTTGAGTTCCGTTTTACTGTACTGTTCGTTATGTTTTATGGTTGGTTTGTTAGTGTACATACACTTATGGTTATAACGTATTAATATTTGATTAGCTTGTACCACATTGATTGTCTAAAACTGACAGTATTGCATGTGTACACACATTATTTACATACGTGTACATACACACACATACACACACTTTTGCACTTGTATATATGAATAAATTAATATGAACAACAATATGCGATATATGCATGATATACATACATACATATCGCAATGTATTTATGCATGAATTTGAGAGGGATTGTGTGTGTTTGCATATATGGTACGAATGCATATTTAACCAAAGTGTGTATGTGCATGAACAAACCTCATATGATATTCTCTGTGGGAATGAATAATTGCATACGAGTGTTTCTTTCTTTCTGTCTGTATTCCTACGTATTCATTTATCCGTCCGTCTGTCCGTCCCTCCATACATACAATCATTTGCCTGTTCCTCTTGTAATGTGGAGCTCAAGCTCAAGGTATAATGTTATAAAATGTTGTACACATACAAATATACACACAGGTACACATTATATGTATATTGCATATACGGACATGTTTGGAGAAAAGTATGCGGTAATGGCAGGCATGGAGTTCATAAAATCGAAACTCACACTGGGACCATTTAGCACTTAGCAGCAATATAACTAACTGTGGCTCGATTACTCGCTCTGACAACATGCCAACATAAACTTATCTATACAAACACACAAACACACATACATACACATTTATAGATAATGCTAGCTAAGGGTAATTGTGGATGTTATTATGTTTTTACAGCAACAACAATAGCAACAACACTAATAACAAGGATAACTTTATACAGGCAACAAACCATATACATATACATACACATATACAATGTGTACCCTAGACATTTCAATGGTAGAGGATTTAAAGTCTACAAATAAACGCAAGGCGGAGAGTGAGAAAACAAATTGTAGTTAAAACGTTTTATTGTAATATCAAACGTACATGCTCACACTTGTGTGGATTATTAACATTACTCTTGGAATAGATATATTTAGTCGTGTGCATGTTTGTATAGATGAACCAGCCATTTAGTCAACAAGCTCACACAACCAACACACTTAGGCAGCTACCAAAGCCAAACTGAAGATCTCTCAGCGTGCCATTTTTATCTTTTCTTATTTTCATGCTATTTTCACACCATTAAAATGGTTTACGTTACATTTCTGGGAATACTCTTCTGAGAGGTTGGTTTCAGTGTTCAAATTATATGTAAATGATTTATTTTGTTTGAAAAAGATTATATTCTGAATATTTTTATACCCTTCACATAGTAAGTATATCATTTCGTTTGTAATCACGGGAAAAAAATAGCATCGAAAATCACCCAAGAATCGATTTATCATACGTCGGACCATGTTTGTCTATGTTTGGAACTTTAATGCTTCTAAATGCTGAGCGGTATATATACACTAAACTTCCAAAAAAATATATATTTTTAATCAGCATCAGTAGTTGAGCCGATTCAACCCTTCTGTCCGTCTGTGTGAATTTTGTACGTTTTTTTTAAATACTTGCGTCCGCAAAATTTAATTTTTTTTTTCTGAAAATCTGAAGAGGAACCTATTGAAAATGAACCATATTGAACCAGTACTTGTTCTTGGCCCAAAAAACATCCGTATGGCTATAAAAATATACATGAACGGACAGACGGACATGGTTAAATCGATTTCGATTTTGATCAAAACTAGTAACAAACATTCGCACAAGTATACTTTCTAACACTTTATGATGTAGGGTACATAACTATAAAAAAAAACGAAAATAAGGTAAATTGAAATTTTATTTTTATTACTTTTTTAAGTTTTATCCTTCAACCCAAAAACAATTAATTTTAACAAAAATTTAACATTTATGTCAAACTGTTAATAAAATCAGTCAGTAGTATGCAGAACGTGTGCGGTATTATCCTGTAAGCATTCGGCGAACGTCATGTTTACGGAAAAGTGAACACACATTAATACAAATACACTTGCCAGCCTTCAGCTGTTGAGTGTAATAATTTTGAACAGCACAGTAAACACATACACAGGGAAACATGGAAACATGAAAACGAAAAAAAAAAAAACTGACAAAGAGTTTAACAAAAACAAAAATAACCACAATAGCTTGGCATGCGACAACTAAGCAGGAGTGCTAGTGACGGACCGACAAGAAGGGTATGTGCTGTGTGCAAACACACTCGTACACTATTATGTGTACTTTGTAGAATGAAAAGCAGGGAAAAATGTTCATGCGGGTAAATGCCATATGAAAGGAAAAAACCTAACAAACAAAAAAAAAAAAACCGGAATTGAAAGTAGATTTTTTTTCTTTTTGTTGTTTGTTAAACAAACAGAAAGGAAGGGATTTATAACGCCTTTTATATTGGATATGAGAATAAAATACTCAAGGGAGGATTCAAAGAAGGTAGGGTGGAAAATAAAGTTAAACACCGGATACATACAAAGAGGTACGATGCCACTTATTTTGCTTCTTTATTAATTTCGGGAAACGGTTACACACGGAAAGACAACCATGGGATTAAAAACAACACTTGAGTTAAACTTTGTCAGCCGCGGTACAAATTGGTGGTTCAGGGAATTAAAAATTGTACAGACCATACAGACAATGCAACCACATTAGCTTAGAGGTAAATTTCAGTCATTTCTCATCACTATGTGGTGTTTAACATAAATAAACTAAACGAGTCTTTGCACTGATATTTAAATTATGCAGACACTTCCAACTACACTCTATATGCTTGCAATATAAATTGTAAGAAATCTCATGGGTAAGTATATGTCTCAACCAAGTATATTAACGTTTATGTACATTAATCGTACACGACTTATCAGCCAGAGGCAATCTAATCAAAATGTGTTTATAATTGCAATTAAGTTTAATTAACAAGGTATGCTTATACACACACACACATATATATATATACACGACAATATATTTTAAATAACTTGACAGTCCGCCCCTAATTTGTAGCGTTACCCATACTTATAATAATAAAAAGTAACAAAAAAAAACAAAAAACTAAATTTCACTTAAACCAAATCTTAAATACCCTCCATATCTACATATAAACAATGGGCGTGGCTGATACATAATTACGCCCTCATTATGTACCAGCTTCAAATTTGTGTCTTAACTTGAATACTGTTTTTCCCATCCCTTATCCAATCACGCCCATTTTTGATATTTTATATGAAGGAGTAGCTGTACTGTAGCTGTAGGTGTACCAAATTTCAGCTTCATGGGCCATTTTTTGTGGCACTTCAATAGATTTTTCTCGATTATGGGCGTATTTGTTATTCGGTTACGCCCATTTTTGGCACTTCATCGAATGAGCTAATTTTAAATATTTGTATCAAGTTTTAATCTCATAGGTTAACTTTTGTAGGAGATAAATAGATTTTTTGTTGATTGTGGGAGTTTTCGTTATTTGAACACGCCCATTTTTGGCAAATCGATGGTAGGACATATTACAAATATGTTTACCAAATTTCAACTTAATACGAAAATTTTTGTGGGAGATAAATAGATTTTTGTCAATTGTGGGCGTGGCTTTTAACCGATTTGGTTTATATTACATAAGGATTTGCGGGCACAAAATAGAAATGTTTGTACAATATTTCAGTTTAACGTCTTAAAATTACGGTGAGAAGCCCAACAACAGATGGACACACGGACATAAATTTCTAGAATGAGTCAGTTTTTTATGCTGATCAAGAATATATATAATTTGTACACAGTCCCTGACGCCTCCTATAGCAAAGGATATGACAAACTTTGTATACCCCTAGCATCTTATGTGGAAGGCACAATAAAACACAAAAATCTAGAAAATGTTTAAAGCTCATGAACATACAATACAATATAAGGACAGACAGACAGACAGACAGATAGACACATCAACCCAATACTATAAAAGTAAATATATTGTATGTGTCTATATTAAAAATCCGAGAACATGAGCATCACAAAACTACAAAGACAGAAAATAATAACAATAACACAAAAAAAAAAAAAAACAACAACAACAACAATGACAACGCGTACCTATTCTCTCTACACCATCTTTAGAACAACCATAAAAACGGCACAACATCAACCGACCTCCGGCTGATTACTTTGTTGGTTGGTTGGATGGATGGTTGAATGGATGGCTTGGCTGAATAAAGTGCCAGGCAAGCAAACAAATTGTCTGTAATATGAAAAGGCGCCACTCCCTGCACAACACCTCCATCCATACAGAAAACTTTTTATTGTCTCTACACACACTTATAAATATAAATTTTGATAATGTTGATGTGACGACATTTGCAGTGAAGATGGGAATGAATATGGCAAAGAGACAAAAGACAAAAGACAACCGACCGACCATGGCAAAGATAAAATTTTGATGATGATTTTCATGTTGATGGCGGTAATGATGATGATGATAGTAAAGCTTGCTTGCTTGCTTGCTAGATTTCTCGTACTAATGGAAATGTTGGTGATGACAGTGACGGTGATAGCTTGTAACTCTCTGTCGTGTTGTTGGTGGTGGTGATGATGATGATGATGATGACGACTGCTATGACAAATCAAGTTTATGTTGAAAAAATTGCATACCACACATATACAGTGTGCATATGGATCTGTGTATAACATGCACTTTGGAAATCTGTGACAATTTTTTTTTGGGTTGTTATGTGCTGCTTGGCTTTTTTTTGTGCTTTTTTTTTTTTTCTTGTTAGATAAGAATTTTTCCGCATTGGAATTTTTACAAACAGGATCCATATACACATACAAACGGATATGCATGCGTTTGCGTACTGTTGTCGTCGTTTTTGTTCTTTTCTCCATCCAATGCTTTTTGCAGTATTCCTGAGCAAATATACAAAAACCGTTGTCATCAAGTGTTTGATGAAATATTCGATACACCTAAGGCACCAATATCAAGCGCTTGCTTGTATTTAAGCATCCTTGTTGAGATGCAACTTAACCACCGTTACACGGTAGTGGAACAAATGATTAAAAGGTAAAAAAAACTTGGGCTTAAGCCAAATCTTAAATATGCTCTACATATATGTACATAAAATGGGCGTGGCAGATACATTATTACGCCCTTTAAAAGCGGATAAATATATCTTCATCTATTGTGGACGTGGTGAATAGATTTTACACTTTAAAGCCCAATTTTTGTGGCAGATAATAGATAGATTTGTGGGCGTGGCCCTTGACCGATTTTGTTTAAATTAAATAGCGAGCTACCTGCATAAACTATACATACAAAATTTCGACTCAGTTTTTGATTTTGATCCAAAATAGAGAGATAGAGATAGGACACCTCTGACGCCTCCTTGTAGAAGGAGAGAAAGATTAAATAGAAAGATAAACTTAGTACACCGTCCCATTTTTTTCCTTTTTGGATAACTTGTTTAATTTTAGAGTTGAAAAATTTTACAGCAAATTTTAAATGAAAACTCATTTCCATAATGCTTTGAAGAGATAAAAATCTTTCTCTGCAATAACCGTAAAGAAACATCTCAGTTTTGTTGAGTTGTCAGTATTTCCATCTATCTTTGAATGTTTCAAATCAAATAATAAAATGTTTATATTCTCTCTCTCTCTCTCTCTCTCTCCCTCTCCCTCTCTTTCTGTCCATAATAAGATAGATGATATGAAAAATGATTTTTAAGTACACAAGTTATAAAGAAAAGTAAGTGAAAATGTTACTGGTGATGTTGATCCATTTAATACCCTAGGCGGACGAATAGACAGACAGACAGACAGACAGAGATGACAATTTTGCTTATGGGTATAATAATAAAGGTGAAAAGGGTCTCTAGCGTTAACCATTTCAGCTGTACCCCCTTCTCAGTATAGGGGGTAATTTATATGTATCTGTGATAATAATCACACAAGTATACAAAAAACTTGACAGCTGACTCCTCTTTTCTCTGTTAATTTGCATGCAAACGACGAACGTGTAATTTGCTAATTTGCACTTAATGTGCGCGAATTAACCTTTTTTTTTTTTTTTTTGTGTTCATTGAAAATTGAAATTCAACACAACACAACACATCCACACACTTGCATTCTTTAGGTGTATGGTAAGTAATAAATGCAATATTATGTAAACAAGAAGGAAAAAAAAAAAGCCAAATTTGGCTTAAACCAAATCTTAAATACCCTCCACAAGTATAAGCAATTAGTGGGTGTGGCAGGTGTTTGATTACGCTACACTAATAGTGTATGTATTAAGTATCAACTTGCAAGTTGAATTTTGCGCTGAGTACGAATTTTTGTAAACACTTATTCGACCACGCCCATTTTTAGCACATCGATGAATAGAGCAGTTATAGATATGTACGAGTATACCGATTTTTGGTTACATTTTTGTAGTAAATAAATAGATTTTTATGACTTTGTAGGCGTATCTCATATTCGACCATGCCCATTTTTGGCATATCGATAAATGGAATCTACATATATATCAAATTTTAACTTATTAGGAAAATTTTTGTGGTAAATAAATAGATTTTTATGAATTTTGGGTGTGACTCTTGATCGATTTTCTCTAATTTAAATTACGTTCTGCCTGCAGAGACGGTATCTGTACAAAATATCTATCCTAACCTTAATCAATTATCAGAAATGGCATAGACACCCTATAAAGTAAAACTTGTTTGCGGCTGTTAGATCGAAAAAATGGACAAGCTAATTGGGACCCCTTGTTAAATTGTCGACTGCTGTACAAAATGCGACATTATGAAAAAACAAGCAAAAACAAATAAAACACAAAACAGAAAACACACACACACAATAAGAGAGTAAACAGCACCGAACCCATAAAACCAAAAATATGGTTACCGTTAGTATTGATATTAAGTTGTTTCGGCAGTTATCGTGTTGCTGCTGCTGTTCATGTGCTAATGTGCAATAACGCCACAAGGTAAAAATGTTAATTTATTTACCTCCTATCGCAGCAGTTTTTCTCTTTTTGTTTTTTTGTTTTTTCTTAAAATGGTAGCAACAACAAATTCCGCTTAATTTATGGTAAATAAGAATGTGAAGATTTAATTACACTGAGAAAAACATACATATTTGTTTGTTTGTTTGTAAGCACGATATGAATATTTTGTATACCGCTACATTACATATGAATGTATTTTATCTATAAATACGTATATGAAGCATTTGAGCTGATCAAACTGACATTTCTGAAAAAAAAAAAAAAAAGTCAAACCTTAAATACCCTCCCCTTCGACAAACAAACAAGGGTGCGGCAGATACCTTCATAGTATGCTTTCCAAGAATGTATGCCATAGGTTTCCAACTTACACGTCGTATTTTATACAACCACGCCCATTTTTGATATATATAAAATAAAATTATTTCAAATTCCAAGCTCGTAGCTCAATTTTTGTGACAGACAAATAGATTTTTGGGCATAATTTTTAAACAATTTTGTCCAAATTAAATAACGATTTACGATTAAAAGTATCTACAAACAGTTTCAGCTCAATATCTCAAAATTTGTAATCATGAGAGTGCACACAATGGACGGACACACGGACATATATGACAGTTTTTGTTATGAATCAAGAATGTACATAATTTGTAGGGTCTTTTAGGCATTGCAAATGATATGACAAACTTAGTATATCTACTCCTATAGTAGGGTGTAATAATAATAACAACAACAACAACAATATAAACAATAATTGCCTACAAATGCAATGCCATTGTATAAGGGTTGATTTTTTTTTTATTTTACAATTAATCACCCAGTACACATATTTAAATACCCATTATCGAAATTTGTTAAATATTTACTTGGAAGAGATTTTTTTTGTGTGTGTGTAATTGTTACGTATACAGAGCACTCAACCTTAAAGATAAGACATGTTGATTAAGCAAATTATTGTAATAAAGATATTTTTTCTACCAAAATCAACAAGATGGTGCTACTGAATTTATTTACCAGTTGTTTGTTCTGTTTGGTTGTATATAACCCGGACTGTTGTGGCAAAGGGTTTAGTAAGTTGTGTGGATGTTTTTTTTTTTTTTTTTTTAACAAACAAACGAAAAAATGAAAAATGTCACACCTGTCATCTTCAATTATACCGAACAATTCAGAATCAAAATCTGCTGTCGATTTAATTGAATTTCTTTTGTCTGTCAAGTCCATGTAAATTTGTTAGCAAGCTACACGAAGGCATTTTTTTAAGATATTTCGTTGATATTTGGTACAAGGACATGTATTGGCTTAAAAAAAGGAATGCTATTGAAAATGTATAAAATTGAAGCATTTTTAGAACCCCTCCCCATATAAGGTTCCCTTTTTTAATCAAATCTTTATATGGCAACAAATTGCAATTCTTAATATTTTTTTGTTCAAATTTAATGAAATATAATTAATTAGCTTAATAAATGCCTATACTAAATTTGCAACCGATTGGAGCATGTTTAGAATCTCTTTCCATATAATGATATTTCACAAAATGACTTTTAATGACAATACCTGCCGTTTACTAATACAACTAAACTAATTGTAGCATAATTTGTGGAGCTAAATGGTAATTTTTCTCTTATTTTATAAATATAAATATTTTATCATATTATTAAAAAAGTTTGTTATGTTTATTCAAAAAGGCACAATAAACACAGATGACATAAATTCAGAGAAAAAGTAAAATGAAAACATATGTAAATTTTTTGTGAAGAGACAAGAACACATTTCTTAAAAAGGTGCGCAATGATAATAAAGAGTTCTGTTTCTTTCAAAGATGTATATGTAAATGGTTTTTTTTTGTTTGTTTTGTTTTTGTTGAAGAAACCACATTAAGAGTCTTAAGTTAATGTCCACTTTACCGTTACAGTCGTAACCGGTTTCAGGCTAATTCGAACACTAGTTGTTATTACTGGCATTAAATCATGATTTCATTAACTACTACAAAGCAGTCCGCACTTATTTTAATGACTTGTGCGTAATTTAAATGAATTTAATCTACACCAGTTTTTCTTTTTTCTCGTACATTAACAAAAACAAAAAAATAGAATATAAAACCTTATGGCACAGATTGTTTTTTTTTTTTATATTATTTTCTAGAATACTGTTGTTGTTTGAGATATAAACTTACCTTGGTATCATCATTGCCGTTATCACACTATATTCGCATACACACAAAAACACAGAGAACGTGCGGGAAGAGATAAAAAGAAAAGATTGATTTATCAATATTTAGAATGTGAGATAAATGTCCGATAAATACTTACGATATTAAAACCTTTCGCTACATTATTAAATCTAACATTCGCCTGTAAAACAAACAAACAAAATTAATGAAGAGAAGAGAGAGAGAGACAAAGAACAAGACAAGATAAAAAAAAAAATTAATTACAGATATAAAAAAAAACAAGATAGAAAAGTTCGGTTAAGACCGAAGCTTAAATACCCTCCACCTTTTGTAATTCTCTAAAAAATAAGCTCCTATTGCCATATTTATGTATTTCATGTACTTACGCAAATAGTGTTTTTTTTAAATTATAGGCGTTTGCGTTATTCAATCATGCCCATTTTTGGCATAGTGTTGGATAACGGTACCTCTTATATATATACCAAATTTCAACTTGATAGGCATAGTATTGCGCGATATATAATTTTTTAAAGATACAATTTTTTCGAGGTATGATGAGATTTTCGTTTATTGTGGGCGTGTCTCTTAACCGATTTTGCCCAATTTCAATACGGAACAGCGAAATTTAACTAAGAATATGTATGCAAAGTTTCAATTTGATATCTCAAAAATTACGACCGTGAGAGTGCCAACAACAGACGGACACACGGACACACGGACGGACATGTCTCAAACGATTTCTCTTTTCATGCTGATTAAGAATATATATGGTTTGTGGGGTCTCCGACGCTTCCTTCGATGTGTTGTAAACGGATGATCAAAGTGAATATACCCTCTTCCCTAAGGTGGAGGGTATAAAAAAAAAATTTATGGATAATACAATATTATGGCTGCTATCATAAAAGCCAAAGGCAATTGTGAAACTGCAGTAAACACAAAGTACAAGATAACAAAATATAACTGTTTACGACTCAAAACAGAAAAAAAAAATATATAAATGTGCAGTTTATTGCAGCCTTAAACAAATTTTATTATCATAAATCGTTCACAACCATCAGTATGGCAGTAGCACCATTGAGAAACAGCACCCACTTATTCACTGTATATATGTATGCAACTATGCAATAATAATAACAAAAACAGTAAAGAAATGATTGAATAAATAATGCATTTATAAATGCAATGAAGTAGCAGCATAGAACCAATTGGTCTCTCTCTCTAATTGTGGCCACTATTATTATTACTGTTTTTTTTTTTTTTGTTTTTTTCATTTCACAATTTTCATTGGAAGTAACTACAAGTAATCAATTGCCTTGAAATTATCATTATATCATAAAATTTATCATCTCATAAGATCAATTGTGAATTGTGAACAGTTCATGTACTTACATCACTGAAACGTTCTTTGAGTTGTTGTTGTTGCTGTTGCTGTTGTTCATTGGTATTACCAGATGTAGATTCCTTATTATAATGATGATGTTGGTGTTGCTGTTGCTGTGGATGTTGATGTGATGATGATGGTGGTGGTGGTGGTAGGGATGGTGACGGTACGTTTGTATGATGCAAATGATGATGGTGATGATGATGCTGATGCTGAAGATGATGATGTTGATGCGGATGCTGATGTTGATGCTGTTGTTGCTGCTGTTGATGCTGTTGGTGTGTATGCAGTTTAACTTGTTGATTGGGTAGTGGAGCACTACCCATATAAACGGGTGGATGCAATTCCTTTTGTTGCGTAAATGCCATGACTGTTGCCGCTGCCGATGCTGCCGCCACCGATGATGATGCTGACGATGTTGCCATTGTTGGTGGTGGTTGTGGCGGGATTGTCGTTGAGGCTGAAGCTGGTATTGTTGTTGTTGTACCACTTGTTAGTATAACATTAGTTGTTGTTGTTGTTGTTGCTGTTGTAGTTAGACTTGTTATATTATCATTTGTTGTATTCGTACTGTTGCTGTGCAACTTGTTGTTGTTATGTGGTTGCTCCGTTATATGTGCATTTGATTTCTGCAAGAAAGAGAGACAGAGAAAGAGAGAGATGCATGTGTTACGATTTAATTGGAAGCAATTTTACCGATAAATAAATCAAATAATTAACATGATAATAGATATAAAAAAAAAAAACACAAACAAAAAAAAACACTTACACTATAAACACCACTGGGTGCTGTTGCCAAAGAGTTTGAATTTTTCATACTAGTTGGACCCACCATCATATCAGCTCTACCATTATTGTTGTTATTATTACTGTTATTATTGTTATTGTTGTTGTTGTTAACATTGCTATACATATGCTGTTTGGCGGTCTCACACCTAACATGCTGCTGCTGATGCATTTGGTTTTGGTGTTGTGGTTGTTGTAACATTACATTTACAGATGGCTCAGATTTTTTCTGCTGTTGCTTTGGCCCAGTCCCCGAACCAGCATTCACAATTGCTGACGAGGACGATGATGATGCTGATGTTATGGCCGTTGTTGTCATTTGATTACAAAGTTTATTGCTATGATTTGTATATTGGGCTGCTGACGATTGAAATTGAGCCATAGTTGGTAAACTTTGCGTTTGTGGCATTACGGTGGCGGTGGCTGTCACAGCGGTTGATACGTTTGGTAAAGCTGACATGGATGCTGACGACGATATTGATGTTTTTGTTGTCGTTGTTGTTGCTGCTGCTGCTGTTGTTACATTTGCTGTTGATGTTAATATCACGGGCATAGTGGTTGGTGTAGTTGTAATTGTTGTTGGTGTTATTGCTATTGTTGTACTGGGGGAGGAATTTGTGCTTCTTGTGCTATCACTTAAATTTAAAGTGGGAGCAGCACTAGCACCGCCACCAGCCATTGAGCATGAATTAGCCGCAACACCTGTTGTCGAAGTTACCGATAAGCTGCTAACACTTGTACTGGTATTACCATCACAAGTGTCCGGGATTGTGCTGTCATTTGCATTATCTCCAGCAACAACAATACCTTTGGCTTCCACGCTACCTGTTTTGCCATTATGTGTTGCATCACCATGACTGCTACCCTTCCATGATGGTTGCAATACATCGTTCGGATGATTATCCATGTCCATATCCATGGGTGTGGTGGTGGCGGTGGTGCATGTGGAAAGAGATCCTAATGTTGTATTTGTGTCACTGCACGTTGTCATATTATCATCCGTTAAATTGCTATTCGAGTTGTTTCGCCTTATATTGTTGTTCGAGTTGTTGTTGTTGTTATTATTATTATTATTAATACAGCTGTTAATATTATTACAAACCATCGTAGCATGGATGGCTTGTATACGAATACTGTTGTTGGTGTTATCCTTATGATTGTTGTTATGATTAAGTGTTAATGAGCTGAGACCAAGACTGCCAACACCAGAACCAACACCACCACCCACACTGCCCCCGATACCACGTATCGGATGCTGTTGTCCCGTATCAATGATCTTTGGCATTTTGATTTCCTCAATGCTATAAGTACAAGTCAGCTCCTCCAGTGCTGATAAACGCTTCTCTTTACGCTTCTGGCCCAGTTTTATAGCGTACTACACACAGTTGAATGAAAATGATCGGAAAGGCGAAAACAAAAGAAAACAAAAACATTTTTAAGTTATTATTATGCTTCTTCTTTTTCAAATATAATTCATTTTATACTCTGCGGACATTCCACTACTTACCTCTAAATCTTCATAAGTTTTGAATTCCAAAATGGCAAAACCGTCGATTATCTCCTCCTCTAGAACGGGAGAGCGGGGTAGTTTGCGTCGTACTGGTGGTGGCGGTCGTGGTGGGGGCTTATCACGTGGTAATAACAACGTGGACGATGATGACGTTGATAATAGATCTTCGTCAAGAGATTCACCCTCGCTGTCACTGGGCGTACCCATTAAACCGCCGTGACATTCCGGCGAATGTGGTGGATTTAGCAGCAGCGATGCAATACTGTCCGTTGGTGGCAGTAGCGCATTATTGTTGGTACTGCTGCTGCTACTGCTTGTCGTATAATTACCGTTAGAATTGTTGCTGTCCTCACCCAAACTGTTGGCACTGCTGGCATGATACAGATGACTGGCATTATTTAGAGAATTCGCTTGACCACCGATGCCACCCATACCACCCACTAAACTGGCACCACGATTATCTCGTTCCGCTTGTAAACGTTGAGCCCGTTCACGACGTCGCTTTTGTTGCCTTTGCTGTTTGGCGTTTAGATTTTGATTGGTGTTGTTGTTGCCGTTGCTATTGTTGCTATTGGAGGAATAGCCATTGGTGCTGCCCAGAGCAGCAGCAGCAGCAGCAGCTGCCGCTTGAGCCGATGCAGCAACTATTGAAAGTTCGGTGTCGGAGTCAAAATCACTTGCGCTTGGACCGGGTGCCTGCAAATGTGCTGGCAACGTGGACGCTGTGTTGTTGTAATAATTGTTACTGCATAAATTGCTCAGCCCGCTGGTGGCATTATTCAGTGAGGCATTTATCAGAGCACCACAACCGCTGCTTAGTCCACCTACGTTGTTGCCTACGGAATGTTGCTGTTGTTGTTGCTGCTGTTGCTGTTGCATCAATTGGGGCGAGGGAGGTGGTAAATGCAATTGGTCCGTATTACTGCCGGCAACAGATCCTGCAACATCAAGATTGTGTAGAGCGGCCACTGTTGTATGCTGATGCTGATGCTGATGCTGTTGATTTGAACCAGGCGGCTTCTGTTCTTGATTGCTGATACTACTATTGTCCATAACGCGTTCGTGTAACAAAATAAAAATTTGTTTTAAAGTATTGCAATCATTTTATTTTGTCCGCGAACAAGTGGCATTTTATCGATTCCGCGTAATGAATAAAACACCAGCACTCCCATTAGGTACTAAACTAAAACCTAGATCGATTTGCAGCTGTAACAGTAACGTGATAGACGACACACAAGTAAATATTGTCGCTTTTCTCTGTTTTTTGTATATTTCTGTTAAACCGCTACTTTAAGCCAACATTTCCACTTGAGAAAGTCTGTAGTTATTGTAAAATCGATGGAGTTTCCTTTCGCTTGTGTTCTCGCTGCGGTTGTTGTTACATTAAGCTGTAGTGTTGTTTTTGTTTTTGTTTTTTATTTTAATACACTGGCACACGTATATCCACATTTGTTCTTACTTCATAAACTTTATCTATCGATTTTACTTATGAACACTTTCGAGTATGTATATATACCATGCATGGTGAATAAATATAGTTTCACGTTCATTTTTCATAAACACTTTAAGTTTACGATAAAGAAAACACATTTTTTACTTTGTGGCTCTTTCCACTTTTCATCTGTAACGTTTTATTTCATTTTATAGCCAAACGCGATTGAGTGCACCAGGACTGAATACATATGTGTGCTTGCCAAGGAAGAAAAAATCTCAAATAGTACGCATACATATTTCACACTGTGGTCGCTTCTTAATTACAGTCTGTTTTTTTCTCCTTTTTTTTTCTTCAAATACAGTATAACACTCCTATATACTTTGCGTTGCTCTTCTGGAGGAAAAAAATTGATCAAATGTTACGTTTCTTTTTTAATTTTGCACTTTATGTCCAATTTAGTTTGGTTTTGGAATTTATTTATTAGAAATTTCGAATCTGAAATTGTGTATAATTCCCCATTACAACATTTTTCTCTCACATCTCTTCATTTTTCGTTTTTTTGCTTATTCTTTTTCTTCTTTTCGACTTCTCAGTCCCGTCTCTTCCATTTATATATCACATCACTTTGTATTCTTTATTTTTTACATTTTATGTGTATGTGTTATTATAGTGGTCTCTTTTTGACTTGTGTATTCAATATAATCAATATTTTTTCGTATTTTGTGACAGCACTGTGTGGTAAATGCTATTCTAATCAGATAACAGGAATATAGGAAACCTACAAAAACAGTAAAAGCCCGGTTACGGAGTTGCCAGCCATTACGTTTTTCATTATGTTTTTATATATTATTTTTTATATGAAATGCTTTTTAATTGTTTATTATTTAACAAGATTTAATAATAGGCAGCGAGGATTTAATGAAAAAACAACAAGTGAAAGGGGCCGTATATATGTGTGGGCGCGATAATTATCTAATTTCACATATCCTTCAACGATGCATATATAAATGAAATTAATTTAATATATAACAAGGTATCTACCTAAAATATATTCTAACGGACCCATTTTTAATTAGATCATTATCATAAGTCCTAGCCTGTATTGCATTAAAATACCGATATACTAAAGCTATGAAAGTTCTTTGATTCAGGGCGTAATCATTCAATTCAATTCTATTTCTATGTTTTAGGTTTTGTTCGTATAACACACCACCCTGTTTATTAAGCGCAATTTCGAACAAAACAACAATCAAAATAATATGAAGAAAAACCTACCAAACTTCAAATGCATACGTATTTTAAATGAAATATTTTTTCATTCTTAAATTTATCGTATATTCATAAAAGTATTAAAAATTTAATTTTCGCTATTTTGGATTATATACATTTGGAACATTATTAATTACACATAACGATTGTGGTAATAAGGAAAGAGGACGTGTTCTTAGGTCTATTTCCCATAAACATTCTTGCAAAATTATGCCACAATCGTACAAAAACTATACAAAAGGAACACATAACATACACACACACGGACACAATTTTATAATAATAATAATAATAAACGTATAGAAACAAAATGATAAAGAGCACGAATAAAAATATCATACAAGATATTATATAAAAATTATTTTCTCGTAATTATTCTAATGTTTTCATTACATTATGAATTTTTTTAATTTACACTTGTATATATTTAACATTTAATTTAGATATTAAGGTTTTTTTTATTACTTTTAATTATTTCTTTATATACACGATTAAACATACATATATTCGTCTCTTTCACCCTTGTTTTCTATTAGTTTGTGTATATTACTATACTGTAACATCTTGCTGCGAAAATATGCATTATAAATACGAGGAAATATAAGTTGAAGAAAATTTCGTCTTTTTATCTTCATCATTTTTCTTGTAAAACTTTTACATATTTATTACACCTCTGTTAACCGACCACTTTGCCTTTTCTCAGCAATCTTTTTCACTATGTTTAATTATTTTAAGTAATAATTATTGATTGCTTTTCTCAATTTTAATATTGCGATATAGTTTTTTAGGCGAGCCGACCGAACAACGCTTTACGAAGTTTTAATATGCTATTGTGAACTCTTTATATTCCTTCGTGATCGAAAGAGAAAAGCAAATTTTTATTGTAACTGACTCCAATTTAAGCTTGGTCATTGACCTCTTTGCTTTAGGTCGCAAATTCTGTTACTCGGACATGGCTCATAATATTAGTAGTCACAGAAGATTTGATACTGAAAATTGCAACATTGTATATGTTTAAAACGGGGATTATTGTAAATTTTTTTATTCCAAATCACTGCTAAATAGTTAAACATATGGCATCAGTGTTTTAGAAGAAAAATTCAAATGTCTAAATATTATATATTAAAACAGAGTTGCTACAAAAAATAAAAATACACCAATATAAATAGCACGAATGAAATTTCTTTTTCAAAACAATTATTATTATAATTATTTAATAAATGCTCGTAAAATTATATGTTGTAATTGGATTTTTTCTATGCAAAACATAAAACAGTTATACATGATGTCAGAACATCCCTGTTATGTACTTGTATTAGACTTATCAGTCTGATTTATCTGAAGAGGAAATAATAAGAAGAGGTCAGTATGAGCGAGAAAAATGATTTTTTCTCAGATTTTAGAGACTTTCTACCAGTTGTCTTTTACACTTTTATCATTTTTCACTTTATTGCTCTTTATTGCCATTCAAATTAGGGAAAAGAACAAGCGACATTAAAGGAAGCAAAGTTTCTTAGCGTGGTTTAGTATAAAATCATTTCATTTTAATTTTTATAATATATCATTAGATATATATTATAAATATATATATATATATATATATAATAATGAAACTAACTTATAAAATTAAATAAAAAGAATTTTTATTCGTGATGAATTAATTTCAAATATCATAAGAGTTTCGGCTCTAAAAGAAATTTCGTGAAAAAATCTGGTTATAAGAAGCAGAAAGTGTGAATAAAAAAACTGACGATTTACCGTTGATATTTTGCTCAAAAATTATAAAAGAAAACAAAATTATCTAAATTTTACGTAAATGGAAAATGTTTAAATTTGACTATTCATGAAAAACTTTGTAGAATGTGCTTGAACTTTAAAACGAATTCGCCAATTTTTCTTCAATTGCTGTAAAAATTAGTTGTGTGCATGTGTGTGCGTGCGTGTGTGTACAGTTCTAATTACGATATACATATAGATTACTTATATGCTTATGTGTGACGTGAGGATACCAAGTGTAATAACGTAGTATTCGAGTGTTAAAATAGGAAGACGACGACAACAACGACGAATTTCGGTAAAGCAAAAGTTAAGAACGTAAGTAAGCGCACGAAAATGAAAAAAGTGTAGTTATCGTGAAAGAAAAATAAAATAGATTATGAACAGACAAGTCACAAACAAAACTTAAAAAGAAATACAGCCTAATGGAGAATTCTATATAAAAATGGCTTCAATAGAGTATTAACAACTTGTGAGTCTTTATTTAACGTTCTACAAAAAAAAGAAAAAAAAAAATCCGTCTATATATTTTTCAATAAAAAGTGCATACAAAAAATATTGTAATACTTTGCTAAATAAAAATTTGTGCAATTCGCATGAATACCGTTCTGTTGAAAATAGAAAAATAAAAACACTTAAACTTCACATTGGCTTATTATACATAATAGAATACTTGGCATATATATATAGACTTATATACAGCTGTTATCGGAACAAATCAATCAGGGGATCGTGTAGTGATTTTTTACGCTTTTGCTTTCGTTCTTAATACTCTATTCAGTATTTGACATTAAAACAATGAAGAAAACACAATGTAAATGTAAGCAATGCTGATTTTAATTAATCTGTAATACAGGCAGCCACCATTTTGGTTATGAGCTTATGCTTCATATTTCATATAAAATAGTAAGAAGAAGATTTTATTTTGTAATAGAAATCAGACTGACAGAATGTATTTATGTGTGGGTGTCTGATGTATCAGTATTATTAATGTAATGATTGAAAAATTTATAAATTAAAATTAAATATCATAAAATTCATTTGATATTCGTCCCCGACTTTGCAGCTGCTCCTACTGCTGTTTTCATTGTTTGAACATTTTTGTGTTTTTCACAACCCATCTGACCACTTGTTATGAATATCACCGTATAGTTAAGGGAATGTATGTAAACACTATGTCAACGTTTGTAACGCCCACAAAAGGCGTCGTGATCAACATTTGCTTTTCTTAGTGAATTGGTACTGAAAAATGGAGAGATTAATATCACTGATTTTTAAATTGAATCGAATTACTTCTTAGGACTCATAAAACACTTTATTAAGTGGTTCCGTACCAAGTGGTTTTTATTGCATCATTTTTTAGTTAAGAACTGTTATTTTAGATAAGAAATTAAAAGACATAATAATTTCACCCACAATAAACCTATTCCCAACTATTATTGACGGTGGTACGTATTTGTGATTTGTTGCAACCCAAAAATAACTTGTTTACATGATTCCTTTTAAGGTCGATCATTTTAGCCATTGTGCGGTGATTTTTATTTTTGTACGAAATCAAGGGTACATATGCGTATGTGTGTTATATATAAATCTCGTGCGTTCGTTGAATGCATGCCCATTACGAAAATCAAAATGTTACTTTACAGATAACATATTAATATATATTCGTTTGGTTGTGCATGTTTGTGTTTATTTTTTTTTTTTTTACCGAATCAAGAAATTTTGATACTTATGAGAAGTTTATGAGTTGTTGTTGTTTTCTAGCAATTTTTTTTGTACCGCGGAAATCCCAAAAATTTACCTTTCCATGGTGTCGTTTAAATCATATTTCCCAGCATTTAAATATTACAGACGATCATACAAACAAACATAGCTAGATCGGCTCAATGCTTCAGATTATGTATTTACATGAATTTTTTTTTTTCTTTTTTTTTATTACTAAAGTTTATATGTTTATAATAAATATATTCGTAACTTTTTCTTTTGTTTTATTACAGATAATTCATAGGGCGGAATATTTTATATTTACAAATATATTGAAAGAAGAAATCACAAATGTATGTACGTGTTGTTCATGTTTGAAGGCATTCCAATACAAACGCCGTAAGAGTATAACATTTTTATTACCGGGGAGTAACGGTATATTGATAAGCAGCTCATAAATTGATTATTGATATATGATTTGTATGGCAAAAAAAAACTCATACAGATTCAATAGTAGTGGAATCTAAAGTTTTCTTGTTGTAATTAGACCACAATTCTTCTTTTATCTTTAGAAGATTTGTACGCTACTTGCAGAAATCGAATATAAAAGTTTGGATGGATCCTTTTGTTGGTTGGTTTCAAGAGGAGCAGGAGGGTCCAGCACTTCGTACATGGTGTAAAATTTGGGAAACTAATGCACAAGAGATGAGCCAACTGTTAGAGCAGCAAAATCAACAGTTACAACAACAACAATTACAAGGCGGAAATAATAAGTTTAATAACGGTACTTTGAGTGCCCGAGATCGCGACTCTATACAGCTGTTACTTCAACAATTTGGAAACGGATTGCAACGGAACGGCAACAATAATAATAACGGCAGTAGCGTTAATAATAATAACAATACCAACAACAATAATAATAATATTAACGGTAGTAGCGGTAATAATTCTAGCGGCAACACATCTAGTAACAATTCGATTGATTCCACTAACGAATCGAATACAGCAGCCAGCACGCCCGGTGATACCATCACGAACAGCAGCACATTAACGGGAAAAATGCCTTCTCACGAACGTCCCAGTTACTATAATCCATCACGCAGGAAAATTGGCCGCATAGTTGATAATAAGGCCAGTACGTACAATCTAAACAAGCACATGAACTATTTAATATCCAAATACAAGGGGTGTCCCTGGCGTGTGCCGAATTTCACTTACGGTCGCGGTGTAATTGGTTTGCACCAAGAGATTGAACAATTCTATCATTACGTATTGCCCACACCCACCGAACATGCCATTCGTAACGAGGTGGTGCAGCGCATTGAAGCAGTCGTGCACGCCATATGGCCAGCAGCCATTGTAGAGATATTTGGTTCCTTTCGTACTGGGCTTTTTCTACCTACCTCAGACATTGATTTGGTGGTTCTGGGTAAGTTAAATTTCTACAGTTGTGTGCATGTGTGTGTATGAATGAATGAAGTAAATCTTTCCTGCGATTTTTTTCAGGGTTATGGGATAAAATGCCTTTGCGTACACTTGAAACAGAACTGATTGCACGCGGTATCGCCGAACCGCATTCAGTTCGGGTGTTGGACAAGGCGTCCGTTCCCATTATCAAGCTAACCGATCGGGAGACCCAGGTTAAGGTGGACATTTCATTCAACATGCAATCGGGCGTCAAGTCTGCCGAGTTAATTAAGAAATATAAACAAGAATTTCCGCTGCTGGCCAAATTGGTGCTAGTACTGAAGCAATTCTTGTTGCAGCGTGATCTCAACGAGGTGTTCACTGGGGGCATTTCTTCTTATTCCCTAATACTTATGTGCATCAGTTTTCTACAATTGCATCCACGTCAAATTCATGCCGAAAGCGACAATTTGGGTGTTTTGTTGTTGGAATTTTTCGAATTGTATGGCCGCAAATTCAACTACATGAAAATCGGCATTTCTATCAAGAACGGAGGCCGTTATATACCGAAGGAGGATTTGCAACGTGATATGATTGACGGTCATCGTCCGTCTTTGTTGTGTATTGAGGATCCACTTACGCCAGGCAATGACATTGGTCGCAGTTCATATGGTGCCCTCCAAGTGAAACAAGCATTCGAATACGCCTACCTTATGTTGTCTCAGGCTGTAAGTCCCCTGAACAATTGGGCCAACGATTGTAATGAACGCTCCATACTGGGTAGGTGGTTTATTTGAAACTTTTTTTCTCATTTATAAACACAACACACGCGAGTAGGAGTTGAATGTAATAAAATAAAATAAAAATAAAGAAATCGGGTCGGGAAGCTACAAAACTATTGAAAATGGTTAAAACTAAATTATTTGCACGAAACTTTATTGTGAAATAAGTTTTAATATTTTTAAACTTTTTCTGATTAATTAGTTTAATGATTGAAAATGTCAAATTTATACTTGATCGGATAACATGTCATTTTTGTTACATCTCGCCTAAAGTTTTTTTACTAAAATGGCAGAGTTGCAATTTTTATTATTTGTCAACGAGAATTCCTGTTAGTCTAAAACATTTCTGTTAGTTAGTGTAACATTTCTGTTAGTTTAAAATGTTTCCGTGACATTCTTTTCGTATAGCGGATTTTTACAGAGTGATTTTTACATGACAGTGACTCGCGTTTTTTACTAAGTTTGTGCAGACGTTTGTACAAAGGTAGACCCACCTTTTTATTATACCGATCTATTCATAATCTAAATCTGAATTCATTTAGCCATGTTTTTCTGTCCGTCGGTCTGTACATGAAAATTTGTGCGCAAGCTACAAATCACATTTTTAGAGATATTTCAATGAAATTTGGTACAAGGACAAGAGGAATTATATTAAAAGTTCACCGAATCGGATCATATTTAGAATCCTACAAAAATTTGAAATTGAAAAAAATAAAATAATTTTTATATTTTATTTTGTTTAGGACGCATTATACGTATTACTGATGACGTTATTGATTATCGTGAATGGATACGTGATCATTTCGAGCATCTTGTCATTTCCCGCCATTCTCCAGTTACGACTGTGGCAGCACCTGGGTCGAGCAACGCAGTCAGCAATACCACCAAATTTATGCAAATCCAACTGCTACCATCCGGGACAATGATGCCAACTGGGGCCATTTCTGCTCAACAACAGCACATGTTAATACCGCATCTATATCAACAGCAACACCATCAACAACCGCAGCAGCAACAACAGACAGCAATGCGGTGTCGACGTGGTAGCACATCGTCGGGTGATGATTCTGAGGATAGTAAAGATTGTGATGCTGATTCAACCGTAACGTTACCGACATCGGTTGGTCAAGGTGTACAGTTGGCATCCACCTCAGCGAATATTCATTCATCATCCAGGTTGGATACATGATGAATAGTTGCTGGTTTGGTGCAGCAGCAGCAGCAGCAACAACAGCAACAGCAACAACAGCATATGCAACATCAGCAGCATCAACAATCGGTTATGGTGGGTGCACCGCTGCCGATGTCTGCCATTAATGCAACGTTGTTGCCATTGCCGCTGCCGCAACAAGCCCAGCTACAACTATCACTTCCCCTCCCCCACGCACACATACAACAACAAACGACTACGTTATTATCCACAACCACAACGGTAACAACACTGCACTCACCCTCGCCACCAGCTTTAACGATCGCGGCAACAATAACAACTACGACCGCCATAGCAACAACCACCACGTTAGCTATAACAACAGCTCCGTCATCTACCGCTACGGTTACCGCTATAATACAAAATACCAATTTGCCCCAGAGGCGTCTCAGTCACAACGACAATTTAGCGCAAACGGTTACAGCTGCCTTAAAAAATATGTCCGTATCACCACCGAGACAACAACAACAACAGCAACAACAACAACAGCAGCAGCAGCAACAACAACAGAGTAACACTAGAAGTCAAAATTATTATCGTCAACAGTTTTATGTGCCACCTCCTATGCAGCAACAATACCAACAACAACAACAAATAGGTAAAACATTTGCAAACGTTACGATCTGCACAACAAACGATAATTTTTCGATAAATTATGTTCCAGCCACAAAAAGCCGTTACACGACCCAACGGCCACTGCAGCAACAGTTGCAAATGCGCCAACAACGTATTCAACAGCAACAGTCGGCTACTTTGCCACGTAACAATATGGGTCACACGAATTCCGGCATGACATCAGCCTCCTCCACCATTTCCATAATATCGATATCATCGGAATCATCTGTTGCCTCGGCCGGCTCAGATTCGTCCCATTCGTCCGGTTCCGATTCGAAGACATCACCATCGGCTTCCTCATCATCAACAACACCACACAACCGTTACAAGGCAGGCAAGTGTTTTATATTAAGCCAAAATGCAACAAGCAAGCAGTGTATGCTAATTTTGCCTTCTTTCCATTATTTGATTTTTCGTAACTAAAGGTTACCAACAGCAACAGCGCCATCCACAACAACAAAAACAACAGTCGTATACTGGCCAACAACATCAATTACAACAAAACCATCAGCATAATAAGCGCTTTAACGATAAGAAGAAATATAGGAAAGGTCATAAGAATAATGGAGCTGCTGGTAATAATAAAAGAACCTGCTAAATATAACAATAATAGCTACACGACGAAGATTTATCATCATAATAACGTTGCTCGACAACAGCAACGTTGTGCTTAGCATGGAATGCATTTAATGTAATTTTTAACTTAAAAGCAACGGAAATCACGTTTAACCAGATAAGCTTAAGTTTACATTGATACCGTAGCTTGTGTACAAATAGTGACACACACCAATAGCAAATAAGGAAGGAAAGAAATGTTCCAACTGTCCCTCTTTCTCTTTCGCTTTCAGTCTCTTAAAACACCCGTTAAGATATAAATGAATAAGTAGCGCAATGTATAAAGATATCCAGATAAATCATCTAATTTCATTTACATAGACATGTATACGGATTAGCTAACAGTACAGTAGTCATCACAGTAGATGTAGTTGTTGCTACCCTTTAATTATTATCATTATTATTATTATTATTATTATGTATGTGAGAGAAAGATGTTTGAAGAGTTGTAGTATGTTTCGAAAATTTTGTTTTTTTTTTTCTTTCTTACGAATTAATTAATTAATTAAAAAAAAGCAAAATTTTCTAAGTAACACCAGAGAAGATTCTCAAATGTACTAAAATGTAAATATGTAGAATTTGTTAGGCATAAATTCCAACACAGAGTTGTTCAATTCAACTCTTCTTCTATCTGCATAAATTACAGTTTTACCAGTAAGACTAAAATTTTATAATCATGATAAATTTCAGTTTAGTTCAGTTCAGTTGTTGAAATGAGATGAAAAATTCAACTTTCTCTTCTTCTTCTCCTACTTACAATATCATCATGTAATCATTTGAAGTTCAGACTTTAAGGTAAATTGTTATATTTCACACCTCTTTAGTCACTGAAATTACACTACATGAAAGTGTGATTTGTGATTATAAAATTAATTGTAAGTTTAATGCGTTTAATTATAAGTGTGTATAGAAATAGTTAATTCAAAAAGAGAGAGAGAGAGAGAGAGAGAACATATATATAAAAAATTTTGAAAATTCTCAACTTGTGTCAATGCAAGTGCGCTACAAAGCAGACACCATTTGCATAAATATATAAATCATTTATATATAATTATGATAGCGCCGACATAGGTATACACACACTTGTACGCAATGTATATATATATATATATATATATATATGACTAGTTTAATTCCTGTAATATTATTTGTACTATTATTGATTTACTTCAATTATTTAAACTTAAGAATACATATTCGATTTGTTTTTAAGTTGAAAAGCCTTCAAAAATGCTTTCATTGTTGTGCTACACACACCTCCTTAGTGCAACAATATTCAATTAACCAATACAAACATTTATTTTATTTTTAAATATATATATAAAATATATATATATATACATGTACTTCTTATGCTAAACATGCACACACCCAGTTAAAAATCGTAATTAATAATTCGTTTAAGTATGTAATCATGTGTACACGTTGCGATATATGAAACAACATCAATATCAACATCAGCCATTTGTATTATAAGTTTTAGTTATTTTTTAACAACAAGAGTGTTCATTAAATCAATATAGTTTACAATGCTTGGGTAATCTTTCCATTAGAATTTCTCATTGTTCCATTTTCTCATATGTACAATGCCTTCAAATATTGCGTTCATTGTAATGCTAAGAAAAAAAAAAAAAAATAATTGTAATTATGAATTTTCTTTTGTTTCTTTCTTTCTTACCCCACAACTCTCTAAACAGCTTGTGATTTTGATTGTTTATACTATTAATTATTTTTAAAGAAAAATTATCAATTATCAGTTAGATTAATTATACACATTCGTACACCATTTTTGAATCATTTTAACGATGTTTATTAATAATCGATGTCAAATCGAAATGAAAAGTTGGAATTAGTTGGAAATATATATAAATATATAGATAAACTTTTGTTAACATTTCGAACAGCTCACATTACTCTGTATGCACACCTGTGTGAAATACTGCCACAACTATTTAATCATCGTTACAGAATTAATATAATTTATGTGTACCTGTAGTATGTATGAATAAGGGTTTAATTTGGAAATCCTGAGTAAAATAAATTTTCTTTAAAATGTGGGCGTGTCTATTATCCAATCATGGCCATTTTTGAAACATGGATATTGCTAATTATAAATCTTGATACCAAATATCACCTTCATAGGTTAATTTTTGTACCAGATTAATAGTTTTCTGGCTATTGTAGGCGTGGCTCTTAACCGATTTTGCCTAATTTAAATAGCGAATCTGTGTGCCGAATTATTTATACAAAATTTCCAGCTGAATATCTCGGAAATTTATGATCATGAGAGTACCAATAATAGACGGACATGTCTAAAGTGAGTCAGATTTTGATGCTGATCAAGAATATCAATACTTTGTAGGGTCTCGGACGCGTCTTCTGCTGAGTGTTACAAATGGAATATCAACTTAGTATGCCATCTTAGATGGTGGATATAATAATTTGCATATTTTTCACCAAAATATAAAGTAGCCCGTCCTTATGTTTTTGTTTAACTTACGAAAAATCGGCCATGATGAAAAATGACAAAAAATTAATTAAATTAAAATTAAGCTTTGCAGTTCAGATGTGCTACTTACGTAAATTAATTCGTTTATCCCTGACGAGGTCAACTTAAAAATACGTCCACAACATATAAAAATCAATTTTTACTAAAAAAAAAATTTCGCGCTATGTAGAGTAGAACACATCCTCCCAATAGTCGTTAAATTGAATTCATTGGTGCGTGATGAATAGAATGAAAGGATGGAGGGATTTCTTGGCAAAGTGAATTGTGCTCTCCATCTAGTTAATACTGTAAGGATTTCTGGTTTTGTGATTTAGATTTTTTTTTTTTTTTTGTTGAATTTTTCAAACACCTGCAGGTATAAGAAATATTTAATATAATCATCTACAAGTGATTTAATAAATTCAAATAAGTGACATTCTGATTCTAAACACTTCAAAAGCGGAAGAATTAAACAAATGTTTTATTTATAATAAAAATTATTTTCTATTTATTAAGTACGTACTATAAAAAAAAAAAAAACCATATAGGCTGAAGAAATCAAGTCTACTAAATTTGTTCGAGTAAGAGAGACAAAACTGTATTTAAATGTATAAGATATAAAAAGAAAAAGAAATATAAAACTATAGTATTAGTTTTTATTAGAAAATTAAGTGAGACAACCAGAGATAAGAATATATCTGAAATAATCCTAGTGGATGCAATATCCTTAGAAAACAACCATTCACATAGAGAGCAATAATTTTTTATTTATTTATTTGTTTTTTTCTCTATGTATGAAAACTAAATAACTGTTATTCTATACTTTGTGCAAGGAACTAAAAAAAAAAAGAGAAAAATGTGTGAAATTTAAATGAAACTCACCAAGTACACATATGTGGAAATATATATATTTAGAAAATAAAGAAATATATGACTCGTTTAAGAAAGGATAACAAAGAGAGCAAAAAAAGTGAAATTTTGACAAAAATAATTCATCCATGTAATGTATGGGAATAAAAAAAAAAAAAAAAAAAAAAAAAACAAAATCTAAAAACTGAAAATATTTTCTGCGTTTTATTTGGTGTTTTTTGTTTTTGTTTTTCCACGATTCCAAGCATTAAGCGATAGCGATACATATGGAGGGAATTTAAAAGTGGCTCACCGGCACAATGAAAGTTTATATAATTAATATATTATAATAATATTTAACAAGTAAATAAATTGGATTAGATCACATCTTAAATACTCTACACATCTATGTACAAACAGTGGGCGTGGCTGTTACATGATTAAGCCCTGTAATGGTGTAAGTATGACGTAGTCCAGTTTTGGCAAATTTTGGTTATTTGTACATTGTGAGCGTGCATGGATGTTGACCGATTTTGCCCAATTTAAATAACCATGTAAGTCCAGCAAGCAGAAATGTCTGTACCAAATTTCAGTTCAATATCTCAACATTTATGACCGTAGTGATAGCAGGAATAAACGGACACCCGGACATTTATGTCTAGATTGACTTGCTTCTTGACGCTCTTAAAAATATCTATTAATTAGTATAACAGTATGTATCAGAAAAATAGGGGGCCGATTTTGAATTGAATATATGAATAGGAAATGCTTAAAATTTAGTTTCGTTCGATATAGTTTTATTTCGATCATTGGTCAACGCATTTGAACGCTAATGCACGCATTGACTTGCTATTGGAACTGCACCTTAAATTATATTACAAATAAACATTGCATTATTAAGAATCCAAACTTAAATTCGGCAGTGTACCGTTACATCCCTGGATTGTCCCTCAAGCTCCCTTTGCATTGTATTGCATTGTTCCACTGAAAAAAATATTGGAATTAAAGCCTACATTATCGCGTTTCTCAGCTTTTCTCATATACATAACCTGGACAGCTATTTAATTTGAACAAAATCGATCAAGAGCCACGCCCACATTTTAAAAAAATTCTTTTTATTTGGCACAACAATTGAGCTTTGAAGTTTAAATACCTTCGATGTGCTAAAAATGGTAGTGGTGGGATAACAGACGCCTACAATTTACAAAAAAACGTATAAAGCTTAACCCTTTCGCTCCGACGGGCGTATATAGACGCCCCCGAAGAATGATCATTCATATACAAAGAGCGTATAAATATATACGCCTTGGAAGAGTGGGAGCTCGGATATGAAGAGCGTACATAAATTATGATTATAAATTTTTTCACTTTAGAAAGTAAGAGGGTATAATAAATAATATTATTGTAAAATTTAAAGAACAAGAAACGACTTCTAATTATTTCGTAGCATTCCGTACTTCTGTGTCAACTACTCAGTAATACGCTCTCTTCACAGCGATCACATTTTGACGCAAGCGAAAGGGTTAAAACTCGACTTGCAAGTTACTTCGTGAAATATCATTATATGGAAAGTGGTTCCAAAAATAGTTCATTCAGATCGAAATTTAATACCACCATCAAATATTAAGTCAATTAACTCTTCTTTACCCATTTTTGTCAAACAATATTAAGAATTGCAAACCTTTTGACAAACTTTGTATACCTTGTACACCAAAGTGAAATATTATTTAAGTTTTTTTAAAATAATTGGGTAATTGAAGTCAATATTCGTTATGTTATCGGTGGTCAGTTATCAATTGAATTGATAAGGCATCGATTGCCAGTTTAAACAATTCGCTTTTTCAATACAGGATATGATTGCCTAGATTGCAGTATTAACACAATTTGATTATTAGCAATCTAGAAAATCAAACCAGAAATTCAATGATACATTTTCAACAGTTAAACTTCACAAAGTGAAGTGTTTGCGTCTGAGGCACTTCAAGTGAATTGCTTAAGATTGCGCTTATTCATGGCATACGCAACGTCTATATAAAGAGAAGACACGCAAGAATATGTTTAATATTAAACGGTATATAATTTCAGAATTATTAAAAAAGAAAACAAGAAAAAGAAAAATGATTTTAAATTCGTCCAATGAACCACCCACTTATCTAAATAAGAATTTCTTTAAAGCAGCTTTGGAAGGTGGTCTGCATGAACATTCTGTTGATGTTAAAAAGGTTATAGTGTCGGTATCGAATGAAGGTGGGGAGAATTATTGCAGTAAAATATATCGGGCCCGTGCTTTATATCGCAGCAGTAAAACACAATTGGATGAGGAGTTGGCTTTAATTATTAAGAGTATAACGATTACACCGGCCACACAATTTCTGGAGGATTTGGCCGTTTATCTGAGAGAAAAGGTTTTCTATTTTGATGTACTGGGAAAATTGGAAATCTTAATCGGAGATAATACGAAATTTGGAGCAAAGTGAGTATTGGACAATAAAAATTGATAGGATTCAAAATGCTGTACTGAAACTGGCGTGAAAATGAGTATTTAAAATTCAATTTTCTCTATATGATAGGGATCATGCTGATTCAAGGATTTGCGATTCGTAGTTTTCCTTTGGGTCTCGATTAAAATACGAAATTGTTATGTCCTTATTGAAAAATGTGTAGAAAATTGCACCTACTTTATCAATAATTAAAAATTGTATAATGGGAAAAATAGAAATACATAGGTCTTCTAAACGTGCTAAACAGTTCAACAGAAACCCATCATAATTTAGTATCACTCTTTGATCCATGTCGGGTTCGCATTGTTCTTTTAATTTGTGTAGTATTTTGGAGTAATTGTTATATGGTTCAACTCTGGTTCAGTTCCGCTCACATAAATATGATTTCTATAAATTTTTATTAAGAAATTTGAAAACTATCACTTTTTTCAAAATTTTTAACAAATTTTTGAAGATGTTTGTACACTACCCGAGAACCAACGCAAACTATAGTGTTTGATGACCTGACGCAGTACGGTTATCAATTAGCCAGTCGCCAAAATGGGTTGGATGAAAAGCACTGCGTAATACTTTTGAGAAAACTAGCTAAGTTTCATGCCGCCTCAATGGTCTTTCTTAAAAAGGTAATATTACTAAAATAATAATACACGTACTCAATATTCCAACTTTTAGAATGCTGCTGTTAAGAATCAGTTCAATACCGGTATGCTGGATGAAAATTATGTCCGATCTAATAAAAGATTTACAGACCTTATGACATTACAATTAAGAACTCTCTCTAATTTGGTTGCCACCTGGGGTGGTCAATATGAATTTATAGCCGAAAAGTTGCATCGATATTGTGACAATATAATTGAAAATTTAGTGTTGACGGGGAAGGCGCAAAAAGGAGAGATTACAGTTTTAAATCATGGCGATTTATGGGTCAACAATTTCATGTATAAATATGAAAAGCAACAAATTCAAGATCCAACAAATGTTATATTTGTAGGTATTAAAAAAGCAAGGATTACGAGAAAAAATTAAAATAAAAATTCTCTTTTTCTCCATTAGGTGGACTTTCAGAACAGTTTCTTTGGCAGTCCCGGTTGTGATATAAATTTTTTCTTGAATAGCAGTGTACAGCTAAATGTTTTGATGAATCGTCGCGATTTTCTGGTGGAGACATATTATATAACTTTTCGTGAATCCTTGCTGCAAATGCATTATGAATACATACCATCATTAGAGGATATCAAGCGAGAAATTAAAGCCCGAGAATCGTATGGTTTCTTTTCATCCTATGCTTTTCTGCCAATGATTGCCATGAAGAAGGAGGACTCGTACGATAATAGCATTGAAGCTTTTACCAATAAAGACTTTGCAACTAAAAAAATACAGTTAATGTTCTCATCCAACTCCCGTACAATTGATACTTTAAAATATTCTCTGAAACGTTTTAATGATTTGGGAATTCTGGATTAAGTTTACATATGATTGATAGTGTATGATTTAATAAAAGTTGTATAAATTCTTTAGAAAAAAACAAGCGAAAATGTTTTAATCGGTCAAGCCTGACCATTTAATACTCTACACCACTTAGTTCCACAAATAATGCTGTGAATAGGCTTATCCTAGTTACTTCGTGAAAAAGCATTGCCTGGGAAGGGATTCTAAAAATGGTCCGATCGGGCACAGCCAAATATTAAACCAATTAAATATTCTTACCCAAGGTACACTTTCGTACCAAACTTTATAAACATGTCCTAAAAACTGCGACCAAAATCTTGCGTACAAAATTGCACAACGGACTCACGGACATGCCTAAATCGACTCAGAAAGTGATTTTCGTTCGATATAATAAAAGAAGTGTTGATAGTTTTCATAACCAGTTTAGTATTAAAATTGGGTAAAATCATTTAAGCGACACGCGTGTACAACGTTGAGAATAACATATGTACTCCTTGGAAAGTTTTGATGAAGCTTTGGTGAGTATTCAAAGTTTGGCCTTAGCCAAATATAGTTTTTTTTTACTTGTAAAATTCTCTTTGATATTTTGATCTAAAGTACATTCTAAAATTTTCAACCCCGTGTGATGCGACGCTAAAGTCCGTCCTCATAGAAGTAGTGCGTATCTTTATAGGCGCTATGTACATACATATATAAAAAAAGAAATAAAGAAAAATGAGTTGAGTTGAGTTGATTAAACTCAATAACCGCACCTAACCTTAAAAACATGAGTTTCATTACCACAATTGTTAAAATTTTGTTGGTTGTGTGGGTAGATTAAATACTTCCTATAATTAACTGTGAAAAGCACAAATATTTGGTAATATGATTTGTTCATGTAAAGCCTCAAATCAAATAGCGGAAACGAAAAGTTTAATAAACGCACTCAAAGTCAAAGAGCGTTCTGTTCTGTTCTCCAGAATTGGTTTCCTCACAAAGAATACAGAATTCATTACAATCTTGTGAGATCTTGATTGTGTATTGTTTGTATAAGATTTTTGTGCGATTTATTTATACAACATTTATTTACTGATGTTAATATTTTGCCTTGCAAAAGGATGCATTGTTCTCTTGATTGGTAAACGTAAATGAACTCTAGACAATGAGTAATATTTATCTTTAGAATATTAAAATAGTATAAATTATATAAATAAAATGTATATTTTATACCCAACTTGTTAAATTTGTGTAAATGTTTATAACTCCTGGAGGGCTGAAGGTAAACCGCTCCACTCAGAAGCACTTTCCGAATCGATTTAATTATGTCGCCTATCCATTTGCTTTAAAATCTCTATCACCGTAACTTGTGCGAAATAAATTTATTCAATGATTCTAACTTTCAATCATTCCATAAAATGAATTGTATCCAATGAATTGTACTAAATATTGTCTACAAATGATATTATAATAATTTTATAAAAATAGCCACAACAGTTAATAGTATTAAAACGGAAGTTACAAAAATTCACGGCGAGATTTTAAGTAAATAAATTGTTTGATTGTGTAATGTAAGCAACAAAGTTATCTTATAATATAATCTACAATACTCATTGAACTATTGGGCTATTTGCCCACTAGACTTGCCTTCAATGAATCATTTATTTTTAAAAGTGGAAACAAATTGCCACAAAGTTCTTTATTTTTGTAGCGGTCTAGAGAGTTCAATAGCAGAAGGAGAGGAGTAAGTAATAGAAAATATGATGTAGTATTGTGGTAGGTTTAAAATCAAGTAAACAAGTTACATTTGGTGTGCGCCAAATATTGGATACCCTTCACATTTATTAGTAAACTGTATGATCAACATGAATACACTTGAGCTTCTTTTAACTTTGGGAATAGTCAGACAGGGTTACCAAATGTTTCTTTCTTCTTTCTTTCATATGAGTATCTTCTGTTGGATTGACTGGAAATGTCCACCATTTAGGTTAGGGTTGTATAAACTTATAAGACAGACGCGTGGACGCACGGACTAAATCGACTCAGTATTTCATGCTAATCATGCTTCTGGATATTGTAAATGGAATGACAAACTTAGTATAGCCCTTGTCTTATAGGGAGAGTCTAAAAATGATGCTATCTTTATAATAAGAAAATAATTTGGATTAATAGAGTAGAGAGACTATGGGATATATTTATAAATTTATGCGTAACGCCGGGTGTATTGTGTTTCATATATATTTTTGTCAAATGTAGGGTTCAACAAAAATCTGTTAAAGTTGCTACTATTTATTAAACTTATTGGTTTACACGTGCTTTCAAAATACATCACTCTATTTTATAAAGTGAGTCAATGTGAGAGCCGCTGAGTATACTGAGTATGAATAGTGCGAATTGTAATTCGATGTTCGAAGTCAACAATATATTATATTTTCGAACAACGTGTTTCTTGTGTACAATTTTTATAAATATTTATATATTAAATATATATATTTATATGACTATGTATAAGAATGTATTCATATCCATATTCTTATACACGTGTATATAAGTGAAAGATATTACAACAATTGTGAGGTAATTAAATGCTGATTTAATAAGGTGGAACTTACCCTCTTCTTCAATTAATATCAAGTAAAAAAAAAACAAGTTTATGCAAACTTTAAATACTTTACACATCTACTTACAATTACAGGGTATGACTTACGTTTAAGTGTAAACAAGTAAGATTCTGAGTCTAATATATAAGCGGCACACCATATATATCCATAACATGTCAACTTAACCTTAACTTCAACTACCATAAAGTATCTACGGACATTGTTCCAAAGACTTAATGAACTTATATTAGGGGGGTATATAGGGTTTTTCAATACGGACATAACAATTTCGTATTTTAATACGAAAGCACTCTTTAACATTTTTCCCTATTAATGTGAAAATATTAGTCAAGGTTGACATTTTTATTATGGTAAAGTTTACAAACGAGTAATGTTTGGAAATTATTATATATTACTAACGCAATTTTGAATGGGCGGTCGCACTTTAAAGAGAGCTTACTCCAATTTTGTATAGTTATAATAAAACCTACTAGACAGAATAAATTCAAATTAAAATATTGCCTATGGAAAGTTTCAGTGCCTGTAAGTTAAAGCACCGGTTGTAGTACTAAAAATATTACAGCCCTAAGAGCTTCAGTTTAAAAATGAGCCTAATCAGTAGATATTACACAAATAACAGGAATTGGGAATCTCTCAAATTATATTATTGCAAAATTTGTACAAAAATGTTGACTTGCATTATTATAAAAACCAATTAATTAAAGAATTAGAGTTTTTTGCATCTCTAAAGCTTTGAAATTTATCTTATATTTTGTTATGTTCTTATTGGAAAAGGCTGTAAACAGTTTGTAGAGTCTTAAAGGCAAACGGAATAATAAACTTAGTATACCTTGCGTTTCGGGTTGTGGATATAAAAAAGAGAAAAAAAAGAAGGTATATACATACATGTTTATTCATATTTGTTTTTATATACTGTACATAACCCGAAGCTTCCTATTGTGTGATTTCGATTTCGATTTCGTTTGTACTGTATACTGTGCCGGTCAAGATATAGACGTGAAAATTTCACGTTTTACAATTCAGTTTGCATTTGAAAGTGCCGCGTGTATGTACTACTGCAGTTGATGCCTATACATATATGAATTAAATAAAAAGAAAAAAGTATAAAAAGCGTACAAAAAAGAAAAATCAAAAACCAAACAAAACAAATTTTGTATGCTTGTCAAATTGAAACATTTCTTACTTTTTATTTCGTTTGTAAACAGAAATTTTGTGAAAAATCAGAGTGGCGCTATAGTCCTTGACTTGGCCAAATCAAATCAAATAATTCAATCACTTTTTTTTATACTAAAGTCACTGAAGAGCACAAAAATTTAACGAAGAAAAACTTCCCTTAATTGAAACTGAACCTATATTTTTTGTGTTATATCTAATAATTAAGTGGAAATCGAAAGAAACAAAATAAACTAAATTTGTCAAGAGCTAAAAAATAAAAAAAAAGTCAAATTGAAAAAATCTTATGTGAGCTCAAGGATCATCAAATCATTAAAATAGATTGTTAAAAAGTTGAAAATCAAAAAACAATTTAAATAATTGCCCAGTTCTATCTATACAATTGCGTCCTTTAAAATATGCATTTACGGGGGCTGCCTAACAACAAATGCTTGCTCGATGTTAATTTAATGACCCAAGTAACACCTTTGAAACCTTCACAGACACTCTCTATAACGGTGAAAACATCCGAAGTACGAAACTATGCATTCCGTGAAATGCTGAATAATAATGTATCGCATGTGGACAACAACAAATACGAAAATCCAACAACAGCTAAAACTAATAGCATCAGTTTTTGTGTGTAAATAAAAACATGACATTAATTCCAAGACATTGTTCGCGTTTCAGCATTCATATTCATATTCTCAATTTGTGTTTATTTTTATTATATTAAATTATTTTGTATGATTCATATCGGAGTACACACCAGCAGCAGTTAATCCACCAGAACTTTGTATATTTATCATGATGTTCACATGACGAAATTCTAACGTAAAAAAAGATTAGATTTTTCTATAAATAAATATCATACTAAACTATAACTAAACATTTCTAAATACTATAAACAAGTGTATACCAATATATATTAATTTGCTCGAAAATATGGATGCCGTATTGGCGTTTTCTCAACAAATGGATTTTATAACCGTGTTGGCCATGTGTTTGCCCTTAATGGCTGTCAGTATATGTGGATTATTGCTAAGAAATGAACAGAAATGTAAGTGAAAGTTAATAAAATGGTAATCACTAACGTATGTATATAAGTAACAAGTGTTTAAGTCGGTCAAATACGACTACTTAACTAAATGTGATTATACGTGAGTTCGATACTCGCAACATTCGAACTCTTGAATAGGATGTTTTTAAAACTGTTTCTTAATCAGAGAGGTAAGACCGGCATATAGCAGACATTTGACTGCCGATCTTAAATAAAAAAAAAAAGTAAAAAAAAAAGTGAAAATGTTATAATCGACTAATACCCTTCACAGCTCCTTAAATTATGTTACAATTATTTCAGTTCTATAAGGAAATGCGAGGGATTGCATTACAAGTCACTTCGTGAAACATTGTTATATGGAAAAAGATTCTAAACATAGTCCGATCGCGTCCAAATTTGTTACATCCAATTATTAAGCTAATTAACTATTCTTCACGAAAGTTAGTATTTAAAGTAGAGGGTATAAAAATTATGCAATATATGAAGACTTTGTGATGCTCTGATGCTAAATCTAAATATCTAACCTGTACAGATTTTGAGATATTTTTCAAAAGTTAATCATTTGCTTCAATTTTTAACCATCTGGTAGAAATTTTAAAGATATAGTTGCCCATAAATAACTAAAATCAATACTCAAATTCTTGTTACAGGATTGTTCTGAGTTATTATAGGCGGAGAGGTTTTAAAAAAATTGTTCAATCCGATCTTTTGTCCAGAATTTATATCCAGTTAGATTTTATAAATGTTAAATTTTAAAGTGAGTAATACACACCCGAACAAATATACGCAAAATTACGCTACGTAGTAAAACAAGAATTGTTTAGAGGTGTGAAAATCGATAGCCGATCGAATCTCATTTACAAACTTGTTCCCGTAATGCGACTCTTACTCGGTTGATATTTGCATTGCGCACGTAACATTGTATACGCACTAGCATACGCACACACACACACACACACACACACAGACAGACAGATTTTGATGGTGATACTGAGGGTCGCAGTTTTATTAATAATAAATAGGAAATATATTCATTAATAACTTGGTTAAATGACGTCGTTAAATAGCATAAATACTATATAGTACGTAGTAGGTATTGTAATAAAAACAAATCAGTGCGTTTCAATAATGTACAAAAAGTAATGAAGAAAAAAAAATACATACACATTTATTTCTGTTACAAATTACAACAACTACGAAAATAAAAGGGATTTGTACAAAATGAAATTTTCAGGTGTGAGATCTTATTGTTCTTCCATTTCTTTTTTGACAAAAAAAAAACATTAAACTGTGGCAGCAGTAAACAATCATTAATATGTACAACGTACAGCTTAAGATTCGCTTTTCTACGTACTTTCTCTTCTTTCTTAACCAGTTTTGTAATCTGTGTGTAAATGTTCATAATTTTTATATACGCACCAGTACGAGGTCGCCAGTTTAAATAAACATCATGCCGGTTGGTTGGTATTTAAAATAGGCCAAATTTGTCAATAGCTAGTCTCTTAGTTCATAAATTCAATTATTAAGCGTTTCTATTTATTTATACCCTACACCACAGAGTGACAGTAAACGAGTACATGTAAAGCGTTTATGCAAATGTTTGTAACTCTTAAAAGCCAAGTGCTACACGCACATTTAATAATATCAATGGGAGCAGAAGCACAATATGAATCAATGTAATCAAGTCCGTCAGTCCGTCTGTCCGCTTATGTATTTACTAAAATTAACCTAAAGGTCCCGATTTTGCAATTTTACATAAGAATGTCTTTAAAGTCAAGGACGATTATTGTTGAGAATGCTTATGATCGATCGATTTTTTGAACCTTTACCAAATAAGGTTCAACTTTAAAAAAAATCTTTATATTGTATAACAAAAAATCTCATTATTCATAACTATTGAATAAAAGCTTCTAAAGAATTTAGTTTAATAATTGAATGTGCGGACCCGATCGAACCATTTTTAAAACTTCTTCTTACATAAAGCTTTTTCCTAAAGTTATTCTTTTTTGAAAATGAATCACGAAACAATAAAACTAAACTAATTATTGCAGAAATTATGGAACTATATAGTGTAGGGTATTAAATGATCGTTTGAAACCATTATTATATAACATTTACTTAGTTTTTATACTCTCCACATTAGATGAAGAGTATACTAAGTTTGTCATACCCTTTGCAACAACCAGAAGGAGGTGTCAGAGATCCCACAAAGTATATATATTTTGATCAGCGTCTGTTGTTGGCATTTTTACGGTCGAAAATTTTGAGATTTTGAGCAAAAAATTTTCTATAAACATTACTAGTTTATGATATGCATATCGATCGCTATTTAAATTTAGACAAAAACGGGTAAAAGCCACGCCCACAATCGACAAAAATCTATTCATTAATCACAAAAATTGTCCTATAAAGTTGAAATTTGGTATATATATTTATAATTATCCAAGCCATCATTATGACAAAAATGGACGTGGTCGGATAACATACATATACACAATTTAGTAAAAAATCTAGTCAGCATAAAGTTGATACGTATTACATACTCTACTGCAGAGCGGAATTATTTACCAGCCACGCCCTTTTGACCAAGATTTATTCTTCTAGTGTTTTTCCTTGTTTTTATCTTAATCAAACTAAGGTGATAGGTATTAAAAATGTGACCAAAGCCACATGCAACTTTTATACTTGTTTTAGTTACTTCTACAAAATTAATTTAATTTTATTAATATGCGTACATTAACTGAAATAAAACCGGTTTTAATATATTTCAAACGTGACAAACATTTATTTATGTTATATGACGTGTACTCGTAAAATTTCTTTTTATATTCATCACCTTAAGGTTGAGGATATAATCACTTTAGCAGAACGTTTGTAACTCACCGAAGGAGGTTTCTGAGGCCCTACAAAGTATATATGTTCTTCATCAGTATCGATTTAGCCATAATTTAACAAATAAAAAAAATATATATTTGAATTTAACAAAATCTTGAAAATCCATTTACATAAATTACATGTTTTACACTCTAAGAATTCTCATTATTATAACTTGTAAGGGAGATTTTTCATAATTGAAAGGCATTCTTCCAAATCTTTTTAACCATGAGCTATATGGTATGAGTGACTTTTTTTTGGTGTCTGATACATTATACTCTGGAAGGGCAAAAGTGGTAATAGAACGCTATTGCAAAGGGATAAAAGTTTATGTTATTTTTCATACAACATGTGTTATTTTTTAGTTCTTATTAAATAGTAGCGAGTTTGATTTTTTGTCTGTACGTCCATATGTTATTGGCACTCTCATGGAGGCATATTTTGTGATAATGAGTTGAAATTTTGTTCTGACATTTTTATGCATGATTTTGTTGTAAAAAAAAAATTGGTTGTGGGCCATGCCCACAATGGACAAAATACTATCCATTAGTTCCAAAAATGAAACTACAAAGCTTAAAGCTTCAATACACATATTAAAATGGGCGCAATTGTATAACAGACACGCCCACAATTTACTAAAAACTATACTTGACACCAAATTATACTCATATGTAAACATATAACACGTAATATATACACTATTACAAGGCATAATAATTACAGTATAGGTCAAAAATTAACGAAGAGGATTAAATATATTTAATGCTTATAATAAAACACGCGGAAATGCATTTCATACACACACTTAATATGGCTTCAATTTGTTAATTAAACAATTAATGTTAAAACCAAAATGTATATGTGTGTATGGACGTACGTACATATATAAATCTGTATAAATAAACCTTCAATTGTTTTAGGTGCAAAAACAACACTAAAAAAATATTTTTTATGTATGTTATTGTATATTTGAAAAAGCATCAGAAGCTTAAAAACAATTTTTAACAAATAAATGTTAATAATATACATTTTTTTTAAGGTTAACGGCAAACGTTTTACGTAGTAATAATGAATAAACAAAGACGCTAAATAAATACATTGCATTACCACCCCCTCCCTTTACCAAAACAACTTTACATTTACATATGTATGTTATTATAAACTTTTGTACAATTGTAAAATAGGAAGGAAACGTGTAGGAGTAACCACTCAAAATACTCCAATCATAGTGTGAAGTGTACAGTAATGGTCACATGAATAGGTAATAATTCTTTTTAGGTAGGATTTTTTTAAATTTATTTCCCTTTAAGTTTGGAAACAATTTAATGATGCAGTTTAGTAAAGGGACCTATTAGGTATAATATAAAATATTTTTAATATAATTTTTACTTATATTTGTATTTTTGGCGAATTTTTTAATCTAACACTATCAAAAAATTTATCATTTTTATATGCCTAGTAGTTAGAGTAAAAAATTCTTTAAAAATAGAAAAATTGTAAAGATTATAAAAAGAAATATTTCTTATTATATAAAATAGTTTCTTTCTTCAAACTGCATCATTAAATTGTTTCTAAAATTGTAAGGATAAAAAATATGGTATAAATTGTACTCAAAAATCTTACACAAAAATTGTATCTGTTATTGATAGTGTTGAAGTAAAAAATTCACTAAAAATAGAATAATAATGGAAATTAAAAAAAAAAATATTTTGTATAACACACAATAGATGGTTTCATCAAACTGCAACATTAATATGCTTCTAAACTTAAAGGAAGAAAAAAATGATTACCTATTAAATTGTTATTACCTATTCAAGTGAGCACCACTGTACATGCATTATCTCTTCCGGGTTCAAATAAAACCAACGTCATCATATATCCAGTATTTTTATGCTAAGTAAACGCTAATAGTTAACATTCAATCAATAAATTTATCTTTAAAACATCAACTCTTCCTAACCAAGTCGTTGTCATATTAGAAATAAAAATTGTTTATTGAATTATATTTCAACAATTGCGCTTTTTATTTAGCTTTTTAATATGCACAAAGGAAACCTCCACCACGGTATAAATAGAGGTTCACAAATATAATATTTATTTCCATAAATGTGCATAAGGTAAATATATGTACAACGTTGTGTGTCGAAAGTGGGTTTGTGTTATCTAATTAAAATTTTTGGCAGTCACTTGCCGCAGTTTCTATACATGGCTAAACAGGTATATTAAGTTTTATGACGAATAGATAACAAACACGTTTATATATTATATTCCTGTGTATGATTTTTCTAGTATTAGAAATATTTAAATAATTTATAATAATTTACATTTAGTCATTGTATGTGACTAATCATTGAATTAGGGATCTCCTATATTGGGGAATTTGTATACCCTTCATATAAAATGAGGATATACTAAGTTTATTATACCATTTCAGCACCCAGAAGGTGGCGTCAAGACACCCAACAAAGTATATATATTTATGATCAGTATCAAAAAATGAGCCGATCTAGATATGTAAGCGGGGGCGTGGTCCTCCCATGATGGTAAATTTTGAATATTAAGTTGAAATTTTTTCACAGAACCTTCTAGTTTCTGCATGCAGATCCCTGTTTAATTTAATTTAGGCAAAATCGGTTAAAAGCCACGCCCACAATTTAAAAAAACCGTACACAATGTAAAACTTGACTCAGCAACTAATCAGTAACACATATTAAAGGGCGTAATCATGTACCTGTCACTCCCACTGCTTGTATGTACATGAGGAGGATCTTTTAGATTTGATCTAAATCAAATTTAGTTTTTTAGTTGTTTTTCCTTGTTTATTGTAATGATTACCAATTTACACCCTTTACACGATTATATCATGATCATGTAAAGGGGTGATCCGTTTTTCTTCATTACTTTGAAGTATAGTAATTTTAAATTGAAACAAGTAAAGGGCAAATTTCGTATCTTAAATAGTTTCCTAATCTATAATGCATACAACATGAGAGAATGACAGGTATGCTGTTTTAGAATGGGATTCTACATAAAATATTGATGTGTTTATTATTTGACCACCCCGCCCATTTTGTTAAATATGTATTTAGATACATTGCCTATTCAATGTTTATGTCAAATTTCAGTTTATTATCTTAATTATTAAGAGTAAGTGTTTCAGTGCAGACAAACAGGCTCGAGGATATACGGACATTGTTAAATGAAGTCAAATTTTAATGCTGAATAAGAATAAAATATATATATATTCTGGAGTGTCTGATACACCCAACACCCTGATTTCTCTCTAAATTAAGGGAGGAAACCTCTAAGTTGACACCTCTAGCGTACACCTACTATAAAATCTTTGCTTGTTCTGTTGGAACACTATTTTAAGCATTTTTTTTTTTATTTTGCATATACACGATTACATAAATTGTAGAAAGTATATACTAAATGCTTGATTTTGCTAGCTTGCAATACATGACTATATATACGAATTCTAGAAGACTAAGGTTAATGATTTGTTATTGTATATTGAAGTAAGGTTACTACTCATTGTTATGTCATCTTTTTTATTATTACAATATATACAATATTTGTAGTAGAATGTAAGAATGATTTTCAATTAGAAAAAATCCAAGTAATGTAAAATTTTGTTGTTTTTTTTTTTTTAACCAAAATGGAGCAAACTAAACTTAAAGGCGATGTACTTGATGGATATATAGATGACTTGTATCAAGTTATTTACATTATCATATTATCTGGCATAATGAAGAGAAATTTTGTATATCCTAAAACTTTCCTTTTTCTCTCTTTCTTTTTTGTGGCTTTTAAAGATTTTGCCACCCAACCTAACATGAGCCGAATGTATAATACCAACAAAACGCAATATAATTATCATCAACACAATAACTATCAACAGCAGCTGCAACACAATATTAAACAAGAAGCCTCTGATTCGGGCATTTCCACATCTGCATCACAGGAGTCACACAGTGGTGGCAACAATCAAATCACCAAATCACATATATCTGGTTATGAATGTCGTTTAACATCTAACAACAAAAAAGGTAAGTTCATGTTCCATTTCTTATGTTATATTATCAAGGGTACTCATCCATTTTTTTCATATATCATTCAATTGTATAAAATAAATTATTATTGTCATCATTAGCAATAAAAAAAAAACACACACAACATTTCTTTGCAACAGATATAGTATTATAGTGTATTTTGATATTGTTTACAAAACTAAGAATTTATCTGTTTTAATATTGTTTTAATAGTAAAATAAAATAAATAAAAATATGATATGATGAGAAAAGTTTAAACAAGTGCAGTAAATAATACAATATTTGCTGTTTAGTTTTCAACGAAAATATTATTCATATATATATATATATGTACAGTGGTGGTCACTTGAATAGGTAATCAACTTTTAGAAGAGGATTTTTTGTTTGCCAGAATAGTCTTTCTTTAAAGTTTAGAATAGAACCAAAGGATCACATTTTCAAACCTTTATCTTTAGCTACAAAATATTTATTTAATATAAAAATAAGTAAAAATATTTTAATAGGTCAAGCTCGACCATTTAATAGTCCACACAACTTAACTCCTTCGTGAAATTTTATTATATGGGAAGGGTTTCTAAAAATGGTCCGATCGCGTCTAAATATGGTCCAGCCAAATACGTAGCTAATTAACTATTCTGCACCAAATTTTATCAAAAAATATTAAAAACTGCGATTTTTATCCATATAAAAACTTCCATTATAATAGGACCTTATATGGGGAAGGGTTATCGAAATGGTCCGATTCGGTTCATTTCCAATACGGTTCGTTTGGAGTTCAATTTCATCGACATATCTCAAAAAATAATTTGAACTTGTATGAAGAGGGTTTTTAAAAATAGGCCAAACAGGACCATTTTCAGAGGGGTTCGTCTTTGGGTCAATACAAGTTCTTGTACTAAATTTCATTGCAATATATCAAAAAATAATTGAACTTTTCATAGAGAAAGGTTGTAAAAATGCGCTGAATCGGTCCATTTAAAAAGTTAAATTGATTCTGAATCGATCAGTATAATTGAAGATGGGAGCAGAGTTTCAAACATCTGTGCAAATTTAATAATAAACTCTTCGCTATAGCATATAATAATAATAATAATAATAATAAAAAAACTAAACAGAATCTATATTTTATTTCCATTTGTTTTAGATCTCGTTTCATCCTCCAGCAATGAAGATTTGCTGACGGTTACACTTCATAACAATAATAAAAAGGCCAACAAAAATAATTATATATATAAAAAACAACAACGGACAACTTCAAAAATATCGAATATCAATCAGTGTGATGTGACAAAAACAACTTGTCGATCTGTAAGCAATAAAGGATATAAAGATAAATCGAACAGTATAACATCAAGAAATTCTTCAAGATTGGCCCCCAATACAGATGTCAGTTCGAATACATGTACTTCCGCTTCAGACTCTTCTAGCTCGGACTCTCCAGTTTCATCGATTTCCAGGTCTCCTTCAAGCTCGGCAAATAGCTCTCCATCGGGCTCACCCTTTGTTAGCAAAAGAAATTTTAAAGCTCTAAAGGATTTCACTAATCCAATATATATGAGGTACAGCATTAGCGAACAACAACTAAGTTGCGTGTTGGAAGACTATGTGGTCGCTTCTAATGATTTACACTTCTATGGATTTCCTGTCGAGAGTCAACAGGATAAAGATTGTGTGGCCATTTATAGACTTATGCCTAAACATTTGGCGAGAGAATGTGTAACGAAGGGAGCACGGGTTGAGCCATCTTACTATAGACACTATTATGGAAGTGGAATTGAAAAGGGGCCGAGAGATCAACCAGCGAAAGTGGCTTTTCGTACACCCGATCGCGTTGAACATTTTTTTTCCGAGTACGCAAAATCCAAGAAAAAACAATGTATTCGTTGCCAAAAAACCTTTTGTGTTTCCGCAGAAGGTGAATATTTATCTACGGAGCATTGCATCTATCACCATGGTAAAGTGAATGCTTACTATGATGGCAAAAACTATAAAAAAATATATTCATGCTGTCAGGGAGAGGATGGAGCGCAAGGCTGCTCACAACATGACCATCATATATGGAGCGGACTATTGATGGGAATGAATGGACCATATAAAAATTTCGTGCATACTAGAAAAAAGGATCGACCACGGAAGGTGTACGCCTTAGATTGTGAAATGTGTTATACGGGTCTGGGTACCGAACTGACGAAAATCACAGTAATCGGTTATGATGGCAAGATAGTGTACCATCATTATGTGTTGCCTCAGGCGAAAATCATAGATTATTGCACCCGCTATTCGGGTGTAAGTGAATATGATTTGTCGCCTCAATCCGGAAATGAGCTGAAAACGTTTGACCAGGTGCGCAGAGATATACTGGAATTATTCGATGCGGATACCATACTGATAGGACATGCTTTAGAAAATGATTTGCGCGCCTTGCGCTTGGTGCATAAAAAGATCGTCGACACATCGATAATATTCTCTCACTCAAGAGGTTACCCGTATCGTCAATCGCTAAAGAATTTAACGAAATCATTTTTAAAACGCGACATTCAGGGCAGCGAGGACGGTCATTGCAGTCATGAAGATGCACTAGCCACTCTTAATTTAATGTTATGGAGAGTGCATCAAAAATTATCACAAAAAGAAACAAAAATCCGTTATTCTGTTTCATAAAGGCTGAATCAAAACAAATCCATGACGTCACTGTCATTAATACATTTTCGTAACAATGTTTCAGTTATGTCATGTCATTTAACATTTAAATTTTTATTTATTCTATTCAAAAAAGTTACGTAAATAAAAAAAAACAAAACAAAAACAAAACACATAACATTTTTAATTGCTGTTTTAATTGAATTTCATCTGAAACGACTTAACGAAATATAATAGGAGAGAAAATAAACGATTACCTTCTTGATGCTATAATATCAGGTGAAATGAGAAAGTTTGCTTGTTTAAATGTTTTTTTTTATAACTTTACAGGGCTACAAAGTGCCTTAATATTTTTTCCACTTTTTAATATAAAGCATAATTGTATTTTTAAATCACTTGTTTTAATATTTAATTTTATAAATTGATTTAAAACTCATTATCACATAGGTGGTCAGGGCTCTGACACATAAGCTTTTATCTACGTGCTACATTACCGTTTTAGAAGCTATCGTTAAAATATACCCACCCTTGCCAAATAATTTTCTTTTAACGAAAAATCCACGGTCCACAATATATCATTAGTACCACATTTTCCCAAAACGCCTAAAAAATATATTTAAACGTTATAAATACGTATGAATTTGAATTTTGTTAACATTTCACTTTCTCTAAAACAGAGTTGTCAAAGCATTAACAAAGCATTCTCGCCTCCTGTATTTTATTGGATCCATTTATTACAATTAGAATAACACTAGAATCTCAAAGATTCGTTACACGGTTTTTTGGATTATTAGTATTAGGAATGTATTCACTTCATAAATGCAGAGAAGTTAATTTAAATTAGATGATACAAATTTATTTGCAAGTTTTCGCATGCTAATGATTTTCCCGTAGAAGTTCTTTCTTTTGCTAAGAGCTACTATCACCAACACAGTTCTCCCAATAGATAATAATACATCCCGTTAATAATAAAAGAATATGTGACATCAAACTCCGAATTTATAAACATAAAAACAGAGACGTTAAATTGTGTTTTTCTGCTTGAGTTAAATTTTGACATTTATTTATTTAGTAAATACTTGGTAAAGGGCATACAATTTCAAAATGCCTGAAAACATTGAAATCAATCTCAATATAAATGGCCTATAAGAAAAAATAAAGTTATTCTTAAAAAAGAACATATTTAATTTGGTCATGTGATTAATTTTTTTTTTAAAAACCATATGATTGCTGCAGCAATGGAAAGCAAAGTTTACTTATTTGATAAATTGGCTCGTATTGTGTATTTCTGCAAATCGAGTCATGAAATTAAGTTAAAACAATAAAAAATAATTGTTTATGCAATTATGGAGGGAATAAATGCACTTCATTTATATGAGTGAGGACGCAATGTGGCCAAAGCAATTAGTGCATCTTTTTAAACGTCGCCTTCTTTATATTATGCTGATCGTTTTACCATTGGGTTATTACTTAACGAAAATTATTAAACAAGCAAGTGTTTATAGTGTAAACTAATAAGTTTTAATTAATTAATTTATAATATATTTTACAGCATCACGATTTGAGCAGACTAACAGCTGAAAAAGATTACACCTTGAAACGTACCAAACCATTGATGTGGCGCAGTTTACAGGAATATTTTATAAAGGAAAATTATACAATTAACACCGACGACATTTCATGTCGTAATACGATACAAGGTAGGGATTTGTTAACCGACGAACGTGGTTTTGTCTGTCAGCGTAAACACATTCTAAACAATGGTTGCTGTAACGTTGAAGTGCCAGAGACATTGTACTACAGCTGCCACACTTGCGATAACAACACTCATTGTTGTCAGATTTATGAATATTGTGTGTCGTGTTGTTTGCATCCCGATAAGCGACCACTGTTGGAGATAGCAATGGATGGTATTAAAGGTAAACAAACGATCGTTTATGCACAGGTTTCGGATCAATTTGAATTGTGTTTAGTGAAATGTCGTACAAATTCGCATTCTGTGGAACATGAAAATCGTTATCGATGTGATCACTCACTGTTCTGCTACGGTCAAACAGAACCGAACGCTGCGCAGAAAGTGAAAACCAGATAAACTAAAGTTATTTAATTATATAATCATATCTTTTTTTTAACCAAAAAATTATATATTATAAGCAGAATATGTATTATTTTAAAACAAACATGGTTTTTAATTCACTATTTTGTTATACAGGTTCGGAGTATTGTTCTCCGGCATTTATGCCATAAACTAGAGTATCGCCTTTTATGTATGCCCAAGCCATTCTGCGGGATGTCCAATATATGCCAATTTGTCCTTTTGCATCTATTGTTATGGCTCCCCCAGTACCAATCAAACGTTCAGTCATTTCATTGCAGGCCTCTTCAGTGGCTAATTGGGCTGATTTGTTTTCATATTTAATTTTTGTTAATATTTTTTGTGCTAAATTAAAACGCATTATAGTTTCCCCATGACCGGTAGTGGAGACACCACCCACTGTGTTATCAGCATATGTACCACAACCTAATAACGGTGTATCGCCTATTCGTCCGGGTATTTTACCTGTAATGCCACCTGTTGAAGTAGCCACCGCTATGTTGCCATTACGATCTATAGCTACTGCTCCAACTGTGCCAGGCTCACCAGGTCGTTCTTGTATGCCCTGTTCAACATCTAATTCTGTACGTGCAAAAGTAGTGTCCAGACCTTTAGCTTGACGCTCCTTGAATTGGGCTAGAGCATAACGAGCATCTTCGGTTACCAAAGAACCAGCTTTTTTTTATTTTTTTTTATATTAATAAAAATTGAAATGTTTTGAACACATTTTATGAGCTAGCTACCTGGTAATTGTTGAAAACCTTCGTCTAGGGCAAACTTTTGAGCTGCATCGCCACCCAGAAATGTATGATTAGTGCGTAGCATTATACAGCGAGCAACTGATATTGGATGCATTATATCATGAAGTAATGTTACACAGCCCGCTTTCAACTGTGAACCCTCCATAATGCTGGCCTCCACCTCGCATTCGCCATTCGTATTCAAACATGAACCATAGCCGGCATTAAAATTTTCATCACATTCCATGGCCATAACTGCTGCTTCCACGGCAAGTAGAGCATTGCTGGTGTTTGCAGTGTCACTACCAGGATTTAAGTGTTTTATAGCGGTGCGTAAGGCATGTTTCATACCATCTAATTTACCCTGAACACGAGCATCTGTAATATTACCCGCTCCACCATGTATCAGCAAAACTGGCTCCATCTATATTTTTAAAATGAATGAAAAGAAAATCATTTCCCTTGAAGTTAATCTTAAACTATGTTTGAATAGATGATTTAACTGAACGATATTGAACTGATTAGAGCGACAAATAAAACAACAGTTGACATTTAGCAGAGACTTATAAATATTTATATATAAATATTTATAAGTCTTTTTATATATAATATTTATAAGTCTCTGCATTTAGCCACAGTTTGAAAATCATTCCAAAGACTCTCTTTTTATCTAGCATTTCTTCGTTAACTCTCTTTTTTTACTCATGATTTTAATTATAGAGGGGGTTCATTGATTTTGTTCAATCGTTTGTAAGTGGTAAAGAGGATCAAGCTTACAACTAAAATATATTCTTATGCTTAGAATTTTAACAGCCACGAATCCTGAAAGTTTAAAAGATTAATTCGAATTTTCCAAATATCTTACATTAATCAAATGAATTGCCGTTATATTAAATAAAGAAAATGCATAGAATCTTAACCATACACTCGTTCAACCCAAAAGTTAAAAGCGCACTGGAGGCAAGCTTTTGTATGAGAACAAACTTTTGTTTTTTTAAATCTATGAACAAGAGCACACACACATTTATATATATATATTATAATTGTTTTACTGTGCTTAATGCACTTACTGTTACAGTTTAATAAAATGTTATCTAAATAAATTAAATTTGCATATAAAACGAATTCACATAATGTTTGCTGTTATAAGAAAATATGTAAATGGTCTTAAGACGACTATTAAGATATATTTAATCTTTGGTATTTAGATTTAATTTTTATATTCTTTGAAGTCACTAAGGCTGTACTACCAATGCGTCGTTGATCAAAAATAGGCTCAGGTATGCCGTCCCGTACACCAATCGCAGTCAAAGCAGCAAACCCTACACCTTTTACCAAAAATTTGACATCATGACCCACTCCTTTTAGATAATTTACAATCGAGGATGGTATATGTGGTTCAGCTTCCACGTACATGGGCATTAATTGATGATGCACCCGCCAATTATTAACTGCTTCTTCCAAAGTTTCGTTGAATATCAGATATTTTGCAATTGTCTGAAAAATAAGATGATACAAGATAGACTTCTGAATCCTTTCGCTTTAAACTTTAAGAACCTGTTATATTTGGAAGTGGAGCAAGTTCATATTTTCAACTACTTAGATATAAAAAAATGGATATATTTCATTAAAAATGAAAACTTTTTTTTTTGAACTAGATTTATACCACTTTCAAATATAAGAGCTCACATAACTCGATGTAACCCGTAAAAATTGGACTTTTTGATGTATTTTACTTTATAAATTATCTATCTTTAGAATATTTATATCACGTAGGGTTTTCGCGAAAAATGTTGCCAAAGTTGCGAAAATTAATTTTTGGTCTTATGGAGACCTCTTTAGCGAAAAGGAGACGCCTTCATAAAAACTATTGTGCCCTTATTGTGAAATGCAATATCCTGAATCCTTCAATGGTATTTTATTTTTCCTACCTTGTATACTTTTTAAGATATGTCACTTTGTATGTCAATGCCTTCGAAAAATTTCGTACAATGAAAATATCAGATTAGAAATTACCTGAGCTACCACTGTAGTAATTTTGGTGCCACCTGCTGATCCTACTAATAAACGAACATTGCCTTCTCGATCTAGTACAATAGAGGGACACATGGACGACATGGGCCTCTTTATAGGTCTTATATAGTTGGATGGGGAAGCAGGCACACCAAAAGCATTTACCATACCCGGTGTAGAAAAATCATCCATTTCATTATTCAATATAATCCCTGTAGAGCGGGAACGTAATTTGGCTCCAAAATAATTATTAATTGTACTCGTCACAGTAATAGCATCTCCTTCAGGTGATAACACCGCCACATTAGCAGTGCCCTTATCCGGTCTTACAGTAAAATTCGCCCCATAATAGGATATATCGTTACTGGTTTTGTCATCACGTATGAGAGTTCGTATTTTATGAGCAAACTCAGGATCGAGCAAACGATTATATGTGGTTTTAATTGTGTCCGCCATTTCGGGATCATTGAGAAAATCTCCCAAACTAGAACGTTGGCCATAGGCATGTTTAAAGGCTTCAATCATGTAATGCCAGTAGGTGGTGTAGTCGTCCGTAGGAAAAGTATTCAGTATATTAAGTATAAAAGCTAACACTGGTCCGCTGCTAGGTAAAGGAGTGGTGTATAATTTATAACCTCCATTTATGTTGGCCACAACCAGATCTTCGGTTTCCCATTGCACTCTTTAAAAAATATAGATTTGTGTTGCCAACTCGCAATAAACCATCATAAGCTAGACTAGACTCACTTGTAATTTTTCAAATCTTCTTCAGTTATTATTCCATTCATTGCTTGGATATCTTGTATTAAAAGTTTACCCGTTTGTCCACCATTATAATATTCGTCCACACCATTGTTGGCGATTCTCTCCAAAGTATTAGCCAGAGTAAGTCTCTTTAAAAAATCACCTTCTTTGTACAGACTGCCATCTGATTTAATGAAAACCTCCGCCAAGGTGGACTCATTCCTTATATGGAATTCATTTTCCTTTATAGTTTTAGCCAAATAAGGTGACACCCAATGACCCTCACGGCACAGTTTAATTGTATCTTGAAATAAAACTTTCCACGGCAAGCGGCCGTAGCGCTGATGTAATTCCCAATAGCCCATTATTTCACCCGGTACAGCCACAGACAAGATACCTATGAGTAAATATTAAAGGAATTAAGTTCTAGTTCATTTGCGAAAATTCTCTATTTACCCGTCACTTCCTCTAGCCCCACAAACATATCTTTGTAGGCGGCTAATGGAGCCATTTCTCTAGCGATTAATGTTTCAACTTTGCCGCTTGATTTTGTATAAATTGTAGCCACAAAACCGCCTCCAATACCCATGCACTGGCTACACATGACACCTTCACATATCAAGGTAGCAATGGTTGCATCTGCAGAACTGCCACCAATTGATAGCATGTCACGACCAATTTCTGCGCAACCTCGTCCATTGGAGACTACGGCGCCAAAGACTTGCGCTTCATTGTCTCCAATTAAACTAAATACTACGGCTAAAACTACAATTAACACCACAACGCATGCCATCCCTAACAGGATTAGAGTCTTTTTCTTTACGAAAATTCTTTAAAAGAGAAATTTGACAGTCAATACATTTTGAAAATTTCAATATATTTGTGTTGTATAATATAGAGGGTCTACTATCTATTTCGATACGATCAATCGAATTATTTTGGTAACTGAGACTGTAACTAATGGCATTTGCAAAAAATCTCTTTAAAGAATATTCAAATAATTGGAATTCAATCAGAATACTGCTTTAATCTGATTCGATTGCGAAAGATTTATACAGCAGACCTCGAGTATATATATATATAAAAGTTTCATTTGGTTTGGATGAAATGTATTTGTTTTGATTTTCTACCTCTGTTTGCGGAGTCGTGTTTAACTTCAAAACTTTCGTATTTCAGTGTCATATTTTCCTCGCATATTATTTTAATTAATATCTTAACCGTTTACTTTGCAATTTTATAAAAACGTATGTTAAGTAAATAACGAAAAATTTGTTTTATCTTAAAAATGAAGATAAGGTAATTGAATATGAATTCAAGGTAGCTAATATAACTGTCAATTTTTCTCTAATTTTTTTATTAAATATGTATATATATTTTATATATATAGGTATATATTATTACCACAATTCTGGGGTTAGGGGTAGGTGAGTTAGCAATCCGACGCGACACATGAGTTCAAATTCCAGCTCTTTCATTGTTTTCCTCAGCTGGATTTGAACCCATGTCCTACAGCGGACAGAATTTACTAAGCCTCAGAAAGTGGTCGCAACTTTACGAGCGCTTAATTCAGACCGACTGTGCATGCTATAATTGATAAATTAGAATCAAATTATTTATTATGAAATGTACTTCTGCCAGTGAGATAACACAGCGGTCGAAGTATCGAATATATAGCAGCCGCACGTGTTTCAGTTTAAAAAAGTACCAAAGCAGTCAATTTTACGCAAAGCACAAGAATTGGGAATCTCTCAAACCATATTGTAATAAATTTTGCATAAAGATCTTAATTTACACTTCTACAAGAACAAATGAACTAAAATACTAAAGATTTGTGATCATTTGAAGAGCCGAAATTTATGTTATATTATGTTATGTCCGTATTGAAAAACTCATTATGAGATATTTTAAGCAGATTAATAAAACATTCAGATATTTTTAACTGTTTTTTAAACAAAATAATTGATTTCTTTAAACCTGTTAGATTTTGTTTTTTCTTCTGCTACACTTTATGAAACTATTGTAGTTTAAATAAATAATTATAATAATATCGATAAAGATGATTTGTACAATTAAATGAATGTAATTAAATATATATATAAATACATGATTATTGCATTGTATAGTGATGTAATTTTAATAAAAATTTAAGAAATTCTATACGAACGATAAAATTCATTTTCAATTTTCTTTTTAGAAGCTTGCATGAGAGTATACGAGACTTTTTTTTTATAACTAATTAATTAAACTAAACAAAAACACATTTTGTGGTATAAAAGAACTCCTTAAACTATGACATTTTAACTTATTGAATTAGATTTCTTTTTATTGCACTTGAATATTTCTCTAATCATTGAAAACTGAAATCAAAAAAACAAAAATCTTACTTCATTGTATATATTTTATCGTTTCTTTTTTTTTTTTTTTTTAGTATAAAATCGATTTTATTAAGATTTTTCAGTTACGCTTGTCGCAAAGATCAACGCTTAACTAATATTAAGCAGTTGAGTGAATGTATAATATATAAGTAAATTTGTATAGTTAGTGAAAAAAAAAGTTATAATTAGCTTACACCAAATGTTTAATACCCACCACTGATACACTGAGACTTTTTAAACAGCAAATGTAGTGCGTTCCCATTGTGGGCGCAAGCAATAGTCGTTATAATTTTTTTTTCAAATGCATGAATTGTGATCGATATTACTTTTTTTTGTTAGAGAAATTATTCTCTAATGAAGTAATATTTTTAAAAACAACACATTTTACCCTATAGGCATTGTATCGGTTCGACTTTTGTGGTTATTGAACTTGTAAACCTCCCGTTTCATAGTCAAGTGTTATGCCTCTAGCCTATAGCGGATGGCTAAAGATGAAGAAAAACGCTTCGAATTCATATTAAAATATTTGCGAATAGCAAATAAATTGTTTACACCAATGCTTCTCAAGTCTTTAGCCTTGTCCTCCTAGTTACAAACGTTTTGATTAAGTCAATATACCATCAATCCAACGTGAATGGTTAAATAAAGAGAATAAAAGTTAAGCAAGTGAGCATGGTTGTTATCTATTAACATAACTGTTTATAAATTATTATAGGCATTTTTATATTTGACACTAATTAATTTTACATTCTATATATTAGATAAGGTAATAGGAAAAAACAACTCTTATTCCATAGCAGACCCTCGACAAAGTATTTTATTAGAATTAAAGTCTTACTAAATTTAGACATGATTTAAATTCGGTTCACGCTACAAGTTCTCTTTCTATATAAAGACTTTTGAACAAATAAGAAAGAATAGCTTATATTTTTCTCTATAAGTACTATAGCTACTAAATAAAAATATAATAGAAATTGTATTACTCCTAATAATGCTAATAACCCACGTAGTGTATTAAAGGGTCACGATTAACTGACCAAAAAAAAAACCTTAGAATAAAGAGAAAATTGTTTACTCCAACTAATCTTCAAATATTCATAAAAATTACCTTTTAAGAGTTTTTTATACCAGATTTACACTCTTTTTTTCTTTTTATTGACAATAGATTTATACAAATAAAAACTTGACAAAAATATACATATAGTTGGACTATTATTGGTTGCAATCAATTGTTCATATTTAGTAATATTGTGCTGCCTAAACGACGGCCATCGCAAATTGGTTGCGGTTTACCTGTTTTCAAGCCGATAGCTGTCAATGCAGAAAAAGCTTTATCAGGTGGCAAGTAATTCAACTGATGATTACATTTCTTTAAATAATCGTTGATACTTGTTTCTACTGCACATTCCACATCCACGCACATAGGTGCCAATTGATGATGCAGTCGACCCGAATTGACCGAATCTTCTAACGATTCGTTTAATATAAAATAACGTAAAATTGCCTAAAAAGTAATATGATGAAACAATTTTGAAAAGGAAAGGTGTATTTAGACACTTTAGAGCTATTTCAGAGCTGTCCAAAGTGAACTTCGGAATGTGTTATACAATGTATGAAACAGCGACAGATTTATATTATGATAAATGTTGTTTATTCATGAGACTGTGAAGTTGGTATTGAGCTTGAGAGCTTATGATATAGTCTAATCCATTGAGAAATAAATTAAGAATAGATGACGATCTACGATGTTTGATTAAAGTAGTGCTTTATGGATTAAAGGACCTCATTTTGGCAACTATTTTAGTCAACCGTGGTTGAGGTCATCTCTTCTTATTTGTTGCTCTATAGTTTAGTGAAAGAAGATTCCAGCGGGACATATTCCGAAGTTTACGTAAGAGCAGTTTTACTTAAAATGAAACAGTTACTGTTAAATCCCATCGCGTTATACCCCCCATCATATAGTTCTTTCCTATTTACAAAAGATGTATTTGGAATACTACCAAATACATCTTTTGTAAATAGATTGTCGGGTAAAATGTCGGGTATAATAATGCGTACTGTTTAACAAATATGATATGAATAAAATTAGAAACCTGTGCCACAGCGGTAGTAATTTTGGCGCCCCCTGCACCACCCACCAATAATTGTATATTGCCCTCCTTGTCCAAAACAAAGCTGGGGCATGTAGAAGATAAAGGAGTCTTCCCAGGCTTAATATAATTGGCTGGGGAGGCGGGTATGCCGTATGTATTTATAACACCAGGTGTTGAGAAGTCATCCATTTCGTCATTCAATATAATGCCAGTCTGACGAGATCGTACCTTTGCCCCCAAACTAATAATAAGAAAGATATCGCATTTCATCGCAGTTTATTATTGTATGCAGCATGTATAAACTCACTGGCTATTGATGGTGCTGGTTATAGTAATGGCATCACCATTGGGTGCCAGCACTGTCATATTAGCTGTACCATGATCTTCAACCGGAGTAAAGTTGGCACCATAATAACTCATATTAGTGTGCGTTGTCTTGTCGGTAATTAGTTTGCGTATTTTATCAGCAAATTTGGGACACAACAATCTCTCATAGTATTCAGCTACTTGTGGTTCAAAGTGTAAATCACCCAAGTTGGTACGATGACCGTACGCATGTTTAAATGTTTCAATAAGACGCTGCCAATAGATATTTTGATTTGAGGTATATAATGGGGCCATTACTTTCAAAATGAATGCCAAGACAACTCCACTGGTCGGTAGTGGAGTTGTGTACAGTACATAATTATCAGAAAAATCAATTACCAAAGGCTCCTCCCAACGTACTCTAAAAAAATTCACAGTCTTCAACATCAACGAGAGAATATTTCTCGCATAAAAACTTACTCATAATTTTTGAAATCCTCCTCCGTTATAATGCCACCCATTTCTTGAATATCCTCTACAAGTAATTTTGCGATGCGTCCCCCTTCGTACAACACTTGGGGACCTTCATTAGCTAAAATTTTCAATGTCTGCCCCAACTGGGGGCGATACATAATTTCACCTTCTTGGTATAATTCTTTGGTCTGCGGATTTATAAATATTTCAGTTAAAGTTGGCTCTTGAAGGACTCGGGCAGCATTATATTGCAAAACAACCGCCAAATGTTTAGTGACTTTATGACCTTTAAAGCACATTTCAATGGCACGTTCAAACAATACATTCCACGGCAATTTGCCGTATTTTTGATGTAAACACCAGTAACCATATATTTCACTAGGTGTACACGCGGAAATAGCGCCCGTTACTTGTTTATTGGCGAACATGTCTGGATGAGCGGCGGCAGGGGCTGTTTCTCTAGCTATTAAAGTTTCAATGCGGCCGTCTTCTTTCGTATAAATGGTAGCCACGAAACCACCACCAATTCCTAAGCTATGAGGCAGCATTACTCCCTCACACAATGACGTCGCTATTGCAGCATCTATAGCCGATCCCCCAGCCCGTAATATTTCACTGAATACAAATGTTATTGGCTTTTCATTTCTCATTTATAATGCGTTTTAGATGTTTAAGTTACCCGCCCACTTCAGCACAACCTTCACCATTAGAAGCTACAGCTCCAAAAGCTGCTTCACTTGATTTGTCTTTGTGATTTTTTAAACCTAAAGTATGAACTAAACCCAGTTTTACTATTCGAATATATAAAAAAATCTCAAAATTTCAAATTTTGAAAATTTCAACGAATATTTATGATTCAATTCCAATATATTTCTTATCAAATATATATTAGACATATTTAAACCCTACGCATGATAAAATAACTGAACTTTTTGGTCTTATTACTATTGGATTGAAATGGAACATTTTTTGCTATAAGATCTTCTCAGCAAGCTGGAGTATTTCAAAATTAATCTTCATAAGATGTTATTAACAATTCATATTAAAAGGTAAAGGAAACTAAAACTGTTTATGAAAAAATATATTATTAGGAATTGGAAACTACTTTATAAAAATTAAATCCAAATACTTACTTTGGCCAAAAGCGAAGAATAATCTAATCTGAATTTGGCAAAAATTTTATGAAATTTCCCTCAGATTGAACTAGGGTAAGGATAAACAAGCGGTAGGGCTTTTAGTATCCTAAAACGGGCTACTTTTCAATAAGGACATAACAATTTGTATTTTAATGCAAACGCACCCTTGAATGTATTTTCATGATCTGTGAACTTCAAAGCGTCCGTCAAGGTTAATATTTTACAAACGAGCAAGGTCTGCTGACTAAAATTTAACAAAAGTTTCCATATTGTTCAATACGATTTCTAAAGAACAAATTTTCTAATGACACAATCAATGTAAATGCATTCCTTTTACATATTTTCACCGAAGTACTGCATTTAAGCTGACAGCCGAACCGAAGTGAGTTAATTGCTCAAAAGACGACAAACGAGTAAGGTGAGTCCAAAAACTCGCGTAACATTTTTCAAAATCAATCACTTATTACCTGTTTATATATTGTATTGTATTATTCCTTAATAATTTATTTTTAATAGATTGCGAAATAATGTTTCTTAAAAGAAATATTTTAAATTATTACAAAAAATTTATTATCCTTACTTCTTAAATGTCCGTAAAAGTTACACAAGCCAGTATAAAAATATGTTTAAAATTTGTTTTCTCCTTAAGATGTATCCATGCAATTTTTTTTTTTTATAATTAATTTTAACATGTAGGGTAATTATGAGTACATTGAAGTGAATATTTGAAATAATATTTATTAAGCACCTTAAAAAACGATCATAATTCATTTCATTAATACATTATCCTTAATTTAAAACATCTAATTTTATACAGGCTCGATTCCCGCACCTTGTCATCGAACTTACAATCTCCTGCATTAGATACTCGGGTATTATGTCTACGATTAATGCGGGAGATCTACAGTTGAAATTAATATAAATACAAAACTTGATATTGTCGGTGAGATGGAACTTATTCAAGATTTATATTTAGCCAATTATGATCTTTTTGCTACATTTATAATTTCCTTTTTTCATACAAAATCTTACAAGTGTACCTTTTATATTTATTTTAGATAGAAAGAAGTAAAAAATAAAACTAAATTTGGCTTGAGCCAAATCTTAAATACTCTCCATATCTGTATATAAACAGTGGGCGTGGCAAATGGATTAAATTATATGGGCAGCAATGTACACATACGGCTTCAAAATTTCAGTACGATTTATTAAAATTTACAACCGTGTAAATGCCAACAACAGACATACATACGGACTAATGGACTTGTTTGTCTAATTTGATTCAGTTTTTGATTATCATCAAGAATATATACTTTGCCCCCTTCTGGGTATTGTAAATGGAATGGAAAATATTATAATCAACCTTTTAAAATCCTACACCATGAAGTTCCACAATTTATGTTATGAATAGTTTATGTATTGTAGTTTTATCTGTAAGCGTGGTATAAGTATTCATTCCAGACTTTAACGTATTAAAAATGGTAAAAATCAGGTAAAAATCACGTTTACCATGTACAAATATGGACAGTATCTTAGATTTGGCTTAAACCAAATATAACTTTTGTCTGTTTTTTTTTTTTGTTTTTTTTTTAAGAGATCAGAGAGAGAGAGAAAATTAGCAAAAATTCTTATTCGTACAAATTTAATCGCGTGCGACATAACACTAATATTGATGTTTTGCAAAATTTCTTGAAAAAAAAAACCATAGTCTTAGAGATCTAATTTAATCTAATGATTTTATAGGTAGAAAAAAAATGCAGAAATATACGATATTATGCTTTCATTTTTTTACAAGGCAAGCATTTCCACAAATACATTTATTTATGTATGTACGAGTATATGTAATTAACCATTTGTTGATTTTCATTGTGGTTTATATTTTGATACTATTGATTTGCATGAAGGAAAACATAAATTTTTCAATGTACTAGTACATCGATAATTTCTCATGTATTTATATCCAGAGACGTATACTCAATTGAGATATCAATTGTAAACTTGGCAGAACTACCAAAATCATGGTAGTTCTTATGCACGGGTTGATATTGATATTAGGCAAAAAAAAAAAAAAATAATAATAAATGGAAAATAGTTCCTTAAGGAATTTTTATTGTATTCCCTCGAAAAAAGGCGAGCATCAGTCACACCCTCAATATTTATATCATTGCCAGTTATAAATTTCATTTGGCGAGATGGATTTCTAAGATTTGGCTAACTTACTTGTTTCAAATCATTTACTTTTCTACTACAAAGTCTTTAGAACTCTCCTTTGTCGGGTTTATCACTTTTGATTAATGTTAAAAAGATTTTTATATAATCGATTGAAGTAGACATGTTTATCCATTACAGTGGTTTTAATGCGCGACGGATGTTTTAGTAATTTTCACATGGCGCCATCATTATTTTCATCATTGTCGTGATTACTGATACCTACTCCAATTGTATCGCTACTATCCAAATCACTGATAAGCTGCTCTACACTATCATTAATGCTGTTATGGGTATTTAGCTTGTCTATCCTGCCAGTAGTAGACAGTTTTCGTATTAAATTTTCATTCAATTTTAGATCATTGCTGGCATTATCATCGGCTGTTGCATTAATTACATTCGTTTGCCCATTTTTCGGTGACGAAGAGAAATGTTTTAAGCTGGTGTCAACGTAATCGTTGAGATTTATGTGCGATGATGAACCAAGGCTATGGTTCAATTCATCGTGCGATGAAGATAACTCAAAGTTTCGCATTGCCGATGATAGATTAGCCATACATTTTTCTTTGGCACGTTTATTGTTTATGGTGTTGAATGGTTTTATGGAATGTAACGGTGAATAATGTGGTGATGACCTTGCGATATATTCTTCCATTCGAAAATTATTGATTTGATTTATTTCCATCATTTTTGGAGACGTTGCATTGTCGTTATACTCTTTGGCTTCTGCAAATAATGAAAATTATTTTTTACATATTTATACAAAAATTTTGTTGCCTGTATATATAAAGTGGTGCAAGCAATCTGTTTTGTAGATCAAGCTAATGTCTTGTCTAGCTATTCAATTATTTAAATATTTAGATATAAAAACAAGTGAAAATATTTAAGTAGTTCTAACCGACCGCTTAATATTCTACACCATTTAATTCCACAATAGAAGCTATAATCGGTTAAGTTTGATCAGCATACGCGATAATTGTTATATGGATAGATGTTCTACAAATAGTCCGATCGGATTCAAATTTGTTACAGCCAATTATTAAGCTAATTGACCATTTTTTATTAAATAATATTAACAATTGCCATTTTTTTTGCCATATAAAGACTTCCATTATAGTAGGAGCTTACATAAAAGAGGGTTCAAAATTGATCCAATCGGATCCAAGTATTACTATAATTAAATATTTCGTCAATATTTTGCCAAATAAATACTCTCTTTGTATAATAAATCTTTTATGAGAAGAAGTTCTAATAATGAGTTCTTCTTTGGGCCAACGTTCATCGAAATATCTCAAAATATGCGACTTGTAGCTTAATCATACATTAACAGCAAGCGGACAGACGGACAGATCCAGATTTTTATTCTGAATCGATCGGTATAATTGCGCGTGGATGTAGAATTTGCCATTTAGGAGATACAAGAGATACATAAGAGTTATAAAATGGTGTCTCATTATAAAATATTTAATATCCACTTTCAATAGCGACCGTCCTGGGCCCGTAAAGCAACCTTGTGCTAAATTTCATTTATAAAATATCAAAAACTACAACCTGTAGGGTTCATTACAAGAAATACTGTACTGGGAAATTGAAAGATATGGTTAAGTCGATGCAGCTTTTAATTCTAAGCCGAACGCTATAACTAAAAATGGTTTTAATAAAGAGGCGGCTTCACAATATTTCCTCCCGTGTAGAAGTTCTGCTATATTCAAAATATTTCATTGAATATTGAAAAATATACACTATTGCATGTTTTCTATATTTATTATATTAATGTTTAAATTGATAATGTTTTCGCTAATTATTTGAACATATACAGCATAATAATAATAATTAAAGTTTATTAATAAAAAAATGTTTATACGAATCATATAATTATGAATTTTTACATTTGGTATGGAGTGAATGATAAACAGCTTAAAGAAATTATTTACATTTATGGTAAAAGAAATCAAATGAAAATCATCAAGACCTCTCCATTTTTTTATTTTTATTTTAAAGTCAAAGATATATGTTCAAATTTTGATCACTTAAATATATATAAGGCGATTAATCTGGAGAAAAACTATTGGAAGTTTCCATCAAATAAAGGTTTATTTCAAAATACGTTGTTACTTAATGAGGATTCTTAAAAGGTTTAATTTAGTTCTATTCCAGGAATAGAATTGAAAATTTCATCGCAATATGCAACTAAGTGGTACCTAAGCATTAACACATTCAATGAGGGCGCTCAAAAGCACAATTTTTTTTTACAAAAACTGATATTCTGAGTTGATGCAGCTAAAATTTAGTGCAGCCCTTCATATGTAGTTCTATTCAAAATGGGTAACAAAAAATCTTTCAATCAAAAAAATAGAAATTTATTATATATAGCGAGTTTTTCAATAAGGACATAACAATTTTGTATTTTAATACGAATGCACCCTTGACAGTTTTTTATGATATCTCAACGTCCAAATGTCATTTAAGTTTAACATTTTTATTATGATAAATTGGGAATTAATAAAAACGACTACCGCCATTCTGAGGCTATGGTCGCAATTTTAGCAGAGTTTACTCCAATTTCAAAATCATCTTCTCACCTTCTGAAGCATACTTTTGGCTTAGTGGTTTTGTCATAAAGAAAAATATACTTTATTAAACAGAAACAAACGTACATGTGTTTCAAGAATTTCCATTACAACCGCAAAAAGTAACCGTGTAGTATGGATGCATACGGTCAATGGAGTTCTCTTTGAGGGCATATTAAATGTAACATGTGTACTGTAACTAGAATAAATTTCAGGCCAATATCTCAATTATTCTGTGTTTTTATTAAAATATAATATTGTTATGTTCTTATTGAAAAACTCTTTACAATATATTTTTATGTAGTAAAGTTTTCAATGTACTGGAATTGGGCGGAATTGGCAGAAAATCATGCCCATAATTTTAATAAAATCTCCTTCTATGCAAAAATAGGCGTTCCTGATAAAATTCAACACTTTCTTTAATAGTCAATAATACAAGACACAATTTTATACATTCCAAGGCTACACCTCATATATAAGAGAGGGAAAGGAGGGGAGTATTTAATATTTGTCCTAAACCAAATTTAGTTAATTAACTTGTTATTGAACCTAATTACAGTTATCATTATATATGTGTGGTATACACAATATACACATTAGATGATAATAATAATAATTGTTGATATATAAGAACGCAAAGATAATTAGAATGTAAATGTAATTGCATTTATCTACTTGTATAAATTAATATCTTGACAATAAATTGTTGTAATTAACGTGTAATTAACAAGATAAGTGCCATTGTTTTACTTAAGTTATATTTTATAAACATCAAGCTGAAGAGTTGAAATTTTTTTTATGCAAAAATATAAACTTTTCTTCTTTCTTCTTTCTAAAATGAACAATTTTATCCTGTGTTTTAAATCTTTATTATTACATATTATATGTAAAGGTGATATACTACGTGTACATACATCTGTGCTTGTATTTATAGGTTAAAAATATTTCAACTTAAGTACGTTCTGTATAATACAATAGTTGGCTAGCTTAAGGGTGCTGCATTACTGGTATAATTATTATATTTATTTTTGCATTTTTATTCCATTAGCAGATAATTATCATTGAGATGCTCAGACAGACTGCGTTGTGATGCTTTATCGGTACCACAATAACTGATGTATGTGTAGTAAATGAGCACTATGCAGAAAATGCAGAGCAAGCAAATAGCTAACTCTTATCTTCGGCGGCGTTTGGTTTTCTTTTTTGTAACCCCACTTTGTGTGACCGCAGCCGTTGTGATCGGTGATATTGGCAAAATGGTGCCAACAGTGGCCACATTACTAATCGGTATGAGAAAATCTCCATTGTCTGGCGAACGCCGGCCTATTTCTAAGCCACTCTCTTCAGCGGAAGAGGTGGAAGAAGAGGTTGCCGCCTCAATGGCAGCAATTAGATTAATTTTATGTTCAAGTTTTTTGGTTTTTATTTTATGGCTTGCTGGTAAAGCAACAATGTTGTCATCTGAGGTGGTAGTAAGCATGGGTCCCTCACTATCTGTGGTCGATTGTCCTAAACTTTGTAACGTCATTAATGGCTTTAGCGTTGTATAGCTTTCATTTAATAGAGCATTATTTTTAGCCTCCTGCTCTATTTCCGACTCTGGCATGGCAATTAATGGTCGCAGCTCTTCATCATCCATTAACCGATGACGTTCACTTTTTTCACATTTTTTATGCTGCTCCAATTGCTTCTTGCGTTTTTGCTTTTTACTTTTTTTCTCACATTCCGATACCGAAGAGTTCGGCGAACTGGAGTATTTATCCAAACTTATAAACGGTTCCTCGCTTTCAGTTAGAGTTTTATAATCAACTTTGGAGGAAACTTCTAGAGCGGCAGTTGAATGGGTCGGTGACTCTAAATCATGCTTTTCAGAAGAGGCACGGTCTTGCTGCTCGTTTTCATAGTGCAACGAGCCGCACATAACCTTAATTAGATTATGTTCTGTAAAGTGTTGCGTTGGGGTTGTATATTCAACTGCTATCGGAACTTCTTGTAACGGACTTTCAAAGTTTATTAAACTAATCTCCTTCAGAGCGGGTACTTTAGCTTCTGTTGTCAACAAATCTAAAGGTCGTACAGCGCGTAGGGGTTTAATGGGTTCTAAATTAGGAAATTTAACCACCTCACTTAATGTTTGTTGGGTTTTTTTGGGTGATGATATTTCTTTTAGGCTGTACGCCAAAGGGGGCAGCTCCGGTAGTAATTTATCCGCTTTGGAACATTTTGATATTTTACTTACAACACTTAAGCTTCTGAAGTTAGTATTATCGATTTTGTTTAAGCCCCTATTAAACATTTCATCACTACTGAAAGATTTGCCAGACGGCATCTTGTTCTCGTTGTTTTTTACTTTTCGTACACTATTACCATTGCCTGTAGGATTTGTTTCTTTCACGTTTGCAAGCGGTTTCTTACATTTTTCTGTCGACTCTTCAACATCTGTCATACTTATTTGCCTTTTCTCACTTCTTTCTTCATTCGCTTTTTCGGTTTCCATTTCGTTTTTATTTGACAAAGAAGAATCCACTTCATCTGTTTTATTGCTTACTGTATTTATAAATATATCTTGTTGCTTGTCGTCCTTGAAGGACCGAAGATTTATTGTAGTTTGACTTAATTTTACATTGTTCTGTGAACGTTTCTCTTTAAGTGAAGTACAATTATCTGGAAGATTGTCTTTATTTTTAGTTTCCTTCCTTAATTCCGCTTCTTTTTGGTTTTTACTTCCTTTGTTTTCTTTTGACTTTAATTTTTTTGCAGTCGTTCCAATATTTTTTAAATATTTGGTACTTTCATCACTACTTCTTGTCTCTCTCTCTTCTATGGAAATATCACTTTCTGAACTATTTTTAGAAACGGGTTTTTCATCAGTTTTTTCTGTCATTACATCTTTAATGGTTACCCTGTACAATACGTTCTCCTCTCTTTGTAACGATTTAACTGATATTTCTGATTGTTGACATTCTGTATCGCTTTTTGATTTTTTGTTTTGATTGATTTTAGGTTTGATGGTGTTTTTATTGACCTGTACTGATGGAGACTTTACTTTATTAACTTCGCCCGCGTTCTCGACTTTATCAAGAACTTTATCTATATTTTTAGAGAGCCATTGTTCACATTCATCATTTTGTGTTTCAAATTCTTCCATCGCCACACTACACGTTTTCTTGATTACTTTATTTTTGCAAACAGTGCCTGGTAGAGTACTCTTTCTATCATTATTTGATTTTAGCGTTTTGTCTTTCTCCGCTTCTACTCCCTTAATTTCAGGCCAACCAGACTCTGCTTCAGGTATTTGCTGTTTCTCCTCTGGTTGTTTTTTATTTCCAATATTTGTGTTTTCCTTTATATTCTGCTTGTTTCTTTTCTTGGAGTATGTATTGTTGTCTCCAGTCTCTGAACCACTATTGATCACTTCTTCCGTAACATTTTTCATATGAGTTTCTTGATTTTGTTTGATCTCATCATTCTTCATTTGTGTAAAACTTTCCAGTTGTATATTGCTTCTGGGTTTTGTTAAATTCCATTCCTCATCTCTTGACTTGATATCAACGAATTCTTCGGTTTCGGAACTGGAGGCAGAGAAATTGAATCCTTTCCTTTTATTATTACGCTTTGACGATTTTGCGGATTGTGTGTAAATATCTACAGGAGGTTCAAGAGGCTGTGCTGTTTCGCTTATGAAAGGGTTTTCAAATTTTTTATCTTCTTTGATTTCTATAAGACTATCGGCTAGATCCATTACATTGAAATGTTCACTTGTTATTGGTAAAATATTAATACTTTCTGAAGGTTTCTGTGATTGCTCTATAGGCATGGCAGTTGTTTTGTCTCTAGCGCTAGGTTCAGTAGCGACGGAAGTTATGGGTTTAGGTTTGCTTTCTACCAAATGCAAAAATGTATTCGTATCTATTTCATATTCTGACTTTTCCGTTTGATGGGCAAACTTTTCTTTCGCAGGGGCAAAGCTTTCATTTGAATTATCTTTCTTCTGTATCACATTTTTTATTAAAATATCTTCTTCTAATGTGTCCTTTTTGGATTCTTTCTTTCCCAAATTTGCTACATTTTCTACCATTTTTAGCTGGGTTCTTTCATTTACATGCTCTTTTTTGTCTTTGCGTATACTACCTTTTAAGCTCTGTAGCGCTTTTTTATTGCAACTTGATAATTCTTCAAATTTACTTTGCTCTCTGGAGGAGACTTTCTCCTTGGGCAGCATTTTGGAACATTTCCTTTTTTGTTTCTCTCTTTTATTCAGTTGTTCATCCAATTCTTTTGCTATAACCGGTACTATTAATTTATTTGTAATCAACTCAGACGGTTTACACACGTCTTGCATTTTGTAAGATTTCTCGCGCGCAACATTTCTGGGTGTCTTTTCATCATAGAATACCGTAACCACTGGTCGAAAGAGTCTTTCATCATAATTTTCATGTATAGTTGGTTTTTCTGCTGCCAATTGTGATACCACTTCATCTAACATATCAGTTTTTATGGGATTATTAAGACACGATGTAACGGTTGTTACCATACCTAATGTATTGACAATTTGTTCTATAGAAACAAGTGGCGGTTGTGGCGGTTCATTATATGACGTACGAGTTTTATACGAATGTATGTTGGGTAGAGCACTGGCCAAAGCTGCCGCCGAGGCTTTGTGTGCTGCTACATAATCATTGTCGTCTGTATCCTCATTATCAGCTAAAGCATCATAGAATGGTGCATTATCGGAGGCTGCTGCTGTACAAGCAGTGCTTTCTTTGGACAAGCAATGACCACCTGAACAATGAATCAAGCGAGAAGAAATAGAAAAAGGGAAGAGAAAAACAAACAACAAATGGTGAGAATAGAGAGTTTTACATTAAGAGAAAAGCCAAAGGCAATAACTTTAATTGCTGTTTTTTTTTTTTTTTTTTTTTTTATATAATATACTGGGAATTTTTACGCTAACAATTGCATTATGAAAACAAAAATTTTCGAAAGGGTGCAAAATCTACAATGGTTTAAATTCAATCGTTTGGATGAGCGGTAAGTAAGTAGTTTTTTTTTTAAGTGTGAATGTGTAGATATACGAAAAATATATTACTTACGATAGAAATTAAACAAAAATTAAACAAAAATTTTGTTAATAAGCCAATCGAACATGCTGTGAATAATGGATTAACGTTCTGTGTGTACTGAGGCATTAAAAATTTTCAACATTTTTTTTCGTTTTTTTTTTTTTCATTTTTCATTTACGAAATAGAAATATTGCCAACAGAGGGGCTGGTTATAGTAAGAATTTAAAATTTAAAAAATAGTTAGCACCATTGTTTTCTCTTGTTTTATTATTTAATAATTAAAAAAAAAAATACGTTGTTGGAAGAATACTTTGGCTTTTTTCTCTCACATCATCTGGAATGTAAAACGTACTCTTTTCTTCTGACTTTTCAAAACCATTTTCCACACTTTCACTCTCTCTCTCTCTCTCTCTTTCCTTCTTTTTCACATTCTTATTTAAGAAATTCAATATTTGTTCAATGTTGTACAAGGTGATATATGGTCACTCTGTGATTCAATTTTGACTATTTACTTAGGGTTAAAGTTAAATGCAGCAAGCAGAGTTATATCACACAACAAACACACAAATGAATGTGCATAAAATTCTTTGTATAGATATGTTTATATATGTATATAAAATGCTGGATATCAATTGAATATAGAAAAACATAATAATGATATTAAAAATTAGTTTCAAAAATTATGCTAAAATTAATTTAATTGTATCCATAAAATGCGAAGCATTGATATATATGTAAATGGTCCAATTCGGTCCATTTTCACAAGAATTTCTTATTGGTGTAAAACCTTTTACGAAATATCTCAAAAAATGTGACTTGTAGCTGGAGCACAAATTTACGTGGACAGACGGACATGGTTAAATCGAATCAGATTTTGATACTGAACCGATCAAGCTGTATTTTGCGAGGCCATATCTTCAGTACCCACTATGCACCACAGATTCCCGAGGGTATATATATCAATATATTGTCTGTAGCACGGAAAAATTTTCTTATTTCAGTTTTCTTAGCATTGTGAGCTTGTCGCTTGAACAATTTTACCCAATTTTAATACCAACCTACATATAAACTCTACCAACAATTCTGCCAAATTTAAAATTAATATCTTAATTTTTTGCTACTAGGGGAGTGATTGGCACAGTACAAAGACGCCTGGACAGTCGGACCAAATTGACTCAGTATTTGATACTGTTCAGAATATACTCTGTGGGTTTTCCGATAAGAGTGATATCTATCCCCATATGCATATAATAGTGGTGGTATAAAAAGGAGCTGTAAACTGTGTATTATAATTTGGATTAATATTTAATAGAGATGGATGTGGCCAATTTTAATGTTTATATGTTTAAATAACGTTTGTAATAGTTTAGAAGTTTTAAATACTAACAATGAAAAAGTTGTATTCGGTAAAAATTTCAAATAATTTATACACTATTAGAATTAGCAGACAGGTACAATCTTTCTCTTTTTTAATATCAGAGACATGCTATTTAATTTGCCGGTAAGATGTGACCTTGACAGCGAATGAGCTGTACTTTACACTTTTACATTTCAATTGATTGATACCTGAACTTCCACAGAAAATGGTGCAGCTTTTGGAGGGGACGGACAGGTTTAAATTTTAATCAGATATATTTCTACTATAAAGTGTGGCCATGTTTATGAACCTGCTCCCTCAAGGTTAATGTGATAATATTACATACAAATACACATTCTTTGATTAATTTGTTTTCTCTAAAATTAAATCAATATAAATAACATGCTTCTGTAATTCATTAGTAAAAATGCAAATGTAAACAAATGAAAATGTTATAGTCGGTTAAGCCCGATCACTTAAAATCCTACACCACTTAATTTCTTAAATGATGCTACAATTAATTTAGTTGTTTACAAATGTACATGGACAGAAAGACGGACATTATTAAATCGATTGAGATTTTGATTCTGAATCGTTTGGTACAACTGAAGTTAGGTGTAACACTTGCCGTTTAGTGGTGTACAGTATAAAAACTTAAAATCTCTCCTTTTCTCAGTTAATACCAAAGAATGGGAAGGAAGAACAATTTTTGCTCTTAAAGAGAAAGGAAACAGACGTTTATGTGTAATTAGAGAGTGATAAATATGGTAGAAGTTTTCATTGATTTGAATATTTCAAATCCAACGACAATAAAACCTGTTGAATGTTTAACTGAATTGTTGTGGCTTAGTTTGTTATTCAATTATAAATAGATAGATGTTACAATAGTTATAGCAACAGCAATTATAGCTATATGGGGATATATTCAAATAAAATTACTACAAAACAAAATTATAATTACAAACAACAAAAAGAGAAAACAGAACGGAATGGGCTCTTAGGAAATAGAAACTTACTTTCTTTTGCCCCTTGCAGAGTTGAAGATGCTTCTCTCATGGCTTCGGCCATTTCTGCTTTTATACGAGCATTATTGCGTATAAATGCGGAAGTTTCAGATGCTGAAGAGTCTGAATCATGACGTAAACGCTCTAATTTGGGACTTGGTTCTAGGCTGCCTAAAAAACGTCGATAAAGTGAGAAAAGTGTCACAAGTTATGAAATTTAAAGCAAATCGCAGTTTCTTACTCCATGAGCAGGCCGTTATTTGCAAAGGTGAAGCACGATTGCCCGTCATATTTAACGGACTGGAACAACCTTTCACCAGGGGACCTAGTGCGGTGAGAGCAGCCGTTGCCGTTGTAGGCTTTACATCGCATTTCTCAATATCCACTATCTCATTGTCAGGGTCATATTTATTTTCACCCGAATTACATCTAAAAACCATTTATGATGAAATTATTTGTCAACAAAGTTTCTTTCAATTTTTACCCGTTGGGCTCTTCATATGTCCAAAATGAAAATTGCGGACCCATCCATAAACGACGACCTGGACCCATATATGTCGTTCTCTCAACTTGTGACAGCCAGGGTTCTCGGCGTTCCTCAGATTCATCCTCCGAACTGGATTCGGCATCATTATTATGGCCCGGTAAAGGACTTTGTGGCATACAAATTATGTCGTGATTTCTAAGCAACAAGTTGTCTGGAGAAAGCGGTGGAATAACTTCTTGAGATCCTTCTTTTCGCTGAGCCAAATTCCACTGAGCTTTCGCTTCTACTATCAACTCAATGGGAGCATCGTTCCATTCCTTAGAAACATCTGCAATAGTGATTAAAAGCATATTTTATTGTCTTTACATTGGTTAGAGAGTTTACTAAGTTTGTTATTTCATTTGCAGGCGTCTATAAAGTACGTAATAATGTACCTTCCACGCCTATTATTTGTGGATGTGAAGGGTATTTAAGATTTGGCCTAAGCCAAATTTAGTTTTTTTTAACAATTTTTAAATTACGTACTTGCAGGTAGTTTTGTATCCAAATCGTATTGTATGAGAGAACCATGACCAGCCATCACAAATAATGAATCTAACGCCTTGCGCTGGTTACGCTGACATGGTTCATCTTCTTTGGGTGGATCCAACAACCAAGAGCGCGACTCGGCAAAAATTGCACAAACACTTAATGGTTTACCGTTATCATCGGAGAGTGATGACAAACGTTGGCGTTGTGATCCGGAACTTGAATTGCTACTGCTTGGGTTGGCAGAACGGGGCGGAGAATCCAAAGCAAACGGTTGACGTAATTGAGCCAATGGCGAAATGACCAAAGGCCGGGGAAATGGTGGTGTAGTTCTGTTCGGGTAGGGATGCGTACTTTCCGAATGCGCCACAGGTGAATCGGAACGCTCGTCAGCTGGTAAACCTGCTGAGCGCAGATAATTGGACATTTGATTAACTACGCGATAAGAGCCATGGCTGCGAGCACCAATTATGCCACCATATGGGGCGATGGGAAATACATGAGTGGTGCCACGCAATGTGGACACAGCCACCCAACGGGAGTCCATCGAGAAGGATATATTTTGTACTTTGGCGCTAGTGTCACCGCGATGCAAAACATATAAATGATGTACCCCCGCCAAAGCTGAACTCAACGGGTGCGGTTGTATGCGGAAGACATGAAAATCGTGACCACGACGATCAGCTGTCAGTAACAACATGCCCGAAAAGTCGAATTCCATGGCTGCTATGGGTTCGGAGTGAGCGACAAAGTGTACAATTTTTGTGGGACCATCTGCTTCGGCATCACTACAAGATGTATTGGATGAGGAAGAATTATTTGTATTACTGCCAGTGCTGTCATACTGTAAGGCTTGCTAAAGATTATAAAATTACACATCTTTACTTAAACTAAACTTTCTTTGAAAGAAATTGATTTTTTCACTAAGTACCCTCTTTTCCATTGTATCAATTATGGTTACAACGCCTGCTTGTTTATTATCTCCCGATAGTTGGGGATCGGAAAAATTATTTTTGGCACCGCAAGAGGAACTGCCCGTTAAACCAGCCGCCACCTGTCCCCCTAAATCCCTCAAACCTTTACCCAAAGTTTTAGCAGCATTCAGTACAGTGGATGTGTAGCTGGCTAAGGCCTCACCATCCCAGCCACCACCACTACGTTTACAGTTGATAAGTGTGTGCTGGGCGTAGGCCAACCATCGATCACCCAAAGCAACGGGATTGGGATTTATTCTACAACAGAAATAAGTGATTACGGATCAGTTAAAAAATATAAAACAGCATTTAAGCAAATCATCAGCTTACCCCGGACTAGGATAGCAGGTATTTATAGACCAACGATCTACCAAAGTGTTGGCATCAAGGATGATTAAACATTCATGAAATGTGATCACAATTGAAGAGCGATTTACCAGAATATCAACGATAGTATTTTTATATTTTAATGTTTTCACTTGAGTGCCAGTTTTCAGTGAAACGAAATTGACGGTACAAAACTGTGGCGGAGATCCGGACGTTGAACTGCTTTCCACTAAAGCGACAAGAGGCCGTTGATCGGCAAAGGCATCTAACGGCTCATCAGCGCGTTCGTGTTCATCTACGGTGGTTAGCGGAGAGGGTGTGGGCAGCATTCTTAATGACGTTACCAAGCCATGCCGCCAGGATAACACCTCGACCGCTTCCCCACTGCTCGGTATGGCCCAAACTTGAGCACCCACATTATAGCCAAGTATCAGCAACAAAGGCGGCGCCACATTTCCACGCGCTTCCCAATCCTCACCAAAACGAGGATCACTAATATCAGCAGCCGTCTCAAATCGGGCCCAAGCTATTGTATTTTTGGAATCGCCCTGAACCGGATGCGCCAAAGTCACCTCATTTATAAAACCGATTGCCGAGTCCAGTATTGATCTGTCACTTACAACTTGTGGTGCCACAATTGCGCCCCGTAATTGTCTAATGTTATCCCCACTACGTCTCGGAGAATCGGCTGACATTATATAATGTGTGACGTTTAGTGGTAGATTTTTAAGGTCCAACAACAAATTACCAACGAGTGACTCAAATGCTTCAAGGACACAGTGGGTGGACAAATTATTTCAGAGTTGAAGTTCAATCAAAGTATAACCCGTTCTATGTAAAGTGAGACACTAGGTCTGCTCGGTTAGTTGATTGGATTTGTTTCAATGTTGTGCAATATTTTTTTCCATTTAAATTCTACGTTTTACTCTGAAAATATACAAAATTTTATTAAGTATAGACGTTATAATAGAGGAACAAGAGAATAATAAATAATCATTTGAGTATGGATATAAATGTATGGCAGTTTGTGCATTCAATTAAACGTACGCAAACACATCATTGAACTTGAAATTGTATTCGCTCTCTAGCAACACTATTACGCCAGTTCCCATAATACCTTATAACACATTGGGCGTAGAGGAAATTCAGTTAGATTGTATGGTTAGGGTCGGCATAGATCCATAATGGGTATACTAAGTTTGTTACCACGTTTGCAACAATTTAAACGTTTTGGATCAAACTTTTTAGTCGTTGGTGTTTGATAAAGATACTGTTTATATGTGAAATAAAGATCTCATGGTTGCGATTGCATTTCACAAGGAACTGAAAATGTTATAGTCGAACAAGAGCCACGCCCCCATATAACAAAAATCTACTTATCTGGCACAAAAATGAAGCTATAGGGTTGAATTTTGTCCATATATATATATAAAATTAAAAAGTGGACGTGATAAGCCCACGATTTTGCACACATTTCTGCGACTTGCAAGTCGATACATAAAACATATACTATTAGAAGACGTAATAAAAACTTGCCACGCCCACTATTTGTATAGAGATGTGCAGGGAATTTAAGATTTGGTCTAAGCCAAAGTTCCGTTTTCTTATTTGTTTTACTCTTATTTAAATAATAATATTTTATATAACACGGACTATTTTAACTTAATCGGATGTTGGTTGTTAGCATATTACATAGATTGTTAAAAGGTAGCAAAATACATATGTCAAGAGCAAGAGTATTTATAGAGAACAAACAGGTGTTTGCGTATATATATAATTATACAATATTACAAAATTCTTAAATTGTTTCCTTTATTTTAACAACAATTGTAATTTCTATTATTTGGCATCAGTTGCGGAAAGTTTTTTTTTTCTTTTTTTAAATTATACTCAACACCACTTGTGGCAAAGCGTACATTAAGTTTATGCCAATGTTTGTAACTTCTAAAGGTTCAGTTATATCGAAAGATTCAGAATCATTGATTTGATTATGTCCATCTGTCTGTCCAGTAAAATTTGTGCTCAAGCTACAGATCGGATTTTTTACAGATATTTTGATGAAATTAGGTACAAGGATATATATTAGCTCAAAGAGGAATGTTATTGAAAATGAACCGAATTGGACCATTTTTAGAACCCATTCTTATATAACGCCTTAGCTGGAAATAAGTTTATATGGCAAAAAATTTCAATTCTTAATATTTTTTGACACAATTTCATGAAGAATAGTTAATTAGCCTAATTTACACTCAAACGGATCATTTTTAGAACTCTTTTTCTAAATAATGTGAATTTTTTTTCATTTTATTCACACAACTAAATTGGCACTTAATGCTGTAGGGTATTACATGATCGAGCTAACATTTTCGTAAATTTTTGCAATGAGTTATCTTGTTGATGTAAAGTGTGTTGATGACTTTATTATATTTTGGAAGTCAAAAATTTAATTGGTCTCTGGTTGAACTGCCATTGTATTGAATTAATGAAAGGCTTAAACAAGACAAATAATAATATAATAAATTTGATTAATCTAAGATATTTACAATAATATGTAAAGTGTGGGTGTGGCTATGCGTCATCTACTATTGATTTAAATATTACATTGTGTTCTTATCAAATCTTATTCTAAAGCTTCTTAGATTCTTTGTATTGAAAATTCAGCGATATATGAAAAATGTAAAAAAGATTTCTAACCGCCATTAGATTTAAATTATATATACATATATATGTATTTGCAATATAATAAGTAAACATTTGAAACATGGTTACATATACATGTTTACATAAACGATTAAATACGTTCATGGTTTGAAAATAATTTGTGTGTTTATGCATGTAGGTATAAATAAACAAGTGAAAAAAACTAAATTCAGCTTAAACTAACTATAAAACACCCTCCGCATCTATATACAAATAATGGGCGTGGCAGGTTTTTGATTAGGCCCTCCAACAGTACATGTATTACGTATTAGTTTACAAGTCTAGTTCTACGACGAGTATGATTTTTTGTAAAATGTGGGCATGCCACATCATTGAATAGGATAATAATAAAATTGGGTACAAAATTCAACCTTATATAGCTTTATTTTTGTGCCAGATAAATACGTTTTTTTTGATTGAGAGCGTGTCTGTTATCCGACCATGTCCATTTTTGGCACATCGATAGATGGAGTAATTATAAACAAGTATACCAAATTTCAACTTCATAGCTAAATTTTTGTGGCAGATAAATGGAATTTTGTCGATTGTGGGCGTAACCCTTGACCGATTTTGCTCAATTTTAATAGTGATCTATATATAAAAATTAAAAGTACAAAATTTCGGTTCAATATCTCAAAAATTACGCTTGTGAGAATACCAACAAGAGACAGACACATAGACACACGACCATACATATATATAGATCGACTCAGTTTTTGATGTTGATTAAGAATATATATACTTTGTAGGATCTCTAACGCTTCCTTCTGCGTGTTTTAAATGGTATAACAAACTTAGTATACCCAGCATATTAAGAGGAGAGTATAAAAAAACATTAAATTTATGGCAATTAACAAGCAAATTGAAAATAATAAATATGCATTGATGAGTGAAACAACTCCCACCTAGCAGATGTTCTCTAGCAATTGTTCTCAATATCAATAATCTATGAATATTACTAATAAGCGAAAATTTTTGCGTTGTGAACTATTTTTATAATTTGTTTTGTTTCTAAAATTTCGAATTCACATTATACCCTGACTGTTAACCGACCACGCCCAAAATTTACATACTCAGCGCAAAACTCGACTTGCAAGTTGATGTTGTATAAAATACGTTATTAGAGGGCGTAATTGTGTATCTGCCACGCCCATCATTTGTATGTAGATATGGAGGGGTTATAGCTATTTTATTTTATTCTTGTAGTATATGCACAGCCTTATTGTTTTTGTCCGTTTTTAACGCGTATTAACACATATGCTGAATTTTAACTTGAGATATGATATGATTGCGATCGAGTGATATATATATAAATATATATACATATATGCATTATATATATAAAATAACAATAAGTTTCTTTAATCTCTCTTCTTTATGTATACTCATATATGTTTATATGTTGTTATTATTATTGTTGTTGTTTTTGTTCGTCTTGAGTTAACAATGTATTATTTGGGTTTGTTTGATAAGAAGTGATGATTTTTCTTCATTGTCTAGCAGAGAAGTTCATAGGAAAATTTCATTATTTTATTATCATTTGTAGTCTATTTTTATACCCACCAATCAGTTATGTTAGGGATGCTTTTGAATGTTGTATTGTATTGTATTGTTTTTTTGTTTTTTTTTGTTTTAAGCGGAATGGTAAACTTTGTAGATGCTATACACGAATATCCAGTTGAGTAGTGCGCATGTTTCACATTAGTTTCCTTTGCTTGCTTGTTGTGCCCTATCTTTGTTTATAACAACTTTACTAAAGCGATTGGCAAGCTTAAGAATCAGAGCCAGTAATGAAGTCTTCTACATAGATATATATATATAATAATAATTAACTACATGAGTGTTATGTTATTGCTTCGTATATGACGTTTCACCGTCACACAGAGGCATAAATAAATCTATCATCAAATCTAAGCATAAACAAAAAGACAAAAAAAAAAAAAAATAACAAAAACAAAAAACCAGAAAAAAAAAACACAAACAATAATAAAACGTTAACGTCGTCACGATTAGTGTTCGCGAGAGCATACAATAATGAAACTTAACTACAAAGCATAATAGTGCAAGAGGTAAAACAAAACAAAAATCATCTGTTCTAATGAAGTGCTTTCTCTTTTGTTTTGTCTGTTGCTGCATTATTATTTGTAGTTGTTGCTTTTTTATTTTGCTTCGTGTTTGTTACTCTGCTTTTTTTTTTTATTTAATGACACTTTACCTATGCACATACGTTTGGCTAGTTACAACTGCATACTTGTACTTACTAGTATTGTTTTTGTCACTTATTATATGGCTTAAATTCAAAGCATTTGTAATACTTTTTTTTTTTTTTTCTTATTTGTAGTTAATAGTTATTCGAATGGAGCTGCAATTTTTTTTGTTTTTACACAGCCCAAGTCAAAAACAAACCAATAAAAACGTATTAATTATTATTCCTTCTTGCTATATGTTCGCTTTTAATTGGCAAATTTAAACACATTTACCAATTTTTGAATGTTTTCGCATTGAAGTGACCTTGATAGGTTTAATTTAGTTTACTTTAGTTTTCGTCTTTACAATAAATCAACTGAAATGATTATTGATAAACTCTTTTAGAAACATTTATAAATTTTTGTTAATTCAATTCGATTTGATGCTAAAGAATATTTTTTTTTTTAATTACGCATTTTGTTTGTACACTCATAAAATGTTTGAAATGTTTTTTCTTTATACTTGTTTTATATTAACACCCGTTTTCTTATAATGTATTATATATTATGAAATTCTTATTAAAGTATTTTTAATAGGCTTCCTTTTTTCGGGTTTCAAAAATCAAAGAATTATCAAAATTTGCACAAAATTTTCACTAGAATTACTGGCAAAACGACCGACGACGTCTTACTTCGTTGAATGAACAAAGAAAAATTACGAAATCGTTTTTTCTCGCCACCTAGCTTAAATTATATACACAGTACTCTCACTTGACGACTTCCACTGTATTCTTGGTCTCTGCTTTATTTATGTTATTCAGTTTTCCTCATCTATTTATTTTCTATTGCGTTTTACCTTTATTACAAATGGAATTTTTCTGTTTCTATCTTGGATACTTTATATATATATTTTTTTAAATTATGAATATTTAAATATTTGCTTAATATATTGTTTTGTACACTTGCAACAGAAATCAAAATTTAGTTTCTTGCAAATTATATGCGAATGTATAAGAACCACAAAACATGAATGTTATTAAAATAATTATGAATGACGAAGATCTCTCGAATCAAATCCAAAACAACAAATAAATAAAATTGAGTCATATAACAGCTGAGTTTATAAAGTAATAAAAGTTTACAAATTTAAATAAAATTGAGTCATATAACAGCTGAGTTTATAAAGTAATACATATTAGTTTAACCAGTATTGCCACATTATTTGGAGAGAGAGAGAGAATGAAATTTACGACAAAGAACCAAGCCATACATATCCTCTATATATTTTAAATACAATAATTGAGATTGTTGATTTACACATTTTCTTGCAGAAAATAAATAATTAAACATCTTTTTGTTACAGTGTAATATCAACCCTGATTTGACAAAACATTTACAATACAGACCACAATCATGAAGAAAAGAGAGATAGTAATGTTTACAAAAAACATTAAAAATTCACATTGTGTGTGAAAAAGAGATGAATATAGAATTATTAAAATGACATTAAATATTAATGAAATAATCAGCTAAATGGTAAAAAGAAAACTATAATTTCTTATTAATCATGCAAGAATTCAATGTGGTTAGAGCTACAACACTTTATTTACGGTAAAGTAAATGTACTTTGGATATTATTCCAAATTTATAAAACATAAATCTCCACATATAACTTTCATATTGTTTCCTTTACATACAACAAGAATAACTTAATGGGTTCAAAGCCTTGCTGCAATAATGCCCAAAATATCCTTGCCAAGAGGCTCTCAGTACATTTTTATTCAACTGTTACCATTAAAATTAGAATTTCTCATAGACCAGAGACTCTCTGCTTATATACAGTCTCTGGTAGTTGGGAAGGTATACTAATGAAAATTTAGTCATACGTGAGCACCGTACGTGATATGTTGGTTTTTCCGATTGTGGTTATTATTATTTCAACGAACGTGAAAAAGTTCTTTTATAATGTGAAACCAAAAAATAAGAAAAGAAGTTATGTCTGATTGGCATTAAAAAATAAAACAATAAACAATAATATGAAATGCAAATGTCATGATAAAAATGAATAACGAAACGTGGAAACCATTAATAAAGATAATAATATATGTGAATGAATAAATTATTACGATTATATAAGCCAACTTTTTATCACATTACACATTATTGGCCAGTGTTTTAGTGGTAAGAAGTGTTAATAGAAGGGATAAAAAGCAGAAAAGAAGTTTAAAAAATAAAAAAATAATTTTTTTATAAGGTTTTTTGTTTTTTTGGATAATTGTGAAGGGAGAAAGGTGTGCAAGCATAGATTGAATAACAAAACGAAACAGGTGATGTTTTGTGTACGAGCCGAGTACGGCAATGTGTATAAGTTGGTGAATTATTTGTTTATGGATAAGTAACTTCAGAGACTCTGGTAACTTACAATGCTGTACCAAGTATTTTACTCTCTCTGCAACAATCACTATTCACACCGCACTTGTGCGTATGAAGAGAGTAATTTTGGAATTTGGAAAAAAAATTAATTAGTTTCGCTTCTTTGCCTAATCTACCAAGAAGTTGCAAGACAGCTCAGAGAATATATGTGTGAGTGTAAAGTAAAATATATTAAACTTGTTTATATTGTTGATAATTGTCCATAACTGGAAAGTTGTTAAATTTATTTTAAATATCTACAGAAAGTATTCTTAGTCACTCTCTGCAGTAGTAGTTCCAATTGTGTGCTTTTTTAATGTCATTGAAAATATACAAAATAAAACAAACTGGCTACTGCTATTATTTATGGCTATTGTACCTTGTACTGTCTACTGTTTCATTGATTTTTCCCTTATTTATCTATTTCGTTGTTAACAGAAAAACGTAAAGAAGGAATAACAAACGAATAATTAGGTTTGTGCGAAATTTTGTGATAACTAGTTTTTTTTTTTTTTGTATATTTCACAATATCTAAATAAGACCGGATTTCAATTAAAATTTAATGAAATGAGGTTATGTTATTATGTTCATCATTATTAACCAGAAATCACTATTCTCTATAATTTTTTTTTTTACCAACGTCAAGTGGAACATTTTAGGAGAATTTGAATAGTCCGACTAAGAAGCACTTGTCAATATCGTACGTAGACGCGGCACCGTACAAGCAGCAGATATAATGCAATACAACATTAACAGCAAATACAAAAATATTTATTATCTATATAACGATTTATTACGTTTACCAACAACCATGTTAAACTTGTACCAGTATTCTTGCGTGTGTTTGTGTTGAAGCTCTCTCTTTCTCTTCAGTAGTACAATAGCAATATTTAGTGAGAGGATTGTATGTTGTATAGATGTATTGTAAAAATTTCATTATAATATATTTACGTGTCCGTATGTGATTCACTTTATATAACAGATTTTGTTACAATTGATGAAATGAAGTCTCATTAAATGTGACCTGGCCATTGTTGTTAAGGTCGTTTGCCATACACGTTCATACCTATTTATGAAATGATTTGCCAACAATTCAACAAAATCATGCACACCTTGTTGCCAAAGAAAAGAGCAAGACTTGGCGTTTCTGTGTTTTTTTTTTTGGTAGACTTTGTTCCATTTTGATATTTGTATGCACAAAAACTTCACGCATAAGTTATTGCTTTCTGAATTTGACTACATTTTTTTTTTGCAATTCCGATTTGTACAAATTTATTATTTATTGTGATTGTCATTGAAGGAAAATATTATTTTAGAAAGTAAAAAAGATAAAATTATGATACGATGGCAACACTAAACTCTATATTAACTCTAACTAAGTAAATATTTGCGGAGAATTTTTACTAGTCATTGTGGAACATACTAACATATGCATACAGTATAATTAACTCACACATTCTCTCTCTTTGATTTGTTGCTTTTAAACTCTCCACATAAGATGATATGGCATACTAAGTTTGTCATTTCATCTGTAGCGTTAAAGGCTCTTTAAAATATATATTTTATTGAACAGCATCACAAACTGAGACGATCTATATATATGTCCGTCCAAGTGTTTCTCTGTTGTTAGCACGCTCACTATCATAAATTATGAGATTTTGCGTTTAAATTTTATACAAACAATCGTCAAGAATATCTTTATCTTCCAGAAAAATTGACCTATGAAGTTGAAATTTCGTATACACATAAATACCTCTTTTATCAATATACGAAAAATGAGCACGGTCGGATAATAGATAAAGCCATAATGTACCAAAAACCGTATTAACATAAACTTGCAATCATGTACCTGCCACGCCCACCATGTGGTATGTTTGCAGGATGCAGCCTAAATTCTTACTTGTGTTTAGTTTTTTAAAGCATCTCTCCTCAAATCAACTCTATGAATATTTTTATGAGTTTGTTAAACAAACTTATCTTCCTCCAATAACTATATATATATATATGTACATAGTTATATAAAGGCACTGTTTGTTTTACTTTAAATAAATGGTATATATAGCGTTCTCTTGACAGCCTTTCAATATCAAATGCATAATGGTTAGTTAAGGTATAACTGTGTTGGTATTTATTATGGATGGGGTGGACGGTATATTTGTGTCATTACACACACATTCATTATGATATGGAGGTATATTGGTTTTGTTCAAACGTTTTTAAGTACCACAAGAGGCTGAGCCACATTCTCAAAAGCATTTCTTTATCATTTTCGATAGCTGTGTCGTTTTAGCTCATTCTGTCTGTCCATAGAACTTTTATATGACACTTTCGTGGCATTAAAAAATTAACGTAACATAACATAACATTACATAACATAATGTATCGTACGGCTATAATAATGTGTAATGATAATGAGTCTTCTAGATATGGTGTTCACCTAATATTGCTCTTTCTCTTCTTATTAATTAACATGTAGTCGTATGGCTCTCTATATACTAGATAGTTGCAATTATCATTATTTCATTACCGAAATGTATCAAATTGAATAAGAGTGTGTAACGGTTTACGATATACTGCTGTACAAACATGTATTCACATTGCGCAGGTTTTATTTTTTTACATTTATTCCTTAATATCCATATTTACATATATATATGTTTAATAATGCACTTTGGCCTTTGTATCAAAACACTGCTCTTCACCATTTGTGCCAAAGAGTGTAATAAGTTTGAGGGGATTTTTGTAACTCCTAAATGGACTCATCTTTTATTATATCAAAATTTTAAAGAAATTTGAATCATATCCGTCTGTCCAAACATGTAAATTGCCCCTTTTTAAGCTATTTTGATGAAATTTGTTACAAGAACGTGCCTTCATTTCAAGTTGTGTCCTCGCATAACAGCATAACTTGTTTAACTAAGGGGTGTTGAGTATTACATGGTCAGGCTAAATAGAATATAACATTTTCACTTGTTTTATTAAAGTGTTTCCCTCTACTGCTGTACAATTATATAATATTAATGAATTTCTTTTTTTAATGGACAAAGGCCTCTTTCTAGGGATACTCTTCTCCATCTTTGTACTTTTTTGGTGGTTATTATATTGTAATTGCAGTTGAAATTAATGAAAATACTATGCCTGCCACTCAAGTTGAATTTTTTTATACTTTTACTTACGATATAATGAATTCATTCAGTTTGAAAGTGATTCAAATCCATTTCATTTTGTAATTAAACCCTTCACATAAGATTGCGCGTATATTACGTTGGTGTTTCCATATGCTACATTCAAAAGGAGACCTAAGAGATACTACAAAGTTCCTGAGTCGATCTAGACATGTATGTCCGGGTGTCTGTCTGTTGTTGGCAATCTTATGGTCGTAAAATTTAAGATATTGAGTAGAAATTTTGTACAACTTTAAATTCCTTTAGTTTCTGCATACAAATCACTATTTAATTTAGACAAAATTAGTCAGTTGGCACACATATTTATACCATCCATCAATGTGGAAAAAATAGGTGTGGTCGGATAATGGATGTATCCACAATTTGTAAAAAGTTGTACTCACCGTAAAACTCAACTTACAACTTGACAAATATATCATTAAAGGGCGTAACTAGGTACTTGACACGCCCTTCCTTTTTATAAAGCTCTGGAGGGTATTTAAGATTTCAGTTAGGTTTTGTCCTTGTTTACCTTTAACTTAAATTAAAGATTTGTAGGCTACTAAATAATAGTTCGGCTTGAGTCAATCGTGATACCATTATTGGTTAGTTAGTTAAGGTAAAAAGGTAAATAAACTTTAAGTTGAATAACTTGTATAACGCATTGCGTATGTGTGCGTGTGTGCATATATATGAATACAGTCTTTCATAATGTTTACATATTTACGATATTTGAGCCCGGTGACACAGTTTCTAATGTTTATTGTTATCTATAACACAACAAATTTTTTCAATCGTTACCCATTTATCATAACGCTCTACTAATATATGTATTTTCTGTTTCAATTTTCAGAGCATACAAATACCTACAAGTAAACGTGTTTCTAATGTTCAATAAAAAATAATTAATAGAAAAAAATAAAAAATAAAAACAAAAACACATTCAATTGTTTGTAGAATATCGACGAAACATAAACATAATAAAATTATTCCACGTTTAATAAAGAAACCAAAAAAAAGTATAACACCGAGTGTTAAGTGTTAATTAATAAAATTCAATAAAATGGTGGTAACAACTGTTTGAGACATAAGATGAGATGATTTTTAAAATTCTAAACTATACTTATCAACCCATCGCATTACACTTAGTTACTTACATATATGTGTTAAACACAAAAAGTAACAGAAAAGCAATCAAATAAAAAAAAAAAAAAAAATTAAAAAATAAAAAAAAAAAAAAATTTAACTAAAATACCCACTGGTTCATTATTGCATAGTTATGTGAGTTTTTTGAAAAGTGTTTGAAAATTCGTATAAACGTTATGTCGCCATAATTGTGAATTATTTAATATTTGCTCAAATAAATTAAGAAAATCAATACAATGGTATCAACAATATCAAAAAGAGTGTACTTTTTCAATACATACATCAATAACTCTTAAGAACAGTTACAAACAGCAACAGAAAAAAAGTTATTATGGCGGACGTGACGTGTTCAGCTTTTAATGAAATTAAACGGCCAGAGGAAATTGTCCGCATGCCAACGGCGGATAATTTGAAATTTGCCGTACTTAACGGTTTAATTGAGATAGGCGAAGTAACTAATCGTGAAGTGGTCAATACTGTTTTGCATTTGGTAAGTGATTCTTTCAATTTCAAATATTTATCTCTCTTTGAAAAGATGTATTACGTATCCATGTAACGTATGTATGTGACTCGTAAATGGTTTAAAAGAAAGCTATATTTTACAAAAGCAATGGAATGAAGGATTTGATGGGGTAGGTAGATTGATTGAGGGGTTTTTTTGGCCATAAGGCGGTTCTCCTAGGCCAATTAAGGCCTATTGTGATATCCGTAGTAAGCATTGAATTATATAGAGGGTGTTAGGCAACTGTTAATGATTCTAGACTACTCGGGAATCTGACTTTAAGTGGTTTGTAGCATTTTTTCTGTAGAGTCGGGTGTGCCTTCAAGAGATGCTGAGTTCTAATCTCATCTTTAAGTTCAAGCACCGGTACTCAAATCAATAGTAGAACCATCCGTGAACAGCGTTATGTCATAAGCACCCACTATGCCGAACTTCCAGTCCTCTTTGATTGACTTTGATAGAAACACTCTTTTTTTCATTTTCAATTTTTGTAAACGTTATTGAATTAGAATCTCAGAACTGCAATTAGCCAGGTAGTCATTGCTTGGTTCCATAATATATTTGGGATGGCATAGATTTTATATCATATTCAGGTTCTATAATTCATACAATCACTACAAAATATTCTAATTACTTTTTACTCTACAGCATCTCCCTTACGACAGAAATACCATCAGAATCCGTAAAATTTATTTCTATTCATTTATCATACATGCATGTATAGCGTTATACATACATGGTTTCATATACATATATATATATATATATATATATATAATATATATTTATATGGGTTAAATATAGGTCACTTGGTATATGTACAATAAAATGAATAAGATGAATGACAACAATAAAACAAACCTATCAACTAAGCCTAGTAAATAAATAATAACAACGACAAAAAAAAAAAACATACTTTGTAGAATTCTCTGTAGATAGAAAAAGTGGTTGAAAGGACAAACATTAAAACAATAAAATTTAGAGGGGAATGGCAGCAGTTAAAGGAGAAGAAAGAAAATCAACACAAACAATGTGAGCCTCTGTATGAGGTAGGTGGACGGATGGAGGAACAGATACTAACCCACTAGCAAACTAATTGTTTGTTTAGTTTTTTTTCTTTTTTACTTTTTAATTTGTCTCCTCTTTACTCGTATACTCTTTTTTCTATACTTTTTTATAAAAAGGAATGTTTTTAAGTTTAGCTTTGTACCCTCAGAAAGATATTTCAGTCGATTTTTTCAATCATACTGTGAACCCCTTCTTATATATGTAAGATTAGACTAATGGTTTGGATAAAATACTTGATGCTTTGAACACCCCCTTCAACTAAGTTCTGTATTTGCTAATGATTATATGTACAAGTAATCCTACTACTGTGTGTTACTGAAATTTTGTATTTTTTTTTTTTTTTTGGTATTCACGTATGTTTTACATACACATTAGCACAAATAGTGTTTTGGCGAATGAACAGGATTACAACATTTCCGCGGTACATATCCTTTGTTTGACGAAATACACCCGTAAGGGTTGTGATACGACAGGATGACGACATATAACACCTACACATGGTGCTAATTGGTTGTTGAATGAAAAACGCACATATGTTCAAAAACAACAACAACAACAAACAACGCCAAATTACTAATTTCTGAAAAAGGACTTTATAGCGCACATATCATGTAATGAAATAAGAGACCACCGTATGATTGTTTTCCCAAATTCATAAAATAAACATTTTTCAAACACGTAACTGCAATGGTTATGCTATCCTTGGGTACATTTAATCGATTGTTATGTTCGTTTACATACGTTTGTACGAAAGTAAATATTTTATTTTATTACGTAATAAAAATTTTATACTAAAGCGTGACTTGATAGTTGATAAGGGTGAACTTTACTAAAACATCCGCTTTGATAATAGGGGTAACAGGAAATGCTATTCTCATGTCAGACCCCTATAACGAAAGGGGTGTAAGGGTATATATATTAGTGTAGATGTTTGTAACTACTAAACTGCAAATGCCCCACCCCATCTTAAGTTACATTTATCGCGTCTGCCTTTAACAATATATAATGTGCCAATTACATAAGTAAATCGTTAGATCGGAAATCTCCATGGGCGTCAAATTAAGTTCAAGGTTAATGAATTATATTAACTGCTAAATTTAAACACTAGACTAAGGCTAAGACTAAGACTAGTTCTGTTGCCAATTATTAAACCTATCTGTGAGGTACTACTTGAGCTTCCCGAAAGACGGCAGTCAAAAACGACCTAGGACTGGCATGGGCTACGTCTAGTTTTTAACATTTATTGAACGTATTAATTTAAAGTAATAAAAATAAGTAAAAAAACCTATATTTGACCGAGACCAAATATTAAAAAACCATCATCGATGAGTATATGATATATGTCAATATATCTGTACTTTATAGGTAATACGGAAAATTTAGTTAAAAAATTTTTCCTCTTTTTTAGTATGTACTATTTTGTAGGCGTTCCGTTTGACCAATTTTGCATAAACATCTTAAGTTACACTCTTATTAGATCAATTAAACTAAAGAACTGAAGCCTCCTCATTGTTTGAAGCGCTGAAAGTTATGTAATGTTATATTATGTCCTTATTGAAAAATCCCATACATATGAAAGGGGGATATAATGAACAAACCATTTATTTATAAAATATATATGTATGTATGCGTCAGTGATTACAACTATTGTGCAGTGAGTTGTTTATTAATTTTCTGAATTATAACAAAACTTTATCTAATTTAAATTGATCTCATTTGATAGGTTATTCTTAACATAAAGCTTCCTTTCACCTGGTGTCACCTCTACAAGCCAACACCAACATTGTTGTTGACATGTACAACTATTTCCAAACATCAATTATGTGTGTTATGTGTCAGTATTAAGGTGGTTAGAAGGAAAGCAATTAGACTTGTTTACAACCACAAAACTGAGGAAGAAATTAAACCAAAAAGCTCAATATAAATTTATAACCCACCCTTCGAAACGAAACGTGTACGAAATGTCACGAAGAAAACTTGGTGAAATATAAATTATTCACTTTTCTATATAACTAAATCAACCCCCCATCTTATGTGGAGGGTATAAAATGTATAAAAAGCGATACATCTAATCAAGTTTGTGCACATATGTTTGTATCAGTATAGTGGGTAGAGTGAAGAAGAGGTGAAAAAGGAGAAGAACAGTTTGACGACATTGAACTACATATACACATAACGGAACATAGCATAGTATAAGTTTTGTTACATCAAATGACCAAGAGGCTTCAGTTCTAAAGTTTGTTTGTCTAGATTTTTATACAAAATTCGACACAACGTGATTTTTACAGAATCTCAATTTCTGTAAATGGTGTGCACTCGTCTGAAATGGTTTCTTTTGAACAGAATCTCTTATAATAAGTGATAAGGTTGTAACATTTTTAGTATATCGATCGATGAGTTGTCTCACTGGCATAAAAATATCCAGTAGTGAATATTTTGACTCGAATTTATCTACTTTATCAAGCACAGTTTGTCTGGAGAATATGCTTTTAAAGTTGCAACCACCGACTCAGATATGTGAAAGTAATTTTTAATAATTTCCAAACGTTACTCGTTTGTGAAATGCACCAAAATAAAAATATCAACGTTGACTAACATTTTAACTTAAATAAATCATGAATAATGTTCGGGGGTGTGTTCGTATTAAAATACGAAATTGTTATGTCTTTAATGAAAAACACCTTATATGCACAGGTGCACTCATATACATATACACATATATCCAAAACTTAACGAGGGACCCTCCCCAATTCATAAAATTATTCTGAATTAGTTTACGAATTTCTTGAATCGATTTAACGATGCCTGTTTTTCTATTAATTTGTATTACCTGCCAAGTATCTTGTTCAATGAAACATTTTCACCACTACATTTAGGGGAAAAAAGCACTGGATGGTATCTCTGATATTATATGTATAGTACACAGTAATAAATAATTGTCTTGAAAAAGCCCGTTCTTGTATCGAATGTACCTATGTACTTGCATATAGGTGGAGGTTGAATTGATTTGTAAATAATGAAAAACACGGCACTACAAATAGTCATGGCCTTCACATAAATTTGTCACTCCTTGTCTTTGTCATTCATTTTCTTTGTCGTTTCTTTTTTAACAGATATTACAAGTATCTCACTCCAGGTTTTTTTAAGAGATACGTACATAAGGGTTAAAGAAAATCTACAGATAATCAGCAGCAGCTTGTTTGCTTGTATGGCGTCCAATTCATTCATTTTTTTTTTTGCTTTACTTCATACTCTGCATCATAATAATAAATTTTAATAATCTTTACATGCAATATTTCGAAAAAGTAAACAAATTATAAATAAAGTCATTTTATAAGTTTCGCTTTTTGGCTTAAGGTACCTTTTAGATAGACTTGTGGCTACACAATTAAAAAAATGATTCTAAATTGGTACAATATAGCCGTTTATAAATTAAAGTTTATCAGTGACGCCTCACTTCAGACAAAATATAGATAATTTTACTATTATCAAGTTTGACATGTGCGGAGACCTTCTATCGCTATCTTTCTAACATAACTAAGATATGATATGTACAGTAAATGGAATATTAAACAAGTCAAAATATTATATTTCGTCATACCCGACCGATGGGAACTTGATCGTAACCTTAATATTGACCTTCATCCTTCTAATCCATATTTTCCGTTCATCTGGTGTAATGGACCATCAGAGACTTTAAAAAAGTATTGTCTATAAAGCCATAGTTAGCTTGAAATACTCTATCCCTATAACTGTATCTATAGATTCCAAGTCATATAAATATTTGGATTAGACTGAATTTTAAATACCCTCTACAACTATATGCATACAGTGGGCATGGCAGGTACATAATTACGCTCTGTAATAGTGAAGATGTTACGCTCTGTAATAATGAAGATGATCACACCTACTTTTGGCACATCTATGGATTTTCAACTTCATTTTTAATTTTTTGCGGCTGATAAATAAAATTTCATCGATTGTGGTTGTGGCTATTGATTAATTTTTACTAACTTAAATAGAAATTTTTCATTCAGAAAGTGTCGGCTCAACATCTCAAAATGTGCGACCGTAAAAGTACCAAGAACAGACGAACGGATGGACGTACATGTCTAGTTCGATACAGTTTTTGATGCTGATAAAAATATATATACTTTTTATAATATCTGACAACTTTTTCTTTGTGTTGCATCTTAGTTTACCCCCCATCATATGTGTTGCGTATAAAAAGAATAGATAAAGTAAATTAATAAAAGAAAACCAACGAATAAACAGAACTGAGAAGAACTATTTACAAGTTTAAAAAGAAATAATATACAATACATAATATAAACGGAATATGTATGCAAATCAAAACAACAAGAGATGCACATCATCATCTTTACCGCTAACATCATCATAATGATGATGAAAAAAAGAAAAAAAAAAAAAAAAAACAAAACTAACGCAGACATAATGGCGCGCCATATAGTTGATACTCTGATGATTCGTTTGTTTAGTTGTGGATTTGTGTGTGCTGTGGCATTTGTTTATAGAAAAACGGGCGTAAAATTTTTGTTTTTCTGTTTCATATATATTTTGTTGTGTAAGTTTTTCTTTCTAAGCATATGTGATTGTAAACCGATTAAAGTGGTTGAGAGTTACATACACATGGTTTGTATAGTTGAATATTAAAGAGAATTATATGTCATTGCCGTAACACTCTGCCCTTTTTTCAGAATTTTCCTAATTGCAAAAATGCTTTGGTAATACAATATATTTATTTGACTAAATATAAAGCATGGAGTGTTCTATGTTTGTGAACAAAGAAACTTTAAAAGCGTATAATGCAAGAAAGCCAGGCGAATGCTCTCAATGTTTTTAAAGTTTTTTTATCTAACAGACGGACTAGATAGACTAGACAGGCACGACAGGCAAGACATACTACACATACTAGACAGGCTAGACAGATTACACTCAAAAAAAGCCTTTGATACGGAGATTATTCACTTTTACTTTTATGGTAATATTCCTAATTTCAACACTCTTCACATAAAGTTTATGTCGTTTGTTGTTGGCAGTCTTACGATCGTTATGTTTGAGATATTCAAAAATTTTGTACAAATACTTATCATTTTAAAAGCCACGTCTACAATGGACCAAAATCTATTTATCTGCTATAAAAATTGAGCTTTGAAGGAGGAATTCTCTGTACATAAAACTTGAAAAGTTGATACGTTACACGTTCACTATTAGAGGGCATAATCGTGTACCTGACACGCCCACTCTTTTTACGTAGATGTTGGGAATATTTAAGATTTAGTTTAAGCTAAATTAAATGTTGTTATTTGTTTTAACGCACATAGTTAACTTTGGCAATTTGGCTAGTAAAGAGAACAAAGGCATGAACAGACACGTTCGACATGCTGTTTTACATTTGTATATGTGTATATTGTAAAATTGGCTGAACATTAACACCCATTTGCATCAATATTTGAATTAAAAATTAATGAATCGTGAATATTTTCGCTCGATTTAATGAATGTTGCGCGTTATGGTAACAAGAGGAATCCAAAAATTGGAATACAAAGAAGCCAAAAACACAAATAAACAATGGTACAGATTCTGTGCGGCTTTACTGAGGTTTAATAACAATGATAACACTCGATATTGTTGTTTTTGTAATAAAAACATCGAGCTAGCTAATGGTGGCACCATAGACACCAGAACACCAAGCACACATGAATACTGATAACATTTTTTTGTTCAAAGTTTAATCAGTAACGGTTTGAGTTAATGTTATATGTGCTTGATATAAAGAACAGTTAAAAAAAAAAAACAACAACAACGAAAACAACAAGAAAATAATTCCAGCCAAAGGTTTTTATTAACATAACAATTGCAATACCATTCATTCATTCAACTCCTACAACTTTCTGCAGTTCGTATCGTATCGTAGGCAATATTGGCTTTTTGATAGTGATGGCAAAGTAGCAGTTGACCATAATTTTCAGGAATTATTCATGATACTGTATGTTGCATATGTATGTACATACAACTGCTGCAGTGGTCACTGGTGTTAGCAATACATAGCACACTATGAGTACATATTACAATCAAGTTTAATGGCGTTGTTAGTTGCTGCTCATGTTTGTACGCCATGTAAAAAATTTCTACAAAAATGTCTTTGCATCAAAAAATACAAGCGGTGGGGCTTGCTATACTTCTCTGCTCTGGTCATATGTATAATAGTTAATGGAAGCGCAGTTAAACTGGTGCTAGCAATATTCATAACATATACATTTAATAAAATTTTATCACTTTTTATACCCATATGGGGGATATATTGGTTTTGTGCAAACATCCATAAAACTTAGAAGGGCCCCCTTCTTAAAAAGTATATATTATTAATTAACATCAATAGCCGAGTCGATTTAGTTTCTCTGTCCGTGTATCTTTGCGTTTTTCACGGTCGCAAAAGTTGAGATATTGAATTGAAATTTTGCGATGGATAATTTTTATATAAAAAAGCCTTTTGGTATTTCGAAGGGAGCAAAATTAGTTCAAAGACACGTCCTTAATGCTAATAAAACATAAAATAATCTGGTTTGCTAGCCTATTTTTCCCTCTCAACCGCCACAAAAGTTGAGCTATTGTTCTGAAATTTAGTACAATTAGAGTTTGTATATGTAGTTATATAGTATTGGAAATGAATTAAATCGGACTAGAGATTCAACGCTTTAAACGTTTTAGGGTTTGTCCAATATTACGAAGCAACCATAAGTGATAATAACAGACTATGTTAATTTGTTTTAGGATTTTTTTAGAAAACTTAATATGGATGACTCTATATAGATCTAAAATTTAAGCTAAGTATTTCTCCTTAATGTCGGAAACTAATTCGTATAAAATACTCGTGATTAGTTAGCATAGGCTTAGTTAAAAATATAACATAACATAACATGTGCTGAATTTTGTAACAGGAAGGGCGCTAATGATTGGTATCATAGATGTGGCGTATGCCTAATATAGCCCTTTATTACTTGTTTGTTCTGAAAAGTTGTAGCTTTAAAAATTCATTATCCCTTGGAATATTTTGTTTGGGTTTTTGCCAAATATACGAATAATTATTACATAGTGAGAGGTTATAAAATTGTTTTCGGCAAGTGAACAAACACAAAATTAAGATAAGGAGCTAAAATTCTTATTGTATATATAATTCTTGGTTAAAATTGCTATTTAGATTAAGCAAAATCGATCTTTAGTTATATCCATAATAGACAAAAATTTAGCAATAAAGTCAAAGAAACAGAGAACTTGGCATGTAGTTAATGATGTCCTTTATAGTTTTTATGTTATAGATTGTACTCAGGGTTAAATAAGGATTTTTTTGGAAATTGTGGGCGTTCGTATTGTCCGACCAAGCCCCTTTTTAGCGACTTGTCGAATACCCTAGTTATAAATATGTTTAATAAATTTTTCAACTTTTTCAAGTTTTGTAGGTGTGAAGGATTTTTGTAGATTGTGGGCGTGATTCTTAAGTAATATTGTCCAATTTAAATACGTACAGGTACCAGAAAAATTTGAAATACAAATACGCTCACGTCTAGAACTCAGATTTTTATGCTGATCAAGAATATACATATATAACAGACTTTGCAAAATCTGCGAGGCTTTCTTCTGCAAATAGAACAGCGTAACTCTGTACACCCTCCCCACTAACATGGAGGGTATAGAAATAAAAGTTCACCATTTTATAATCAAACTCTTCAACTTTAAACTTATTTCAGCATTTAAGGGGTGAAAGGGTATAAAAGTTTGTTAAAAGTTTTGTTAATTATACATTTTAAACTTATGATCAGACCATAAGTGCCCCACTACTAGAAGGTAATGACTCGGAAACATGTACAATTTGAGTTAAACAAATATTTTCTGAGTGCATTTTATGTATATAGCGTAAGCTTTTGAAATTATTAAAATATTTTATACTATTTGCCAAAATTTGTTAAATGTGTCATGGTTGGCAGCGAACAAATGTTGGTGTTGAGCAAAATTATCTTTCTCTTAGTTTTATAAAATTTAAATGTTCTGTTCTCACCTCCTTAGGGTGCCCTCCATCCAAAGTTTGTTATAAATATATATATAAAACACGCAGAAGGTGGCGTTAGAGATCCTGTATGTCCGTGCATCCGTTTGCTGTAGGCACTCTCATGGTCGTAAATGTTCATATATTGAGCTGAACATTTTGGATGTACCTTTTTTTTAGTTACTGCATGCAAATTGATATTTCTGCTAGAAAAAGTGACCCTTAAAATTGAACTTTAGTATACGTATATAAAATTATCCCATTCATCGATTTGTCAAAAAAAGACACACCCACAATTTATAAAAAGTCATATTCAAAGTAAAAATCGGCTTATAAGCTAAAGCGTACCTGCCATGCCCACCGTGTGTAAGTACTTGTAGAGGATATTCAAGATATTCGGTCTAAACCAAATTTAGTTCTTTTGCTGATTTCTAGTTATTATTGTTGTTTCACAATTCGGTAATCTCTGGAAAGCTTTATTTGCTGCAATATTTCAAATGTGATGATGTTGTGTGTTTGGGTTATTTCAAAAATTCTTTGTGATGTGTGAACAATTTGCTTTTGTTTAATTGTAATAAACCATTATTATTATATGAAATATTGAATGGAGCTGAAATGCCAACAATAACAATAAAACCAAAATATAAATGCATAAACACAGAAAGCTTTATACACACGTATACATATTGTATGTTGCATAAACAAAGCCATATGCTTTTGGTATGGTTTTGTTTTCTGCCATTCATTTGAAATAATCTGTAAACCCTGTGTGTGGCATATACGCTCATCATTTATATGTATGCTTGATCTATATACATTCACTATGAAATAAATGTGAATTTTTAAGTCGATGCGGCTATATGTATAAATCTCTACGTCCATTAAATTAATTTGTACCCATCACCCTTCACATTACAATAGGTGTTTCAGCAAGGACATAACAATTTCGTATTCTAATACAACCTCACGCTTGAACGTTTTTCATCATTTGTTAATGTTCAAGTTTCATTCAAAATTAACATTTGTATTGTAGTAAAGTTTTATTAGTGCTTTGGTTCAAAATGAGCCAAATCAGTTGATTCTAAGCCATTGGTAATATCTCAAACCATATTGTAGCGAATTTTGCCTAAAGATTTTGACTTACACCCCTACAAGACCAAATCAACCCAGGAAGTAAAGTTTATTGATTATTTAAAACGTAGAAACCTTTCCATTTGGGCTCTAGTTTTTTTAATAAACACAATATGCAATATTGGACACCATTACAACCAAGCCGGAGATGTGAAAGGACCTTATTTTTCATCGATTGTTGTGAATAGGCAGTAAGTGGTCATATGTAAAAATCAAGATTTCATAATTAAATGTAACATGTGTGCTGGACCAGGAATAAATTTCAATTCAATATCTTAATTATTTTCTATTTAATTTAATAACAAAATTGTAGTATATCCATGTTTACGTTTTTCATCTCCTTTTCAACTGTTGGAGACCCTATTATGTATATAAAACTTTGATCAGCAATATGACGTTGTCCGTATGTCTTATTTGTTTTTAAAAGTCGCAAAATGAATGAATCGAGATCTTGTCGAATAACTTCTCACTTAAATATATAGTTTGTTGCTTCTCTTTAACATCATACGCTTATTGTACAGTGTGAGAAAAAAGGATGGAAACTCTCGCAGAACGTCATAGGATGAAATTATTAAAATAAAATTTAAAAAAAAAGATGGTGACCTTGATCTTAACTTTCTTTCCCACGAAAATTTTTTATACGAATTTTTTTTTCCAAAAATTTTATCCCTGGGAGTTTCCTTCTCTTGTCTTCACCCTGTATAACTATAGCCAAAACGTGACGACGAAAGTTTTTTCTAATATTTCTAGTTATGTAAATATGCTCAGTGCAATCTTGTTGTTATTGCTGTTATTAACATAAGCTCTTGCATTAGAAAGTTCCCTTGAGTGTACTTTATTTAAATTGCTAAATTACGTCCTTTTCTTGTATTTACAAAGAAAGTGTATTTATGCACACATAGCACAGCCACGTATGCGTTATTTACACATGTGAAAATGCATACGTATGTAGGTACGCTTTTGTGTTTTTACCTTTTTGAGTATGTGTGCAAGTGTTATTGTTTACTTATCAGTTTGTATACCTTTCACATAAGATGGAGAATGAATGGCATACTAAGTTTAATATTTTGTTTGCAACACCATTACAAAGCAAAAGCTCTAGAGTAGAGGCCCTGCAAAGTATATATACTTTCGATCAACAACAAAATCTGAATCGATTCAGACATTTCCTTGCGTTTATAAGTCAACATAAACATTTGTAGTTTCTTTTCATTAAATTCTTTTCTAAAATCGGTCAAGTGAGTAAAAAAATTATATGTCATAGCTACAAAAACTTACCTATAAAGTAAAAATGTGGTACACGGGATGCATTGATTTGCAAAAAATGCATAACAGAACCGCTTTGAATTTACAGAACAAGTGATAGTGTTGATCAATCCCGATCATTTAATACCCCCCACTACTTAGCTACACAAGTTTTGCTACAATAGTTGTGTCAGTAAACTCAAGACATTGTCATAGAAGTCCCTTCGTGATATATCATTATAGAAATTGTCCAATTGGATTCAAATTTGTTACAGCTAATTATTAAGACAATTAACTATTCTTCACTAAATTTTGTTTAAAAATATTAAGAAATGTAATTTTTTGCCTTTTAAAGACTTTCATTATAACTAACCTTATATGGGGAGGCTTGGCGGTTATCCTAATATAAACTCTTATACTTGTCCTTTTTATAAATATTATGTTATCAACATTATTTATTATACTTTTATATAGTAAATAATATGATATTATTGAGAATGAAACCGGCCTTGATGCTTTAAAAGACTGTTTTTTTTTTTGCATTAGATGTTAAAGTAAATAAATTGAGGACAAAATAAAAGTTTTCCAATAATCAATTTCAATCAAAGAAAATATCAATTGCAATTCAGTTGGCTTGTTTTTATTACTTTTGTTACTACATACATATATACATTTATTGTGATTGATATAGAGCAGAAATTTCTTTTGTTTAGTTTTTATAGAATTTTTATATGAAAGTTTATTAAACTTTTGCTTTAACACAAGCCTGGGAGTTTTTCTTATCTTTCACAAAAAAATATATAAAATAAAAAAAAAATAACATCATTGCTTTATTTAAATACATATAAATTTCTATTGATGAGGAACTTAAATAAATGTTTTATTTATCGTGGTGGTCACTTGAATAGGTAATAAATTTTTGAGTAGAATTTTTTACAATAATTCTACATCCTTCAAATTTAAAAACAATTTAATAATGAAGTTTGGTATAAGGATCTATTGTGTATAATATAAAATATACATTTTCTATAATATTCTATCCTATCGTTCTATTTTTGGGGAATTTTCTTACTCTGACACTATAACATAAAAGAAAAAGATAAATTTTTTTTGTAAGATTTTTGCAATAATATTTTTTCCTTTCATTATAGAAACTTTATAAAGATGCAGTTTGATAAAAAAATCTATTGTGTATAATAAAAAATATTACTTTTTATAATTTTTACAATTTTTTTTATTTTTGGTGAATTTCTTAATCCAACACTATCCAAAAATTTTATCGTTTTTATATACAACAAGATAGAAAAGTTCGGTTAAGACCGAAGCTTAAATACCCTCCACCTTTTGTAATTCTCTAAAAAATAAGCTCCTATTGCCATATTTATGTATTTCATGTACTTACGCAAATAGTGTTTTTTTTTAATTATAGGCGTTCGTGTTATTCAATCACGCCCATTTTTAGCACAGTGTTGGATAACGGTACCCTTTATATATATACCAAATTTCAACTTGATAGGCATAGTATTGTGCGATATATAATTTTTTAAAGATACAATTTTTTCGAGGTATGTTGAGATTTTCGTTTATTGTGGGCGTGTCTCTTAACCGATTTTGCCCAATTTCAATACGGAACAGCGAAATTGAACTAAGAATACGTATGCAAAGTTTCAATTTGATATCTCAAAAATTACGACGGTGAGAGTGCCAACAACAGACGGACACACGGACGGACATGTCTCAAACGATTTCTCTTTTCATGCTGATTAAGAATATATATGGTTTGTGGGGTCTCCGACGCTTCCTTCGATGTGTTGTAAACGGATGATGAAAATGAATATACCCTCTACCCTAAGGTGGAGGGTATAAAAATTCGCCAAAAATAGAAAATTTTTTGAAACTGTAAGAAGTAATATTTTGTATTATCAAACTGCATCATTATAATGTTTCTAAAGTCTAAGAAAAAAATTATTCTACTATAAGTCTTACCTAAAATTTATCGTTTTTAAAAGAGTTGGAGTAAAAAATTCTCCAAATATCAAACAATAATGGAAATGATAAGAAACATATTTTGTAATATGCATAATAGATCCTTTTGCCAAACTTCATTATTAAACTGTTTCGAAACTTGAAGAACGAAGAATTATTGTAAAAAAAAATCTATTGAAGAAGTTTAATTTATTCAAGTGACCATCGCTGTATATGTTTTTATGGTAGATGTTCATAATAAATAAACTTAATACTAGAGGAATTAAAAAAAGTTTTAATCCAATGATATATATGTATGAAATCAGACCACTTTGTTACATAAATTATGCTTCAATAAGTTTAATTGTAATAATAAATGCGAGGCCCTCCGCTTTCACTTCGTTATATGAAAAGGGGTTCTAAAAATTATGCGGTTCAAACTAGACACAGCTAAGCCAAATTAATAGTCTTTTAGGAAATTTTGCAAAAAAATATTAAGAATTGAGAATTTTCGCCATATAAATAATGCGTCCCTATAATGGGAGGGATTTTAAAGATGGTCCATTTTTAATAAGGCCAATTTTCGTTAAGCCAATACACTTTCTTATATTAAATTTTATCGATATATCTTAAAAAAATGCCCCCCAAAAAATGCCTCCAAAAAAATGCCAAATTTACACGTACAGAGAGACAGACATGGTTAAAAGTAATTCAGAAAGTTATTCTGAATCCTCCCATCTTATAGGAAGGGTATAAATACATTTACATACTATATGTACAAGGGTGTTGATAAATTTCTGTTTATTTTTCATTAACTGTGAGTGAATTTAATAAATGTTAAGCCTGCACAGGTACAAAACACTGTCCTCGTAATATAGTTATATTTTTTTGGCGATCTTTTAAAATAGAAATAATGTGCTTAAGCAAATTGCGTATTGTGGCGTCCGGTGCGTAATGAAAATGTAAACCACAAACCATGAGTTGGAACGACAACGAATGTATGATATAAAGTGAATACAAATGAAAAATTTCCAAAACGTAAAGACACAATTATACGCAGTGATGTATATTTCCATAAAAGCGTACGAAACAAACGGAAAATTGGTATTAAAAATTTAATATCCGTTTTGTATTCACTCACTTCGGTTCGGGCCAATTTAAGTGTATGAACAACGTACCAATTCGTTTGAGGTGAACTGCTTCTAATAATAAATTTACGTTAATGGGGCACCATATAGAAGAAGATGAGTAGGTTAGTTACACAAGGATAATATACAAGTTAATTGGACTGGCCACAAAACAAATCATATGCGGTTAATCATGACATTTTTATTAGCAATCAAAATTCATAAATTTTTACAAAATTGAACTTTCATAAGAATGATTATGAATGAATATTGGCAAATAAGAAGAAAACTAAGTGTATGATCATTAAAATTTAAATTGGCCTTCACAATTGATTGAGGAACTTGTTAGATAAAGAAAAAAGAAAAAGTTCTTTTCATCATGCTCGGTTAATTACTTTCCTTGAAGCACACAAAAACCTTTATTAAAATTCATCAACTATATGTAAAAACGGAAGGCTTTATATATATATTTTATGTACATAATGAAATGGGAAGATGATTTTAGATGGTTTTCTTTGCATTATCGTTATTCATATTCACAGTTTGTTCCGTTTCTCACCAAGTCGTTGTCAAAATGTCTTCTATACACAAAGGAGAAGTAATGTAACACTGCATGTTACTTCTTTCAGCACGTGAAGTTTCATTTTGTGCTGATAAATGTGGAGAACATGAGAGGAATTTGAGAAGAAGAAAGGGCTATATTAGGCTAACGCTAAATCTAGGGTACACACAAAGTTGCCCTCCTTATTATGAGTTATGTTATGTTATGTTACGTTACTTTATATTACTTGAATCGTAATTAGCCTTTATAGGGCTAGTCCGTGGAATGATTTGGCTTATTTTTAGAATCATGCTTTTGATGGGGACGATGACTTTATTTTTAGTCTCATCTTCTTTTATACTGATCATCCGTATCAATTTCTTAATTGGTATAACCATGTCTGTCCGTCTATTCATACATGTTTGTGCAATATGTAAATTTTTTATTATACCCATCAAATGATTTAATGATTTATTAGTATCTGTCTACACATCTCTCCATTTATGCATAATTGCTGGTTTCTAAAATATTTCGATGAAATTTTGTATAAAAGTTTATTTTGCCGCAAAATGAAATTTATTTTGAAACTGGTTTAAATTGGAGCATTTTTAAGTCATGATATCACAGAATTTATAACCGTGAGAGAGCCAAAAAAAAAAAAAAAATCGGTGAATTGTACTTTAAATTCTAATTTAAATGCAAATTATATAAACACTTATTAATGTCTTTACGTTCAACAAATATTTACTAATTAGACAGCATTATGTTCTTTAAATAAAATTTCATGTTCGTTAGTGAAGTGGAGCTTCACATCTCAATTGTCGATTGTGAATTATATTCAAATCTTATTATCTGTGTAAATGAAAATGTTTTTTATGTGAGTATATTTATATAATTATTTACCGTTCTCACATATTTTAATGAAAGTGTATATTAGGGCTTGAACATCTTTTACGGTTGTTAGCTTTTTAATAGATTCACATGACTTTTAAAGCCCTCTATTTAAGATGGCAATTAAAGTTGGTTATTCCATTTGTAACAAATAGAAGGAGGCGCTCTCATAAGCATTAAAAACTGAATTGATTTAGTCGCGTACGTTCGTATGTTCCTTTTACGATTGTAAATTTTAAGATATTAAGCTGAAATTTTGTACAGATACGATTCCAGTTTCTGCAAGCAGATAGGTATTTGAATTTGAGTAAAATTAGTAAAAAGCCACGCCCTCAGTAGACAAAAATCTATTATCTAGCACAAGAATTAAGCTTCGGTATACTTAGTTATAATTTAGCCCATTCATTGATATGCTAAAAGTGGGCGTAATCGGTTCAGAGCCATGCCCAATACTGACAAAAACCCACCTCTCAGTCATAAATTGAGTCACTTTGTTAAATCTGGGTAGACATATATAAAGTTACACCTTCCATAAATAGGCTAAATATGAATGAGATCGGATAACGAAAAAATCTCAACTTGCAAACCCATACGTAATACATGCGCCATTAGAATGCGTTATCATGTCACTCCCACTATTTTTATGTCGATATAAAGGTTTGAGGGTATTTATAATTTGGCCTAGGCCAAATTTAATTTTTTTTACTTGTCTTTCATTCAATTAGTTATGTTATGTTAAAAGAGTTTTTATGAATAAGAAGTGAAGTGAATATAATATTTATTACGTAAGCAAGTGAAAATATTATAGTCAGTTAATACGACTCATTCAATACTCTATAGCATTTAGTTACTGTCTGTTTATAACTAATACAAAAATATAGAGAATGTTCTATAGTGTTGAACTTAAATTGTTTAGTGGTTTTTGGAGTATGGACAAACCCGACATATTCACAATATTTATTTATTAATAAGGTATTGGACCGCCATTTGCTTTTAGCCACTGAAATTCTTCGCGAAATAGAGTGTCTGAATAGTTCTGCTGTTACTTTTGTCGATGTAATCTTATGTTGTCTAGCCACAATTCTTTATACTGTTGGTCGGCCTCTCAATAAAACGTGAGTCTACACTTAACCGTTTAGAAGTTACAACCATTCTGAAAAAACTTAATAGATCCTTTATCACGTAAAATAAATAAAATTTAAAAAAAAAAAAATTGGTTCAAGCTAAACTTTAAATACCCTTTATATTTATATATTAAAAAAATATGCACGTAGCTGGTATAAGATTATTAGATAGTAGTGATTAAAACAGTGATTAAAAGGTTTTTTATAAGTTGTCCATTTTTAGACCATCTATGAAAGACCTTACTAATAATAAGCGTACCAAAATTCAACTTCGTAGCTTTACTTTTACGGCTGATAGATATATTCCTGTTGATAATGGGCGTGGCTTTTAACCGATAACGTAATGAATCGATGGATACGCTGATTATAAACAACTTCATAGCTCCATTATGGTCATTTTTGGGCGGGGCTCTTGAACGATTTTGCTTAAATTAAATAGGTAATAGAAACTACACCATTTTCAATTGAAATTGGTAGAAAGGCAATTGAAATTGAGAAATCGCATTTGTAATTGAGAAAACGCATTTGAAATTGAGAAATCGCATTTGTAATTGAGAAATCGCATTTGTAATTGAGAAATCGCATTTGAAATTGAGAAAGTGAATTTTGTAATTGGGAAAAACGCATTTGAAATTGGGAACCGCATTTGAAATTGATAAAGCGCATTTGAAATTGGAAACCGCATTTCAAATTGAGAAATCGCATTTGAAATTGAGAAAAACGCATTTGAAATTGGTATCGCATTTGAAATTGAGAAATCGCAATTGAAATTGGGAACCGCATTTGAAATTGAGAAATCGCATTTGAAATTGAGAAACCGCATTTGAAATTGGGAAAAACGCATTTGAAATTGGGAACCGCATTTGAAATTGAGAAAGTGAATTTTGTAATTGAGAAATCGCATTTGTAATTGAGAAAGTGAATTTTGTAATTGAGAAATCGCATTTGAAATTGAGAAACCGCATTTGAAATTGAGAAAGCGCATTTAGAATTGGAGAAATCGCATTTGAAATTGAGAAAACAGTCCGCAAATGAAATTGGTATAACCGCATTTGTAATTGAGAGAAACGCATTTGAAATTGAGAAAAAATCCGCAAATGAAATTGGTATAACCGCATTTGTAATTGAGAGAAACGCATTTGTAATTGAGAAAAACGCATTTGAAATTGGGAAAAAATTTTATTAGCTACTAAGCTATAAGTATATTTCATTTTTAATGGTCTTTATAACATTTTTTATAACATTTTTAATATTATAAAATTACAACATTTTTATTTAGTAAAAATAAAAAAAAAATAATTGGGCGGTACAGCTAAACCCCAACAGGCATATCCTCCATGTTGATCGCCTTTTCATAGAAGGTGGTGGTGTGCTGTACAAATCTGGCGCAATCCCCAGTTGTCACCGTCTCTACGGCTTGGTCTATAATCTGTTCTAAATGGGCCAACCTTTGTTGGCTAACATGCGGTGGTACTGGCGTTGGTAGCCCCATATTCCCTTTGGCGTATTGCTTAATTTTAGACCACACACCTTCTACAGGGTTTAACATTGGTGAGTAAGGGCTTAGGCGTAGAAGGTTTGCCCCAGTGCCTTCAAAAACTTGTTCCAAAGTGGAGTGACATGGGGCATTATCACAAATAATTAAAAGTTCATCTAATGCATTTCCCATGTCAGT